>JACKQL020000021.1:0-600000 GCA_018296165.2 Termitomyces sp. T153 | reverse complement strand
GCAATTGCCAAAGGTGGGAGACAAATAATGGGCTACAGTCAGAGATGATGTTGTCCAGAACTCTGTGCTTGGAGAAGATGTGTTCAAGGAATAGTTTAGCAAACTCTGGAGCATTGTCAGTGGTGTGGCAGGGGATTAAAAGGGCTTGCTTGGTGAGGCAGCAGACAACCACAAGGATTGCATTGAAGCCTTCAGAGTCAGGGAGTTTGACAATGTAGTCCATTAATATAGAGGACCAAGAGTGCTAGCCAATGGAGAGGGGTTTCAGCAGGCCATAAGGGCAGTAGTGGGGTACTTTGGCCTGGAGGCACAGTTTGCAGGCCCTCACATATCATGTGATGTCCTTCTTCATTCCTGGCCAAAAGTAAGTCTTGGACATGAGTTGGAGAGTCTTATGGATTCCTAAGTGACCTTGGAGTTTGTGATCATGGTGTTGCTGAAGTATGTTGAGGCAGAAGGGCTTGTGTTCTGGGGCATAGATTTGTCCACTCCAGAGTAGGAGGTGGATGTCCAGAGACAGAATGAAAGGTTTGTTGATGGTTGACTTGTTGGTGGAGTTGTTGCAGGGATTGTGCTGGGCAAAAAAGGAGTCTGGAGGTGCATTTCTGATTTGGTGGAGGATCCCTTCTTCCTTCATAATCAGCATGGCATGCAAATGCTCAGGGGGGATTACCACTTGATGGTTGAACACATTCTGCTCAGCCTCAAACAACCTTTTTGGATACATGTTGGGCCTCCAGGTGATGGCATTGGGCATCATGCCAAGTCATCTGGAGCAATAGTGGATAGTGAAGTCATACTCCAAGAGGGTTTTGGACCAACAAGCTTGGTGGCAGCTGAGCTGTTTTGTGGTTGTAAACTATTGCAGGTTGTTATGGTCAGAGTAGACTTGGGTGTGGTGTGGAAATCACTCAAGGTAGGCCCTCCACTGGTGGAAGGCTTTGATAATGGCAAGGATTTGATGAGACAAAGATTAACAGTGAAACACTCTTTTCCAGTTCTCCACAGTCCAGTTTTGATGCTCTTGAGCCCATTTAAGTCATAGTTGCCTATGTCTAGCTTTGAGCATAGGAACTTTCCTTTTTGTAGCAGACCAATACCCCTCCTCCTTCAGCACATTCCAGACAGTCTGAGGAGAGACAGGATTGGAAATGATGTTGTTGATAACATTGGTGGCCTGAACAGCTGTATCAAGTCTCCCAGTTGAGATTTGTCAAACAATAGCCTATTTATCATAAGGAGTAAGCTTATCTGGATGGCCTCCAGAATGGTTTTCCTTGTCCACCTCCAACTCTCTACTGATCCTCCCAATAGTAGACTTCCCTAGACCAGTTTTAGCCTCATTCTGACACAGAGAATACTCTTGAGCAAGGAGAGAAGCAACAGTAGAGCATTGTGCAGGAGAAGTAGCTTTCATGATGGTGGTTGACAGTCAAGATGTAGTTCAACCAACTTGAACCACTCCAAAATAGACCCGAACATGGTCACATGACTCTGTTGATATTCCCACATGCAACTGACTCTTTATTTCTCACTGAAATAGGGATAAATCTGCAAAGTTGAAGATGCTCAAAAAACTGTCCCAATGAGTGAATATTTCAAAATGGCCATTACTCCATCAGTTTTGATTTATATTACATACGCTTAAATCCAATTTGTAGCTGCGATGCCATAGTATTTCACATGATTTAACTAAAATTTTAGATACTTCCAATCCTTCATGCCAATGTCATCTTTCAAAAAGTATAAAACATTGGGACAGTTTTTTGACCCACTGTAGATATTGTAGTTGAGCTCCACAGGGATCATTGAGCAGGTGTAGAAGGCAATGGGGCAGAGATCCTTGCCTCCAGAGTCCAACTGGGAGAGTATTCTGGCAATGGCTTAGTTGGAGGCATTGCACTCAAGGACTATTGGTAGGGATGGGTCAAAATGACAGAGGACCAGGGTCAAGGTGAAGGCTTTCTTGAGAAGGGTGAATACACTTTGGCACTTGCTGTCCCAGTCTCAGGGTGTGTCCTTCCACATGAGTCATTTGAGAGGTTTGGTGATTCCAGAGTAGTTGTCAATGAATTGGCAATAAAAGTTAGCAAACCCCAAAAAGGACTGTACCTTCTTAACTGAGGATGGCTTTGACCTTGGCTGAGTCCATGTGTACTCCCGACTCCAAGGTATTTGACCTCTGTCATATGGAAGGAGCATTTCTTGGGTTTGGCATGAAGGTGATACTCTTGGAGTTGTTTTAGGATGTGGTGGACATGCTCTGGATGTTCCTCCAAAGAATTTGAGTAGATCAGAATGTTGTCCAGGTACACAATAATGAAGACATTGTTCATGTTGTGGAAGATATCATTCATGAAGTACTGGAAGGCAGCAGGGGAGTGAGTCATTCTGAAGGCCATCACTAGATACTCAAAGAGTTCTTCCATTCATGCCCTGGAGCAATCTGGATATTGTTGTAGCCCAAGCAGAGGTCTATTTTTGTGTAGATCTGGCACTGCAGAGGCAGTCAACAAGGTCTCCAATCAGGGGGAGGGGATACTGGTTCTTTTTGGTGACTTTGTTGAGTCCCCAGTAATCAATACAGAGTCAGAGAGACCCATCCTTCTTCTTGGCAAACAGGACTGGAGTGCTGGCAGCAGAGATCGATGGGTATATGAAACCTTTGCAAAGCATTTTGTTGAAGTAATCCTTCAGGGCCTGGAGTTTGATCTCAGACATGACATGTTGTAAATCTTGCTAAATGGGGGCAAGGTGCCTTCTTTGAGATTAATTTTGTGATTGTTGGAGCAGTGCAGGAGAAGTTCTTTTGCACTCCCTTCAGAGAATACATCAGCAAATTCATGATATTCCAGGGGAACTACTTTGTGTAGGATTTGTTCCTCTGTTTTTTATTCCAGCAGGGTGGTTTCTGCATGGAGGTACTCTTCTAGTAGGGCTGGCATGATTTGTAATTGGAAGGCAGGGGTATCATCTTGTAGGATGCATGCAAAAGGCATGATGCCAATGATTTTGATGTTGAGGGCTTTGGGATTGATGAGGGTGGATGTTGAAGCAGTAGTGGCTGGGTCTGGAGTTGTGGCACCACTGTAACAGAGTGCCTGTTACCTATCTTAGTTCATATGGTATAATATGTAATTTATCTATTATTATTATATGGTAGCATCACCTGATGCTACCTATTAAATACTAGTATTGTAATTACATAAGACAGTGCCTTACTTCATACTTTGTAGACAAGATCCATTGACTAGTTTTGACTAACAAGGTGTGAACTATAAGCTGCACAAACTGTAACAGAAACATTACATTTTCCTAAGTCAAATGAGCATTTACTCATGTGCAAAGCAAGAAGCCAAACTTCCAGAAAGAAGTTCACTGCCACTAGTTACAATCAGAACATTAAAATCTCAATGTTCACCTTCTGCAATGGGCATGGTGGTGACCATGGAAGGTCAGGTGTTTGGGCCTAGGTCTGAACCAGAGTTTGATGGAGCATTGCAAAGTGCCCCACATAAACCATTGGATCTGGTCATGTCGCACCATGGCATGGGGAGAGAGAGTTGGGTGATGCCACAAGGGCTGCCAGCAGCTACTCTTGTTCAACCACCTCTGGAGGGTCTGATGAGCATCACTACTAAAGGCACTTGAGTGCCTTGTACTCAGTGTACTTAACAGTAGACCCAGAAGGTGTACCATTGGTGACAAACAAGGGAAAACCTGCTTGTATGCACTTACAGCACTGTGAATAGGAGGACTGAAATTCTTCCCAGAGGCTGTGGGAGGTCAACATGACTCTTCAATGGTGATTACACTGCTGAGGAGTGGGGAAGATGCTCCTCACAAGGCCCATAGCCCTGTATGAGAGTGTGCTGGAACCACACTGAGCTTGTATACAGCAGGGCTATCAGCATTTATCAAAACAATTCTAGAGAATGTCAGAGACACCTTGGATATGGATGGTAAAGTGCATCCAGACAGCATCCTCCACAGGAGGGTGTTGGTATTCTGGGAGAATCAGCTTGAGCAATGCTTAGCTGCAAGGGTAGCTAAGCACATAGCAATTCAGTGGTCATTGGATGAGGGAATCATCCCAACCAACCCAGTAAAGTTCATGGAACTTTACATGATTTTCTTAGCACAGGAGGTAACAGACTACTTCCAGTAGAAGAAGTCATGGGGATCACAGGCATCATCTGCAATGCCTTCTCTATATCTAGGTGGGGATTTCTTATCCCCACTATCCCCAGTCAACAAAGCATTGAATCTATTGCAGGTGTCACAGCAGCCTAGAGAAAGGCCATGTGATTATGCAGCAAGACAGGCTACATTAGGTATAATTGTAGCACCTGATTTAGCCTTTACAGAGGCTGGGTCGGTCATCACAGTTGAGCAACCTATAGTGTGACATAGACATACTGGGTCTACCCCTAGGGCACTGACCTGGGAAGACAGAATTGCATTGCAGCAATTCCACAATGGTAACATGGAAGATTTTGAACAGTCCTACATGGATGGTTAAGGGGTGGTGTTCTATGATGCTTGGCCTGAGGGGTATGTTCCATGAAAATGGACTTAGCCAATTAAGAGGGAAGAGCAATACTCTCACTCTCTGTTAGTAGACAAGGATGGCTGGGACTAGAAATAGCTCCACAGCACATCAACAACAGGCTGAACAAGGAGGGAACAGCCCCCTAAGTTGGCCTGGCAACCAAGCATGGAATGGAGAAGATCCAAGGTAGGGAATGCCTAGTAGTGCTTCTATGTCCACTCTACCCTCAATGCCATATTGTGGACTACATGGTTCAGGAGGTGATGGTGGAGGACCAGGGAGAGGACTGCCTTTTACTGATTGAGGACCATCACTGCCCCCTGGAGGGGGCCCTCTATACCCAGACAGACCAGATAATGGTCCAGTAGGTAATGGGAACAATGCTGGTCACAGAGCTGGTAGGAGGAGGGCTACAGTCCTCCCCAAAAGACAGGCATGGTGATTTTCAATGCTGCCCAACATTGTGGACAATTTACTATTTGAGGAGTAGAAGAAGCCCACAAATATCACTGCCAGACAATGCACAATTGGCTAAGAGTGGTGATGAAACAACTGCTTGCAGTCCACCTGGCAATTTCTGAAGGACTCAAGCCTAAAAGGAGGGATCTGTCTAAGATGATCACTCCTTATGCTGGGTCAGCCAAGTTTAGTAAACTTGAGAACTGGCTCATAAGCATCTGCATATTTTATGCAGTAGCACAATATGGTGGGGATGGTCACAAATGCAAGAAAGTCCTAATCCTTATGGATGCTCTAGCTGTGGGCATCCTGAAATGGTACCTACAACATGTAATTCATGTGAATAGGGCCCAGTCCCACTGGAGGTTCAAATATGTAATACTTGGATTGTATGACCAATTTGTACAACCCACAACAATGCAAGATGCCCACAATGCAGTGTATGTTGTCAAAGAGGGAGTGCAAGGTTTCTTTAATGCCTTGCTCAACCATGCTCAAAACATATCAATGTTCTCTGATGAATTCACAATTTGTGAGCAGTTTCTAGAGGGGATACCCTCTGACATGCTTGTTGTGTTGATATACAATGGCAGACTGTAAGGGCAACCTCTGGAGTGGCAGATCAGAGTCATGCAGCTAGCAGAGGAGAATCCAAAGTATATTAGCAAGTAGATGACAATACAATTAGTAACTAATCACCTAGCAGAGGGGAATTTGAAGAGAACAAGTCTAAGGATTCCCAGTGCTCAGTGCAGCACATCAGTGGGCAGTGGAGGCATGGGAACTACTGTACAGAAAGCCAGAGCTAGTCCTAATCCTAGAACAATGATTGGTGAGATAATACAAAGAACTCTGCAGTTCTCTGGAGATCTCTGTGGCTCTGGAACAAGCCCCAGAGATGTCAAACAAGCTGCAGAGATGCTGGAATAGGTTGCAGAGGTCAGAAATGGAAGTTTCCTGACATCACCCCCCTCTAGTGTGCAGCATTCCAACATGCAGAGTAGAAAAAGTCCTGATTGCTTAGTCTGCTGGCAAAATAGAGTAGATTCCTTGTATGGTGCATGAAGCATCTAGGTGTCTCCTGTGGAATTTCTTGATGAGCTCTGGGGCATGTACATTTTCCTGCAGTTCCCCGGAGATATCCTTGATCCTGTAACCCTTCCACTTCACCTTGTATTGTAGTCATTGCTGGAATAAACAACTATCCAGGATTTCCTCAACCTTGTACTTGTAAGAGCAACCTCTGGAGGCTGTGGCTCAATCACACAACTGGCAGAGGGAGATCCAAAGTCTATTCAGCATAGTACAATGTCTACAAGTAGGACTGCACACCTGGCAGAGGGAGATCCAAAGAGAACAAGCCTGAGGGTTTCCAATGGTAGGGTTCAGAAAATCTACTCAAGTCATGTGACCCTGCCATGTGGCTTCTGCACAGAATGCACATGGCAACTGATCATGTGACCAATCACATGACCAAACATGTGCATTGGCAGTTCCTTGATAGTACTTCTCATTATTGTCAACCACCATTAGAGGTGGCAGGGGTGGCAGACATTGCTCCAGAATAGGGTCCTTTGAGGCCAGAGTCAGTTGGACCACATTGAACACTGAATGAAGCTGGCACATCCCTGCAGAGAGCCAGAGTCAGTAGGCTAGGGGCCCTACCTGCCATTCCACTGTGAAAGGTCTCAACTAGTGGTGCAACAGCTTTTTTGAAGGCTGGGTAGTTGTAATGTTGGAGGCATCCAGATAGACTTGATCTCCAGGCTGGTATTTGTGCCCCAGGGTCCTTCTACAGTTATAGTATCATGCTATGTCATCCTTTGCCTTTACCAGCACTGCTCAGGCCTCCTCCTATGACTTCTTTATCCAGTCCACAAATTTATTCAGTGCTTCATTCTCTGAGTTGAGCCCAGAGTTCAAAGCTCATGCACAAGTGTTGTCTGGTGTCAAGAAAGAATCCAAAAAATTGGGTGGAAGCATGAATGTGGTTGTTGTATTGGAACTCAGCATTGAAGAGGAGTTCATCCTAGTCATCCTAGCACTTGTTGCAAAAGAGACAGAGGTACTGCTCCAACTTCTGGTTTACATGTTTGGTCTGGCCATTGGACTGTGAGTGATAGGCAGTAGGGGTGTGAAGCTTCACACTGAGTAGTCAGTAGAGTTTCCTGGTGAAGTCCACTATGAATTGTGGCCCTTAGTCAGATATGTAGGCATCAGAGAGGCTATGGAGCTTTCAGATGTTCCTTCAGTACAGGTTTGTGGTGCTCATAGCAGAGCAAGTGGTGTGAGTTGGAATGAAGTGTGCTCGCTTGCCATACAGGTCCATCACTACCATGATCACATTATAACCATGGGCATTGGGGAGCTCTACAATGAAGTCCACAGAGGCAATGCTCTATTGTTCTGTGGACACAGGCAGCAGGTGTAGCTGTCCAGAGAGAAGGCAGTGTTAGGGCTTGGTCTGGAGACAGAAATTGCATGTGCTAGTGTAGGACCCAATATACCAGGACATCTAAGGCCACCAGTAGTTCTGCAATACTAGCTTCCTTTTCCCATTGTCTAGGGTGCCCCATAATGTGGGAGTTGTGGTGTTGCTCTACAATTCTCCAGCAAACCTCCAGAATGTTGGGCACATAGATACAATTCCTGAAGATCAAGATCTCATTCAGGAGCACCCATTTGTCTGCATGGACCAATTTAGTGCCAGTGGTATGCCTCAACTTCAGTGCCCAAGCTGCTTGCACAATGAGTTCCTCCTGCTAACCATCCCAATTACTCTGCTGGATGTCCCAGGGGATGTCTACCTCTGCTCCCTCAACAGCTAGACCTTCCATGGCTTGGATTGTGAATAGTTTGGAGTGGAGGAGCACAATGTTGCTATTGTCCTCCCCCCCCCCTGTGCCATGGTCTGCTGTCCAGGACAGGGCATCTGGTTTTCCTATACTCTGGCTGGGTTTGTGATGCAACAAGAAGTCAAAGTTGGTGAGGTAAAGGGACCACTGAGCCTGTCAGCAGTTGAGCTTCTTAGCTGTCTAGAAGTATTTAAGGTTCTTATGATCTGTCCAGACTTCAAACTTGTGCCATGCACATGTTCTAGAAAGTGCCACCACTCCTTAAATGACTGGATGATGGCCAGCATCTCCTTGTCATGGATCTCATAGTTCCACTCTATCACATTTAGGCTCTTGGAGTAGAAGGCCACTGGATGCCACTTCCCATCCTCTAGGGAATGCTGCAAAAGAATGGCCCCAGTGGCAAAGCCAGAGCTGTCAGCTTCTACTTGGAAGGGGGAATCATTGTTTAGAAAGAGGAGGACAGGTCCCAAGGTCACAGCACACTTGAGGGCATCAAAAGCCATCTGCTCCAGAGGCCCCCAACTTCATGCAACATCCTTTCCAGTGAGGTGAAATAGTGGATGGGCATGATACAAGAAGTCCTGGATGAATCTCCAGTAGAAGTTTGCAAAGCCAAGGAATGCCTGCACCTCCTTCTTGTTCTCAGGCTCCAGCCACTTTGCCACACCTGCTACCTTTACCAGGTCCATCTCCATGGCTCCCTACAAGATGATCAAGCCCATATATTCAATCTGAGTCTGCTCAAACTCACACTTCTCCAGTTTGAGGTAGAGCTGGTGCTGGCAGAGATGTTCCAAGATGAGGCAAGTGATCCAATAGTGCTCTTCCAGCATTTTGGTGTAGATGAGAATGTTGTTGAGGTATGCACACACTATGCCCTCCACAATGAGGTCCCAGAAGATGTTGTTCATCATCATCTGGAAGGTGGCTGGGCTATTGGTGAGTCCAAAGAACATAATAAGAGGTTTGAACAACCCCCAGTTGGTCTAGAAGGCAGCCTTCCATTTGTGTCCTTCCTTGGGATATGCATGTGGTTGTAGCCCCACCAAATGTCCAGTTTAGTGAAGTATCATGCACCCTGGAAGTTGTTAATGAGCTTGGAGATGAAGGGGAGGGGGTAGCATTTCTTCACCATCATGGCATTGAGAACCCAATAATCCTAGACCAGTTGGAGCAAGCCATCCTTCTTCTTGATGAAGAAGACAGGAGAAGCCATTAGAAACTTGGAAGGGTGTATGCAATCAGAGTCTAGGTTCTCTTGCAAGAAGGCATTGAGCTCATCCTGCTCCCTGGGTGCTAGTGGGTAGACCTTACAGCTGGAGAGTGTGGAACCAGGCAGCAGTTCAATGGTGTGGCCCCACCACTTGTGCTCCAGGAGCAAGTCAAATGAGGCTTTGGAGAAAACATCCTCAAATATATGGAGGTAGGGGGATACAACATCTCAGAACTCTCAGAGTGTGGTGTTAGCAGCAACCACCTGGGCCAGCTGCTGGGATGTGGTCTGGCTAGTCTGGATTTCTGCAATGCAGAATGGCAAGTGTATGGTGGTAGTATAGATCTGGTCCCCCACCTCTATCACTTTGTCCAGGAGCTCTGGCTTGTGTATGCCACCAAACTCCTCTCCATGCTCCTCCTCCAGGGCTCTGCCACTACTCTGGTCATCCCTATAGAGGGCCTCTCTACAAGGGAACACCAGAGGCAGAGAATCCAGGAGGTCCAGATTGGCAAAGGGGAGAGGCCCTGCACAATATGCATGGATGGCTGTGTGCTCTTGAAGTCAAGCCCAGTGTTTATCCCTGTCCTTGGCAGTGCAGGCAGAGCACTTCCAAAGTCACCTGCTCATGCTTACTTCCCTCTTGGTCCAATCTACTTTGGAGTTGTGCTTGTGAAGCCATGTGAAACCAAGGATCATATCCTGCCTACCCAAGCTGGTAACAGCAAAAACAGCACACTCCACATGATTCCAATAATGGAGGACAAGGTTGCCTATTGAGCTGATGATGCCTGCTCCATTGGGTGTTCTGTTGATGTTGTAGACCAGAATGGGCTTGGGGAGGGGCTGCATGGTCAGGCCATGGTGCTTGACAAACTCTGAGTCCAAAAACAGTCCTGTTGCTCTGCTATCCAAAAGAGCAGTGACTCCACAGGTTTGCTGAGTGTCCATGGTCTCTATCTCTACATCAAGGTGCAGGGAGTTGGCAGATGGGCTGGAAGCCATCACATACTGTCAGAGCATTTGGTACGCCCAGGTGAGGCAGCACCAGCAGACCCTAATAGGTGTTGGGGAGCTTGGCTCAATCTCCAGAGTTGGTATTTGTATGTCTAAAGAGGAACATTGAGGTTCTTCTGTCTCAGAATGAAGGGCATTGGAAAGGGCAATTTCATTTTCTATTGACAGACATGAGAACCTGTTAGCACCTAGCAATGGAGGCATACACCTCATCCATTGCTCAACTAAAAATCCTCCTCCAGCTCCAGGGGTGATGCACATGTGCTAATCTCCTCTGGGGTCAACTCCAGCATTGGCTCATCTGGCAACAGAGCTCTGGCGGCATCCTTTGCTGCTAGCAGCTGCAGGAGGAGTTTCTCCTGCTCCACCATGGAGAGGTAGCATACCTCCAGACCCAAGAGGCAGTGTTGTGCAATGTGCCTGGGCTTCTGGCATCTCCAGCACAGTAGTGGCATGGCACAGAGCTGTCTGGCTGTGTCCATATCCATGGGGATACCTGACAGCAGGGGTCATGTTGCAGGGATGGCAGAAGTAGAGGCAGGCATTGGGTGAGCAGGTACAGGGTGGCAGAAGCTGGTGACCAGAGCTAGGCACAGCATGGAATGTGGGTGGTGGAGCTCTCTCTGGATCTCCATGAGTTGCCACTGATCCCAGGCCACCTTGTACCATGAAGCAACCCTCTACAAGACTACAAGATTGTCAATGCATTCCACCAGTGCAGGGTGCAGGCCATCCCAGAATGTGAGGCATAACTGAAGGCCATTGGAATAGGTGGCTTGCTCAACCAATGCCCAAAAGGAGTCAATGTACTTGTCTAGCATATGCTTCCCTTGCCCATATTGCTTCCTGTCACATAGTGTCAAGGCAGTGGTTTTGACAGGGTCTAGTGGGAAGAACTGCACATGGAAGTCCTTCTCAAAGGCAGCCCAGTCTGGGAAACTTCCAACACCTCCAGAGCAATAGAAAACTTGTAATGTGTAGGTGGAGGCACATCTAGTCTTTATGTATGACAGCACCCAGGCAATTTTCAATGTGTCAGAGTCAAAGGCATTCCTACTGAGGTGGATGTAGGTAAGGGAGGATTGGAGGAAATGTTTCCCACTGGAGCAAGCACCATCATACACATCTGGTAGCATGGGGCATGGGATCCATGGCTGTAGGGTCACCAGAGCTGCAGAAATAGGTACAGATGCAGTTGGGGCTGGTTCTGCAGGTGGGGGAGGTGTGGGAGTAGGAGTTAGGTGTTCAAGCAGCACCTGGAGCAATTGGGAGATAAGATCTGTGGTTTGATGAAGGGTGGAGAGTTTGGTTGTGTGATGGGTGAGAGATGATTGCATTAATTGCACCTGGGTTTCTAGGTGTAGCAGGCAAGTACAGGCTTTGTTCTGTGGGGCCAGAGCCTCCAAGAGTGTGTCTGGGTTGGCAAGCTGAGACATAGAATACCATGGTGCTTAATCCTGGTGGGGAAGCAACAGATAGTGGCTCAGAGGTTCCTTGTGGCTATGAGGGGCTTCCAGACCACTTTTAGGAGACTTGTTCTGCTGTAAGGGAGACCTCCAGAGTGGTGGATTGGAGTCACACAGCTAGCAGAGGGAAATCCAAAGTATATTAGCAAGTAGACAATGATATAATTAGTAACTAACCACCTAGCAGAGGGGAATCCAAAGAGAACAAGTCTAAGGATCCCTGCTGCTTGGCATGGCACATTAGTGGGCAGCAGAGGTGTGGGAACTACTGTACAGAAAGCCAGAGCTAGTCCTAACCATAGAACAATGATTGGTGAGATAATACAGAGAGCTCTGCAGTTCTCCAGAGATCTCTATAGCTCTGGAACAGGCCCCAGAGACATTGAACAAGTGGTGGAGATGCTGTAACAGGTTGTGGAGGTTGGAAATGGAAGTTCCCTGACACAGACTAGCTTCCAAAGTGAACACTGTTGAGGAGTTTATCTTGGAGGCAAAAGCCTATGAGAACAGCATCAAGACTGCAGCACACTACTTAGAGCATAGCATGAAGAGCTGGTCAGGGCAACAACTGTCACTAGCTGCAGTGCAGTCTCTAAAGCTTGGGACTGCCTTGGCCAAGCAAACAGAGGTAGCAGGACATCATATCTGCCTGCAACTGCCTAGACTGGTGAGGCTCACTGCATGCATGGCCTCAAGGCCTATGCCTCTGCAAGTCAGTGAGGGCCCAGGTTAACCTGTGAGAGTGGTGCAGGTGGCAAGAAAGCATCTTGCTGCAGAAAAGAACATGTTGGCCATAGCTTCAGGCCAATCAGGCAAGAATGCCAAACAATCTACAGACTGATACAAGTGTGGAAAGGCTGGGCATTTTGCCTGCAAATGCAGGGAGCCAGCTAGGCCAGCCCCTTGAGTGTTCATGCAAGTGGCACATACTGCTGCTCCTTTGGATATGGAAGATGCTGACAATGAGCAGGATGAAGATCCTGCTGAAGCCAATTATAACCAAGTAGATAAGTCCAAAGGGACTCAGGAGAATGATGAGGAGTACATTGAATTGGAAATATATGAGAATGACTGCTATACTTAGGGTAGTGACAGTGAGGGACCATTTGCTCTCACTGAAGTCACTACTGCCAAGCATAGGGCACACAAACCTAGCAATGAGGTTTGTATGTGCAAGGTGCAGATTATGGCAGCTAAAGATGCCATGGACTTACTTGTGCTGTCAGCACAAGATAAAAAATGTCTCATCTTTTGAGTGGAGGTGAATGGCCAACAAGTGTGGACACTGTGGGATTCTGGAGGCACAACCTCTGGAATTATACCATCATTTCCAATCACCCTGCAGCTTGGGACAATTGGAAGTCATTCCATAGTAAACTATGGAGCCAGGGTAAACATGAAGGTCCCTGGCAAGTTCCATAATGTCTGTGTAGACATTGCAAACTCCAAAGTCCAGTTCTGATACTCTTGAGCCCATTTAAGTCATAGTTGCCAATGTCTAGCTTTAAGCATAGGAACTTTCCTCTTTGTAGCAGGCAGACCAATATACCTCCTCCTTCAGCACATTCCAGACAGTCTGAGGAGAGAAAGGATTGGAAATGATATCGATACACCAGTTCTCAACAATGAGATTGGCAGAGGAAAAAGCCTAGTTAAAGTATATTATAAAACAATATACTTTACAAATGAAAACAGCTGAAAACTGTAAGCCGGTGAAAAACATTGAAAACTGTAAATGTAAGGCATACCTCAAAGTAAAACCTCCCATGTAAAACCAAGGATGAACCCAAAGTCAGTTGACAAACAGCCAAGAAGCTGGCCATCAAATTTTGATGGCAGGGGCCAAGAATTGATCTCAGCTAACAATCCAAGTTTTCCCTCAATCCAGAGCTAGCCCCTCCCTTCTCTAACCAACCAACTTGAACCAAACAGCCCTCAAGTCCACAGTGATAAGGATCAGCAGACAAAAGGAGAGGACAAAGGGAGAGAAAAAGGGACAGACAAAAGAGCAGCCTAGGCCTCAGCATGATCAAACCTGAATTGCCAATGCCAAAAATAAGTGCATGCCAAGGCCCAACCATGCAGCTCAGCCCACCAACTGGTTGACCACACTCCCAGATGATGATGAAAACATGTGGAAAAGCCATGGTCTGTGTGCAGACTGAGGGGTATAAAAGGAGAGGATTTTTGAGCCTATTGAACAAGCAAAGTACTAGCTATGGCTCAGAAATCCCCAGGGAGCAGGTTTCTTAGGCCAATAAACTATTATTTTCTTCAGGCTCAAAATTTATTATATTTTGCTTGAGCCTTGTGATCAGACTTGACCTGGTTGAGTTTGTAATCTAAATCAATCAAAATCTACTTTGTATGACACTTTTTGTCAGGTTCCGCTGACCTCGGGGGCTCAGCTGCACTGGGCGAGTCCTTACTAGGTGGGCGTGATCCCCTTGCACTGGTAACCAAACACTCGAAGACGTTCCGGGCCATGGTGGCTCGTGTGGGTAGTTGGGGGGATGTGATCCAGACAGATCCGGGGAGGTCCGGAGAAGTCGGATTGTGAGGAAACAAGACGGTCTTGGCGGGGTTCAGGCAGAAGGCCATACGGGGGATTTGCAGAGGCGAAGGATGAGGCGGCTGTGTGATCAGTGGGAGCGGAGCCGGGTTTTGATGGGAGATCATTTGGAGCTGATGGAGTTCGGGACCGAGCAAAGAGCGAGGTTCAGACCTGGTAAAGGAGTGTCGGGGTTCGTAATTGTAATCGCGGAGTTTGTGAGGTCGTTAAGGTTGATGAAGACTTGGGTACAATGATTGGACGGAGTCACCAAGACAGCGTCAGACAAAATGGGATGGTGTTGATATGGGACAAGAGTAGATTCGAATAGAGATACGAAACGATAACGAGAACGATAACGAAATGGAGACAAGACAAGACCGGGAGACTGAGATGAGACCGGGAGACTGAGATAAGACCAGGAGACTGAGATAAGAAAACGAGACACGAAACACGAAACACAAAAAGGAAACAATCAGACCATAGGTAACGTTAAGCAATATCAAGACTAGGGTACGAAGAGCTACTCGATGACTTATATACTGACTACCGGAGGACTTCGGGGTACGTCGGCTGTGGCGGCAGGGCTTGGTGGAGCTCGACGGAGGGGGCGGGTGTCAGTTGTGATCGAGGATCATGCCGCACTGATACGTTGATGGGATCATTGGAGAACGCGGGTTGCCCCGAGGTTGTCGTGATACTCTGGAATAGGTCAGGGTGTTTAGTTGATGATGGGGTGGCGAAGATCGGGAACAGTGGGGGTGGTTCTTGGGGTTCGGGAGGCCCAGGGTAAGTGTCAGTGGCTGTGGGGCAGGCACCGAAGTTGGCCAGGGGGCCGTCGGAGTTAGCCGGGGAGGCATCGGAGTTAGCCGAAGTAGGCGCGGGGCATGGGCGGAAGTTCGGCGGAGCGTTGGGGGTCCCTTTGGGGGTTCGGGGGGTTGATGAACGATGTGCGGGGTTTCGGGGAACAGGTCGTGACATCACCCCCCTTTCAGCGTCGAGACCCTTCGAGACGCGGGGGCAGGGCGGGGATCGGCGGGGCATGGGAGTCGAAGCCGAGCAATATTGATCAATCTGCAGTGAGTGATAGCGGCATGGGAGACGAAGTCGAAGCGCGGCCGCCGTTTTGTCAGGGTCCTCCTCAATCAATTAAAAGCTTTGGGCGTGCCCCGGGGTTTCCCAAATTTTGTCATGTCTTCCCCCAGTGTTCCAGTAGTCTCTCCCGCCGATTTGGACGAGGTGGTGGTGTACAACAGTGGGGGTGAGGAGTTTGAGCGTCGGCGCCGGGGTAGCATCAGGGACCGGAGTCGTGAGTGTTGTCGACCTTTCTTTTCGGGATGATTGACGGGGCTCCCTTAGAGTCGTCCGTGGTAGTGGTAGTGGATTTTCCGGGGGTTCCGAAACGGACCAAGTTTTGTCCCGCGTTGCCAAAGGGGAAGGGGGCATCCTCGGCGATGGTTTGGGGAAAGCGTCGAGCTTCCCCGCCCTCGGGGGCGGGACCCAGCAAGAGGCCGCATGGGCGCGAGTTGTCGGCGGGGCCTCCGGAGTCCTCCCTCTTTTCTCCTGTCCCGGGCGTCCCCTCAGAACGGTCGTCGAGTCCCCCCGCGCCGATTCCTTCGATCACGGAGGTCTTCCTTCGCAAGCAGGTGGAGGCCTTGACGACGTCGTTGGCAGTACGGGAGGGTGAGCTCCGATGGGCGAGGGAGGATCGTGACGTGGCGCAGACGGAGAAGGAAGTGATGGAGCGGGAGAGGAATACTTTGGTGCGCGTGGGGACGGAGCGAGCGCTAGAGGTGCGGGGTTTGCGGGAGCGTCTGGCGCAGGTGGAGGGGCAGCCCGCGGGGGAAGCGGAGGGGCGGGGACAAGTTCTGGAGGGGGATGCGTTGTGGGTGGAGCTGGAGGTGGCGAGGCGGAGAGAGGATTGGCTGGCCAACGAGGCCGCCTCAGGTCGCACGGGGATCCTTCGTGAGTTGTCTCCTGTTCCTCCGTTTGTTATTGACAGTTCATTTTCTGGGTTTAGGCTGGGTGCGGGAGCATCGGGTCCTCTTGGACGGTGCCTCTGCAGTGTTTGCGTCGATTCAGGACGGGTTGACGCAGGGGTCCGCAGTCCGGCCTCCGGAGTTGCAGCAGGGGATGGCGCGATTGGAGAGGTTGTTGGCGGGGCATCGGCGGCGCAATGCAGTGGCCCCGGGGTCGTGGTGGGAGGTGGCGGCCAACGCGGGGGAGGCATTGCTGGGGTTGGCGGAGATCTTAGCGGTGGTGTGGGCCCAGATGGAGGTCGACCTGGGGGTTGGGTTGCCGGGGGGTCTGGGGAGGGAGTGAGATGGGTGTGGGCCTCATTTCTTGTCGCTCTCGGACTTGCTGCCTTCCCCGCCTATTGTATATATGATTTTTGTACGCGAACATGTCCTTTCTTGGTCCCTGGGCGTGTGAAGTGAGATTTTAGTTTTGTATGAGGGCGAAGTAAGCGAAACACGCAGGGGTGTGAGAGGGAGTTGAATCCCTAGTGAGTCCAGAGGCGGGGGTTACGCCCGCTAGTGCCATCTGTGCTGGCTAGTCCCAGGGTTTGTCAGGATGGGGCGGGGCATCGCAGGAGGGCTCCCAAGGTCCGGTGGGGGTGGTGGGAGTTCTCCGGTGGGGGTTCCCGGCATTTCGGGCGGTGTCATTGAGTTCGATTCTTGGAAGTTCCGACTGGGGGTGTAGGGGACGTGCGCCGTGTTGGTATTGGAGGATGGGCCTTCGAATCTTTTACGGTGCCCAACGGGTTCGGGGCTTTAGTTGTCTTGGCAGTGCGGTTGGCGGGGGGTAATGGGGGTCTCCCCATGGTCTGGCCCTTACGCCGGCACTGGTGGCGAGGGCGGCGGGGCCTTTTTCATTAGCGGGGTTCGGTGAGGCGAGGTTTGTCCTTGCGGTATAGTTGGTCCGGGTCGGGGTTGTGTTCCGGAGTGTTGCGTCTGTGGGCGGGCATGCTTCGGGTGGCGCTTTGGTGTGCTCCGGAGTGTCAATGACCGAGGGGGTAGGATGCGGGGTGATCAGTCCCAGCCAGTTCCTTTGGGTCCGGGGCCAAAATTTGGGGTTCCGGATCATTTATGTGATATTGCTCTCCTGACCAAAAGTAAGCCCGAGGCGGACAAAGGGGGTCTTACGTATTTCTGATACTTCCTCGAGTTCAGAGGTTCGGGGGTGGGTGGTTCCTTCATCGGGAAGAAGTAGGTGGTCCCGGAGTCAACTCAAGGGTCACTTGGTGGGGGTCTGCTGGTTGTTCATGGTTGTTGGGGCGGCGGGGGGGTCGGCCGCGGGGATGCACTGGAGTGGGGCTCCCCGGGAGATGCGGCAGGGTCGAGGCTACTCTTCATTCATGTTCCGGAGCAGCCCGGAGATCGTTGCAAGTGTGGGGGTGGCAGTGGGGGGAGGCACTGCCCACTTTTCTGGAGGCTCCGGTGATGTGGTCCCTGTTCGGGCGGACATATTCCGGTGTAGGTGTGGGGTTCGGAGTGGGTGGTGATTTCTGTCGCGGAGTTGGGGCTACCAGGGCATCATTGTTGAACTGGCGCCATGAGTTCTCTTGGTCAAATGTTGTAGTTGGAGCGGAGGCCCTGGAGTCGTGTCGCCAGGGTCTGGAGCTGTATTGAAGGGTTTGGAGGGGTCTGGGTGGGACAGTTTTAGGCTGGCGCGGGGTTGTTTGGGTCGTCGAGCCGGGTGGGGGAGGTCCTTTGAGGATATCGGAGCGCGTGCCCTTTGGGTCGTCGGGTCGCTTGAACGGCCCATCGTCGTTTTCTGGATGATGGTGGGGCTTCTCCCTCCCTTATATGAACATGTCAGCGAATTTAGAGTACTTAGGGAACTACTTCGTATAGGGTCCTTTTTCCTATAGTTAGTTCGGGGTGGCTCCTATGCTGGGGATTCCTTCGTGGGAGGTGGCGTAGTCTGGTGGTGGAGTTTAAGCTCAGGGGTGGCATGCGGGGGGTTTTGGCGTCCAGGGTCCTCATTGTCGGGGGCTCCGGATTGTGTGGGGGAGGGTGGTGAAATAGCGGCGTGGTCTGGAGTTGTCCCTTGTCAGGAGTGGGGTGCCGTGGTTCTCCTTATTAACGTCTAGAGGCTCGGGGATGTTTTGGTCTTGTTCCGGGGTTGTTGGGGTCGGGTCGGGGGAGTCGGGGCCCCTTCATTTGTTGGGCAGAGGTGACGGCCGATCAATCGAGGTCCGGAAGCAGGTCATGGGGTTGGAGCATAGCCTGGGTCTGAGGTTCTTGTCCTGTGGTTGGGGTTGTTGGGTCGAGCTTGATTTCGGTGGTTTCGAGGCTAGTTGTCGGAGGGTTTAGTTCCTTGGAGGGGGTCGATAATAGGGCTTGGTGATGTTGTTGGTGATTAGTTGCGTTCATCGGTCTGCGGGGTTGCTGGTGGGCTGGTGAATCCACAGGCGGGCTTCAGGGAAGCGCGTTCTCAGTGGTCTCTTCGTAGCTGGCGATCCTCGCGCAGTGGGTGACTGTTCCGCGGCGGGTTGGCGTTATTGTTGGTCGGAGGGCTGGCGCGGTGCCGGAGACCTTGTTACTTGTTTGGTCGGATGGTCGCCAGGCTTTAGGATGTTATTCTTTGGGTGATGTCGGGGCCAACTTTGCGCAAGAGAGCGGAGTTGGCGGAGAGTGTAAGAGTGGGGTGGAAGATGATTTGACGGTTTGCACAAGGGGTTGGGAGTTGGGTGTGAGTTGGGGAGGGTGTCCGTGGGGGGAGCCGTTGTATGAAAGTAACCGGAGCGGAGGGGACGTTTGGTGTCGGATCTGCAACTCAATGTGCCTTGGCAAATTGGGCAGGGCTGTATGAATCATAAGGGTTCCCCGGCACGGGTAGACCATAGACATCGGAGTTATTTGATTGTGTGTGTGGAGATAATGCAGGCATCATGGACGGGGTAAGGTAGAGTCTTGATATTATGTCAGGTTCCGCTGACCTCGGGGGCTCAGCTGCACTGGGCGAGTCCTTACTAGGCGGGCGTGATCCCCTTGCACTGGTAACCAAACACTCGAAGACGTTCCGGGCCATGGTGGCTCGTGTGGGTAGTTGGGGGGATGTGATCCAGACAGATCCGGGGAGGTCCGGAGAAGTCGGATTGTGAGGAAACAAGACGGTCTTGGCGGGGTTCAGGCAGAAGGCCATACGGGGGATTTGCAGAGGCGAAGGATGAGGCGGCTGTGTGATCAGTGGGAGCGGAGCCGGGTTTTGATGGGAGATCATTTGGAGCTGATGGAGTTCGGGACCGAGCAAAGAGCGAGGTTCAGACCTGGTAAAGGAGTGTCGGGGTTCGTAATTGTAATCGCGGAGTTTGTGAGGTCGTTAAGGTTGATGAAGACTTGGGTACAATGATTGGACGGAGTCACCAAGACAGCGTCAGACAAAATGGGATGGTGTTGATATGGGACAAGAGTAGATTCGAATAGAGATACGAAACGATAACGAGAACGATAACGAAATGGAGACGAGACAAGACCGGGAGACTGAGATGAGACCGGGAGACTGAGATAAGACCAGGAGACTGAGATAAGAAAACGAGACACGAAACACGAAACACAAAAAGGAAACAATCAGACCATAGGTAACGTTAAGCAATATCAAGACTAGGGTACGAAGAGCTACTCGATGACTTATATACTGACTACCGGAGGACTTCGGGGTACGTCGGCTGTGGCGGCAGGGCTTGGTGGAGCTCGACGGAGGGGGTGGGTGTCGGTTGTGATCGAGGATCATGCCGCGCTGATACGTTGATGGGATCATTGGAGAACGCGGGTTGCCCCGAGGTTGTCGTGATACTCTGGAATAGGTCAGGGTGTTTAGTTGATGATGGGGTGGCGAAGATCGGGAACAGTGGGGGTGGTTCTTGGGGTTCGGGAGGCCCAGGGTAAGTGTCAGTGGCTGTGGGGCAGGCACCGAAGTTGGCCAGGGGGCCGTCGGAGTTAGCCGGGGAGGCGTCGGAGTTAGCCGAAGTAGGCGCGGGGCATGGGCGGAAGTTCGGCGGAGCGTTGGGGGTCCCTTTGGGGGTTCGGGGGGTTGATGGACGATGTGCGGGGTTTCGGGGAACGGGTCATGACACTTTTAGAGTGAGCTATGTGAAACAAAGTCCTAAATACCTTTGTGAGTTGGAGTTTTGAGCTGAGTTTGAAAACTAAGCCAATTTCACCAATTTCACATCAATGTTATTGATAAAATTGGTGGCCTGAACAGCTGTATCCAGTCTCCCAGTTGAGATTTGTCAAACAATAGCCTGTTTATCACATAGAGTAAGCTAGCTGGATGGCCTCCAGGATGGTTTTCCTTGTCCACCTCCAACTCTCTACCAACCTTCCCAATAGTAGACTTCCCTAGACCAGTTTTGGCCTCAATCTGATGCAGAGAATATCCTTGAGCAAGGAGAGAAGCAACAGTAGAGCACTGTGCAGGAGAAGTAGCTTTCATGATGGTGGTTGAAGGTCAAGATGTGGTTCAACCATCTTGAGCCACTCCCAAATATAACCAAACATGGTCACATGACTCTGTTGATATTCCCACATGCAACTTACTCTTTATTTCTGACTAAAATAAGGACAAGCCTGTAAAATCAGAGATGCTCAAAAAACTGTAACAATGAGTGGATATTTTCAAATGGCCATTACTCCATCAGTTTTGATTGAAAATTACATGAACTAAAATGCAGTTTGTAGCTATGATGCCATAGTATTTTACATGATTTAACCAGAATTCTAAATACTTCCAATCCTTCATGCCAATGTCATCTTTCAAAAAGTATAAAACATTGGGACAGTTTTTTGAGCCACTGTAAGAGTCAAGCAAGGGGCAAGCAAGCAGCAAACACAGTGAGCTAAGCTAGGGGGTGACATTGGAGTTGCCTACAGTCAGTTCAATGCATAGACCTGGTGAACACTGCTATTGTTTGATCTGAGGATATTCTATCTTGTAGACCACTTTATATACTACCTTGGTGGCTATGTTATGACTAATACTAAATGACCAAGTAGGTTTAAGTATGTCAAGGAGTATGACTAAACAGTAATCAATGTTGTGGAACATCAGGCATATCCCACTTACATACAGGGTTCTATGTGCAGTCAAATGGCCTCTGCCCTGGCAACTCTGATTTAGGCCATATGATGTTTCTCAAATGTTCTAGATCATTCATAGACTTTGGAGAACCACCAAAAGTCTGATGATATAAGTGCACAGCCACTGCAACAGTGAACAATGAATGCTACAGCTTCATCATTGACATTTGATAAATATGTCTCTTGAGCCTCTGCTCTCAGAATAAGAGGTTTTTAAGGTATGTAATCTACTTCAGATTTGACCTTGTCGGCCTGAATGGGTGGATTCATTAGGCTCGGATTCTCGTTCAAATGTTCATTGGCTTGTACTATTCAAAAACTCATGTTTGTCATGTTCATTGTGGAGCTCGTGTGTTTCTTGTTGTCAACTACAATTTTTTATACATATATGTATCCTTCTTGCTTGTGCAAACTCTCAAATACTCTGCGCATACTGAAGTTGATAGAAGAAGTGATGCGATAAGACAACATGTCCTGTGCAAACACGATGATACAAAGACCGAACAACGTTGGCAAAAAAGAAAGTTCGTCACTCCCAGGGATGCGGCCAGTGTGGCCGAAGATAGGATTTCGGATGGTCCTGCCGGTGCCACGTCACGCGTGGCTTGGTGTAACAGTAGTCCGCTGAAAACAGCAGAGTACGGTCACAAAAGGGTGTTCTCACTAAAGAACTGGTGTAAGTCCTATATTCGTAAGAACTGCCTAATCAAATACAGATAGGCCTATTATATATAGTACGGAGCACCACGGGAGTGAGTACGGAGTAAGTAGGAATGAAAATTGTAAGGTTGCAAGGTTTAGGCGGAGGATGATGTCACGCTCGCGCTACACTTGGCCATAAATGTATAAAGTATTATCAACATATCTTTGCTGCCTGATTTCGCAATTCAGAACCATGGCTCAGATCACCCCTTTTATAAGGTGAAACCAGCATTTGGTCATGTTATGGCACGGTAACTAACTCATTTCCTTTGATAGCTCGCCAGACGAACTTCCACCACTTCGTGAACATTACGGCGAATTCAAAGCGTTTGGCTGGGATTATGAATTCAAAGATATCGTCAAATGGGCTGAGGAACACGGACACCCGAATGAGGACTATATTAACTCCTGCACCATACTGGGGAACAATCTACCTGAGTCACATGTACGGATTACCCGTGTTCGAGACGACGACGGAGCCATTTTTAGAATGTGCCTCGTCATTGCGACCAACCGGTCCTTATTGGACCGACAGAGGGCATTGGATAAAGAGCTTATAGAATCGTATCGTGCCGTTCATGGATGGGACAAGCCGCCACGATGGTTTGATCATGTATCGAGCTCGGACCTCTAATATTTAGGTTTCTAAGGTATACATGCTACTCGAGATCTGATCTTGTCGAATTGAATAGTGGATTCATGAGGCTCGGATTCTCGTACAAAGTTGAGCTTCACTATCCATTGGCTCGAGTTACTATCTAAAACCTTATGTTTGTTATGTTCATTGTGGTGGAAGCTCATGTGTTCTAAAGTTGTTGTCAATTTACAATTTTGTTATACATATATCCTTGCGAAAACTCTCGGATACTATCTGCTAGTACTAGTGATGTAGCGCGTACTTTATAATAGAAGAAGTGATGTGATCAATAGGAGTCGAGACGCGTCCACAATGGTACTCGAATAACACTGGCAAAAGAAAATCACTCTTAGCTTGTACTTAAGTCAGGGATGTGGCTAGTGTTCCATATAGTAACTTAAAGGATTTCGGAAGGTCTGCTGCGTGGCTTCAAGGGTCACGGATCTGGCCATCAATGCATCAGTGATTTGGACATATCAACGTTTCTTGATAAGTCAAACCAAACCCTACTTTGCACGCTTCTGAACCAAGCCTCCACCTGTTTTGCGACAATGGCTCAGGCAACCTCCGACAACGACGACGATATTGCAAGGTAAGAATCATACTTCATCATATTATGACATTCAAGTACTTAACTAACTTTGAGTCATCATCTCAGTGGCTCACCAGACGAGCTTCCACCGCTTCGGGAATATTACGGAGAATTCAAAGCGTTCGGCTGGGATTATGAACCCCCAGATGTCGTAGAATGGGCTGCGAAACACGGCTACCCGAATGAGATTTATATAAATGCTATGGACAAGCTGGCGAAGAGTCTACCTGAGAACCATATACGACTTACCCGCGTTCGAGACAAAAAGACCTACGGAGACAAACTTTGCAAGATTGGGTCTCATTATTGCGACCAACAAGTCCTTATTAGACCGACAGAGGGCGTTGGATAAAGAGCTTATTGAATCCTATCGCGCAGTGCATGGATGGGACAAGCCGCCGCAATGGTTTGATCATGTCCCGAGCTCGGACGTCTAATAAGGTATGTGATTTACTCCAGATTCGACCTTGTCGAACTGACCGAGTGTATTCATTAGGCTCGTTCCAACGTTCACTCTCCATTGTCCGGAGTTACTATCTGAAAAGTCATGTATAACTTGTGATTTGTCAAGTTCATTGTGGCCGAACTCATGTGTTTCTTGTTGTCAACTACAATTTTGTTATACATATATCTTGGAAAAACTCTCGAATACTCAAGTTGTACTTTAAAAGAAGTGATGGGATCAGCGGGTCGAGACGCGTGCATACAAACATGATGATACACAAGCCAGCCAAAAGTCGAACGACGTTGGCACTCTCGACGTATACCTTGTATCTGATTGTTCTTTCTTGCTTTTGTATACCCCTTATAGTGTCTCAACTACGAGTGACTAACGCTTCTGCTTGACGCGTGTCATGACTGCAAAAACGACGTCAAACGCCCCGTCTGAGGCGTCGACGCGGTTCAGTCGATCGCTGCCTGCTGTGACGCGATCACGCGCCCCGTCCTCGCGATCGCCGAATGCCACGCCAATGCCTCAGCCGGCGAGTGCCGCCCGACGTTCGTCGTTGATCCCTTCCCGCCGGACAATCCCCGTGCCTGTCCCCAAACCGCCGGCACCGCCGCCCCGCCCGCCGCCGTCCGCCGCCGGCTCTGCCCGCACCACCCGCACGACGTCCGTCTACGTCACACACACAACTCCGGCCCCGGCCCCCGCCGTCCCCGTACAGTCTCCGGTGCGCGCCCGCATCACGTCCATGACGCCCCCGCGCAAGACCTCGTCGTCGCTCAAGACAGCGTCCCCGACCATCAGCTTCACGTCCCCGAGCCCCAGGGCAAAGGTCAGGGCGACGACGACGCCACAGAGTACCCCGCCTAGGATGAATCTGACGAGCACGAGCACGAGCAATGGAAGCGTGTTTAATAATAGTACCACACTTCGCTCGACGCCCTCGAAAAAGTCGTCGTTGCCTGGCGTGCCGTGGTCCCAGCAGGGCGTCCTGGCAGACTCAGACAGCCTCGCGATGACCAATGGTTCTGGTGCAATGCAAGCGTTTTCGTCGTGGGGCGGCGAAACAGACGATATGGACATGGAACTTCTCACTGACGTTAACGACGGAGAAGTCGACGAAGAGGTACGTAAATCTATCATTACATACTCTCTCACTACCCAACCTCCAGATGTCCGCGGCCCTCTCCAAAATACAAGACCTACACACGCGCAAAATTCTACACTACAAACGCCTGCTCGAACGCGCTCAAGCATCCGCCGCAGCCCAGCTCCACGCTCTCCAAGCCGAAGTCCGCGTTCTCCGTGCAAACTCCGCGTCTCTGCCAAATGCACCCACTCAGCCTATGGTCGGACTCGACGATGACCGCTGTGTGTGTGGCGGCAAGCGCAGGAAGGGGTATTGGGCTGGCTATCGCGATGATGAGGAGTTTTCGGAGGACGAGAGCGAGGATGGGGATAAGGATGCGTTTGGGGAGAGGTTGGTTAAGGCGCTGAAGGGAAGAGGTCATAATTTCAGTGAGAAGGAGGTTAGGAGGGCGTTGAGGGGGTTGAACAGGGAGCAACGTATGAGGCTCATTGCGATCATCTTGGACTGTCTGTTATCTTCCTTGAAAATTCCTCGCTCACACCTGACTTGGCATGCAACCAACAGCATGTCTACCAGGCGACATCCGTCTCCAAATCCTCCTTCTTGAGAAATACGCCAAATCGACATACGACATTGTCGGGAAGCTCTCCCCGGATCTCGCTTTTCGCGTTCTCAAACACCTCTCGATCAAAGAGCTCGTTGGTGTGCGCGCGGTACGGTCTATCCTCTGCCTTTTGTGAAATGCTGCTGATAAGACGTGTATACTCAGGTCTCGCAGCAGTGGCGCGCGATAGTTTCCCACCCTGGACTCTGGCGGTACCATTGTCTACGTATAACGGCCACAGACCCATCCCCGGTCCGACCGCCTGCTACACCCGAAGGATGGTACGTTCCCCTTTGTCCCTCCCTACCCCTCACCGTCTAACACGCCCCAGGGAACCGCTCTACCGCGCGCTGCATCACCGTGAAGCCAACTTCCACCACGCCCTTCCTCAATCGATCCGCTTCCTCACGGGCCACACGAATTTCTGCACGACGCTGCTTTTAAGAGGTAAAAGGTTGATCAGTGGGAGCTATGACGAGACGATCAGGTTCTGGGACGTAGAGACGGGGGAGATGAAGAAGTGTTTGCAAGTTAAGAAACCAGTCAGCTGTGTTGATTTTCTAGCAGAAGAGGGTGCGTGTTTCTTTGTTGTTGTGATCTCTTTTTATAAGGAGGAAAACGTGGTGTTGATTGGGTGGTGTGTGTTTTTTTAGAGGTTTTCGTGGTTGGATTCCACGATGTTGGGTGAGTGTTCCTTCTTCGCCTTAAACAAAGTAAAATATATGCATCGAATCTAATACATACCCCCTCCCTCCCCTCCCCCCCAGCCGTGTCCACCTATTCTCTTCATTGACCTTTACGCCTCTCCAACAACTCGCCGGGCATCTAAACGGTATCCGCGCCGTCGCGCTCTCTTCGAAGAATCTCGTGTCCGCGGGTGCAGATAAGGCGCTGGTGTGCTGGGACTGGCGGCTGGGCACGAAGATTGTGCGGTTTGGACAGCAGACGACGATTAATATTGGGGTGCAGATTGTCAGGGGGGAGGGGTGGAGTGAGGAGGAGGGGGAGAGGGTCGTGGGTGTTACGATTGATGGGATTGTTAGGGTTTTTTCGATTAGTGAGTGGTTTGGGTTTCTTCTTCTTTTTTTCTTTCTTTTTTTCTTTAATTTTCTTTCTTTCGGATCTTGGCTTTTGATGATTTCGGTTCGAGATGGTTTTGGCTTTGATAATTTTTGGTGGCTTGGTTTTTTGCGCGGCGAGACTGATGAGTGTACATGTAGAGAGACGAGAGATGATTTCGCAGTTCAAGTTGAGTGAGCTTGGAGCGGGCGATCCGGTGTTGAATGCAAAGTTGTATAATGTGGGAACGGCACCGAATAATATGCTTCAGTGAGTTTTTCGTTGTATATATATGCGTTGGGTGCTTTGGTCCATGGAACTGATAATCTGACTCTAGGTGGTTCGCGGCGAAGGGCACTCAAATGACGGTACGCTACCCCCTCTCTCAGAACGGATAGGTTTGACTAATTTTGCTTTTCGCAGTGCGCCACAAAATCCGTCATCATCCACCTGCAATGGCAAGAAAGCGACGGAGAGAAAGATAAAGAAAAAGAGAAAGGGACTGAACCCATCGCCGCAGTAGCTCATTCCCCGATCTCCTCTGCTGCCCTCCCACGCGCACGTACCATCTCCTCCCTCGCACGCTCAACATCCTCCCTGTCCGGTCCAATCACCACCCCCGCCCGGCGCGTCTCGCTCGCCCCGGCCCCCACACATCACACGCCCCTAGCCATCAAAGGCCGGCTCAGCCTCAACATCGGCGCTAGTCATCATTCCCTCAGCTCGCCGAGAACACCGACAGGCAACGGCCAGCACCTCTCACCGTCGTCGCGTGCTGGGACACCACTGTTTCCGGTTAGGTTTGGGAGAGCGGCGATTTTGACGGCGCCGCCGAAGATTGTGGCGGTTGTGGAGACACCGACGGATGTTGCGGTTGGGGCGGTTGATCCAAGGAAGAGGAGGGTTGTTACTGCTACGAGGTTTAGTTCGAGAGCAGGGGCTGATAGGAGGGTGGGTGTTGTTTTGTTTTGATTCTTCTTGTTGTTGATGGGTTGTTGTCTGATGCGGTTTCTTTTTGTGGTAGATCTTTGTGACGACGCATAGGGATAGGGAGGTGAGTTTTGGTGAGGGGGTTGTTAAGGAAGATGGGGGTGGTGATAAAGAGAATGGGAAAGTAGGAGATGAGGCGTCGGTTGTGCGTGACTCTACACTGGTTAACATCGACACCGATGTGCGTGTGCTCACGGGTGCTTGGGCTGCGTTGGCCCAGCCTGGAGCAGGTGTGAGGGGGCTGTTGGGAGCGTTGCCGCAAAAGTTTGGAGGTCTTGCTACGCCGGAGAAAAATCCGATGTCGATGCAGTTGAGTCATGAGGAGGTTGTGGTTGGGTGTGCGGATGGGACTATTTAGTGAGTTTTTCTTTTTCTTCTTCTTTCCCTCTTTTTTTTTGCTGGGTTTGGGATGCTGATCATCGGCTGGGATAGTGTTATGAATTTTGTGGGACATGAGTATAAGAGGGAGAGAGAGCTGGTTCCGGGTGAGGATGAAGAAGATGAAGAGGGGGAGGGTGAAGGTGAGTACGAGGAAGAGGAAGAGAAGTAGCTTGGATTTGGACTATATCTTGGAGCTGGACCATTCTCGTTTTGGATAAGCTTAGATTTGGCTGGAAGGATCATACCTTTGTTTTGTTTTCTACTATGCATACATTTATACCTTCGTTCACACCTTTGTTGATACCAAATACCTCGCGATAACTCATCATCACGGTGCATAACGGAGATGCACATTTCGAATGATGGTGAGAATTTAAGCGTTGACTTGATTTCGTGGAAATTAAACTCGAAGAGACCATACTAATCGACACCAACGAATCAACAGGCTTAGAATCAGATTGTCATTTGTGATTGTCTTTGTTGTGTTTTGTCTACTTTGTTATATCATGGATCGTAGTACAAGTCGTATGTTCTATAGTAACTGAACATCTATGACTGAAGCACAGAGGAGGTGGATGTTGTCGAATGGCACGGAAACAACGCCAAGCTTGAATTTGAACGGAACTCGACAATAGTTCATTTACACCGGCGAGTCTCCCGCCGGTAAGTAGTAAGCTGCACTGACCAAGCCCTCTCATTCACGATCAGACTCTGGTAACGCTAGATCAAATCAAGATGCCTGATCAATGACAATAGCACATGCCAGCCAATAATCTATGATGTACTTCAACTTAGTAGTACTTGGGCAAGAATAATAAGCAGTTCTCTATTAGGAACATAAATCCCCAGAGTGCTTCCTTTTCAAGACCTAGCCAAATACTTTCTCACCCTTTTGTAGGCAAGCACTGGTACTGAGCAGTGGGCGTACATCTGTTTGGCCTTACTAGCCGTGATACGCGACCAGAACCATGTTGAGCTCATGCGGGTTTGTGTTACCCGTTATCTGAACTAATTATCGAAAATCCTACAGTACTATCCCTACCACGCAGTCGGCGCAACCCAGTCGACAGGTCACAGAGTGTCACCTCACCTGACCATAAGCGACGTATGCCGTTTTCAATCTCCGTCGGCGATACCCATCCAAAATCGTCACCGATGATCTTTTAGGTACTTGCTTATCATGCATATTGTCCGACTGCAATTATTCCCCTACTCCCAATACTTATTCCCTTACTCCCAATACTACTCCGCTAGGCAAGCGTCGTCGGGGCCCATGTCCTTCGCATAACAGCCACAGGCTCTCCCCGTAGATCTATCTGAAGGAGGTCTATAGTAGACTTTGCTTGCAGGGCTGTGCTGTTGAAATTTAAGGCAATCCCAACAAAGCATACTCAAATGAGATTCATGTCAAAGCACATCGGATAACTCTCTGATTCTGTATGAAGTTGATGACACAATGTGCACTTTATCTCTCTCAAGCATATCAATTAGTGGCAGCAATCAGACAATCAGGGATTCCTTCTACAAGGTCATCAGCCTCCTCATCTCAAATGTGCAAAATATGTCTTGAAATGAGGAACACCAATCATTCTATAGAGAAACTATGGAGTAGTTGTTCTTCTGAGCCCATTTGAGGACACCTTGATCAATGTCACATGAAGATGCTGTGCTCTCCTTGTGGATCTAAAGGCAGTGGGATATCTGGCATCAACAGACCACTGAGAAGGTAGGTTGGCCCTTGTGCCATGCACAACATGATACCTGTACATTAAAAGGAGGGATTTGTCTGAAAGCCTGTGCAGTAATGAGGATGTTGGTAACAGTAAGTTCAGCTACCACTACTTGAGTCGAATACAAGGTATTCTTGTGTCAAAACAAGGTGCCAGTAGTGCCACAACCCCCTCCTTTTATCATATGAAGCTCTTATCAGCTTTGAAGCAATTGAGCAGCTGGTGAAATTTACCAATGGCTTGATGAGGGAATAAAATCCATGTGGACCACATCCACAATAAACCAGCACTGATGTGGGCAAAGCTTTGAGAAATACATTCAAAATCTGTGCCGAATGCATGCTTTGATTTGTTGAGCAATCTT
Organism: Termitomyces sp. T153; assembly: GCA_018296165.2. Taxonomy (NCBI): domain Eukaryota; kingdom Fungi; phylum Basidiomycota; class Agaricomycetes; order Agaricales; family Lyophyllaceae; genus Termitomyces; species Termitomyces sp. T153. Next base: position 570,199 of record JACKQL020000021.1, on the reverse strand, counting down.
TTCATGGTATGGCTATGTGAAGAAGAGACACTGACACATTTATGTACTCATGTCAAAGGCTGCATGCAACAAATTTGATTCCTTCACCCCCCTCCAACCATCAATTCTGATGGAACATCACACAAACATATACTCTGGAGATGCTCAACAACAAACTCTGTACCATGGCTATGCTCCATGCCTTGCCTTGAGAGGACTATGGGTCATTTGCTTTGTCCATGCTGATGCTGAATAACCTCTGAAGACATGATAAAGGAAGCTTTTTGTACTGAGACCCAATGTACTGCTGCAGACAAAGAAGCTGCTGCCACTATTGCCACTGCCATTTCCTGCACAGTTATATGTTACCTTTGCAAGAAGGAACACAAGATAATGGAATGTCTGCACCTCCCAGCCACACAGTCACACATTAACAAAGACAATTCCTTCAAATCAAAGAAATGTGGTGGCTGACAAGGATGGAACTCAACAGCCAAGGCCAGTGTAGCCAAGACAACCAAATCAGCAAAGATCAAAAAAGGATGTGATGTGCCTGCCATCAAAACTAAAGCTGCCATTTGTTGATCTTCCTCCCTACCCTTATTGCCATCTAACACCCTATGGAACACAGACTCAGGTGCCATGGTGCATATGACACCACATCATGAGTGGTTCCTCCTGAACTCCCTTAAGCCATGGAGAGTTCCCATCCACCTTGCAAATGATACAACTGTGTACTCCATTGGGAAGGGAGATGTTCTGTTTAGGCTGGTGGGGAAGCATAGGAATGGAAAAGCTTTGAGAGATGTGGTCATCACAAACATCCTTCTTGTACCTGAATTAGCCAACAATTTACTTTCCATCACAACTCTTAGTGTGCACCAAGGATTTACTGTCACTTTCCATGGTCACAAATTATTCTTCAACATTCAAGATGACCTCATTTTCTCAGCCATTATAAATAAGACTCTCATGTCATATCTGGACAGAACAACAGTCATCTCCTCATCAAAGCACACTGCTATAGTCTTACCAAAGACTTAAGAGTTACATCAAACTCTCCCATCCAACATATCTGTGAACCATGCATCAAAGAAAAGCAGCACCACACCTCTTTCCCACAAGTAGCAGATCAAGCTACAGAGGTCCTTGGAGGAGTGTCTTCTGATGTGCATGGTCCAATGGCAGTAGGTGGACACCAAAATAATTACAGATGGTGGTGTGTCTTTGTTGATGACAGCACATGCTGAATGGAAGTTTATGTCATGTGCTGGAAAAGCAATACCTTCAGTGCCTTCAAAGAATTGAATTTGGCCCAGACCAGATCAATGCTCAGCAAGACCTTGTTAAGGCTTTACAAGACACTAAGCCCTTAGTTCCAATTGACTATTAATTGCCTGACCCAGTCATCTTAGTGGTTGACACTTCATATATTGCTGTTGGTTACTACCTGTCCCAGTGCACTAGCAACAACTGCAAAGAATATTGCTACAACTGCTTTGGGTCAATTATGCTTAATGACAGAGAAGGTAGATTCAGTCAGCCTAAGTTGGAACTCTATAGACTTTATTGAGCACTTCAAGCCTTGCAAATGTACCTTATTGGTGTTAGGAACCTCATCATTGAAGTTGATGCTTGCTATATCAAGAGAATGTTACAGAACCTGGCATCCAGCCTTCTGCTAGTATGAACCATTGGATCATGACAATATTGATGTTCCACTTTGAGCTCATTCACATCAAAGGAACCTTCCATGGCCCTGATGGTCTTTTGCAATGACTGCTTCAGCCTAGCAACCCCCTTCCTGATGATAGCAACAACTCTGTTTATGAGGATTGGATCAATTGCCTGCATAGCTTCATTCACCAAGTCCAGCTGCTGCTGCCACTCCTTTGCCAAGTCTCTTCAGCCTCACATCAATTACCCCCTCTTATCAAGTTCCAGCCAGCCTCTCCAGCCTTGAGCAACTTTTATTAGCAATGATAGCAATGCCCCATGACTAGCAAACAGCAACAACATTCAGCCTCTCCATGATGATGGCACCACCACTTATAGCAATGTACCCCACAGTGCTAAAGCTATTGCTAGTGACACTCACATGCTTCTAGTTGAGAGATGGCTTAATGACCTCATCAGACCTGAAGGCCTTAGTGACAACAAATATGCCACTTTCATTTGCTATGCCTCAATGTTCTTTATCACTGGCAGCAAGCTTTGGCAACAAAGCAGAGATGGCACACACAATCTCTTTATTTCTACTAACAGTCACTTATGAGTCTTGAAAGCCATGCATGATGACTTGAGACATAGAGGACTTTTTGCTACTCACTCAGCTCTCCTGGAACATTTCTGGTGGCCTCAAATTAGTGCTGATATCATGTGGTATATCCATACTTGTCACCTCTGCCAGGTCCATCAGACAACTAAAGTTCTCATCCCACCAACTGTTGCTATGCCAGCACCCTTGTTCAGCAAGATATATATTGACACTATGTTCATGCCACCATCCAATAAGTTCAAGTATATTATTCAAGGATGCTGTTTGCTAACTCATTACACCAAGTTCCACATGCTTGCTAGGGAGAATACTGAAGCTATTGCCAAATGGTTATACAAGGATGTCATCTGTAGATGGGGAGCCCTTAGCAAAATCATTACCAACAATGGATCTCCCATCCTGAAAGCCATCACATACTTAGCAAAGAGGTATAACTTGCATCATATCCAGATCTCAGGATACAACAAGCACACTAATGATATAGTCAAGTGACCCCATTTCAATGTTTGCCAAGCTCTCTTCAAAGCAGTTAATAGTGATCAGTCTAGGTGGAGTACAGCTACTTACTCAGTCTTTTGGTCAGAATGTATTACAGTTCACAAGGGAATGGGTTGCTCCCCTTACTATGCAACAATGGGTACCCACCCTCTGTTACCTGCCAACATAGTTGAAGCAACATACCTGCAACCACTGCTAAACTTGTTCTTGTTGATGACTGATCTTATAGCCTGCCAAGCAATTGACCTTCAATGTCACCAAGAGGACCTTGACCACCTTCACAACAATGTTCTTAGCACTTGTTGCTTAGCTGCCATTTGATTTGAAGCACAACATGCCACTACAATCCACAATTACAACTTCCAAGCTGGCAATCTTGTACTTATGCAAAACACTAGAATTGAAGTAACACACAACAAGAAAATGAAGCCTCAATACCTAGGCCCCTTGGTGGTAATCTCTTGCAACTGTGGTGGCTCTTACATTCTTTATAAATTAGATGGCTCAGTATTGCACCGCCTCATAGCTGCCTTTTGCCTAGTACCCTATTTTGCTAGAGAACACATCTCAGTGCCTAGCAATGCATTTGACATCAATACCTCTTGACTCCATGAACTTGAGCAAACCAACCTTATAGACAGTAACAACACTGGCAACAATGCCAGCAAAGAAAAATAAAAACATAACTTTCATTAAGCCCTAGCAATCTTTCTTGACTTTGCATCTTGTCTCACTATACTCTTTGCTAGTATTCAGAAAAACCATCAAAATACCTTACAAAAATATTAAGTCTTTTTGTTTTCAATACTCTTTTCTCATGTTACCATTGTTTAAAAGCCTTTCACAGACATTCTACATTACTATTCCCTTGCTTTCAATGCTGCACTTTGCTGTTGTTGCTAGCACTTGGCACACCTCTGGGGGTTTTCATGCCATGATGATCTACTGAGTGTTTCCTCCATTGTCAAGCAACAGTTGCTAGTGTGTACCAAGTAGTTTGTCTTGCTTTTTATTCTTGCTTTTTCTCTTATTGCTTTGAACAATTGAGAAATAATTTATAGTTTGTTGGGCACCTTAAGGGGGGCCAGTCTATGAAGTACAATAAAATATAAAGCCTCTTAAGGGGGCTAGTCTGCATCAATACAAAACTACTAATCAAGATATATGTACATGAGAGCAGCAGTTGCTAAGCTTCAAGGTTGGTGTTGTTGCTAGGGAGCTCCTCCATCTCCCCCTCTTCCCTGTCCTCTTCACCAATGTTGTTCTCCTGCTACCAGGCCAAGAATGCCTGACAGTTGCCTCAATACCCTGCCAGTGCTACTAATGACCTCTTGGCATCAGAGAACCTCACTCTTGCCACCAACAACTCCTCCCTCACTGCCTCCAACTCCCTCTGGAATCACCACTCTACTCCAGCTGCCCTCTTGTCATAATCCAATAGCAACACCACTGACATTAGCAGTGTCAGCCAAGCCAGGTCCTCCCCCAGCCATTCCAAGTTGTTGTTGCCAACCTGTTGCAGTGGCATGCTGCTCCAGGTCCCCTAGCAAGACTGTTAGCAAATGATCAATGGCAAACAAAGCCACTTACCCTTCATCTGATCCTCTCCTCATCTTTGCCCTCCTCATCCTCATCCTCATCCACATCTATCACCTCTGCTTCCACTTCTTCCTTGCCTTCAACTTCCCCTCTGCTAACTGCTGGCTCCACCTCAGCAATTGTTGCCAAGGGAGTCTTCTCCCTCATCTCCACATCCTCTGTCTCCTTCTTGCCCTGCTTGCTAGTGACAGTCCTTGATCACTTAGCACTAGCAATGGATGTTGGACTTGCTGAATGTTTTCATGCCAGGGGCATGTTGTCATTTTTGTCACTGCTGCTGTTGCTGCCCTTATTGCCATCTTTGTCCTTGCTCTCCATCACCTCCTTGCTCTTCTCTGGCCACTTACCCTTAGTAACCCTGCTACCTCCAACCATTGTCCCATCTTGCAATTTCAGCAGGAGCAAGCTGGAATGCTTGACCTGGATAGGTTTGCCATTCTTTGCCAACTCCCTCTGTCACTCCACAAATGCCTGCACCTGTTGAACCAAAGCTGTCCTTGCTGCAATCCTCCTGACAAACTTTCTGCCAGTACTCCTTGACAACTTACTGCTGTATAAATAGTCCTTCCTGTTATGGTTGCAGCAATAGCAAGGCTGGGCCCCTGTTGGGTATCAGCAGCCTTCTTGGTTGTCCTCTGCCCAGCAGCTGTCACACTAGGAAAGAATTAATAGCAACTGTGATAGCAAAGACTGCTAAACACTTACCATGCCTTGTTCCTGTGTAAATGCCTGTTGCTTGGCTAGCAATGCTGTTGACTTCCCCTTTGCCTTCCCTAGCACTACCCCAGCTCCCATCTCCATATCCACCACCATCAACACCTTTTGCCAGCAAAGGAGCACTGCCAAGTGCTTATCAGTAAAGTTGTCTTCAATTGGTTCCTGCAATGATATTAGTGATCACCATCAAGAGTTAGTGACAGAATGATAACTTACCTCAAATTCTTCCTCCTCCTCTTCTCTGGCCTTGCCCTGCCCCTTCCCTTTGTTCTTCAGGATTGTCACCACTCCTGGCAATGTCACCAACCCCTTAGCAATGCCACCAACTCCACCCTTGGGAGTTGAGGGCCCAGCCTCCCCAATGTCCCCTTGATTTATGCTACCCTTGCTCCCACAGCCCTTGCTCTGCTCCACCCCCATCATCACCACTAATGCATGTGGAGGGTGCTGGCAGAGGAATTGGTCATTTGGTGACAACTCTTCTTTGAAAAGCTGAAGTTACCTTAGCCAATTTGCTAGCACTAGCAATGTTGCCAGCACTTACTGTCATGCCAGCCACCAGATCCTCCATCAAAACTCCAAAGAAGGCAAAAGAGGAGTCTAGTGAAGAATCATTAACCTTGTCACTAAGAAGAAGTTAAAGAAGAACTTACAAAGTGCTTGTCAAATGGTTGAATCCATTCCTCCTCCTTGTACCTCTCATACAACTGGCAACACTCCTTCTTGACCATTGCTAACTTGGGCCACTCAACTCCACTCCCCACAGTTTTGAACCATTGGAGCCAGGTCTGGAACATGGTGGTCACTGCCAAACAAGGATCCTTTGCCAAGGATGCACAAGCCACAGAGAGTAAATGGTTGACCCAATCAAGGAAAGTGTGGGCCATTGTGATCTTTTCAAGTTGGGAGGTAAGATCTGATGACATAGCAATAAGATCAAGATAGAGGAGGAGATAAGATGAAAGCAGGGAGTGTTGATGAAGTTCAAGCAAAATTGCTAGTGCTTTTATTCTCACCACTCTAGGTGCACAGACCAAGCAAGTGATCATGAGACTTTGAGTTGACTGAGAACAGTCAAGATTTCAGCATAGGGGAGAATGATAAGACCTGCTTGTTGCTGAGCACCATTTTTGGCATTTTGGACTGGACAGCAGCTGACTATTTTGATATGGCACAAGTCACAACACTCAGCATGTGAGGCCTAGCCCCAAGGTCTGGAATGATGTAGCCTTTGTATGGGATTTTAGCAACCACAAGACTTATCAATCATGAGCCATATCACATGGAGTCCGAACTTTGGGTCTAGAACAACAAGGCCAAGACCTCTCTTAGCAACAATCACTAATGACTTTCTTGGTGACAACACAGCTTTCTCACCAAAAATGGATATATTGACAGTCATGTGATTTCTTACTTATCATTTTTCTTGTTGAGCTTACAAACATACTTGAATGGCATTTACACTTCAGGTATTGACATTGGACTCACTCTTTTCTTGTGATTGATCACCTTTATGCATCACATTGACTTTGCTTATTTTTTTCACTTAGTTACAGATTGACACCTTGTATGTATCATAAACACTTTGGCAGATGCTGTTGCTAGTGGCAACTATTGTTTTTTTTTCCCATACTATACCTACAAACAGTATAAATACTGCCTGTACATAGACCCTCATCATTGAACTACCATCAAACAAACAGAGTACAGTTCCCCCTTCTCTCTCTCTAAGCTTACCAGCTTGAGATTTCACTTTGTCTCTATCTCTCACTCTCTCTCACTCTCTTTTGACAATGACTTAGCAACAAGTCTTGCTGACTTTGACTTTAACTTTGTGTGGTGGTGCCCTTAGCATGATTTTTGACTTAGCAATGCTAGCAACTATGGCTAGCAACTAGTTTGCATTCATCCTCTGTTTTAGTCTCTTTATTGTCACTTGCCTGTTTCTTTTCCAACTCCCCTCATACCACTTAGTTTGCTCTCCCCTTAGCAATGTTTTTGTTCTCATTTGTTTTCCCTTTCTCTCATTAGTGATTTTTTGTTATCATCTAGTGACTCAGGCTAGCAATAGCAACTCTTGCTACTTTGCACTCCACACACACCCTGTTCACTCTAGTTCTCTGGGACAGTTACTGACTCACCCTCATCTATTAACTTCTTACTGCCAGCTACCCTATCTAGTGACTAGTGTTAGATCCTCTTTTTAGGTTTCCTGCATGGCACTAGGCAGCATAGGAGCACATTAATGTCAATAATCAATCCACTATCTCTGTCTCCAAGCAACCAGAACACATGGGTCATCTAAAGCACTTTGATTGTCATTGGTTCTGGCTATGACAAGTGGTATATGACAGTAAAATAAAGCCTGTTTACATTCCTTCTGTCAAAACAAGGTGCCAGTAGTGCCACAACCTGCCCCCCCTTTTTTTTCACAACTCTAGACTATGACACCATTGACATCATCCTGTCTCACATGATAGACTAGATTATTTTCACTCCCTGGACATCTTGTATTCCTATCTACTGAATACAAGACTCCAGGTATGTATAGACAGGCACTTGTCATATTCCTATCTACTAAATATGAAACTCCAGCATAGTTCCATCTCAGACTAAGTCTGTCCTTTCCCTGTTCACAACCTGCTGCAACACTTGTGGGTAGCAGCTTAATTTTGCTTGGTAATGTTTCTTTTTTTTATTTTATAAATCATTCTCCTTGCATTGAAGAGGATTAATAAGTTGCTACCTCTTCAAATTATGTTGTTTGAGTAATGAATGTCATGAGTGGACCAAATGACAAATACTCAGTCTCCACTCAAATCCTCTGTGCACTCAGATGCTGCTTCATGGGTAAGTCCTGTCCCCATGAGTATCACATGACCATCTTCATGCCTTATTTGTCATCAGCCAGATTTTGTTCCATTGGCTTCAGCACAGTCTGGCTGGTGCCCAATTAAATGCTATGTCCTTCCAGCCATGCAATATGTAGCAGAGCATGAGCACTCTTGTTGTATTGACAAGACCATTGTGCAAGTGAATGATGTGCCAAATTACAATGGGGACTGGATTGCTTGTTAGGATTTGACTGATTGAAAATTGGTGTGTTGTATGAGCTTGCTGATGCCAACCAGTGACAATTGTCCTTGGAAATATATTTCTCCTTAATATGCAGGGGAGAAAAGGTCGATTCAATGTTTTCAATCCCAGATATGATCTGGATGGGTGGTTGATGGGTGTCAAAACTAGTTCTTGAGTTCTAACTAACATTATGGATGATTTTGTGTATACAGATGTTCTGAACCATACAGGAAGCTATGTCACATCTCTATTTCAAGCTAGGTAGATGTCCCATCCTTCAAACCTTGCACCACTTGATGGGAAGTAGCTATACCTTCATTCAAACCCTGATGGAAAGTATATCCCTCATGATAACTCATCATGATGGTGCATAACATGGATGCACATTTCCAACAATGGTGAGAATTTGAGGCATTCAACTTGACTTATTTGAGACATCTTTCACTTGAGATGCAGCATCTGAATTCCAACCAACAAGTTGTTATTTCATTATTACATGATTGACAAACCAATTCTCAACCAATTATGTGTGGACACTTTGACAAAAATTTGGATATAATCTATAATATATGCGATGACTCCTGGGAAAGTGGCTGTGTGGATGACTTTTTGGGATTCTGCTGAAGTAAGTGTGACTAATGCTGACCAATTCTTACATAAGAATTGCCTTTTAAAGGTGAATATAATACAAGTTGGCTGTTTTTGGCTGTTTAAACATGTTTTCTTCAGAGAAAATTACAGTAGACAGCTTTAATATATATATACAATCTTTTGACTATGTGTGAAACATGCCAGATAGTTTGCAGGTGTCAAAAAGGCCAAACACAATTTAGTGGACACTGTTTTTCATGCCTTGCATGTTTTTTGACACAACATGACCAAACAATGGGCATTTCCGAGGTTGTGGAAAGGAGGCCACACAACAAAGTATGTTTGGTCACATCTATTGATTGATTGATGTTGACTAACAAGCTTATTAGTAACTCCTTAACCACATTGAGCTATTGATACATCAAATATCTCATCATGCAAGTCAATTTTAATGGTTTTTGAGTGTTGAATTGCTTAACAATGGATGTTTCAGGCAACCACCTACTACTCCTGAAAGCCAAAGGCAACAAGCTAGGATTCAAAGGAGACTTGAACAGTTACAAATGACAGATCCTGATGATTGTCGTGCAAATAGAAACAATAGATCTTTAGAACAGATCAATACTGTGGTTGTCCCACCACTTCAATTGGGGCCTGGGTGTATGGGAACTGGGGGTAACAATCAATCTATGGGATCTGGGGATATGAGAAGTGGGGGTTTGAGGCTTAATCACCAATCTATAGCCACCACTTCTGGCTCTTCAGGAAGACCTATTAGGCAGCCAGCAGCTGCTGCTGATCCATTTTCTATGGTCATTCCTGAAACTGTTTTACCTGAAGGATGGAATGCCCCTTTACAGAATCCCTTACCTAGATTGGTGCCTCCTCTGCCTGCTCCTATACAGAAAAGAGTCAATAGACTCAATCAGCCTATTGCAACTACAGGTATTCCTGAAACTCATTTGCCTGAAGGTTGGAATGCCCCTTTACAGAATGTGTTGCCGGTGCCACCTCTGCCTGTATATGAAAGAGTCAATAGGCTGGGACCAGTCAATCAGCCTGCTGTTGCTCAAGCTACTGTGGATATTCCTGAAACCCATCTGCCTGAAGGATGGGATGCCCCTTTACAGAATCCCTTATCTAGATTGGTGCCCCATCTGCCTGCTCCTATACATGGAAGAGTTATAAAAGCTCCTGTACCAGAACCGATGCCCATAATGGTACCACCTCCCCCTCACACACTAGCTCTATTTCAAGAGCAACAAAGGCAGAAACAGAGGCAACAGGAGCAAGCACTAGCAGCCTTGCAAGAGCAACAAAGGATGAGACATAGTGCTCTGGCTGAAGAGCAGAAGAGGCAGCAAGAGGAGGCACTAGCAGTGCTGCAAGAGCAACAAAGACTTGGACAAATTGCTATAGCTGAGGAGCAGGAGAGGCAACAACAAGCATTGGCTATTCTGAGCCAGGAGAGAGAAAGAGAGGAAGAAGAGCAATTTATGCCAGAGGTTAGTTTAAAACAGATTTAAATGCTACTTTAACTAACAAAGTTGAACAGCATATAGATTTGAATCCTGAACATAGGCCTTTGAATGCAGCTATGGCTGAAAAGATTTTACAAGGCTGGCAACAGCAACATGAAGCTGATCTAGAAGAGGATTTCAATGATTTAGGTCCTCAGAATGATATACCTTCTGAGGATGACTTGGAATATGTTGATCCTGCTCAACATCAACTAGCAGAGCAATTGGATCCTCCCCTTGATGATCCATTGGGTCCTCAGGATAACATGTCTTCTGATGATGGCTTGGAATATGTTGATCCTGCTCAACAGAGACCTGCAGAAGACTTGGACCCTGCCCTACCCAACCATCCAGCAGGACTACAAAATCCTGCTGAACAGCCTCCCCTTGAGCTTCCTATTCCACCACAGCTTGGTCCTATTCAGCCTGTTCCAAGAGGAAGGCAACCTTACTTGTTTGGATACCCTCCACACTATCTTGGTCCTATGACTGTCATATCTCCACACTGCCAGGCTTTACATTTTGATGCTGAAAAGCTCACCAAGTCTACTAGAAACAGCCCAAAGTTTGGCATGTGCTGCTTACAAGGCCAAGTAAATTTGCCCAGGCTTTGAGATGCTCCAGCAGATTTACTGAACCTGCTCCATAGGCATCATCCTCTCTCTAACACCTTTAAAACATCAATCTGTCAATACAATGCAGCCTTTGCATTCACATCTCTGGGAGTCAAAATTGATTATGCTATTACCAATGCACCTGGACCATACAGCTTTAGGATCAATGGAGAACTACATCATTTGACAGGTGCCTTGCTTCCTATTGAAGGCAATCTTCCTGTATATGCACAGCTCTACTTTTATGATCACAATCAGCAATTGGCTTTTTGTCAACAGAACAATCCCAGGCTTGATCCTCAGATAATGGCCTCTTTGCAGGATATGCTTGCTAGAGTCAATCCCTTCATTGGCTTATACAAGCAGGCCAGGCAGATTATGGGAGAAGTTCCAGAAGGCCAACCACAAAGACTTTCTGTCAAGCTTACAGCTGACTTTGGAGATCCTTGATGCTATAATGACCCTAATGAACAGGAGGGAGTTGCAGCTGTAATTCCAGGAGATGGCTCAGAAGAGCGATCAAATGATTGTGATATAGTCTTGCACTTGCATGGAGGTCAATTGAAGCAGATCAGTCACTTGCATCCATATTACACTCCATTGCATTATACCATCATCTTTCCCACTGGACAGCCTGGATTTCACACCAACATTTGCTCTCATTTTGGACCACAGAATCAACAAAGATCAGCAAAGGTCACCCAAACAGCATATTATGCATATAGGCTGCAGCAAAGGACTTTGGAATTCAATGCACCATTACTCTGGAGTGGGAGGCTATTTCAACAATATGTTGTGGATGCATGGGCTTCCACTGAACAAAACAAGTTGAATTGGATTCGACACAATCAGAAAAAGATCAGAGCTGAAGTCTATCAGGGAGTAGTGGATGCTGCTGCTGGAGATGAACAAGTCACCCCACAAAGCCGATGTGTTATCCTCCCATCCTCCCATACTGGAAGTGATTGACAGATGCAGCAATTATTCCAGGACTCTATGGCTATCTGCAGGAATTTTGGAAAACCTGACCTCTTCTTGACTATGACTGCCAATCCAAAGTGGTCAGAAATTGAAGAAGCTCTCTTGAAGGAACCTGCAGTCAATGGGAAAAGGCAAACAGCTGCTAATTGACCTGATATTGTTGCCAGAGTTTTTGAACTCAAGAAAAATGCTGTGGTAAAGGAGATCAAGGAAGGTCTCTTTGGCAGCTGTGTGGCTTATGTTCATACCATTGAATTCCAAAAGAGAGGACTTCCACATATGCACATCTTGATCTTTTTCCATCGCCATCATAGAATCAAGGATGCACCTGATGTGGATTCCATTGTCTCTGCTCAGATTCCAGATCCAGTCACTCAGCCTCAATTATATCAGGTATTGGCTTTGTTTGAATCCTGAATTCAGTTACTTATCTTTGTGGTCAGGTTGTTACTGCCAACATGGTCCATGGTCCATGTGGAGCTGCCAAACCCAATGCTAAGTGCATGGTAGATGGCAAATGTTCCAAGAAATACCCAAAGGAATTCCAAGAGGCTACTCAGTATGGAGACAATGGCTATCCTCAATATGCCAGGCCTGACAATGGACACTTCTTTGAGAAGAATAGTCATTGTTATGACAATCAAGATGTTGTTCCATATAATCCTTATCTCTCAGCCAAGTACAAATGTCACATCAATGTGGAGGTCTGTGCTTCAGTGGAAGCCATCAAGTACATTCACAAGTACATCTACAAAGGCCATGATAGGACAACTTTGGAGATTGCTGGAGAGCAGATGGACCAGAGGGATGAAATCAAGAAACACTTGGATGCCAGATACATCTCTGCACCTGAGGCTTGCTGGCACATCTTTGAATTCAACATGCATGGAGAACATCCCCCTGTATATTGATTACTTGTGCATTTGGAGGGCCAACATGAAGTCTACTTTCAAGATAATGAGCCTTTGGAGATGGTAGCTGCCAGGCACAATGCAAACAAGACTGCACTCACTGCTTGGTTTGAAGCCAATGCCAGATTCCCTAATAACAACATCACTTATCAGAACTTTCCAACCAAGTTTGTTTATGAAGCTTCCAAAAGGACTTGGAAAGAGAGGCAGAGAGGAACAGCTATTGGGAGGATGTACTTTTCTTCACCTCAACAGGGAGAAAGGTTCTACCTTAGGATGCTCCTGACAGTTGTGACCAATGCAACATCATGGGCTGATCTCAGGACAGTCAATGGCCATACCTATCCTACTTACAAGGAGGCATGCAAGGCTCTTGGTCTTCTAGAAGATGATGCAGAATGGAGGCAATGTCTTGCTGAAGCTGCTCCAATCCAATCAGGATCAGCTCTCAGACAGCTCTTTTGCACTATCCTATTCCACTGTGCTCCTACCACTCCAGAGGCTCTATGGGATGAATTCAAGCACTCCATTTGTGATGATCTTCAACACAGATTGGAGAATATCAGGCAGTACAGGGACAGAGTCATTACTGATGAAGATGTCTATGACTATGGCCTTCATCTGATCAATGACAATCTGAAGAATTTTGGCAAGACTCTTCAAGACTTTCCCAATATGCCAGAACCCCAACAAGTTTGGAATGTGATTCCAGGCAAGTTGGACATTGTATAAAGAGTTGACATTGATACTGATCAAACAATTTCAGGAAATAGGCTTTTGCAGGAAGAAACAGATTATGATGTTGAGGAGTTGAAGAGAAGGGTGGATGAAAACAAGGCCAGGTTTAATGGTGAACAACTGGGGGCCTTCAATGAAGTTATGGACTCTGTGGACAACAACTTGGGCAAGATGATATTCATTCACAGTGCAGGTGGATGTGGCAAAACATTTGTCTGCAACACTTTGGCTTCTGCTATTCAGTCAAATGGAGATGTGGCATTATGTGTAGCATCATCTGGAATTGCTGCCTTATTGCTGGAGGGTGGTAGAACTGCACATTCAAGGTTCAAAATCCCCATTCCTGCTCTGGATCCATCCATTGCCAATATTAAAAGAGGAACTCAATTGTCTCAACTCTTACTCCAGACCAAAGTTGTCATCTGGGATGAAGTTCCAATGCAACACAAAAATGCCATTGACTCTGTGGATCAAGGGTTCAGAGACATCCTGGAGAAGGATGTTCCTTTTGGTGGAGTGACTGTGGTGTTTGGAGGAGATTTTAGGCAAACTCTCCCAGTTATCCAATGAGGACTCAGGCAGCAGATGATTGCTGCTTCACTCAAAAGGGGAAGACTTTGGGATCAGATTCAAGTCCACTACTTGGTTCAAAACATGAGATTGGATCAGACTCCTGATAACATCACTCATGCAGCTTGGTTATTGGATGTTGGTGCTGGAAAAAACCTTGGGCCTGGAGAAACAGTACAACTTCCAGAAACCATAATCTGTGATGACAATTCTGTCACTGGATTGATCTCTTCCACTTATTCTGATATTGATCACCATCAAGATGATCAGTATAACTTGGACCATACCATCCTTTCTGGCAAGAACTCTGATGTAGAGGAGGGCGTGGTGGCTCAGCTGGCACCATTGCGTCCCAAAGCAGGTCACATGATCTGCAAGTGCAAGGTTGGGGTTTTGACCCTGGCTGAGTGCGCCTGTGTGGAAAACACCTTAGACACCATATGGGTTATTCAATGCTGCCAGAAAGCCACCGCCCACACATGTTGATTAGGCAGGCTTTGTAGTGCAGGCCGACCAGGACCGACCAATCAGCACGTGGTTCAATGAGGCATGGTGACCACCATGCTCATGACCAATCAGAAAAAGAGAAGGTTTCCCTGGTGTGACGGATTTGGGAGAGGGCTTAGGTCTTTGCTGACTAAGCATGTTGTGGCACAGGTAGGCGTGAGAATAGGAGTCAATAGTTTGATCAGGCTGCCCATCAGTGTGTGGTCCATTGGATGGGATTGGTGAGGTGGAATACCACGTTTTGCCAGTTCAATCAGGTGCTTAGCCAAAAGGTGTGGCATGCCGTCACTTGGCATTCCACTGGCCCATTCTGTCGTAGGTTCCAAATCTTGGGATCGTTCTTCTAAAGGTAGCATCTGGGTGTGGGGAAGGGTTTGTCGTGAGGCCCTTACTGGTGCATGGGAGTGAGAGGCTATGAGCTGGCCAAGCGCCTCATTGTGGGACAATACTAGTGCGCACACAGTGAGCCCTGCTGAGTACAGCTGGGTTTAGAAATTGGGAAGGCACGTTAATGGCAGATGGTGTGGGGATTTAATGGTGGGAAGTAGTATGAACTCTGACAAAGTCAAATTGTAGTAAAGTGGCTATGAGGCGTAACTGGCATCTGCTGAAAAGGGATTGGGCCGGAGAACTAGTTGGAGTGTCCGTAATTACCATCTCCCTTACATACTGTGGGTCCTAGGACATGAAGGTCATGTGTAAAATAGGGCTTGAACAAAAAATACAAGAAAAATCAAATCAAATCTGATGTAGAGGATATCAACTCTGAAGTTCTGCAGAAATGTCCAGGAGAAGAGAAAGTCTTGCAGAGTGCAGACTCTATTATATCTGATGATGGGAATCCTAATGGCCTTGGATTGTATCCAATGGAATACCTCAACTCTCTCAGAGCCAGCAGTTTGCCTTTGGCTAAATTGGCTTTGAAGATTGGTGTTCCTGTCATGCTGCTTAGGAATCTGGATACAACCAAAGGACTTTGCAATGGGACAAGAATGATTGTCACTCACATCAGCACCAGAGTTCTCAGATGTAGGACTATCAGTGGAGATGCCAAGTTTGCAGGATCAATTGTTTTGATTCCAAGAATCAACATGGATGTGTCTGAAGAAGATTTGCCAATTCCATTGCACAGGAGACAATTCCCAGTTCAATTGGCCTTTGCTATGACTATCAACAAGTCTCAGGGTCAATCAGTCAAGCATGTTGGAGTGGACCTTTGATCAGGAGTTTTTTCACATGGCCAACTTTATGTTGCACTCTCTCAGTGCACATCAGAAGATCATATCAAAGTCATCTTGGACCCAGAAAACACATCAAGAAAGACTGCAAATATTGTCTATCAGGAAATCCTGAATGGTTTACAAATGTAACTGTGACTTTTGTTGATTTAAGCAAGAAATTGCTAACTTCTATGAACTTCAGCACCTAATGTCTATAGCTGGACCATGTAGTATAGATATTCTTAATGGTTTATAAATGTAAGTGTGACAGTTTAAAGGTCAACAAAATACAAAGACCTAACCAAACAAAGTGAGGTTGGGTCTGGGACATAGCATTGAGTTTGAAATTACAAAGACCTAACTGAACAAAGTGAGGTTGGGTCTGGGACTTAGCATTGAGTTAGAAATACAAAGACCTAACTGAACAAAGTGAGGTTGGGTCTGGGATTTAGCATTGAGCTGGAAATACAAAGACCTAACTGAACGAAGTGAGGTTGGGTCTGGGATTTAGCATTTGAGTTAGGAATACAAGGACCTAACTGAATGAAGTGAGGTTGGGTCTGGGACTTAGCATTGAGTTTGAAATACAAAGACCTAACTGAATGAAGTGAGGTTGGGTCTGGGATTGCTTCATCCCAGACCCAACCTCACCCAGTCTATAATATATGGGATGACTCCTGGGAAAGTGGCTGTGCCTATGTGACAACTTTTCTGCTGACTAAAATTTGTCAGTGCTGACAAATGCTGACAAATTTCAACCCTTTATGGTAATAGGCTGTTTTGCTGCTCTTCAGATGCATTTTTTACAAAAAAAAAATACAGTAGGCAACTTTAATACATCTTTTGACTATGTGTGAAAGGTGACAGACTTGATATTTCAGGCAATATTTCATTATTTTCAGTTTTTTTTGGGAATTACTTATGTGTGGAACACTTCTAGCTGTTTTTTTGGGAAAGGAACATGTCTCATGCATGTATTTCTTATCAAAAAAAGTTCAGAACAATGAATTTATGATTGAAAATGGCCAAAGAAGTGGTATAAGATGTTTCTTTGACTCTGAAAAGCTTTTACTTATTTTTTAGAAAGGAGAATGATTGCTCTGTGTATATCCCTAGGCAACCTATGGTTTCTGAAGGACTTTGAGAGGTTTATGGCATACACTATGTTTTGACTATAAATCTGACTTGAGTCTGATTGCTAATAGCCTCTGACTTGGAAGTGTATTCTGTGATGTTAGGTGGTACCAACATTGAATTGGAAAATCAAACAAAGTGAGGCTATACTTGGACTGGAGTGCTGCTAGCTGTATGTTAGCTTTCTGATTCCAAGGTGTATGGTTCAGACTTGAAAGTATGAATTCTTATAGTTTTACAGTAATTGGCTTGGAGTCAACTTACTCCTGATTATCTCCAACTTTTGCTGCTCTCAATAAAAATTTGACTACATTATGACAGCCTCTGAGAAAAGAATGGAGGGTTTAATTTATTATGCTACTATTAGTGAAGAGAGCATTGAAGATTGCTTTGAGATGGAAAAAGCTTCAGAAGGCAGTATTAATATAGAATGTGTAAAGTTGATAGTCTTCTGTTAAGGGACTGGAATAGGAGGTTTTTTGCTCAGTACTATGACATATATCTATGTTTGAATAGACTGGATTGCTACTAGCTGTAGGCTACATCCTGTTTCTGAGGGTCCACAGAGTTTTTGATTTTAAGGTGTATGGTTTGTGATTAGATGATGTATAGTCAGATATATCAAGTTTTGAAGACAACAGATGAGTGATGACAAAGGTCTGATTGCTAAGTATTAGTATATTGAGTTGAAGACAACAGATGAGTGATGTCAAAGGTCTGATTGCTAAGTATTAGTACCACTCAGTGATACCATAAATGAGATTGTAGATATCTCATTACTCAGACTGCTTTCCCTAATTTGTTTCTCTTTAGTATATTTTGGTGTCCAAAAATTGTCCAACATGCTCTTCAAAGTGCATGAGTAATAAGGGGATAGAAGGTGGAGGAGACTTTGATTGATCAATAATTCTAAATGTTCAAGTATATTATAGATGATTTATTAATGTTAATAACTTGCAAGAGTTGGAATATTGAAAATCTAATCAAGCAAAATGAGGTTTGGTCTGGATTTCAGCATTATGTTAAAAATCATGAAATACTTATAAAGAAAGGTTCATTTGACTGAGTGAAATATAATTGAATCATAGTAAAGACTTATGTTTACTGACATTGACAATGACAGGACTATTAACACATTGATTTAAAAAAGAAAGACCAAAGTTAGCATAGTCAAAAGAGATGAGTGGAAAAGCTTGATCAATATGACAATCTTGATTGCTTTATTGAGGAACTCTTATCAATACCATGAAAGACAGACTGAGGTTGAGTTTGAATCTCAGCATTGAGTTGATGAAATACAAAGACCTAACCAAATGTAGTGAGCTTGGGTCTGGGACTCAGCATTGAGTTGACAAAATACAAAGACCTAACTGAATGAAGTGAGGTTGGGTCTGGAATGAAGCATTGAGTAGAATATTGAGGACCTAACCAAACAAAGTGAGGTTGGGTCCGGGATGAAGCAAGAGCTACAGGCCCATACCAAAGGCACAGGGCATAGCTTGTAGTATGATATGGGGCAGCCACAGATAAAGGAACAGGATTATGAACAAACTGATTGAACAAGATTGAAGAAAATCAACATGCATGTAATACAAAAAACATGCTTCCAAACTGGAATGGAGGATGGCTAGTCAGCATGGGGCATAGCTCATAGTATGATATGGGGCAGCCACAGATAAAGGAACAGGATCATGAACAAACTGATTTAACAAAAGTGAAGAAAATCAACATGCATGTAATACAAAAAACATGCTTCCAAACTGGAATGGAGGGTGGCTAGTCTAAAATTATGCTAGATCATCAGCAAAGGGACACAAGACCCTCTAACTCAAAATTACCATCTTGATAATACATGTTAAGAACTGCAGAAACATTATTGTATATTGCTTCGACATTGATATCCACGAGGTCATCTTAATCGAGACTTTCGGCACCCTGGTGAGAATGTCTACTAGAGACAGGTGAGTTGGGCACTTATCTAATATTGTCAAAAGATCGATCCAAATTTCGACTTACGAAGAGCCGTCGGAAGAAGAGGCTTCATAGCCCGATGATAGAGCTTGCACTTCTGGGCCGAGAGTCGGTCGTAAATCAAACTAACAACATAGGAAGTCCACAAACCCGAAGATAACAAAAGGTCCTTGTCTACAATGATTGCCTTCAATCGGCCCTGCTCTTTGAATTGGATGCATCAGTATAGATACCAGCCAAGAACATAGTTGTCCGCAAAATTACATTTCAACAGGATCCTGTACCTCATACTGGTCATATTTACGCGCCAATCGCGGTGGAGGGGGAAGCCTAGACAGCCAAGCTAAGATGTCATCTCCACTCTCAATCAGAACTCTTACCCTCGTGGAGAGGCAATTCTGGCTGTCTCTGTATCTGCGAGATGATTTACTTGAGCCTGTTGGTCTTGATTTTTCTCAAATTCTTCATGTCATCCTTCTCCCAAATCCGACGATGTAGGTTATAATGCACGGTTTGTTGAGATTGGGCAGGATGACTGCTTGTCGGGTGTCAAAGAAGAATTTCGTCGACGTTCTACAAGAATACATACCTCGATCTTTCGCTAATTTGTGTGGACTTTTTGTATATTTGATTTGTAACTCTTTTAGCATCGTTGGATAATCTTGATGCCTGAGAGGCTAGTAGCTCCGTTGCGCCCTAAATACGTGTTTTCAAATCCCACAGTACGACACCAGATTTATCGAAGAACCAATCGCACCTTCCTGAGAAAATTTCTTAGCTACTTCTCACTCAATAGCTTGAAGGCCTTCGTATTCAATGTGCTCTGTCGCCGACTGTATAGGAGTCACCACATAGGCCACAAAAGCGGTAGATACCACCTTGAATTCTTTGATCCGTGCTTTATGACGTTGCTTGGCCTTTGAGATCTCGACAAAGAAGGCACACGATCCTCCTAATGATTGACCACGACGAGGCCGGAGTGAAACAAGCGTGAATCGTCGCCTGTACATATAAATAGTATGATCTGTAATTCAAATACAACAGAGCTCGAAATGGATGAAAAGAACAAATCCTTAACCTGCCCCTTGACTAGATTTCGAGCATCGCGAGTGATGTCCTCGCCGTTAATGATCACTGGTGGAATGTCATCGATGCACTTCAGAGCCTGATCTCTAGCCCTCTGGGCCTGGTTCTCAGGTTCAAGACGTTGGAATAAAGAAGTCATGTGTGAGTGGGTGACATGTTGTGGTGTCCATCGCCTTTTATGAGGAAGCAGGGAAGATTCAGGAGACCAAGATCTGACAAAAACACAAGAACCGAGTTATCGTCGATCCATCCTATCGATCCAAGGAAAGTGTCAATACTTGCCTTCTGATTAGTTCCGCTTCGGTGAAAACCTGTGCTACTTTACCGTCACATTTCAGGGCGCTAGCTATTGAGAGGCTGTGTTCCAGAGGAGTGGAATTTAATTATCTATATCACGACTTCGAGCTCATATATATCATCGATCATCGATAACAGTGTTGACATGGGTATGTTTCAGAGGAAGCGGTATCATGACTATGGTGCATATCATCGATCATTATCAGTGGTGATACATACAGAGTGTAAGTAGAGACACAGAAAGTGTATTTGGCCATGTGACCAGAAGGGAACTGTTACGTAACAGCACGGCGTCGTCCACAAGCTGTTGTCAAATGTCTGAGTCCGCTGCACCAGCTGATACGAGAGACATCTTTTATGATATACGAAGAGGAAAGCACTTAGCCAATGAACATGTATGGGTATACTATTACCCGCTTCTCCTTTCTCGTGGCTACAAATTGCGTTCTCGATACGCTCCAGATTGGCGACCTTCTTGGAGAGATCCAAATGTCTCGTTGGCAGAACTATTGAGCCATGAGGACGCACTTACACCAGCGGTAAGCTTCCTCCTGGAGGGTTTGTACTGTACTCATTTCAATCGTTAGAAAAGAGCAGAAATAATGGACGCAGTACATTTGCCTGACAACCGCCACGTCGTGCTCAAGAAGATTAGATCTTCGTCGGAGGAACTTCAAATTGCACAATTTCTTTCTTCTCAAAGCCTTTCTTCTGACCCGAGAAACCATGCAGTGCCAATCTTGGACACTATATATGATCCTGACGATAAGGACGTGGCATTTCTTGTCATGCCTATTCTGCTTCAGATGAACTATCTGCCGTTTCGACGCTTCGGAGAATTCGCAGATGCAGTCCGCCAGTACCTCACAGTCTGTATATTCTCTTGAATGGTGTTTGACTGAGCTGAAATGCAATGCAACTCAGGGCCTTCAATTCATGCACGAAAATAACGTTGCTCATAGGTCAGGATCCTAAACCTTATCTGGAAAGTTGATTGATCTATGGCTTTGATTAGGGACGCTTGCTATTTCAATCTAATGGTGGATGCTACAGAGCTAATACCCGGGGGCTTTCACTTTGTTTTGGAAAATACCCACGATGGCGTTCAACCATGGCGAGAATGGCGAGAGCGCAATTCCGTGAAAAATTTGCGTTATTATTTCATCGATTTTGGTATCTCTCGCCATTATTCGACGAACACTGGCGTTCGAGATGTCGGAATATCTGCACAGGACCAGTCTTTCCCAGAGCGCTCAGAAATCGTTCCTTACGATCCATTCAAGGCCGACATATACCATTTGGGCAATGTTATTTTGGATACTGTTAAGGTAAGGCGAATCCCATCTCATGATTATCAGTGGTTTTTATGTGTGAGTAGGAGTATGATGGGCTTGAGTACTTCACTCAAATAGGCAATGCAATGACACAAAAAAATCCTGCAGACAGAGCTTGCTTATCAGATATGTTGGCTATAGTGGACCGTCTCAAACCAAGACAACTGGAACGCCGTATTTGGTCGAGAGACAATCCATGGTTCTTGCGAATCTTGATTCGATTTTTCGGGTATGATTTCTGTATATGACGATGAACATGAAGTCTGTTGCATACTAGGAATTCGCGACGACATAATTCTTGGCTTAGTCCTATCCTTTGTCTTGTTGGCATCGTGCGAGGACATTTGTGCTGTCATATCCCGATAATCTCTGAATTAATATTGATTACCACTATAATATCACAATATCTTCATTTGATCTGTTTTCATGCTGACTTAGCAGTTTCCAGTAAGCTTCGAGAGTATTTTGTTGTTTCCCTTCATGCAAAAGAAAATGACGTCTATGAGGAAGGAGGCACGGGAGGAGAGGAGACGTATTTCGACCGTGTGCAAAACACGTGACTGTGAGCTGTCAGGAATCAACCTCCATCAACGCGTCGTGAAGGACGCGTCGGCGTTGGTTCAGCTCTGTTTTCAAGGGTTTCTACTGCGGAGGTTGCATTCATGACTTCCCGGACTCGCGCCCGAGGGCGTGGAGGACGTTCTCGCATGTCTTCCGCTCAACCGTCACCCGATGGACGCACGCTTCAGCCTTCGACTCTTAGTTCCTTAGACTATACGCCGACGAGGGAGACGGGCCTGGCAGCCAGAACGGCGTGGATAACAAAACATTGACATCTAGACTACAGATACCTTCCGATGATGCTATGGGCATTTCCTTTGAGCACCCCACAGGAGGCGTATCTACTGAACCCTTTTCGGTGTCACGAGCAATTCCTCTAGCAACGGTGCCGCTAACGGGGGGCAGACCAGCTCCTTCGCCTGCGGCCGAACCTGCCTCCAAGTGTGCTTGTGCAGACGGCTCTGCGAGGAAATTGAGATTGCCTGAACTTTCCCCTTCAGCCATAGATCGGGCGTTGCGTGAGGCCGTGCCAGTGGCTCGGATGTCGGTACCTCAGGAGGGCCAGGACATGTAATTGGGACCTCAACCTGAGCAGACTGGTGTAAGGTCCACTCCTGTGGTGCATAGAGTTAGGTCTGAGTCTGTCCATATGGCACAATCTAGTTCTCCTGAAGATGGTTCCCCTCGCTCTCTGATGATCATAGAAGAGGGGACCCAGATGGTGGTCACCTGACCTGATGATGTTTTTCTGTGCATATTGTGGAGTTTTGGTTGTGATGTAGGGAAGCAGGGTGAGTTGAATTTATTGGTTCTTTCCTTGGTGTTTGCACAAGTTGAGCCTGGGGCATGGGTGGTGCTGTGGAGCCAGTCATTGGCCAGTTATGTATGAAGGCAAAGTGTTGGGGGCTGCCACTGGTGTGGATTTAGTGTGATCTGGGGCCTTGGGCCATTCATTACTTAGGTCAATGTGTGGTACAAAGGGAATTGTGGATTCCCACTTGTTTGTCTACAGAGTTCTGCTGCTGATATGCAGCTGGTATGAATGTGTATATAGGTGGGCTCTTCTGCTTGTGGCAGAGTGTTCAGCCACAGTTGCTTGTATGTGACTGATGTTGCCACAGTTGCTTATATGCAACTGATGTGGGCATGTATTTGATTGGCTGCTTGTATGTGACAGATGTTATTGTATAAATGCTTGTATGCAGCTGGAGTGGAGAGGAGGGGCTGGCCTTAGCAGAGGCATGAGCTTGTGTATATCTTATTCTTATAGCTGAAGCTAGCAATGTCTTGCATTTTATATCTGAAACATCTTGTATTGTTCTTGTGGGTAGATGCTGACTATTCTGTTCAGACTTGGTAGAGAGGCTCTATGCCTTTAGAGATGGGGACTTCCCAGAGGCTGTTTGTTGTGGGGATTGCCAACTCCATGGCACTGTAAGGGGACCAGTCCTCAGACTGTCCTAACCCTAGCTCAGCTTAGCTCATGAGTACTGGCATCCTATCTAGCCAGGCTCTGGGCTGCCAGGCCTCTCTTCCTCCCTTCTGTCTTGGCTCCACAGCCTAATGGGTATATTGTATCTGGCACATGGTATATTGTTGTTGATCACTGATCCTTTGACTATTGGACCCAATTAGTCAGTATGTTGTAGTCATTGGCCTCCACATTGTCATTAGGTTGTAGTCAGCAGCCTCTGACTTAGTCATAGGTACTATTAGTCATTGTAGTAGTCCTGTAGTATATAAAGCAGACCTGGGGATAGACTATTCCCAGTCTGGACAATAGCATTGCTTCCAGGTTTCTTCACTAGCATGACTGTGCTCTTGGTCAGTGCCACCCCCTGCCTTGCTCTGCCCTCTGCCTCTGCCTCCTCTCTTGACCACCTGCCACTTGCCACTGTGCCCTCCAGCTGGCTTGCTCACTGCAGGCACTGAGCTGACTGTTTCTTTGGCTGGTCTGTTTGAATTGAGGCAAACTCCTGTGGTGAGGAAGGGTGCAGTTGTGGACTCTCTGGCATGGGGGACAGACTTGGTTGCCTTAGCTCTGCACTCAAGAGACATTGGAACACTAGAGCCTTGGCAACCTATGGCACCTGTTTGCTTGATAGCCCATGTGCCTCCTTCTCTAACAGAACATTTATCTCCAGGTATTTTCCTGAGTGATCAGATGGAGAGGCCAGGAACATTGGATGCTCTACCAAAGCCTGTACATTCTTTACATGGGTTGCTGCCTATACTGGGGTGCCAGTTGTTGGCAGCCAATAAGGTGTTCCTCCACAAGGTGGTTCAAGTGCTGGAATGGGGAATGCTGGAGTACATACTTCTTGATGTCTTGACAGATGAAGCTTGCTGCAGTGCATCTCACAAACACCCTGCCCCAGAGACTTCTTTTATAGTATCCAACAGAAAGTTGTGCTTGCCTGGAGCCTCCTTTGATCTGTCTAAGGAAAGGAGATTGACCTTTGAGAACTGGGTTAGTGCAGGTGAAAACCTTGTAGACACTATGCAGAAACATTTGCAAGCAGATGGAGAAGACTGCTTGGGTGGCCCAGTTGCTCAGGCAATTGCAGATACATTCACCTCTTGCTTCAAGCACTTACAGTCCTTACCCAATGCTTAGATCAAATTCAATGTGATTTTGGATTATGATTGTCATCTGCACTCCTTGTTCCTGACAGACTCCCATTCCTTCAGCATGGCAGATTTCCACTGGGATATATGGAGAAAGTGCGAGTCTCTCCAGAACACCAGACACTTGAAGGAAATGGTGGATATGGTTGTAGCAGTCACCAGTGCAAGCTGAGGTGATCCTTCCTCTTCTTGCTCTTCTTGGAGTCATGATGTTGTTTGCAGCACTTCTAGTTTGGTTCCAAGGGGTTTGTTGCATTGGTTGTAATGGACTCAATCACAAACTGCTGAACTGCAAGGTTTCCCCCAAATGGTTGCAAAGAGAAGGATGTGGATGGTGTTTGCCTTCCAGCAAAACAATCTGTTTTTCCTTTAATGGAGGCTCCTCCTGCAAGTCAGGAGTTAACTGTTCCCACTTGCATGTCTGTTCTTTGTGTAGCTTGGCCACCCACAGTGCATAGGTGTGTAATGCTTGAATCACTTTTCTCTCTGTCTACCCCCTTGCTGTCACAACCCACTCCCTGAACCCCCAACATTATTCCTAGCCTGCTTGCTTCCCCAGAGTTCCCCTCAGTGCCTTGACAAACCCCCCAACCCTTGTACACCCTCTGCACCCACTCTGGATAACTCTGATGCTTCTCTGGCAAACCCCAATGGCCTCCTGGCCCCCTCCAATGCCTTTTCCACAGCTGTCAACACTTCCCCTAACTATCCTGAGCTCCAAGAACCCTCCCCCACCACTTTTGACTCCATTGTATGTCACCAGCTCATCACCCTGGCTCACCTGATCTACTCTGGAGTACCACAATGACCTTGGGATAGCCCGCATTCCCAGCTGATCCCATCAGAATATCACTGTGGCCTGCCTCTTGATCACAACTGACACCTGTCAACCCTGTGTGGCTCCACCAAACCCCACCACCACACCCACTGTCCCCTGGAGCTCTCCAGTAGTCAGTATATAAGTTGTAGAGTAGCTCCTTGTACTCTAGTCTTGATATTGCCTTACCTAATGTTTTTGATTGTTTCTATCTCTTGTTTTGTGTTCTGTGTTACATTTTCCTTTACTCTCAGTCTCTCAGCCTTACCTCTGTCTCTGAGTCTTGTCTTGTCTCTATCTCTGTTATTGTTCTTGTTATTGTTTTGTATCTCCACCTGAATCTATTTTTGTTTTTGTCTCAATCTCATCTTGACTCCATTTTGCTCCATTCAACTCCATCTCATCTTGTTTGACTTTGTATCTATTATCATGTCCAAGTTCTCTCAGGCTTACACCCTTACAAATTCTGTGCTTATGATTACAATCCCTAAACATTTGTTAAACCAACTCCGGACCTCACTACTTGCTTGGTTCTAAAAGCTATCAACCTCTGTTGATTCTCCATAAAGCTCCAGCTCTGCTCCCATCACTTGCATAGCCTCTGCTTACTCCACACCCACAATATTTGCTTTCAGACTTGTACCTGACACCCTGTCAAATTTGCCCCTTCCCCCACAACTTGTCCTAGACTCCTCTGGACCACCCTGGACTTGTTTGGATCACTCCTCATTGCTTGCCCTCACAAGTCCCCCATGCTTAGGTTCTCTCCAAGTGCCAAGTTATCAGTGCAGGGAATCATGTTTGCCTAGTAAGGATTTGCCCAGTATAGCTGAGCCCCCATGGTTAGTGGAACCTGACACTTGCTGGCTGATTGCTGAGAAGCAGCATTAGCTAAGGTGGGCATGTTGGATGAATTTGCAGAGGTGCCAAAAGGCCTGTGCAACAGATTTGATATTGGCATAGGAGCTTGTACCTCGGACTCACCTTTTTCTCCACTGAATCACTATTGCTCTTCAGAATCACATGAGCTTGTAATATTGAAATATGCAAAAGAAATCGAACTTGGACATGTCTCTCTGGGATTTCAACCCAACTTGGCTCTTGAATTGTTTGGTTCATATAGAACAGCTCCATTAAACATTATAACTAGTGCGGGGGAAAACTCTGCATGACTCTAGACTTGTCTTTTCCTTGAAATGACCCAAACATTGCATTAATAAACTCTTTTATTGACTCATCTTGTTTCAAGTGCAACTGGGGAACATTCTTGGCTTGTTGGCTTTTGGTGGCAGATGCTCCTCCTGGCATGCAGGTGGCCATATTCAATGTGGAATTGGCTTTTTGGAATATCCCTACTTGACCCAAAGACTGGAGGTTACTTGCAGTTACAATCAATCATCTAGTGCACTTTGACTTTTGCCTGAACTTTGGAGTGGCATCAGCCCCAGGTATCTTTGGAAAGGTGGCTGATGCCCTGGTTTGCATATTTTTACATCACAGCATCAAGGCCATGCTCAAGTGGGGAGATGACTTCATATTATTCCATTATCCTATCAGTCATGCTCTACTATACAAGTATCATTACAATGAATCACATATTTGGAAAATCACCAAGCATTTGGGTTGGCCTTGGGCAGTTGATAAGCATAGTCCTTTCACATCCTCCTTCACCTACATTGGGTTTCTTTGGTCCCTTGATGTGAAGAAATAATTGAAGTATTTGGGGAAGCTGGCAGAATGGAAAGAAGGTATTGCAGTCAGCCTGCATACCACCAAATTGTTAATTGGGACACTTAATCATGTGTGTTTGGTGATTCCATCAGAGTTTTTGCATCTCCCATTGCTTCATGCCTTTTGTGCAGAATTTGGTCAGAAGATAATTTGGGAGTGGTCAGCACATTGCAGGTGGGTTGATTGCATAACAATCAACGGAATCTAATCCTGCATCATATCATGGATGGTTTCCAGAGTTGTTTGATTTGGTTGATGCTATCATGGGTTTTGACACAAGATAACAAGGCAGACACACCTTCAAGAGGAATCTTCCCATTATCTAAGCTCCTGTTGCCTTTCCTGCCTTCAATTCCATCATACCTGTCACCTTTTGTCAATTGTGCCATTACAAAGAGTGATCTTGAGTAGAATGGATTCAAAACAATGTTGTGATTGTAGTTTTAAATATGTGGTGGTACTACTTTTCTGTTACATATTTGCATGTGAAGGAAATGCCATTAAATGTCTCTGGTATTCTGAGCAGGTCAGTCAGCCACATTGTTATATGCTGGCTCTGTTGACTTCTTCTCAACTTTTTTTACAAATAAATGCCTCCCATTGTTCATATAGATCTATGTCATTCTCATACAGTGCTGTACACTCACCAGGGTGGAATTGGTGTTCTCTCAAGGATTTGTTTGCAGGCACAGTTGCTTCAAGGTCTACATGCTGAGGGGCACAATGAATCACAGTCTTCTACTCTGGTACAACCTCTGGAATTGTTGCAAGATTGTACACTGGTATGACCTTTTCAATTGTTGCAAGATGAGCAAGAACGCATTGACAAAGTCATTTTGAACATGTGGAGAGATTCTACAACTTCATGTTATGCATGCTCTGTGAAACAGTATCTAGAGTTTTGCACCTCAAAAAATACACCCTTCTTGGCTGCCATCCCAGCATCAGAGGAGGTACTCAGTCTCTTTGCAGCTTCCATGGCGGGCAAGACAGCTTCTAATAAGATTTTGGGCTTGAGGGCATGGCACATTCAAAATGGTTTGCCATGGAATGATTTCTTGCATTTGTCATATACACTTTGAGGGACCAAAAACATGCACCCTCCAGAATCAATTAAACTGCAACAACTGGCAGTATTGCTTTGTACATTGGAACTGATTTATTCAAGGTTGGATTTGAGCATAGGTTTGGATGCATGCATATGGGCCATCACCATGATGGCTTTCTGGTCTCAGATTCATCTTGGAGAATTTCTTCCCCCATGTCAAGCACACTTCACACAGGAGCATGTACCATCTTGGAAACACTTTGGCCACCCTAATGATGTTGGATCATGTACACTGCATTTGCTACACACTAAATGAGGGAAGTCAAATGGGGAGATGGTAATTGTCACTCATCAGCTTGGTTGGTGCAATCCAATAACAGCTTTATCCATTCATGCATGCATAAACAAAGCTCACATGGATGAACCTATTGTGATGTTTGAAGGACCAAATGTTATGAGAATGGCATTAGTGACTAGGAGGTTGCTGAAATGCTTGAATCCTATTCTAGAGGATGCTGTTATGTCTCAAATCTTGGGTCATTGTTCCTGTATAGGTGGCACAACTGCACTTCTGTTGGCTGGTGTTCCACCTGATATTGTGAAACTTTTGGGGAGGTGGACTTCAGATTCATTTTTGAGGTATTGGAGGTCACTGGAAGTAATTGCTCCAATGTATGTGGAAATGTTGAGACCTGTTCTATTGTATCAAGATTGTTAGCTGGATGAGTGAGGGTATCCTTGCTCTGCTTTGCCTCCAGTGTTTGGGGGTGGAGATTGTATTCTCAGCACAGGAAACCCCTAATTGTCAAGGAAATAGGAGCTCAGACAATTATAACCCACCTCACAGATAAAGTATGTATTGTGATAAAACAAGTATCATTGAGTCACAAATGCACAGTGTGAAATCTCATCTATAAGGAAGGAGGCATGAGAGAAGAGGAGACATATTTTGACATGTGCAAAACACTTGACTGTGAGCTGTCAGAAACCAACCTCCATCAACACATCATGAAGGATGTGTAGGCATTGGTTCAGCTCTGTTTTCAAGCCCACCCTACCCACACCTTCATAGTGGATTTATCATTGTATGATCTTGATTTGGGCTCTAAATATCTGTTTCATAATATCATATTCAAATGATCTCTGACTTTGCAAAATTTTGTTTTATTGCACATACATATTATATCTGTCCTGCTTGGGGATCATATTCTCAGCACAGAAAACCCCTGATTGTTGAGAAAATAGGAGCTTGGACAATTACAACCCACCTCACAGATAAAGTATGTATTGTGATAAGATAAGTATCATTGAGTCATGAATGCACAATGCAAAAAAAAATTCCTGTACTCATACATAGACAATGACAAGGTGATTGCTGAGATTCAAAATTTGTACAAAATGTGTTTGTCTGCTCATCATGATGGGTACATAACATTGATGCACTTTCCCAATGATGATGAAAATTTGGGTTCACCAACCACTTAGCTGGATTGTTATCTTCCTGAAAATTGCTTAAAACAACCTTCATCCTTGCACCTAATCCCCTATATAAGAGCTAATTACTGACTTTGGTAGCCAACTGACTGAGAATTGTCCAAGAAGTACCCAACTTCATTATTGCATCTATTGAATCAAGTAGACTTGTGTTAGCCAAGTTATAGACAATTTAGTTGTCTGTCACAGCTACAGTGGCTCAAAAAACTGTTCCAATGTTTTATACTTTTTGAAAGATGACATTGGCATGAAGGATTGGAAGTATCTAAAATTTTAGTTAAATTATGTAAAATACTATGGCATTACAGCTACAAATTTCATCTTAGCTTATGTAATTTAAATCAAAACTGATGGAGTAATGGCCATTTTAAAATATTCACTCATTGGGACAGTTTTTTGAGCATCTTCAACTTTGCAGATTTATCCCTATTTTAGTCAGAAATAAAGAGTAAGTTGCACATGGGAATATATCAATAGAGTCATGTGACCATGTTTGGGTATATTTGGGAGTGGTTCAAGTTGGTTGAACCACATCTTGATCTTCAACCACCATTATGAAAGCTACTTCTATAAGAGGACCACTTCACTATATATAGAGCCAGTCAGCATGTCCAACAGCTTGGACATTGTGCCCTTCCTGGCCAGTTGGTTGAGTGCTTGGACTGGCAAGTGTTCCTCTCTAGAATGTCCAAGCTACAAGGTCAAGTTCAATTCTCCTAAGATGCACTTTATTTGGGGTCATGTGATTAGAAGTTGCTGGCCTAGTCATGTGATAGTACCTTTGATACTGTGCATTAAAAAGAGAAACTTGACTATGGCTTACAGGCAATGCCTGGGGGGTAACTATATTATATAGTGTAGTCTTTCCTTGAGTCCAGCTTCCATTCTAACAGATGTGTGACCCTCCTGCTGAAGGTAGCTGGGTCGTCCACCTCTAAAAAAAGGGGCTGATGTAAGAGGACCACTTCACTATATATGGAGCCAGTTAGCATGTCCAACAGCTTGGACATTGTGTCCTTTTGGGCAAGTTGGTTGAGTGCTTGGACTGGCAAGTGTTTCTCTCCAGAGCTGTAAGGGTGACCTCCAGGGTGGCAGATCTGAGTCACACAGCTAGCAGAGGGGAATTCAAAGAGAACAAGTCTAAGGATCTCCACTGCTTGGCATGGCACATCAGTGGGCAGCAGAGGCATGGGAACTACTATACAGAGAGCTGGAGCTAGTCCTAACCCTAGGACAATGATTGATGAGGTAATATAGAGAGTTCTGCAGTTCTTCAGAGATATCTGGGGTTCTGGAACAGGCCCTGGAGATGTCAAACAAGCTGCAGAGTTGGAGCAAGTTGTGGAGGTCAGAAATGAAAGTCCCCTGACATCACTCCCCTCTAGCATGCAGTGCCTTGATGCATGGGGTAGAAAAAGTCCCTGATCACTTGGTCCACTGACAAAATAGGGTAGATTCCTGTATAGCACACAGAGCATCTGGGTGTTGCCTGTGGAACTTCTTGATGAGCCCCAGGGCATATATATTCTCCCATGGTTTCCAGAAGATATTCTCAATCCCATAGTCCTTCCACTTCATCTTATATTGTAGTTGTTGCCAGAATAAACAACTATCCAGGATTTCTTTCATCTTGTACCCCTCATTATTGTTGACCACTAGAGGTGGTAGAAGTGGCAGACATTGCCTCAGGATAGGATACTTTGGGGCTGGAGTCAGTTTGACCACATTGAACACTGGATGAAGCTGGTGCATCCCCATGGGGAGCCGGAGTCAGTAGACTAGGGGCCCTACCTGTTGTTCCACTGTGAAAGGTCCCAATTGGTGGTGCAACAGCTTTTTTGAAGGCCAAGTAGTCTTAATGTTGGAGGCATCCAGATAGACTCAATCTCCAGGCTGATATTTGTGCTCCAGGGTCCTTCCACAGTTGTAGTATCTGTCATGACCCATTCCCTGGACCCCCAACCTTGTTTCCAGCCACCCCACTTCCCCAGAGTTACCCCCAATGCTTCCCCAAACTCCCCTGACCTTTGTCAACCTGCAATGCCTACTTTAGGTAACTCCAATGCTTCTTCAGCAAAGCCCAATGGCCTTCTGGCTAACTCCAATGCCTTCTCCACAGCTGTCAATGCTTCTCCTGACTCTCCTGAGTCCCTGGAACCCTCCCCCACTGTTCCTGACTCTGGCATACATCACCAACTTATCACTCCACTTCCTCTGACCAACTCCAGAGCATACACAATGACCCCAGGACAGCCTGTGTCCTCAGTTGATCCCATCAGAATATTGCTGTGGTCCATCCCCTGATCACAACTGACACCCATTGACTCCACACAGCTCTGACAAGCCCTGCCACCACACCTGCTGTCCTCCAGAGCTCTCCAGTAGTCAGTATATAAGTTGTAGAGTAGCACCTTATACTCTAGTCTTAATATTGCTTAACATTACCTATGGTCTGATTGTTTCTGTCTTGTGTTTCATATTCCATGTTATGTTTCCTTTCCTCTCAGTCTTCCAGTCTTATCTCAGTCTCCCAGTCTTGTCTTGTCTCTATCTCTGTTATTGTCTTGTTATCATTTTGTATCTCCACTTGAATCTATTTTTGTTCTTATCTTGTTCAACTCCATTTCCTTTATTGTGTTCAAGTCATTTCAACCTTAACACCTTTACAAACTCCATGCTTACAATTACAAACTTCAAACATTCTTATACCAACTCCAGACCTTGCTATTTGCTCAGCCCCAAAACCCATTGACATTTGTTAATTCCCCATCAAACTCTGGCCCTGCTCCCATCACTTGCATACCCTCTATTTGCCCCATACATCCAATACTCACTTCCAGACTTGTGTCTGAGCCCCCTTCAAGTTCCACCCTTCCCCATACCTTGTCTGAGACTTCCCCAGACCACCCTGGACTTGTTCAGACCACTCCCCCTTGCTTATCCTCACAAGTCCCCAGAGTCTAGACCTCCAAACTCCAAGCTATCAGTGCAGAACATCATGTTCACCTAGTAAGGATTTTCCCAGTATAGCTGAGCCCCTGTGGTCAGCAGAACCTGACATTATATCAAGGCTCCCCCTTACCCCATTCATGATGTCTGCAATTAACTCTGCACACACTTCCATCAGAACTCTTGATGTCTATGGTTAGCCCATGCCTGAGACTCACTATGATTCCTTTTTCCTTGCCCAGTTTGCCAAGGCACATTGAATTGCAGATCTGATGCCAAATGTCCCCTCCACTCTGGTCCCACCCCCACACAACAGCTCTCTCCACAGACACCCTTTCTGCTCAACTCCAATTGCATCACTTCTACACCACTATATCCTGCACCCCCTACACCTCCCTCACTCCCTCTGCCAGCTCTCCTCCTACTAAAGGTCAATCATGACATCTCCAACCCAGTCTCCAACTAACCCCAGCAATAAATCAATCTATTGCTTGACAACTCTCTAGTGCCTCATCCATACCATCTCTCCAACAGTGATGCAAGCCCCTGCCAGAGACAATCACTTGCTGCATAAAGAACAAGTTATCTCTCCTGCTGATGAACAACAACAAGACCTCTGACTACCCACCTCCTAGTCCTCCACCTCCAAATCTACTGGCCTTACCCAATCCCAACCAGAAATCTGCACAACTCTGGACCAAACCCTCCCCCCTAAATGCCACACTTTCCTCAAGGAACTGCTCCAACACCCCTGGGCTAACCCACAGCTCTAACAAGGTCTGTGCATCACTAAAATCTGACCTAACCATTCTTTAACAGTGCCCCTCCACTCACATCAAGGAGCCAAACCTCTAACACTTTGCCAGTAAACAATCTGACCTCCATGCCAAACTCCAAGGATGTTGACCCTCCTCTTGCTGTCATTGGAATCAAACCCCAACCAATCAACTCCTCTCCCTCCAAGAATAAATCAAGATTCCAAGACCAGCATCCTGCCCCCAACCCCAGAACCAACCTCCAGAATCAGCTAGGACCCCTTAGATTAACTGGCTGTTGACCCTGCCCAACATTTGACTGGACAAATTCTGCAACAAAGTCTCCAAGCACAAATACAACCCCCTCTACCTCTCCCTCCAGCTTTCTAAGGCCCTAATGCCTCTGACCCAACTCCAGCATCTCTGGAGCAAGACAAAAGAACTCCCAAGCCTCAAGATGACTAAGAAAGGAAGGAAAATGTATCTCCACCCCAATCTCTCTGAAACACACCTCAAAGGTGCCCCCAACAAACCCCAGAAGTCAGTGTGAGAATAACAGTACCCTGACCGATGATGCTAGACAACTCTGGACCCCTCTGCTATTACTTTGTCACCCTGTCCCAATTGATCTGGAGCCCCTGGTATCAAAATGCTTGATGCCACCTCCCTTCACATGCACTTTGCAAGATGGAACTTCCACCCTTCAACTACCAAATCACACCATCCCTAGCAAAAGAACACCCAAGCACAGAAGCTACCCTGTCAGAACAGACTATAAGAAAATGAGAATTTCATATGAAGTAGTTTCCTCAGAGTATCACAAACTTGCTGACATGTTCTCTGAAGGAAGCAAAGAACCCTGAGTATCAAAATTGCAATGCAACTCCCTTGGACACCCTCTAAAGCCTTCCTCAACAACCCAGGAAATTGATATAAAGACCCAAGATGCCTTGACCCACCACTTCAGGCCACTCCACACCCCTCCACACAACTCCAGACTGTCAGAGGATGTCCCAGTCCCCCTTTGCTATGTTCTCCCTCCTTATGGTTTTCCTTTATTTTCCTTTCACTTCCCTATCTGCTGGCCCCAGTTTTAACCATCAGGCTGCACCAGTTCTCTGTCCATAGTTCTGACAAGTGTTGCCCCTTCCACATGGCCTCTTACCAGACCCCTGGATTGTTTCATGTATTCCAGGCCTACCACTTATTGTAGGCCTCCCATCTTCAGACCACAGGTACTTCTGATCAAGGGCTATTTTTTGGTTGTATTGGTATGTAGTTGCATGCAGAGAGTCCGGAGATCAAGGCCATTTACAAAGGATTTCCACTTTTGATCAGACTCTGGATTTAGTCATTGTTGGGTGTTGTTTTCAGAAGCTCTAGAGTAAATTTTCTGAACACTGGCATTGGGGATCCTTAGACTTGTTCTCTTTGGATCTCCCTCTGCAAGGTGAGTAGCTAGAACTCTAGAACTTCTTGTAGATACTGAATAAACTTTGGATCTCTCTCTGCTAGTTGTGTGACTGAGCCACAGCCTCCAGAGGTCACCCTTCCAGCAGAAAAAGTCTCTAGATTTGGTCTGGGAGCTCCCTTTTTTGTTACTTGAGCTTCTACTTAGCTCCTCAAAAGGTCTCTCTCCCACCAGTGTCTTAGTGCTCCTGTGCTCTTCCTATAACCTAGCCAACCCCTCCAGCACCTCCCCCTAATCACTGCAGGCACCGGAAATTGTTTCCCTTGGAAAAAGAGAAAAAGAGACATGTTATGCCATTTCTTTGTCAGCTTTTTGTTATGGAAAAAGTCATTTTCCATTGTCTAATGCCTTTTCCCCCATGAAATATGTGCATTAGGAATGGCATAACATATTTCTTTTGTACTTTTTCCAAGGGAAACGGCTTCCGGCACCTGCAGTGAATGCTTCAAGCCCCCAGGACAATGCCTGGAGCTGTTTGCTGTCCCTGGAGACACAGGTTCGACTTACCCAAGCCTCCCTCACTTCCCATACAGCTGAACTCACCAGACTCCATCAAACTACTGAAGCAATATTTTTTTCTCTCCAAGCCCTTCTGGAATGTCTTCTCCTTGCTCCTACTACACCTCCTATGCCCCCAGCAGATGCAGAATGGTTTGTGTCTGCACTTAGCTCAGGCTTCCTGGCTTCAGCTGCTGCAGAATGGTTTGCATCTGCATCTGGCTTAGGCTCTTCAGCTTCCTGTCCTAAACTCCCTCATCCTGCACTCTCTGATGTATATGATAGAGATTGTAAGGCTGAAGAACACTTCCTCCAGTCCTGTATTACCTATATCCAGCTGAGTGGTGAAGCCTTTACCTCAGATGCCTTGAAAATTGCCTGGATTCTCTCTTATATAAAGGCTGGTCAGGCCTCAACCTATGCACTGTGCATCTTTTGATGCCCAGGAGAAGTTGAGAGTTTCTCTGGCTGGATGGAGTTTGAGAAGGAGTTCTGAGCAGAGTTCTTCCCCCTTGACCCTGCCAAAACCGCAGCTCTTTCCCTTCAAGACCAAACTCACTATAGCCAAGGAAAGCAGTCCCTTGATGAGTACATTGACTCCTTTCACACTTTAGTTGAACAGGCTAGATATCCAGATAGTCTTCAGCTCTGCCTCATTTTTTAGGAAGGACTTCACTCCTCTCTCATGGACCGTATTGATAACATAGTGGAGGGGCACCCAGATGACAAACACATAGACACCTGGTACAAGGTGGCATGTGAGCAGTGGCAGCTGATGGAACTCAAATGCGAGCTGCAATGCATGCAGCACCCTCCAGTTACCTTTTGCTCTATAACAGCCCCTCAAGTGGGTGCAAACCCTTCCATCCCCTCCTAGGTTGCTCTATTCCATGCTCTTCCTGTTGCTCCTCCGCATC
Organism: Termitomyces sp. T153; assembly: GCA_018296165.2. Classification (NCBI taxonomy): domain Eukaryota; kingdom Fungi; phylum Basidiomycota; class Agaricomycetes; order Agaricales; family Lyophyllaceae; genus Termitomyces; species Termitomyces sp. T153. Next base: position 533,707 of record JACKQL020000021.1, on the reverse strand, counting down.
CTCTACCCCAGGGAGTTCCAATGGATGTTGATGCTTCCTGCCAGTGCTCCTCCACCTCCTTGCTATGTCGACACTGTAGAAAGGCTGGCCACTTTGCCCATTACTGTCCTCAAGAGTTAGAAGTGCGTTACCTGTCTTCATTGGAGCAAGAAGAGCTGCTTGCCCAACTCCTCACAGCCCATGATGCAGCAGGAGCTCCCTCTCCTGATGCACTCACAACTGTTCCTTCCACTGAGGTTGTTGGCAAGTTGGAGGTTGCATCCATAGAGCCTGAGGAGGATTTTTGAAGAGGCAGTGGATGACCTATATGCCCCCATTGCCTAGCACTAATCATTTCACTCCCTTGTCCATAGAATCAAATATATCTGTTGCTGCTATTGATACTATGCCCAAAATGATAAGCCCCCCCTCAGATATACAAAACCCACCTCCAGCTAAAGTCTCAGCTGGAAATATGCCTCCTAGCCCACACTCTCAGATCCCTGCCTGGGAATGTTGTCTCTCTCATCACTACATTGTTGCTTCCACTCCTTCTGCTAACTCCTTGAAGCTACAGGTAGAAATTGAGATGACTGACACTCAACAGGTCCAGAGCATTGTGGCCCTGCTTGATAGTGGAGTGACAGGCCTTTTCCTCAATGCAGACTATATGCAACAACACCGTCTCACCACATGCCCCCTCTCTCATCCAATCCCTGTATACAATGTAGATGGCACAATCAATGAAGCTGGCTCTATTTACTCAGTAGTGGACCTGGTGCTTTGCTACCAGGACTACTCAGAATGTGCTGCTTTTGCTGTCACTAGTTTGGGGAAGCAAGACATGATCTTAGGGTTTACCGGGTTATGTGAACATAACCCTGAGATTGATTGGACCAAGGGTGAGGTGGAGATGAGCCATTGTCCCCATTGTTGTCTGACCTGTACAGAGGAGGCTTGGAAGGAGCACAGAGTAAAAGTCCAGGAGCATGCTGCCATGCATGCTTGTTGCACAGGGCATCTCCCTTTTGCTGATCTCAACCTCCTGAATCCCCCCCCCTCTGGCATTTCCTCATAGGGAGGCCCTCTATGAGGATGTCCAAGGTGCTGGGTGTGAACCCCAGGAGGAAGATGGATGTGAAGAGGACTTTGCCAGCACTTGCAACCCAGAGTCTCCAGATGGGACCATTGAGGTAGGTGATAGGATCTATGCCATGGCACTTTGCCCTTCCCCTACAATAGCAGGGATTAGAGATAGCCAGACAACCTCTCAGCAATTAGCTGAGGTATTTGTGGCAAATTCCCAGCCCAAACTCTCTTGCAGCATAGTTCCACATCATCTACATGACTTTGAGGACATATTTTCCAAGGCATCATTTGATTCACTCCTGGAGCATAAGCAATGGGACCATGCAATTGAGCTGATACCAGATGCTGAACCCTCCAGTTGCAAAGTCTATCCACTCACACCCTATGAGCAGGATGAACTGGATGCATTCATGCAGGAAAACCTTAGCTCTGGCAGAATACAATCCTCAAAGTCTCCAATGGCCTCTCCAGTCTTTTTCATTAAGAAGAAGGATGGGTCTCTTCATCTGGTTCAGGATTATTGAGTCCTAAATGTAATGACAGTAAAGAACTGCTATATTCTACCACTCATCTTGGAACTTGTCAACAACCTTTGAGGTGCATAATATTTCACTAAGTTGGATGTCTCATCAAAGGAAGGAGACAAGTGGAAGGCAGTGTTCAGAACCAATCATGGACTCTTTGAACCTTTAGTAATGTTTTTTGGCCTCACAAACAGTCCAGCCACCTTTCAGACAATGATGAATGATATCTTCTGTGATTTGATTGCAGATGGTGCTGTTTGTGTGTATCTTGACAACATCCTTATCTATACCAAGACCCTAGAGGAACACCATTGGATCACACACATTGTTTTGGAACACCTCCACCAACACCAGCTCTATCTTAAGCCTGAGAAGTGTGAGTTTGAGCAGACTAAGGTCAAGTACCTTGGTCTGATCATCTCTCATGGAACCACAGAGATGGATCTGGTTAAAGTAGCAGGTGTAGTGGAGTGGCTAGAGCCAAAGAACAAGAAGGAAGTACAGGCCTTTCTTGGCTTTGTTAACTTCTACCAGAGGTTTATCCAAGATTTCTCCCACTATGCCCACCCTCTTTTTGACCTCACTGTCAAGGACATGGCATGGCAATGGAAGTCTGTGCAGCAAGTTGCCTTTGACATCCTCAAGCAAGCAGTAATCTCTAAGCCAGTTCTTGTATTCTCTGATGATGACTCCCCCTTCCATGTTGAAGCAGATAGCTCTGACTTTGCCACAGGAGCTGTTCTTTTTTAGCAGTCCAAGGGGGATGGCAAGTGGCATCCTGTAGCCTTTTACTCCAAGAGCCTTGATGCAGTAGAATGGAATTACAAGATCCATGACAAGGAGATGCTGGCCATGATTTGGTCCTTCAAAGAATGGCAGCATTTCCTTGAGGGCACATGGCATAAGTTTGAAGTCTGGACAGATCACAAGAACTTAAAGCACTTCTGTACAGCAAAGAAGCTTAATTAATGCCAAGCTCAATAGTCCTTGTATCTGGCTAACTTTGATTTCTTGCTGCACTACAAACCTGGACAGAGCATGGGTAAGCCAGATGCATTATCTAGGGGAGCTGATCATGGCACAGGGGCAGGTGATAATGACAATATCATCCTCCTCAAGCCAGAGCTTTTTGCCATTTGTGCTCTAGAAGGGATTGTGGCTCAAGGGGATGAGGCAAACATCCTCAAGGACATCTGGCAAGAGAATCAAGAGGGCATGCAAGACAATGCAGTGGCCCAGGCTGCTCAGGCCTTGCAAGCATGATGAGCCAGTGGAGTTCAGTCAGTATATGCCAATGAGTGGGGGCTCCAGGATGGACTTCTGATCTTCAGAAGATGCATTTATGTGCCCAACATTCCTGAACTTTGCCAGCACATTCTAGAACAACATCATGACTCTCGAGTAGCTGGACATCCTAGAAGGTGGAAGATGCTGGAGCTGATATCCTGGAACTATTGGTGGCTACAGATCCCCTGATATGTAGGCACCTACACTAGCACCTGCAATCTTTGTCTTTGCACCAAGCCTTGCTGCTAAGTGCCCATGGGCCAGCTCCACCCACTCCCTATTCCAGCTGCTTGCTGGAGTGTTGCATTGGTGAATTTCATTGTGGAACTCCCAGATGCTCATGGGTACAATGTAGTGATGGTAGTTGTGGACCTCTATGATATATGAGCCTGTTTTATCCCTACCCACACAACATGCTCTGCCTTGGGAGCAGCTAGTCTTTATTAGAAGAATGTCTGGAAGCTCTATGGTCTGTCAGATGGGTATGTCTCCAATCAAGGCCCCCAATTTGTGGCAGAATTTACTTGGGAACTGTACTATCTGCTTGAAGTAAAGCTGCATACCACCACTGCCTATGATCCCTAGTCAGATGGGCAGACAGAACATGTAAATCAGAAATTGGAACAGTATCTCCACCTCTTTTGTAATGAGAAGCAGGATGATTGGGATGAGCTCCTGCCAGATGTAGAGTTCCAGTATAACAACCATGTCCACTCTTCCACACAGATGACTCCATTCTTTCTGGACATTGGCAGGCACCCCCACATAGGATTTGAACCTCAGACACACCCCTCTGAGAATGACTCTGTAAATGAGTTTGCGGACAGGATGAATAAGGTGCAGGAGGAGGCTAAGGCTGCATTGGCAAAGGCCAAGGATGACATGGCATGCTACTATAACTGTTGCCAGGCACTGGCCCTGGTTTACAAGCCAGGAGACCATGTGTACTTGGATAGCTCAGATATTAAGATGACAAGACCATCTCAAAAGCTGTCACATCACCATCTTGGCCCCTTCATAGTGGAGGAGAAAGTGGGACCCTTAGCATACCAACTGAAGCTCCCAGTAGGCCTACACCAATTGCACCCAGTCTTCAATGTTGTCAAACTATTCCCAGCCCCAGAGGATCCAATCCCTGGCTACTGCCCTAAGCCACCCCCCCCACCAGTCCTGGTTGACAATGAGGAGAAGTATGAAGTAGAGGAAATTTTGGATAGCAGGATATTCTGAGGGAAGTTGCAGTTCAAGGTGAAATGGAAGGGATATGGCATTGAGGACATCTCTTAGAAGCTACAGGCTAATGTATGTGCACTGACCCTGGTCCAGGACTTCTACCAAAGGCATCCAAATGCCCCAAAGGCCATTTGAGGCATCTACCCTATTTCAGCAGTAGACCAGGCAATTTGTGACTTCTTCTACTCAGCATGTCAAGATGCCAGATGCTAGAGGGGGGGTGATGTCAGGAGATGTCCTAGTCCCCCTTTCCTCTGTTCTCCCTCCTTATGGTTTTCCTTTATTCTCCTTCTACTTCCCTATCTGCTGGCTCCAGTTTTAACCATCAGGCTGCACTAGTTCTCTGTCCATAGTTCTGACAAGTGTTGCCCCTTCCACATGGCCTCTTACCAGACCCCTGGATTGTTTCATGTATTCCAGGCCTACCACTTATTGTAGGCCTCCCATCTTTGGACCACAGGTACTTCTGACCAGGGGCTATTTTTTGGTTGTATTGGTATGTAGTTGCATGCAGAGAGTCCGGAGATCGAGGCCATTTACAAAGGATTTCCACTTTTGATTGGACTCTGGATTTAATTGTTGAGTGTTGTTTTCAGAAGCTCTAGAGTAAATTTTCCGAACACTGGCATTGGGGATCCTCAGACTTGTTCTCTTTGGATCTCCCTCTGCCAGGTGAGTAGCTAGAACTCTAGAACTTCTTGTAGATACTGAATAAACTTTGGATCTCCCTCTGCCAGTTGTGTGACTGAGCCACAGCCTCCAAAGGTCACCCTTACATTTGCTGTACCAGTCCCAGGGGGTGTCCTTCCACATAAGTTGGCTGAGGGGTTTGATGATTCCAGAGTAATTGTCAATGAATCAGCAGTAGAAGTTAGCAAAACCAAGGAACAACTGTACCTCTTTGATGTTCTGCAGTGGGGGCCAATTGAGTATAGCTTTGACCTTGGCAGGGTCCATGCACATGCTGTCATGGGTAACAATGACTCCAAGGTATTCAACCTCTGTCATGTAGAAGGAGCATTCTTTGGGTTTGGCATAGAGGTGGTACTCTCAGAGTCATTTTAAGATGTGGCAGACATGTTCTGGGTGCTCCTCTGGCAAATTTGAGTAGATCAATATGTTGTCCAGATACACAATAATGAAGACATTGTTCAACTTTAGTCTTGATATTGCTTGATGTTACCTATGGTTGGTTGTTTCCATCTCATGTTTTGTGTTCCATGTTATGTTTCCTTTCTTTGTCTCTTAGTCTTATTTCAGTCTCCTGGTCTTGTCTTGTCTCTATCTCTGTTATCATCTCATTATCAGTTTGTATCTCCACTTGAATGTATTTTTGTTCTCATCTTGACTCTGTCTTGTCTTGTTTGACTCCATTTCCTTTATTGTGTTCAAGTCATTTCAACTTTAATACCTTTACAAACTCCATGTTTACAATTACAAACTTCAAACATTCTTCAACCAACTCCAGACCTTGCTATTTGCTCAGCCCCAAAAACCACTAACATCTATTGATCCCCCATCAAACTCTGGCCCCACTCCCATCACTTGCATAGCCACACCTCCAATACTTGCTTCTGGACTTGTGCCTGAGCCCCCTTCAAGTTCCACCCTTCCCCATACCTTGCCTTAGACTTCCCCAGACCACCCTGGACTTGTTTGGACCACTCCCCCTTTGCTTATTCTCATAAGTCCCCAAACCCTAGACCTCCTCCAGATGCCAAGTTATCAGTGTAGGACATCACATCTGCCTAGTAAGGAGTTGCCCAGTGTAGCTGAGCCCCTGTGGTCAGCAGAACCTGAAAGTATTGTGCCATGTCATCCTTTGCCTTTGCCAGCACTGCTTGGGCCTCCTTCTGACCTCTTCATCCAGTCCACAAACTTGTTTACTGCTTCATTCTCCAAGGGCCAGGTCCAGGGTTCAAAGCCCATGTGTGGGTGCTGTCCAGTGTTGAGGAAGAATGGGGAAAATTGGGTGGAAGCATGAACATGGTTGTTGTATTAGAACTCAGCATTAGAGAAGAGTTCATCCCAGTCATCCTGGTGCTCATTGGAGAAGAGGTGGAGGTACTGCTCCAACTCCTGGTTTATGCATTCAGTCTGGCCATTGGACTGTGGGTGATAGGTGGTGGAGGTGTAAAGCTTCATGCCAAGTAGTCAGTAGAGTTCCCTGATGCACTCCACCATCAATTGTGGCCCCCAGGCAGAGACATAGGCATTGGAAAGGCCATGGAGCTTCCAGACATTCCTCCAGTACAGGTTCATGGCACTCATGGCAGAGCAGGTAGTGTGAGCTGGAATGAAGTGTGCTCACTTGCCATACAGGTCCACCACCACCATAATCATGTCATAACCATGAGTGTTGGGGAGCTCTACAATGAAGTCCACAGAGGCAATGCTCCATTGCTCTGCAGGCATGGGTAGCAGGTGCAGCTGTCCAGAAGGGAAGTGGCATTGGGGCTTGGTCCAGAGACAGAGATCACATGTGCTAATGTAGGACCCAATATACTGGGACATCTGGGGCCACCAGCAGTTCTGCAATATTAGCTCCAACATTTTCCATTGTCCAGGGTGCCCCCATTCCCCCTTTGTTCTGTTCTCCCTCCTTATGGTTTTCCTTTATTCTCCTTTGCTTTCCTTATCTGCTGGTCCCAGTTCTAACCCTCAAGTTGCACTGGTTCTCTGTCTATAATTCTGACAAGTGTTGCCCCCTTCCACAAGGCCTCTTACCAGACCCTTGGATTGTTTCCTGTATTTTGGGCCTATTGCTCATTGCAGGCCTCCTATCTTTGGACCACAGGTACTTTTACCCAAGGGCAATCCTTTGGCAGTATTGGTGGGTAGTCATGTGCCAGGAATCTGGAGATCAAGGCCAATTGGGGATCCTTAAACTTGTTCTCTTTTAATCTCCCTTTGCCAGCTGAGTAGCTAGAACTCTAGAACTTCTTATAGATACTGAATAGACTTTGGATCTCCCTCTGCCAGTTGTGTGACTGAGCCACAGCCTCCAAAGGTTGCCCTTACAAATGTGAAAGTCATGGTGTTGCTCCACAATCCTCTGGCAGAGTTCCAGAATGTTGGGCACATAGATCCAATCCCTGAAGGTCAAGATCCCATCCCAAAGGGCTCATTTGTCTGCACAGATGGATTTGGCACCAGTGGTATGTCCCAACTTCAGTGCCCAAGCTGCCTGCACAATGAGTTCCTCCTGCTGACTATCCTGGTTACCCCATTGGATGTTCTGAAGGATGTCTACCTCTGCTCCCCTGACAACTAGACCTTCCATGGCTTGGATTGCAAACAGTTTGGACTGGAGGAGCACAATGTTGCTGTTGTCCTCCCCCTCCCCCATGCCATGGTGCACTCTTTGGGACAGGGCATCTGGTTTCCCCATACTCCAGCTAGGCTTGTAATGCAGCAAGAAGTCAAAATTGGCTAGGTAAGGGACCACAGGCCTGCTGGCAGTTGAGCTTCTTGGCTGTCCAGAAGCATTCAAGATTCTTATAATTTGTCCAGACCTCAGACTTATGCCATGCACCTTCCAGGAAGTGCCACCACTCCTCAAACAACTGGATGATGGCCAGCATCTCTATGTCATGAATCTTGTAGTTCCACTCTACCACATTTAGGCTCTTGGAGTAGAAGGCCACCAGATGCCACTTTCCATCCTCTGGGGATTGCTGTGAAAGAATGGCCCTGGTGGCAAAGTTGGAGCTGTCAGCTTCTACTTGGAAAGGGGAGTTATTGTCCAGGAAGAGGAGGACAGGCCCCCATATCACAGTGGGCTTGAGGTGTCAAAGGCTGTCTACTCTGGAGGCCCCCAACTCCACACAACATCCTTCCTGGTGGGGTCAAATAGCAAAATAGTGGACAGGTGTGATGCAAGAAGTCCTGGATGAATCTCTGGTAGAAGATTGCAAAACCAAGAAATGCCTGCACCTCCTTCTTGTTCTTGGGCTCCAGCCACTCTGCCATGTCTGCTACCTTCACTGGGTCCATCTCCACAGTTCCATGCAAGATGATTAGGCCAAGATACTCAATCCAGGTCTGCTCAAACTTGCACTTTGAGGTAGAGCTGGTGCTGGCAGAGACATTCCAAGATGAGGCAGGTGATCCAGCAGTGTTCTTCCAGCATTTTAGTGTAGATGAGAATGTTGTCAAGATATATACATCCTACACCCTCCATGATGAGGTCTCAGAAGATGTTGTTCATCATTGTCTAGAAGGTGGCTAGGCTGATGGTGAGTCCAAAGAACATAATGAGAGGTTTGAATAGTCCCCAGTTGGTCCAGAAGGCAATCTTCCATTTGTCTCCCTCCTGGATATGCATATTGTTGTAGCCCCACTGGACATCCAGTTTAGTAAAGTATTGCACACCCCAGAGGTTGTTGATGAGCTCAGAGATGAGGGGGAGGGGGTAGCAGTTCTTCACTGTCATTGTGTTAAGAACCCAATAATCCTGGATCAGTCAGAGCAAGCTGTCTTTCTTCTTGATGAAGAAGACCAGAGAAGCCATTGGAGACTTGGAAGGGCATATGTGACCAGAGTCCAGATTCTCTTGCAGGAAGGCATCAAGCTTGTCCTGCTCCCAGAGCACTAGCAGGTAGACCTTACAGCTGGAGGGCATGGAATCAGGCAGTAGTTCAATGGCACGGTCCCACCACTTGTGCCCCAGGAGCGAGTCAAACAAGGCTTTGGAGAAAACATCCTCAAACACATAGAGGTAGGGGGTACAACATCCCAGAACTCTTGGAGTATAGCATTAGCAGCAAGCACCTGAGCCAGCCACTGGGATGTGGTCTGGCTAGCTCAGATCTCTGCTGTCAGGTTCTACTGACTATAGGGGCTCAGCTACACTGGGCAAATCCTTACTAGGCCAACATGATTCCCTGCACTAATAACTGGGCACTTGGAGAGGTCCTAAATGTGAGGGACTTGGGAGGATAAGCAATGAGGAGTGATCCAAACAAGTCTGGGGTGGTCCAGAGGAGTCTAGGATGAGTTGGAGGAAAAGAAGCAGACTTGATGGGGTGTCAGGTACAAGTCTGGAAGCAAATATTGTAGGTGTGGAGTAAGCAGAGGCTATGCAAGTGATGGGAGCAGAGCTGGAGCTTGATAGGGGATTGACAGAGGCTGATAGCTTTCAGAGCTGAGCAAATTGCAAGGTCCAGAGTTGGTTTGAAGAGTGTCAACTTTGTAATCATGAGCACGGAGTTTGTAAAGGTGTTGAAGTTGAATAGACTTGAGCACAGTAATGGAAATGGAGTTGAATAAGATGAGTCAAAGTTGAATGGAGCAAAACAGAGTTGAGACAAGATTGAGACAAGAACAAAAATAGATTTGAGCAGAGATACAAAACAATAACAAGAACAATAATGAAGATAGAGACAAGACAAGACTAGGAGATCAAGGGAAGGCCAGGGGACTGAGAGTAAAGGAAAACATAACACAGAACACAAAACAAGAAATAGAAACAATTAGAAACACATTAGGCAAGGCAATATCAAGACTAGAGTATGAGGAGCTACTCTACAACTTATATACTGACTATTGGAGAGCTCTGAGGGATAGCAGGTGTGGTGGCAGGGCTTGTTGGAGCTGTGTGGAGTCAATGGGTGTTGGTTGTGATTAGGGAATGGGCCATAGTGATATTCTGATGGGATCAATTGAGGACATAGGCCATCCTGAGGTTATTGTGGTACTCTGGAGTAGGTCATATGAACCAGGGTGATAAGCTGGTGACATATGATGGAGTCAGGAACAGAGGGTTCTCAGAACTCAGGACAGTTAGGAAAGTGTTGACAGCTGCAGAGAAGGTGTCAGAGTGGGCCAGGGGGCCATTGGGGTTTGCTGGAGAAGTGTTGGAGTTATCCAGAGTGGGCATGGAGAGTGTACAATGGTTGGGGGGTTTGACAGGGCATTGGGGGGGAACTCTGGGAAAGTAAGCAGGCTGGAAACAAGATTGGGGGTCCAGGGAGCAGGTTGTGACATCTGCAACAGAGAGTGGCAAATGTATGGTGGTGGTGTAGATCTGGTCCCCCACCTCTATAGCTTTGTCCAGGAGCTCTGGCTTGTGTATATCACCAAACTCCTTCCCATATTCCTTCTCCAGAGCTCTGCCACTACTCCAGTCATCCTTGTAGAGGGCATCTCTACAAGGAAACACTAAAGGTGAGGGATCCAAAAGGTCCAGATTGGCAAAGGGGAGAGGCCCAGCATGACATGTGCAGATGGCCATGTGCTCTTGAACTCAAGCCTGGTGTTCTTCCCTGTCCTCAGTGGCACAGGTAGAGCACTTCCAAGGGCACTGGCTCATTGTTACCTTGCCCTTGATCCAGTCTACTTTGGAATTGTGCTTGCAGAGCCATGTGAAACTGAGGATCATGTCCTGCTTACCTAAGCTGGTAACAGTAAAAATGGCACACTCCACATGATTCTGATAATGGAGGACCAGGTCAACTTTGGAGCTAATGGCACCTGCTTTGTTGGGTGTTCCATCAATGTTGTAGATGAGAAATGGCTTGAGGAGGGGCTGCATGATCAGCCCATGGCATTTGGCAAACTCCAAGTCTAAGAACAGTCCCATTGCTCTGCTATCCAAAAGAGCAGTGACTCTGTGGGTTTTCTGAATGTCCATGGTCTTTATCTCCACATCAAGATGCAGGGAGTTGGCAGACTGGCTGAAAGACATTACATACTGTTGGGGCATTTGGCACACCCAAGCAGGCAGTGCTGGTGGACCCTAGGAGGTGTTGGGGAGCTTGGCTGAGGCTCCAGAGTTGGTATTTGTATGTCTGGAGGGAAACATTGAGGTTCTTCTGTTTCAGAATGAAGGATGTTGAAAAAGGTGATTTCATTTTCTAACAACAGACATGAGAACCTTTTAGCACCCAGCAATGGAGGCATACACCTCATCTATTGCTTAACTAAAAATCTTCCTCCAGTTCCAGGAGTGACACACATATGCTGATCTCTGTTGTCAACTCTAGTATTGGCTCATCTGGCAACAGAGCTCTGGCAGCATCCTTTGCAGCCAGCAGTTGTAGGAGGAGTTTGTCCTGCTTCACTGTGGAGAGGTAACATACCTCCAGACCCAAGGGGCAGTGTTGTGCAAAATGCCTGGGCTTCAGGCATCTCCAGCACAGTAGTGGCATGGCATGGAGCTGTCTGGCTGCATCTAAGTCCATGGGAACACCCAGCAGCAAAGAGCATGTTGCAGGGATGGCAGAGTAGAGGCAGGCATTGGGCAAGCAGGTATGGGGTAGTGGAGGCTGGTACTAGAGCTGGGTGCAGCATGAGGTATAGACAGTAGAGCTCTCTCCAGATCTCCATGAGTTGCTACTGATCCTGGGCTACCTCATATCATGAAGCAATCCTTTCATTGTCTGAGTGGGCCTCCACAAGATTGTCAATGTGTTCCATCAGCATGGGGTGCAGGCCATTCCAGAATGTAAGGCATAATTGGAGGCCATTGAGGTAGGTGGCTTGCTCAACCAGTGCCTGGAAGGAGTTGATGTACTTGTTCAGTGTACACTTCCCTTGCCCATATTTCTCTCTGTCACATAGCATCAAGGTGGCAGATTTAGCAGGGTCTAGCAGGAAAAACTCTACACAAAAGTCCTTCTTGAAAGCAGCCCAGTCCAGAAAACTTCCAACACCTCTGGGGCAATGGAAAACTTGTAATGCATAGGTGGAAGCATATCCAGTCTTCATGTATGACAATACCCAGGCTATTTTTGATGTGTTGGAGTCAAAGGCATCCCTGCTGAGGTGGATGTAGGTGAGGCAGGATTGGAGGAAATGTTTCCTACTGGAGCAAGCACCATTATATATGTCTGGTAGTGCAGGGCATGGAATCTATGGTTGTAGAGTTACTGGAGCTGCAGAGATGAGTGCAGAAGTGGTTAGAGTTGGTTCCACAGCCAGTGGAGGTGTGGAGATAGGAGGTAGGCATTTGAGCAGCACCTGGAGCAATTGGGAGATAAGATCTGTAGTTTAACAGAGGGTGGAGAGTTTGGTTGTGTGGTGGGTAAGAGATGATTATGTTAATTGCACCTGGTTTTCTAAATGTAGCAGGCAGGTCCAGGCTTTGTCCTGCAGGGCCAGACCCTCCAAGAGGGTGTCTAGGTTGGTGAGCTGAGACATAGAAATCTGTGGTGCTTAATCCTGGTGGGAAAGCAACAGATAGAGGCTCAGAGGTTCCTTGCAGCTATGAGAGGCTTCCAGACCAGTTTTAGAAGACTTGTTCTGCTGTAAGGGCAACCTCTGGAGTGGCAGATCTGAGTCACACATCTAGCAAAGGGGAATTCAAAGAGAACAAGCCTAAGGATCCCCACTGCTTGGCACAGCACATCAGTGAGTGGCAGAGGCATGGGAACTACTGTACAAAGAGCCAGAACTAGTCCTAACCCTAGGACAATGATCAGTGAGGTAATGCAGAGAGTTCCATGGTTCTTTGGAGATCTCTGGGGTTTGGGAATAGGCTCCAGAGACATCAAACAAGCTGCAGAGATGCTGGAGTGAGCTGAGGAGGTCAAAAATGGAAGTTCTCTGACATCTTCTCCTGCACAATGCTTTACTGTTGCTTCTCTTCTTGTTCAAGGGTATTCTCTGCATCAGATTGCAACTAAAACTGGTCTAGGGAAGTCTACTATTGGGAGCATTGGTAGAGAGTTGGAGGTGGACAAGGAAAATTATCCTGGAGGCTGTCCAGCTAAGCTTACTCCATATGATAAACAGGCCATTGTTTGACAAATCTCAACTAGGAGACTTGATACAGCAATTGAGGCCACTAATTTTATCAACAACATCATCTCCAATCCTGTCTCTCCTCAGACTGTCTGGAATGTGCTGAAGAAGGAAGGATATTGGTCTGCTACAAAGAGGAAAGTTCCTATGCTTAAAGATAGACATTAGCAACTATGACTTAAATGGGCTTGAAAGCATCAGAGCTGAACTGTGGAGGACTGGAAAAGAGTGTTGTGGACACATAAGACAAAGATTAACAGGATTGGGTCAGATGGAAAGCAGTATGTGTAAAAGCTATGAGGAGAAAGCATTTCAAATCAAACCACTATACCTACTGTGAAACATGGAGGAGGGAATAATCTCATAGTATGGGGATGTATGTATTGGAATGGGGTAGGAAAGCTGGTAGAGGTAGTGGGGATCATGAATGCAGAGCAGAATGCAAAGCAGTACTGTGAAATCTTGGATGATGGAGCAAAGGAGAGCTTTGAAAAGTTGGAGATGGAGGAGGGTGCCCACTACTTTAAACAGGACAATGACCCCAAACACCACTCCAATAGGGCTAACAAGTGGTTTGAAGACAACAACTTTGATGTCCTCTGGTGGCCAGCCCAATCCCCTGATCTTAACCTTATTAAACACCTCTTGGAGTACCTCAAGAAGCAGCTTAGGCAGTATGAAACACCTCCTCATAGTGTGCATGAATTGTGGGAGAGGGTTGCAAAGGAGTAGGATGGAATACCAGCAGAGATATGCCAAAGACTGATAGAAAGCATGCCTAGAAGAATTCAAGTAGACATCAAAGCAAATGGAGGACATACAAGATACTAAATACTAAAATAAGAGATGTTCAAATAACTGTTTTTAAACTGGACATTACTCCATCAGTTCTGATTTGAATTGCATAAACTGAAATGCAATTTGTAGCTATGATGCCATAGTATCTTACATGATTTAACCAGAATTTTAAATACTTCCAATCATTCATACCAATTTCATCTTTCAAAAAATATAAAACATTGGGACAGTTTTTTGAGCCACTGTAACTGAAGCATGGAGTGTCAGGGAATCCCCATTTTGCCCCTTATGTGGTCTCTATCATCTCTTTTCATGATTCCCTTAATGCTTCCTTCCCACCTTGATCATAATTCCAACTCTTAGGCTGATTCTCTGGTTGCACACTAATAAAAAAGGCAGTGGCTACCCCATCATTCTTACCAAGGCCACCCCATCATTTTAGTTCTCATGTTTTGAGTTAGGGCCAGTTCTTCTGTTGTTCTAACAGCTGTTTCCCATGCTTCTGAAGCCTCTAAAGTGTCACACTTGGCATAGGAGATCCCTCAACTTGTTCTCTTTAGATCTTCTTCTGCTAGGCATGTATCTATGCTTGTAAACACTGTACAATAGGTTGAGGCAACTGAATATATTGTTTCAATAGGTTGAAGCAACTGAAAAGTTTCTCCCCCACTGGTTTCTTACTACCCCTGTACTACCTCTATGACCCAACCAAGCTCCCTGCTTGAAACTTCTCTGCCCTGTGCTCCCTGGCATATTTGATGGGGACTGTAAGGCTGGGGAACATTTTCTTCAGTCCTGTGTCACCTATATTCAGCTAAACAGTGAAGCATTTGCCTCTGATGCCCTGAAAATTGCATAGCCTCTCCTACATGAAGACTGGTCAAACTTTGACATATGCATTGCATGTGTTCTGGCACCCTGGAAGAGTGAACAATTTCAAGGACTGGATGGAGTTTCAGAAAGATTTCCAAGCTGAGTTCTTTCCCCTTGACCCTGCAAAGACTATAGCTCTTGCCCTTGAGACCAAGACCAGTACAGTCAAGGGAAGCAATTCTTAGATGACTATTGACTCATTCCATGCATTAGTCAAGCAGGCTGGATATCCATATGGCCTGCAGCTTTGCCTCACCTTCTATGGACTTCACCTCTCTATTATGGATTGTATCAATAGCATGGCTGAAAAGTACCCTAATAACAAATGAGTACAAAGTAGCACATAAGCAGTGGCAGTTGATAGAGCTGAAGCATGAGCTGCAATGCACACAGCATCTCCTGACTGCTTTCTGCCCTTTGGCTGCCCCATAAGTGGGTTTGTTCCTTCCTGCTTCATTCCATGACACTGTGTTCCATGCTCCTCCACTAAATCGTGCATGTCCTGTACCTCAGAAAGTCCTCATGGACATTGATGCCTCCCAGTAGTGATCTTTCACTCCTCTGCCATGCTGGTGCTGTGAGAAGGCTGGTCACTTTGCCTGTCACTGTCCTTAAGGATTAGAAGCACATTATCTTTCCTCATCTGAGCAAAAGGAGCTGCTGGTCCAACTGCTGGCAGCCCAAAATGCAGCAGGAGCCCCTTCCCCCAATATGTCTGCAGTTGATCCCTCACCAGAGATTGCAGAAGAGTTTGAAGTTGTGCCCATTGACTTGATTTAGGAAGGCAACAAGTGACCTGTACACCTCTTTTGCCTAGTACCAATTGTTTTGCCCCCTTGTCAGTAGAATCAAACATATTTGTTGCAACACTTGACCAAAACAATAAGTCCTCCCTCAGATGTACAAAACCCCCCTCCAATAAAAGTTTCCACTGGGAACATGCTTCCCTGCCTACATCCTTGGACTCCTGCCTAAGAATGCTATCTCCTCTGCCATTATATTGCTTACATCCTTTCTGCCAACTTCTTGAAGCTACAGATGAAAATCAAGACAACAAACACACAGCAGATCTGGAGCATTGTTGCCCTGCTGGATAGCAGAGCAATTGGCCTCTTTCTTGATGCTGTATATGTGCAACAACAACACCTTTCTCATGCAGTCCCTATTTACAATGTGGATGGCATGCTCAATAAAGCAGGCTCCATCTGTGTTGTGATTGATCTGGTCCTTCATGATCAAAGATATGATTTTGTGATTCACCTGGCTAAATGAACACAATGCCAAGATGGACTGGACAAAGGGTGAGGTAAAGATGAGTTGTTGTCTTTGTTATTACATGACCTGTGCAGAAGAGGCTTGCTGTAAGGGGATGACCCTGTTAGGTAACCCTGATGGGTAACTGCAACTCTATCTTGCCTTAGTCATAGGTGTAGCATCATCTCTAGCACATCTGATTGACCAGCTGCCAAGCCCTGTGCCTGCATTAGTCAGCCCTTTGTAGTCATTAGACACTATTTCTCCTTTTGATGTATTGTTAGTAATTACTGCTTAGCATACCTGGGCCACTTACCACATATAGCATTAGTCATAGCATAGCCACAGATGTAGTATATAAGCTGGTCAGCAGGATAGAATATCTTCTGACCAAACAATAGCAGTGTTCTCCTGGCCTATCCATTAATCCAACTGTAAGAGCTCTAGTGTTGTTACTCCATTTGGCTTGCTATGCTTGCCCCTCACCCAACTCTTAGCTGCTCTGTGCTCCTTTGACTCTTGCCTGTCACTTGTGTCTGCTTGCCTTCCATCAGGTTTATCCATGGAATGCTCATCCCCTTACACTTGCAAGGAGCATAGGGCAAAGGTCCATAAGCATGCTACCATGCACACTTGTTATGCAGAGCATCTCCTTTATGCTGATCTTTCTGGATCCCCCCCCTTTAGCATTCCCTCATAGAAAGACCCTCTATGAGGATGTCTGAGGTGTTGGGTATGAACCTTGGGTAGAAGATGCATGCAAAGGGGAATTTGCTGGCACCTTAGACCTGGAGTCTTCAGACAAGACTATTGAAGTAGGTGACAGGATCTATGCTACAATGTTCCTTCCCCTCCTAAAGTGGTGGGGATCCAGACTAGTCAGACAACTTCTCAATAACTGGCAAAGGCATTTGTGGCAAACTCTCAGCCCAAACTCTTTTGTAGCACAGTTCCTCATTACCTCCATTACTTTGAGGATGGATTTTCTAAGTCATCATTTGATTTTCTCCAAGAGCACAAGCAATGGGATCATGCAATTGAGCTGCTGCCTAGTACGGAACCCTCCAGCTGCCAAGTCTATTCTATCCACTTACACCTTGTGAGCAGGATAAGCTGGATGTGTTCCTGCAGGAGAACCTTAGCTCTGGCTGGCTACAACCCTCCAAGTCCCCAATGGCTTCCCCAGTCTTTTTCATCAAGAAGAAAGATGGGTCTCTTTATTTGGTTCAGGACTATCAAGTCTTGAATGTAATGACAGCAAAGAACTGCTACCCCTTGCCACTCATCTCAGAACTGGTCAACAACCTCTGAGGTGCACACTACTTCACCAAGTTGGATGTTCATTGGGGCTACAACAATGTGTGCATCAAGAAAGGTAATGAGTGGAAGGCAGTGTTTCAAACCAATTGTGAACTCTTTGAACCTCTGGTAATGTTCTTTGGCTTCACTAATAGCCCTGCCACCTTTGAAACAATGATAAACAATGTCTTCCATGATCTGGTTGCAAATGCTGTTTGTATTTATCTTGATGACATTCTTATCTACACCCAAGACCTTGGAGGAACATTCTTGGATCACACACATTGACTTGAAATGCTGCCATCAACACTAGCTCTACTCTGAGCCTGAGAAGTACAAGTTTGAGCAGACTCAGGTTGAGTACCTAGGCCTGATCATCTTACCATGGAATGGCTGAGATAGATCCACTCAAGGTGGCAAGTGTAGCAGAGGTAGCTAGAGCCAAAGAAGAAGGAAGAAGTCCAAGCCTTTTTGGGCTTTGTCAACCTCTACAGAAGGTTTGTTCAGGATTTTTCTCACCATGCATGCTTTCTTTTTAACCTCACTATCAAGGACACAGCATAGCAATTGGAGTCCTTGCAGCAAGCTGCCTTTGATGCCCTCAAGCAAGCTGTTACTTTTAAACCAGTCATCTTATTCCCATCATCAGCTCCCCCTTCTATTGAAGCTGATAGCTCTGACTTTTCCATAGGAGTGGTCCTCTCCCAGCAGTAAAAGGAGGATAAGTGGCATTATGTAGCCTTCTACTCCAAAAGCATCAATGCAGTAAAACAGAACTATAAGATCCATGACAAAGAGATGCTTGCCATTATTTGGCTCTCTGAAAAATGGCAGCATTTCATTGAGGGTGCACAGCATAAGTTGGAGGTTTGGACAGACCACAAGAATCTTGAGTACTTCCATATGGCAAAGAAGCTCAATTGATGCCAAGCTTGATGGTGTTTGTATTTGGCCAACTTTGACTTCTTGCTGCATTGAAAACTCAGATGGAACATGGGCAAACCAGATGCTCTGTCCAAAAGAGCCTATCATGGCACAGGAGCAGGCAATAATGACAACATTCTACTCCTTACACCTGACCTTTTTGCTATCCATGCTCTAGAAGGGATTGTAGTCCAAAGGGACAAGGGAAACATCCTCAAGGATATCCAACAAGGAAACTGGGAGGATGTGCAGGAGGATGCTGTGGCTCATGCTACCCAGGCACTTCAAGCTCAATGTGATAGTGGAGTGAAATCAGTACATGCAGATGAGTAGAGCCTCTAGGATGGACTTCTGACATTCTGAGGATGCATCTACATGCCTAACATATCAGAACTTTGTTGGCATATTGTGGAACAGCACTATGACTCCAAAGCGGCAGGGCATCCCTATAGGTGGAAGACCCTGGAGCTGGTGTCCCAGAACTATTGGTGGCCTCAGATGTCCTGGTACAAAGGCACCTACACTAGCACCTGTAATCTCTACCTCTGCACCAAATCTCACTGTCAGCCACTCATGGGTCAACTCCACTCTCTTTCCATCCCAGCTGCCTGCTGGAGTGCTGTTTCAGTGGATTTCATTATTGAACTTTCCAATGCTCATGGGTATGACGCAGCTATAGTGGTGGTAATTCTTTATAGGAAGCAAACTCACTTCATCCCCACTCCCACCACCTGCTCTACTGCCAACCTGTACTGGAATACTGTTTGGAAGCTCCATGGTCTATCTGATGAGTATGTCTCCAACTGAGGCCTGCAGTTTGTGGCAGAATTCAGTCAAGAGCTGTATTACATGCTTGGGGTGCAGTTCCATATAACCAAAGCCTATCACCCTCAGTCAGATGGACAGATGGAGCATGTTATCCAGGAACTGGAACAGTATCTTTGCCTATTTTGTAATGAGGAGCAGGATGATTGGGATGAGCTCTGCCAGATGCTGAGTTCCAGTACAACAACCATGTTCATTCTTCCATTCAGATGACTCCATTCTTCCTGAACACTGGACAATACCCTTACATAAGTTTTGAACCTCAAGCACAACCTTTAGAGAGTAATTTCAGTAAATGAGTTTGTGGGCAGAATGAAGAAGGCACAGAAGGAGGCAAAGGTAGCATTGGTGAAAGCAAAAATGACATGGCATAGTATCAATTAGCTTATTGATTGAAACTCCCTGTGGGCCTGCACCAGCTGCAACCAGTCTTTAATGTTGTCAAGCTGTTCTCAGCTTCAGAAGACCTCATCCCTGGTTGTCACCCAAAACCACCACCACTACCAATCCCAGTTAATGATGAGGAGGAGGACAAGGTGGAGAAAAATCTGAATAGCAGGGTGTTCCAGGAAAAGTTGCAGTTCAAGATGAAGGGGAAAGGATATGGTGTTGAGGACATCTCTTGGGAACCGCAGACAAATGTATGGGCATCAGCTTTTGTCCATGACTTTTATCACAGGGACCTTGGAGCACTAAAAGCCATCTGAGGCATCTACCCAGTCTCAGCAGCTGACCAAGCAATCCACAACTTCTCCTACCCCATACTTTGAGATGCTGTCACAACCCGCTCCCTAGACCTCAACACCGCCCCCAGCCCCCCCTTCAATGCTCCACCAAACTCTCCAACCCTTGCCCACCCTCTGCGCCCACTTTGGGCAACTCTGACACTTCTTTGGCAGACCCCAACAGCTCCTTGATCAACTCTGACACCTTCTCCACAGCAGTTGATGCATCCCCTGAATTCCCCTGGACTCCCAAGGCTTTCCCCGACCCCAGAACGATCCGCTTTCCAACTGATCCCATCAGAATGTCACTGCAGCCTGTTCCAAGATTGCACCCGACAACCATCAACTCCACGCAGTTCTGTCAAGCCGCCGCCATATCCTCTGCCCTCCGGAGCCACCCAGTAGTAGGTATATAAGTCATAGAAGAACCCCTAGTACTTTAGTCTTGATATTGCATTTACCGGTTTCCTATGTCTTGTCTTTTGTCTTGTCCCTATCTCTATTTTTAGTTTCAAATCTATCTCTGTTCTCTGTCTTGTCTCGCCTTGTCTCCGCCTTGTCTCAACCATGTATAGTTCCTTTGTCTTCCTAAGTTCCTTTCATCTCCAATGACAGTACGAACTCCGCGTGCATGCTACGACCCGAACATTCCTACAACAACCCTGGACCTCACTCCCGCTTGGCCCAGGAACACCTCACGTCTTGGCAATCTCCCGTCAAACCTCCAGCTCCGCCCCCATCATCCGCAAAGCCTCCACTTACCCCACATTCTAATTGCACGCCCACGAACTTGCTCTGGCACCCGTCCAGGTTCAACGACGAGTATACTTGGTCTTAGACACCCCTAGCTCCCCCTCGCAAGTCCCTCCACGTCAATACCGGATGCTTGGTTATAAGCGCAGGACATCGCGTCCGCCTAGTAAGGACTCGCCAGTGTAGCTGAGCCCCCATTGTCAGTGGAACCTGACAGATGCCACATGCTAGAAGAGGGGTGATGTCAGGAGACTGCCCATACTGGACCCCATTCTTGTTTTCTTTATTCTGAGCTGGCCTCTCATTCTCACCCTCCCATTTTCTGAAGACAAGTACTTTAGACCAAGATCTATCTAACATCACATGGTCACATAGTCACATGCCCTGAGGCTGGAGATTGAGGCTATTTGCAATAAATTTCCATTTCTGGATTGATTGGACTCTGGATTGAATTGCCATTTTTGGGGTTCAAGTTTTTCTGTTGTGCTGTTACAGTTGTTTGCCATGCTTCTGGAGCCTCTGAAGCATCACACCTGGCCTAAGTAGTTCCTCAAACTTGTTCTCTTTGGATGTCCCTCTGCCAGGTGGGTAGTCATGGCCTCTAGACACTGTACAGTATTGAATAGACTTTGGATTTCCCTCTGCCAGATCTCCCCCTGTCAGCTGTGTGATTGACCCATAGCTTCCTCCATTTCTTTCTACAACATTGATGGCATGCTCAATGAAGCAGGCTCCAATTCTGTTGTGGATCTGGTTCAGACCCACTCAGAATGCATCTTTGCCATCATGAGCTTAAGGAGGCAAGATATGATTTTGGGTTTCACCTGCTCTGTAAGCATAATCCCAAGATCAATTGGACCAAGGGTGAGGTTCAGATGAGCCATTGCCCTCATCATTGGTATGTACATGCTTGGGCTACTGACTTTGCCTTGCCATGCCATCCACTGCAACACAGATTCCAGTGCCCCTCCAGCCCCCATTGATGGACCAGAAGGCCATTGACAAACCACTCCTGGCCATCATTCATACCAAAGTCATATGGGTCTAGACTGGCTCTGGGGACAGAGGATCATCATTTGTGCAATATGGTCACAACAGTGACAGATGAAACTTGGGTATTATTTGCTGATCCATTAGAGCTGCAAGCAATTCAGCAACATGGTCCAATGACTCATAAAATGCCTCCAGAATATGGTAGGGTCCAATAAACTTAGGACAGTCTACTTGCTCTGCCTTTCAGAAAGTTCAACTTTTACAATCAATAAGTACACAAGCATATCCTTATTTAACTCAGGCTCTCTCCATTAGTGTTTATTAACATGCAGAATCATTCAGACTCTGGCTTCAATAATTGCATTGTGGGCACTGGCCATGCTCTCCTATGCAATCTGCATGAATTGTTTCACTCCCTTGTGAACAACCTCATCAGCTTGAATCTCCTGGATCATAAAGGTGGTCTTTGTGGAAGGTTCACTTGGTCATTTCCTGGACAATGTCAATCGATATGATACAAAGAAAGCACAACTCACAACTGCGGAGCCGATGTCTTCAGCTTCATAAAATGTCTTGCGACCAATAATGAGGCCACAGCGAGTAACGATAATTTGCTCGTTACTTGTGCACCTCCGACCGAACTGAACTTGAAGCCTTCTGTAAGCCAAAAAAGGATTGCAGGGTGTAAGCTCGAGCACTTGTCGTCGTCAGCTTGAAGGTCATCCAGTTGTCGTCTCTCTCCCCTGACTAGTCAGGAATGAAGCAATAAAAGTCAAAGAAAAGAAAAATTAGAATAGTCTTCTGTCATCAATGGACGACCCGTATACCCTGTATTTGTCTTCTCTACCAACATATATACATACTTAACGATGCACGATAGTCGAGACAAACGGCTTGCTCATGTCAATGTGGATCTACCCAAGACAAATAAGCTATCTACCTTCTGATATTAAACTAGAACACTTCCTTTGGGTACAAACTGCAAGGTCACTGGGTCAAGCTCATATTCCACAATTACCGGGTATTCTCCAGAGATACCTAAGTCGCGTACTGGTTCCTCTACATTTTCCCGATACATGTTTGGACCAATGATGAGCTCTTGCGATCCTCTGGCCCTATGTCCTGCTACACGCAGCCGCCAATATGTCTCCCGAATCCATGTCTTGTGGCGAACCCAGCTCTTCCAATCACCACACACCACCTCATGGAACTTCATATAGTAGGTCGCGTCCCTAAATAGGGTTGCGCGCGCCAAATCCACGTCTGCATCCAGTGCGTGTAAATTTTCCGCATAGCAGGCGTTAAAGTACGTGCGAAGGTAAAACTTGCTTACGACTGCATGTACACGGGGGGCAAAGTCTATGCGTTTGTTTCCTGGACCAAAGGCTCTGGGCCACTGAGAAGGATCTCCAGTAGAGGTCCAATCACAGGGTACGGTATCCCAGTCTTCGTTATACTCCCAACCAGGTTGTTCAAAAGGGTATTCGCCTGTGGTTCGAAGATCATCTGGGTACTTGGCGGTGAACATGAGGGGAAGGATCTGTGCGCCACCCCAGTCAATCAGAGCTGCTATTTTTAAATCACCTGAAGAGATTGACGATTCATCGAAGAGGATATTTCGCAGCGCAATATCAGGATGGTGAAGAACGAGAGGCAAGTAAGACTTTGGCGGTTGGAAGTGGGGAATAAGCGAGGACAAAAGCTGGAAGAGTTCAGCAAACATTTGTGGGGTGCACTGTGGCTCAAGGTGAGGATTAAGGAAATCCGTTTGAGCACTGCACCACTCTTGAAGGGCACGCAATATCTGTTTTTCTAACTGAGCTCGCCATAGATCCTCCATGGACTTATACGGACCGCCCAAACACTTTTGTGTCAATGTCATGAGCGGGCCGACAACACGCTGTTCATCACCACTTGTAATGCTTCCTATTTTATCGAATGGAACAGGCCTGGAGAGACATGCTTGTAACCTTGCGAGTGATTTAACATAGGAAATTTGTTGAGTTCGGGAGAGGTCATTCAGGTCATGTGCCAGCGCGCGTCCGGAAATAAATTCCATTAGAACATAGGGAGCACAGGCGGGATTTGTAAAGGTTGTATCCCAAGCGAATATCTCCGGAACAGTGATGTCTGAATAGAGCCCGGATTCGCGCACGAACTTCATGGTTTCGATCTCAGAGCGCTTCGCCTCAGGATCAAATGTTTCTTCGTCAAGGTTGGAAAGACTAGCGGCCAATTGAGTGCCATCACTGAATACTAGTTTGTAGACGGTGTTGTAGGATCCCCGGCCAAGAAGAGAGATGGAAGCACAGCTCAGCCCGAAGGATTCTGGTGAGGTGGCGAGGTGAGTGATTGCGCAGCTGACGAGACCTTGCAGGTCTACCCATTCTTTCTTCTTCACCCGTGATATTTGTCCTTGCAATTCTGGAGACATAAGGTAATACTGCCAGTTGAGAGGTCAGTCAAGTACGGTATTCTCATAGGTACTCAGCAACTTACTCTTGCTTGGCAATGTCTCGTTTGGATGACTTATCGAGCGCTGTTTCAACTAAGAAGGAGCACCGAGCAAATGTGTTACTTTTGAGTTAGGTCTAGATGAAGATGGTAAAATGAATGATCGGGGTGAGGCCTGGCTTGAAGCCCGTGAGAAACACAATAATCAACCTCCGTCAATCATCTGAAACCAGCAAAGTTGTCATTAATCATAAAATGATCTTCGCATGGCCGTTGCGCAGGCGACAAGATCAATCGTCGACTGTTTCCACTCTTCTCCAAATCCACCTTCCCTAAGGCTGAAAGAACAAGGGATAAAGATTTTCGTCGCCTCGTTTCATAAAAATCCCATGATATATTTCCATTGTTGTTATGGAAAATGGCACATCTCAGATCCCATATCAGGTGTATCAGGTAGCGCGGGTAAACCACGGAGTTCATATCTGGCAGCTATGAAGAAGAATGCAGGATACTTATCTACACTGAATGAAACGTTACTACCAGGGCCAATTTGCATAAAGATCATTTTAACGCCTTTAATACAGGTAGAGCCAGGAGAATCGGTTGCCTTTGGAATACCGGCCTCTGGCTCTTACGACGTAAATGGTAGTTTTTGATGTATGCTGGTCATCGCTGGATGCACAACAACGGTTTCTGAATCAAAGTTTTCGATGGCCCGGTGACTGACGGTGCCGATTCGAAGGGGTTATCAGTATAAAACGTGCTGTGCTGGATGGCAGTCAGTGGACAGCTCCTTTTCCGACATATCGGTGACATCAAGGGCCGGAGTTACAGTGCTGTAACAAATCTACTAACAGCCACCAAGAATACTTACTCTAAACACGCCAGCAATTGCACAGCCTGAGCCTGCCTTCGAACAACTATGTACCCATGCGAAAGGATTCATTAACTAGCTGGTCTAGCGAATCGTCTCGTTTTCTTACCTACGTTAGTTGTACTTCCGGTGTCAGAAGATACTGAAGATACTGCTGAATACTGATCATACTAAATACTAGACAGAAAATCTGCTCATTGACGAGCTCGCGCTTCTACTTGTCCATCAAACTCCTCTGCTCGATCGTTTGATGCAATTGTCGATATCCCTCTCTTTGTTTCTGGTGGCTATGGCTATAACCTTTGCGTATGTAGTCACAACCAACGCCTTTGACACTTGATTTTTGAAGTACAGCTATCCAGTCCACCACAATGGAGACAATCTGTCACACGAGGCTGGTGGTGCTCATACTACCAACCGGATTCATTGATGTCAACACAAATTCAGCGGGCTTTGAAGTCTCCAAGCGTGACCTCGATGCATGTCAAAACTACATGACCTCGTAGATCGCGATGTGGGAAGCGAGGACTCTGTGATATTCTTGGCAAGAGCCGCTGGAACTGCTGCAATTAATTGTGGCAGGGCTTGAATAAAAGGCAAAAAAATAATGTAAAAGGATACCTTGAAAACATACCTACCAATACGGTTTCAGGGCTCAGGTCCAGTTCGGTGACAGGAAATGGGTACCTTAGCACGGCGACAATAAGCGACCTCGGACACACACAGGAGCATCCCAGACCCAGTATTCACCAATGGAGCAGATTTCTTAACAATCGTGTCCCCAAAGAAGGACCCGAATGTGTGGATAAAGTATACATCCCACCAATCTGAAGATGCACACATAACTGTCTGGTGCAATCCTTGCTGTACCACAGTGAAGCTAGCTAGCATTCTCACAGTGAATGTGGCAGTGGAACTTCTCATACTGTACACATCGATTTTTAGCTAAAGAACTGGGTACCTGTTTGATGGTAATATGTCACTTTAGTTTATGTCAAGGTTAGCCCTTGAGGCTCAGTAGCAATGACTATTACAGTACGATTATGTAGGACGAGAAAATGAACAAAGGAGTGTATATGCGATGCTTGTTAGAAATGAGGATAAAGTACAACTTGGGTACTACCATGTAGTATGACACCGTCAAAGGACCCCTTTGTGCAAGGCTGAGGAAACGTTACTGACCCCAAATATCAAGGTACTATGCTGATGATTCGAAAATCAAGATACTCAGCATTAGATTGTGTTTGAATTTGAGGGCGGAAAATTTGAAGACAAAAAGGCCGCAGTTGAAGATTTGCATAGCACTTTTTTGTTTTTGATGATCCAACCCTAGGTGAACTGGATTTCCTACATCCTATTGAGGTACAGGATATTCCCCAGGGATTCCTAAATCACATAATGGACCTTCCACAGATTCCCGATATACGTTTGGCCCAATGATAACCTCTTCTAAGCCTTTGTTCCCATGCCCACTCATTCTTAACCTCCAATACGTCTCCCGAATCCACGTTTCATGCCTGGCCCAGCTTTTCCACCCGCCACGGATTACTTCATGAAACTTCAGATAGTAAGGCGCATCTTTAAACATCGTCGCACATGCCAAATCTACAACCCCATGCAAAGCATGCAACTGTTCCGCATAGCACGCAGAAAAATATGTACGCAGGTAGAACCTGCGAATTTTTCCACGCAGCCGGGGCCCGAAATCATAAGGCTCTCCAGGGCGACGCCACACTTCCGGCCACTCTAAGATGTCGCCAGTCGAAGTCCAATCGCAGGGCACAGTACGCCAGGACTCTTTGGGATTTCCAAGACGCGTAAAGGGACTGTGGAGTTCGGTCATGAGGTCTCCTGGATAACGAGCAGTGAACATGAGTGGAAGGATTTGAGCGCCGCCCCAGTCGATGACACCCGTTATTTTCGGATTGTCCGAAGATACTGAGGTCTCGTCGAAGAGGACGTTGCGAAAGGCGATGTCAGGATGGTGGAGGACTAGAGGGAGACATGATTTCGGAGGCTGGAAGTGGGGAATGAGCGATGATAGCAGCTGGAACAGCTCGGCAAACAATTGAGGGGTACATGGAGGCTGGCATGAATCTTCCAAGTCGCGAGGAAAGTTGTCCGTTTCAATGTTAACCCACTCTTTTAGGGCAAATAACATTGCCTCCTGCAATTGGAGTCGCCAGAAGTCCTGTATGGACTCGAATGGGCCATCCCAACATTCCTGGTCCATTTCCATGAGCGGACCTACGACGTATTTCCCATCTGTATCAGTTGCAATACTCCCTATTTTGTCAAACGGAACAGGTTTGGAGAGCGATGCCTGCAAATTCGCAAGCGCCTTGACCAAAGCAAGCTCTCGTGCATGTGAAATGGAAGTAGCATCCGCGTCGTTGGGTTTATTGTCTTCTAATTCTACCGTCACTCCAGGAACGACTTCCATGAGGACATACGGTGCACATGCGGGATTTGTGAATGTAAGATCGAAAGCAAGTACTTTCGGTACGGGGACGTCAGGATAAAGCCCTGACTCACGCACAAATGACATGGTCGAAATTTCAGAACGTTTCGCCTCGGGATTGAAGTTGTCTTTGTCATAACAGGAGATGCTTGCAGCTACTTCAGTATCATTGCTGAAGACCAATTTGTAGGCGGTGTTGAAGGAACCCTTACCGAGAAGGGAGATAGAAACACAGCGAGGGCCATCAGACTCAGGGGTAGATAAATGTAGAGTCGCACAAGTGACGAGACCATGTAGGTCGACCCACTTGTATTTTTTCAACTGGGATATTTGTTCGTCCAGCTCTTGGGACATGCTAAGTTTGCGACTACTAGAAAGGAGTGTCTAGTGTTAGCGAAACATTCGCTTCAAGGGAGGGACAGTACTCACGTATTAGTTCTTAAATTTAATTGTCGCAATATTGTCCTGGCAGTTTGAGTAATGTCCTTTCGTAACCAAAGTCGTGAGATGCAAAAGGGTGAATTATAAACCTATGGTGGACCTACAATTCGGGTGCGAGCATCGCCCCTCGATGGTTATGACTCATATGTATGGGTCCAGTGCACAACGTTAACACCAGTGACGACCGGGTTAGAACTGTGCCAAGGAAATGGTTTTGGACCACTTGTTTAAGTACTTTACAAATCCACACAAGTTTTCATTAGTCTATCAAGCTCGAGCTGGCAGCAAGCTCCAATATGGGGTCAAAATACCAAGACGTTCCTCCTTCTCTCCCACCTCACGCGAGCTTACTGCATCAATGGCCGACGCGTGTTTCGTCAAATGACATCCGCAACCTTTACCGCAGAAAGATCCAGGATAGGTGACCACTGGTAATATACGCGTCACCCCCGCTGCCCTGTTTCACGGTCATTATCCCCCACTGTTTCTGTTTGATAAATGTCGTTCCGACTCCAAAAGAAAAGAATGCCTCGGCCACCTACTTAGAGCATCCACCTTCAGCCTCTCTCGAAAGCTTCATTAACATTCGAACTCATTGAATTCATTGCATTTGCAACTGCTATCCTGTCTCCCCGCTCGCGCTCCAGCGGCTTCCGCATGTTGGCACTACGGACGAATATGAAGATGGTGTCGTCGTCTGTGTGAACCTGATCGCCGTTGAATGATCAAGCCAAGAGTAGGTAAGAGGCGACAAGAGCAGTTGGCAGAGTGGAGCGTAGAAGGCTCGGGCAAAGGCGAGATAGGAAGAAGGAAAAGTAAGTACTGAGACGAAGAGCAGGTAGAAAGACTAAGGTCATGGAAGCGAAAGCCGTGAGGAGTGGTAGAGGGGTTAGCGCTAACGCTTGCAGAGCAATCGCGTCGGCTCTTTCGTGCAGGGAATCAGTTTCGTGCAGGGGATCGGTTTCGTGCAGTGGATCGGTTTTGTGCAGTGGATCGGAAGTGTTTGGCTGGTAAAACGAGCTCGGCTCGATAGGCCCATAGCAGAATCGGATGTCCTTTGCCAAGGTCATGTAGATTTTGCATCCCCCCCCCCTCAGCGACACCAAACGAACGTTGCGTACACTCCTAGATTAATTTCAATGAATAAATTATGCATTACTCCTGACCTCAGGAGAATTCTAGTACCACAGTAAGTTGCAGTTGAAGAAAAGAAATCTATAGAACAGCCAAATAGCAATATACAATACTTCTTCCACCACGAGCACGACTCCATTCCTCGCCACTCTTTCACTTGTTCATACGGTTCAATGGCCGACGTGCGCGCTCTTTTAAAGGCCAAACGACAAGAAATCAAAATCACTCATCCCTTTGCTTCATATACCTCCTCAGGCCAACTTCGCTGTTCGGCATGTGGTACACCAGTGAAACATGCGTCTGCTTGGGAAGGTCACATAGGGAGTAAGGCTCATCGAACAAATGTCGCCCGAATAAAGGAGGAGGAGAGACGACAGCAGGAAGAAGTGGAACGGGAAGCGCATGCAGCAGCTGAGGCCGCACAACAGATCCCTGTGCAATCAACAAATGGGAAGCGCAAGACTACGGAAGACGATATCAATGAAGATAATTCAGATACGGAGGATTCTCCGAATGACACTAAAAGACGACGCGTCGGTCCTGCTCCCGGAGGCTTTCCAGCCGACTTTTTCTCGGATCCCTCACGCGCACCTATACTCACAGACTTTAACTCTGATGACGAAGACAAAGACTTGCCTCCAGATGCACAGAATCCAAATTCCAACGGGCCTCCACCATCTAATGAGCCACGAACCGCTATTGATCTCGAATACGAGCGTTTCCAGCGTGAAATGGCAATGCTAGACTCAGGCCCAACTGCCGATCAATCTGACAAACGGGAGACCTACGAACGCGCTACGGTATTCGCGGAGCCTGAGCTTGTCGCAATCGAAGAGACTCCAGGTGAGTTTTCCGCGCGGGACCAACAAATGGATGTAGAGGCAGAGAAGGAGAAGCAAAGTGAAGAAGAGCGAGAACGGAGAAGGAAGGAGCAGGAAGAGAGGGAGCTTATTATGGATCGGTTGATGGACGAGGAACGTGCGCAGGAGGAGGCCGACCAGCGTGTGTTGTCGATAAGAGCAAAGTTTGAGGCGTTGAGGAAGAAACGGGAGGCGAAGAAAATTCAAGAATCGGCGTCGTGATGCTTGTAAGCCTAGGAATAATGTCTTTCTTTGACTGGGTCAATAACATATGCGTAGTTGTCCAGATAATACAACCATGGGACATCTTCATAGCAGAGCATATTTCGACGGTATGTATAAACGCTCAGTGCTAGCTCATCGCTTCGCTCCCGCTCAAGGATGATTTGGTCAGGTCGAAACGGGGGCAAAATTCTAGCAGTACCATTCGACTCGGAGATTAGATTTTCGTGGTCTTCAACCCCTGTACTTATTTGAATTGCTTCCATCGCTTGTCTTGATGCTCAAGTTGCTGATTACGAGAGTTCAAGCAAGAACATTCGTTTGAAAGGAGGGGCAACATGGATAGATATAGATCATAATCTCGAATCATACGAGTACCTCCATGCAAGTAATCTATTCTGATACCGTAAACAATGTCCATTGATGATTATTCATTTACTACGTTCTATTGAGTCGACGCAATTCCTTGATTCCTATGCAAATCTTCATTGGAATGCAGCCATACGCCTAGTTCGATACTTGAAGGGCACTCGCAACCTACAACTACATCTTGGAGGCCGGAGCAACGATGTCAATTTTACCGGCTTTACTGACTCAGATTGGGCCAGCTGTCTTGACACTAGACGGAGCGTCAGCGGGTACGTTTGGAATCTTGGTACTGGAGCGATATCGTGGGCAGTCAGAAAACAACGGACAGTTGCCGCATCATCATGCGAAGCGGAGTACATGGCAGCCTTTGAGAGTGCTCAGGAATGTATCTGGCTTCGGGCATTACTAAAGGATATCGGACACGACCCTACATCTCAGCCCACACGGATATTCTGCGACAATGACTCTGCAATTACATTATCTGAAGACCCCCTTCTCCATGCTCGAGTCAAACATGTTGATATTAAGTATCATTTTCTCCATGAACGAGTCCAATCTAATGAATTGGTGCTACTACGAGTCCCATCAAAGGAGACTGTGGTGAGGAGGAGTGTTGGACTCTGATGGTGCCAGTGGCCACCACATACACTCATTGTGTCAGGCCATGCATTATTCTCTTTGTTCCTCTTTGTCACACTATGAACAATGGTTCATTGTCTGCATATCCACATATATATTCGGACTCTCCGTAGATAGCACCCTCAGTCACTTATATTGGACTGAGGGTGAGTACTTATATTTTGCATACTTTACGCGCTTACTGATTGTACTGTAGCATCACACTCACATTGATCTACTGGGTACAGTCTAATATTAGTCACTCATATCAGACTGAGGTATCATACTCACATTGATCTACTAGGTACAGTGTGTATACTGGTCTGGATTTCTAACACTATTGAGTGCAAGGAAACCATTGACCAAGCACATGGTGATGGTTTCTTGTGGCCAGAGGAGATGAAGGCAGTACATCATCTAATGATGTTGCAAAATGAGGCTTTTGCATGGGATGATTCTCAAAGAGGTAGGCTTAAGGAGGAATTCTTCCCTCCTGTAGTAATGCCAGTAATTCCTCACACCCCCTGGGTAATGAAGGACATTCCCATTGCTCCTGGACTCAGAGATAAAATCTGCCAGATGATAAAGCAGAAAATTGAGGCAAGAGTGTATGAGCCATTCAACTCTTCATACAGATCCCAGTGGTTCACAGTATTGAAGAAGGATGGTGAGAGTTTGAGGATAGTTCACAGCTTGGAACCTTTAAACAAAGTGACCATAGCACATTCTGGGTTGCCACCAGCAACTGAAGAGTTAGCTAGTCACTTTGCCAGCAGAGCTTGTGGAGGAATCTCTGACTTGTATGTGGGATATGATGAGAGAGTGTTGGATGTGAGGTCTAGGGACTATACCACTTTTCAGACACCCTTTGGTGCTCTGAGGCTGGTAACTCTGCCAATGGGCTGGACAAACTCAGTACCAATCTTTCATGATGGCATTACCTTCATCTTGAAAGATGAGATACCTCATGTAACTTGGCCATATATGGTTGATGTGCCAATCAGAGGTCCACCTCACAAGTATGAATTACCAGATGGAGGCTATGAGAGGTTATTCCAGAAAATCCAGGCATTAGGAGATTTGTATGGGAACATCTGCAAAATGTAAACAGAGTGTTACAAAGAAGCAAATATGCTGGAGGAACTTTCTCTGGGAAGAAGTCAGTGGTCTGTGCAGAAAAGACTATGCTAAAGTGGCTGCACTCATCAACAAGTGGACTCAAAACCACACACCATTTGTTTGAGGTGAGGAACAGCAGTCAGCAATGGCTCAGTTGAAGAAGTTGTTAGCTGCAAGTGCACCTCTAAAACCACTTGACTATGAGTCAGGAGGGGCAGTGGTACTATCAGTTGATACTTTTTGTATGGCAGTGGGCTTTGGAATATTCTAGGAAGCTCTAGACACTAAGCAACATACTTGTGCTAAGCTAGGATCCATCACATTAAATGAGAGGGAGGCAAGGTTCTCACAACCTAAAAGAGAACTTAATGGTCTGATGAGAGCCTTGCAAGCTAATAAGTATTGGCTAGTTGGTTGTAGGAAGCTTGTAGTGGAGACAGATGCCCAGTATTTGAAAGGAATGCTAAGCAATCCTGGAGTAGGACCTAATGCCACCATCATGAGATGGATTGAGGATGTACTACTCTATCATTTTACTTTGAGGCATGTGCCAGGAAAAACCTTTAGTGTTGATGGCCTGTCTAGGAGGCTCAAGCAGCCAGGAGATAAAGAGTACCCACCTATTGATCCAGAGTTGGTGGACAAGCCAAAGATTATGCACTTTGAATATCCAGCTAAAACCAACAATGAACCAGGATGTGAGGATTGGGAACCCTTAGCACTTGAGGAGTTTGCAGATCAAGTTGACACTAGAGGTGGCTATCTACATGCAGTTGCCACTGAAGTATCAGATTTTGAACAAGAACTTGATAGAGCAAGGTCCCAAGAAGTGGAACTTAGGAAGGCAGTTCTAAGTCAGCAGCAGACATCCAGAATGGATCCTGTTGCAGTACTATCTCTCTCTCAGCCTCTGTTACCTACAGAAGGTACTGAGGAGGACAAGGAAGCAGACTTACAAGCCTACTTAGAACATAGGAAGGGTGGTGAGAGTGAGCAGTGGAATGATTTGCTACCAATTGTACAAAGCTGGCTACAAGACCCAAGCAAAGAACCTGAGGGTTTGCAGGGTTGGGACCCAGACAAGTTCAAAAGGTTTGCAAGACAGTTCTTCTTTGATCCAAAGGGGAGACTGTAAAAGCACAATCATGAGGCCAGGGATAAGCTAGTAGTAAATATCAGTAGACAAATGTTCATGCTTAAATCAGCCCATGATGCCTTGGGGCATAGGGGGACTTATGCAACCAAAATGTTAATACAAGAACAATTTTGGTGGCCAGGAATTGATGGAGATGTGCAGTGGTATGTTGGGACTTGTCACAACTGTCAGATATGTCAGAAAACAGTTGTAAACAGAGCTCCCACAATGACCTATACACCCTCTATCTTCCAAACAATCCACATTGATACCATACACATGACTCCAGCTTCAAATGGCTGCAAGTATATTGTCCATGGTGGGTGTGCATTGCCTTCATGGATGGAAGGGAGACCTCCACACAAAGAAAACCAAAAAACAATTGGTCAATGGTTGTTTGAGGATGTGATTTGTTGTTGGGGCTGCATTGCAGAGATCATCACTGACAATGCTGGACAATTCAAGAAGGTCACAGCTGGGATAGAGAGCAAATATGGAATCAGAGGCATAGCCATCTCTCCATACAACTCTCAAGCTAATGGCAAAATTGAAAGACTACATTGGGATTTCAGGCAAGCTTTATTCAAAGCTTGTGAGGATTACACCAAACAGTTCTGGTTCTTCTTCCATATAATGTGGAGTGATTGCATTACCATCTGGCAGAGATTTGGATGTTCACAATATTTCATGGTCACTGGGGCTCATCCAACTCTCCAATTGGACTTAGTAGAGGCTACCTGGTTAATAGAATTGCTAGAAGGGCCATTATCTACTGAAGAGTTGATTGGTTATTGTGCTAGGGCTTTAGCCAAGCACCAGCAACATGTGGAAGAGATGAGAGAGAGAGTTAGAAAGGACAAGCTCCAGGGGCCTTGAACTTTGCAGAAGAGCATAAAAACTCAATCAAGGACTTCAATTTTAAGCCCCTGGACTTGGTCTTGGTCAAAAACATGATTACAGAAAGTTCACACAGTGCTAGAATGCTACCATGCTTCCATGGTCCAATGGTAGTGATTACCAAGACCAAGGGGGGTAACTATATTGTACTGGATGGGTCAGTGTGGCAGACTAGGGTATCAGCTTTTAGGGTGGTGCCTTACAAAGCTCAAAAATGGTTGGAGCTATCCCAAGGTCTTGAACAATGGGTAGATATCACTCCAGAGAATTTAGAAGAGCTAAGGAAGGAGCTACAAAGACCTGCTGAAAATACTGTACTAGACTTTTCTTTTGCCTCTGTAAGGCTTCACAAGCCTTTAGACCAGTTAGAAGGTCATGGTGACAGGCCTAGCAATTGGAAAAAAAAAGATTTTAACTTAGTAAAATGAGTAAAAAGACTTAATTTAGACATTGCAGAGTAAGGGCATTAATTATTAGGGTACTCAGTAATAAGGATAAGGGAAAAGTAGCAAAGGGGTACAACAATGTGAGGGAGCAGGATGAGGTGAGGTTGTGATCACAACCTGTGGACAAAGGATTTTAGGGTTAGGCATCTTGTGGAGAGCAGTTGGGACTGCTTTTGGAGGCATACAGTCAAGGGGAAAAGCAATGTGTTTGAAAGCTTTTAAAATGGAGGTCTGGGAATAATTGAATGAGGCAGGAAATGAGAATTCTTCTGAAACAAAAAATATTGGATAAAGGAGAAATATTTTCAATGATCAAGTGAAAGGAGAAAGGAACTGGCTCACCAGCAATGTGGAATGACTGAGGACAGTCATCTCTTGAGTGCGGGGGAGGTGATATGCCAGTCTCAACACAGAGACAGGTGGAATAGCAGTCAGGTCTTCTGTATACCAAATAAAGCTGAAAACTGTAAGCCAAAAGCATTGAAAACAGTAGACACAAAGACATACCTCTAAAAAGATAGAAATTGCCAGAAAGAGAACCCAGAAAACCCACCCTAAGAGAACTGACCAAAGGAATACTACATGTCAATAAAATGCCACCATCAAATAGATTTGATTGTGGCAGATTGCCAAATAAGTGGCTGTGCTAGGCCAAGACAGCATTCCAGACCTTGGCACAGATCAGTCATCAAGGACTATACATCCTAGTACTCCAGAGAACTTGTTCACAACTACCTGCGCAATAACAACATGTTTTCCTCATCTCCTGACAGCTGAAGAACTTGCAGAAATTGATGTTAAAAACCTGCAAAGCTGTATGTACTCAAGGTCAAGGAGAGAAAAGGGAATCCTTATAAAATAAACATGTTGACCAACCATTTACAACAGCTCACCAAAAACACATGAGACCCCAACCATCATGCAGAAATATGACAGTCTGTGTGCAAATGGAAAAGATATAAAAGCAGAGGGATTTTTGAGCTGAAGGGCAAGCATTCTATGTATGGCTTGTATAACCCCAGGGAGCAGTTATCTTAGGCTCACAAGTATAAAGAGGCTTCAGGTTTATTAGTTTATTTAAAATATTTTAATTGAACCCTGTTTAACAAGTCTGACTTGGTCTTTCTTGTGGACCAAATCAAAAAAAATCTTATTCATTTACTATGTTCTATTGAGTCAAGTTAGTGTAACTAAAGGCCTAAGCCTCTTTGTGAATTGGAGATCTTGCTGAGTTTGAAAAAACAGCTGAACTTTCAATTAGACATCATTATCCCTGGAAAAGCAAGCATAAGCATAAGAGAAGAGTGTTTCAAAATCTGTGGGTTCACACATCCATCACCACCACAATCTATGGCTCTGGGTTTCAACTTTCTGTCAAGTGAATGGATAGTATGAGCAGATATCTTTGCTAGCAGCATTTTTGGCGCTTTGTGAGTTTGGTGGATCCTGTTGTCCTGGCATCTGTTTCATTGAGATTCAATTTGATTCTGGACTTGAGCTGCATGACACATATAATTTGGAATAAACATTGTTGTTGGACCTATGATACCTCACTCACAGTACCTGTGGGAACTGCAAATTGTGAAACTCTGACTACTATGGCTTGTGGGTGTCAATTCCATGCACATGTTGATGGAGAGAACATCACTCTCATCTTAGCTCATTGCCTACATGCTCTGGACATCCCTATTGATCTACTATTGATGGATTCAAAAATTGAATTGTGGCATGGATGTCCACTTCACAAAGGATGCTACTTCTATCTTCTTTCCTAATTCCTCAGAACATTTTTGGATCAAGTCATTAACTGCTACTCCACATAATTGTCTTTCCTTCTTGCATTGTGATTTTGTACTTCTAAGAAATGGTTTGCTCATATCTTTTCTATGTATTTTCCTCAAATCCCTCTTACTCTGCCGCTATGGCATTGTTAGCTAGGACATCCTGTTCAGAACATAACTAAGGCATTTCTTACTAAGAAACACATTTCTAGAGTTGAATATGATGGTCATTTCACCAACAACCATTGTATACTGTACATGGTAGGCAAACAACTGGCTTGTCACTTGTGCATTTAACAGCCATCAATAGTGTGTGGATAGAATTTGCAACTTCCTTCACATGGATTCTTGCGAACCACTCCCTACTCTATTTGTCCATGGCAAATCAAATCATTTCCACTCAATTCTTGATGATTTCTCAAATCATAGTGATAACTACTCTTCTTTGTACAAAAATCTCAGGCAACAAAGCACTTCAAGACTGTTGAAGCACAGTTGAGTTAAAATCTGGTAACAAGGTTAAGGCAGTTAGATGCAATGGTTTTAAGGAGTGTGTTGCAGGTGCTCTTTATGATCATCTGGATGCTTCTTGTATCATTCTTCAACCCACTGCTGCCTACACTCACCAACAGAATGGGAAGGCAGAGATGTAAATTTGTACTATAGAGGATATGGTCAATCTCTCATGGCTGAATTTGGACTACCTCTATCTTTTCTTGGCAATACTTTTCTAATGGCTCAATATCTCATTCCAACTTCAACTCTCTCAGCACTGACAATGCCTTTCAAACTCATTGCAGACAAGAAGCCTGACATTTCTCACCTTTGGGTATGGGGTTGTCAGTGCTTTGTCTTCACCCATTGGAAATTCATTGTAAAGGTGCTACCAAGCACTTTGAGGCAATTTTTGTTGGATATAAAGAAGCTTAAGCACTGCTGGCACTCAATTGTATTTCCTTGGGAAAAAATCAAAAGGAAACCTGTCATGCCATTTCCTCTGTGGCAATTTCTGACAGAAAAAGTCTTTGAACAAAGGAAATTTGCCTTTTTCTATAGTAAAAAGCTAGCCAAGAAACAGATGACAGGTTTCTTTAACTCTTTTTCCATTAGAAACATTTTCTGGCCCCAGCAGTGAAGGTTGTTTGGGTTAGCAAGTTTGTGATTCAAATGGGAAATATTATTTATCTTGTGTATGTTTCACAAAAATGTTTACCTTAACCTGTTTCAGTATCACCTCCTCCTTCATCTTCATCACCAGTTCCTCTTCCATCTTTTCCTTCTTCAATGACACCCATTGATGTCTTATCAAATTCTCCATCCACTCCCATCACTCCACCTGACTCTCTCATCATGCCTTTATCACTGCTGGTACTTACATATCCTTTGGATCATCCTTGTTGCTATACTCAACATCAATGATCCCTTGACTACTACCAATTTCTCTAGTGAGATGAATGACCTTGCTGACTTTGAATGTTTAGCTATTGATGATTTTAAGCTGTATGTAATGTATGGTTTGGATATTCCATGCTTCAAAACTCCCAAATCTTACAGTCTCAACAAACTTCCTGAAAATTATTATGGAATCACTCATTGGAGTGACATGGCAGTATAGTGAGCAGCAATGGAATATGAGGTGGTAGGTCTCATTCAGTGGAAGGTATTTGTCCCAGTAACCCTTCCTCTGGGCAGAAAGGTAATTTGGGTACTATGGTGGGTATACATGCATAAGTTCAATCCAGATGGATTGATCATTCATGGCATGGAAAAAGCTAGGCTGGTGGCACAGGGTTTCAGTCAATAAACAGAGGACTATGGAATGACATGTGCACCAGTTGCAAAGATGACAAGTATTAGAATCACATCGGCATATGCTGTTTTACATGACCTTGAACTCTTCATTTTTGATGTGAAGACAGTGTTCTTGAATGCTTCTCTTTCTCATGAGATCTATTGCAAACATACCAGGCTTTCCTAGTTAAGATCCAAGAAAGGTCAATCATGTTCTTCAGGCATTATATAGGTTGAAACAAGCTTCACACAAGTGGGATGGAGTAATCCAGGAGGAACAGGAACTCAAGTCATATGACCTTACTAGGTGTGAAGTGGGTCATGCTGTCTCCTTTGGATCATTTTTGTCTCCCCCAGATTCATCAATTCCCATGCTGACAAATGGTCAAGATCTATTCATTATCATGTGTGTTCATGTGGATGACAATTTGAATGCAATGAATTCCAAACCTTTATATGACTGGGTCATTCAGCAAATGTGGAAATGATTTGAAGTGAAGGAATCTGATGCAATCTCTATATTGGCATTCAAATAGATTGTGATTGCTCTCAGAAAAGATTATGGTTATCTTGGCTACATTCTTGATCCCCTTACTACATATTATCTTCTTGATGCATCTACACTTCTGCTTCCACTCATTTAAAAAATCAAAGATCTATCAGAACCTCCTCCAAATTTGCTACCGGACATTGCTAATGAAGACGTCAAGTTCCATTATTAACAATTTTTGGGATTAATTCTATACTTGAGTCTATGCACTAGACCAGATTTAGCATTCACGGCAATGTCTCTCAGACCAATACAACATAAATCCTACTTGCAGGCATCTCTTGGTTGCAAAGTAAGTTCTTAGGTATCTTTCTGGTACTGAAAATTATGCTTTGGAGTATAATTTCACTCATCCTCTTGATCCTCCTGCTTGACTCGTACTACCAGCCGACTTTGGTGCTGTGGATGCCAATTGGACCTCTGATTCTATCACTTCCTGGTTACGCTTTTTTTGTATACTCTAGTCTGGTGTCGTGGTCCTCAGTCAAACAACCAACTGTAGCTCTTCCATCCACGGAAGTGAACTATATATCAATATCCTATGCCATGGGCAAAGCACTTGATAAAGGCGCCCTCAATATAGCAAATTCCGATTCGACAAACTCTCAGTCGAAGCACATCGACATTCAATACCACCTCATTTGTGAACACCTTCAGTCTGGGTCTTTCAAATCACCTTAGAGTTCTACTACCGAAATTGGAATTCATATCTTGTCGCTTAGGTTCTCAGTCCTGGTCTAGCACAGGTAGGGGAAAATGAACTGACACCGGAGGACTTTGCGAGAGATGTTATGATCGAGTCGACGGGGAATTCTGTGGAGAATTCAAAACTTGCAGAAGACGCGAAGCCAAAGATACAGGTATGTCGAACTCCTTTTA
The DNA here is from genome assembly GCA_018296165.2 of Termitomyces sp. T153. Classification (NCBI taxonomy): domain Eukaryota; kingdom Fungi; phylum Basidiomycota; class Agaricomycetes; order Agaricales; family Lyophyllaceae; genus Termitomyces; species Termitomyces sp. T153. The sequence goes on along the minus strand of JACKQL020000021.1, from coordinate 494,375 downwards.
CATGCAAGTGGAGGTTTTGAAGATTTGCTAGGTGTTGGCAGGGATACAACGAATCCTTCACCAGGACGCAGCCACGAAGGACGCGTTTAGAGAATTCGATGGATTCCTCATCGTCATGAGCCTTCTATCGAATGTTCGGAATCGCTCAAACTCTCTCCTGGATGAGCCTAGCGATGATCGCAGCCAAGCATGCTGCAAAAGGATACCAGCTCCGGTATATATTTATCAGGGTTATAAGAATGGGATAACGAAAAATAACGAAAGTCGGTAATAGTAAACAAAGACCTGTCACTGTCGTCACAGCTGGTGAGCGGGATTTTCTTGGGGTACAGAATATTCCCCAGAGATTCCTAAATCACATAATGGAAATTCCACAGATTCCCGATATACGTTTGGCCCAATGATAACCTCTTCTAAGCCTTTATTCCCATGCCCACTCATTCTTAACCTCCAATACGTCTCCCGAATCCACGTTTCATGCCTGGCCCAGCTTTTCCACCCGCCACGGATTACTTCATGAAACTTCAGATAGTAAGGCGCATCTTTAAACATCGTCGCACATGCCAAATCTACAACCCCATGCAGGGCATGCAACTGTTCCGCATAGCACGCAGAAAAATATGCCCGCAAATAGAACCTGCGAATCTTTCCACGCAGCCGGGGCCCGAAATCATAAGGCTCTCCAGGGCGACGCCACACTTCCGGCCACTCTAAGATGTCGCCAGTCGAAGTCCAATCGCAGGGCACAGTACGCCAGGACTCTTTGGGATTTCCAAGACGCGTAAAGGGACTGTGGAGTTCGGTCATGAGGTCTCCTGGATAACGAGCAGTGAACATGAGTGGAAGGATTTGAGCGCCGCCCCAGTCGATGACACCCGTTATTTTCGGATTGTCCGAAGATACTGAGGTCTCGTCGAAGAGGACGTTGCGAAAGGCGATGTCAGGATGGTGGAGGACTAGAGGGAGACATGATTTCGGAGGCTGGAAGTGGGGAATGAGCGATGATAGCAGCTGGAACAGCTCGGAAAACAATTGAGGGGTACATGGAGGCTGACATAAATCTTCCGGGTCGCGAGGAAAGCTGTCCGTTTCAATGTTTACCCACTCTTTTAGGGCAAATAACATTGCCTCCTGCAGTTGGAGTCGCCAGAAGTCCTGTATGGATTCGAATGGGCCATCCCAACATTCCTGGTCCATTTCCATGAGCGGGCCTACAACGTATTTCCCATCTGTATCAGTTGCAATACTCCCTATTTTGTCAAACGCAACAGGTTTGGAGAGCGATGCCTGCAAATTCGCAAGCGCCTTGACCAAAGCAAGCTCTCGTGCATGTGAAATGGAAGTAGCATCCGCGTCGTTGGGTTTATTGTCTTCTAATTCTACCGTCACTCCAGGAACGACTTCCATGAGGACATACGGTGCACATGCGGGATTTGTGAATGTAAGATCGAAAGCAAGTACTTTCGGTACGGGGACGTCAGGATAAAGCCCTGACTCACCCACAAATGACATGGTCGAAATTTCAGAACGTTTCGCCTCGGGATTGAAGTTGTCTTCGTCATAACAGGAGATGCTGGCAGCTACTTCGGTGTCATTGCTAAAGTCCAGTTTGTAAACGGTGTTGAAGGAACCCCAACCGAGAAGGGAGATAGAAACACAACGAAGGCCATCAGGTTCGGTGTTGATGAAATGTTGAGTCGCACAAATGATGAGCCCATGTAGGTCAACCCAATCACTTTTCTGCAATTGGGATATCTGTTCTTCCAACCCCTGAGACTCCATGCTTTATATGAATAGGTAAGCTGTTTGAGTCGAACACGAATAAGCTTGATAACAGGACTTACGTGGAAGGGAATACAAGTGCTCGATCGATATTAAGACGTAGGTGTCCTTGCGGTATAACACGTTCATCCTTACTTATAACTGTCACGGCTATCGCCGTATATATGGGGTATGTTCTGTTCTGAGTGCATTGCTCATGTGTGATCTGGGATGTGTAATTGATCATATGTAGTAACAGATCGACTACCATTTGTTATTAGGTCAGCTACCGGAGACTAATATGTAGTAGTATCAGAAATGTACCAGTGCCAATTGTTTGGAGTCTTTCAATTAGCTGATCACTGTTTGCTACCGCGTGTCCGTGTTATACCGCATCAGTAGATCTATGTTCTGAAACTGAGGTTTCAAAAGATTTCCAGTACTACTCATAGCGGTATCAATATGGTGCTTCGATAAGACAGCTCATATATGCAACACTCTTCAAGGAGATATTGAATTTTTGAAGATGTGTAGCCCAAGTTAAACGAGGACTATTCGGGATGGGTCAATGTTATCCATGATATTCAGAGATTATCTTGTGATTCATACGGACTAATGGATGGATGGAGATGCAAGTCTCAGGATGGGACACACAAGAAACATAAATGCGTACTCGGTAACCACAAGATAAGCGAATTCTGTTGCGCTTGTCGATCCATCCTCCATTAAGTTCCAACCAGTGATCAATTGAGCCAATCAAGGGTTGCTTGATGTTGGTCCGCGATTAGCGTCGTCTGTCTGGTCGATAAACACACAACTTTGAGAATCCAGGCATTGGAAACATTTTGTTCTATAATAGAATATAATTATGTAGCTCGAGTTTTCGTCGTAAGGAGCGGTCCCTAACCTCAAATTCTTGACAGACCGACCTTACTCCGCCGCGGCCGACCACCACCTGATGAATGAATATGTAGGCGCATATTTCAAGGACTCACAAAAATGCAGAAGCACCTGAGAAAATGTTCGTGTTTCACCCTTCTTTGATGAGAATCATTTTGTAGATACCTACACCCTTATTGATGATCGGAAAGCTATAAAGAGGTCGAGGTTTCATGCGGACAAACTATCCTAGCTGGTCTGGTGTATCACCCTCACTTTCTCACCAAATGTAAGCAATATTGCTATTGCGATAGGCAGTAGTTGGTGCATGATGCTGAACTGCTATCAGTTGACCCTCCTACGCCACCACAAACAACGATCTTTTTGCAGCAGTTGACTTATTATCATGCGTTTCTCGATCCTTCTTACTCTATCTCTGGCAACAATCACACTTGCGTACGTCGTTCCATTGAGGTGGACTTCTGTGGCTGAAGCTTGTCGTTCACCATAATAGTTACCCAGTCGTTCGTGATGAAGTTGTTTCTCCGCACGTTAGCAACACAGATATTGTTGACATTGACAAGACCAAGACTCATGGCTCGCTTGGCGATGTCATAACTCCTAACCTGGCTGAATATGAGAGACTTTGGGCCCTCGACAAAGACATTGATGAGCGCAATCAAACCGTGAAGAGGGGGGAAGGGTCTGCTTGGAAGAGTGTGAGTGGCTGGATTTCCTCTCATGACCTTCGTATTTCTAACTTCACACATCGTGTTCAGGATGCTCTTACCAAAGCGCACATAGCAGCCCTCAAAGAATATCTTAAGAAAATGCCCGTGAATGCAGTCGAGGCGGTATACAAACCCGGGCAGTATGCTCCTTGGCATGGTGACTGCAAGTCTCAGGTAGCCGCACCGGGCGCAGGGAAGTCAGCCAAGAACGCCGGGCCATGCGCATACCAGACCAAGACGATCTTAACGAGCACTGATCCGGCAATCTATAGGACAATTGTGACAAGTAAAGGACAATCGAACGCACATATCACCTATGAAGCAGCAGAGTGGGAGTCGGCAAGGGTAATTGTAAAGGCATTACTAGCAGCCCTCTAGCTCTAGCCAAGGTGAATCTCCCAGTAGTCCGATTCGAAGTCATGAGCTGACTTTGTTTTCCCGCCAGAAACTGTAATTTTCAGTCGGAATTTGATGGCTGCGTGAGATGTTTGCAGAAGTTGAAAGTTGACCTTCAATGTTATGTAGCTATCGTCGTACGGAGTACCACGATAGTTGATACGTGTTGTAGTCGTGGATTTGAATACACAGAAAGTCGTGTCAAACATGAGACGTCTGAGTCTATGGAATGGAATGTGGGTGCTGGTCTCGAGGAGTAGAAGTCAAGTAGTAGAATTTGGCTTCAATGTCGCAGTAGACAGATCGACCAAAGAACACAAGTTTATCAGAATGGATTCCCAGTGAGTAGCAAAAGGGTTGCGCGTAAAAACTCCCAGTTTTCTACCTTCATGTTTACGCGTTGTGTATCATTTTTGGTATGAATGGGTAGCTTTGAGCAGGTAGACAATGCAGGCTTCGTACTCAATCGGATATATCTTTGATTCGAAATCAGGACGTTACCGCTAGGCCTTGATCATTCGACCTGGTGATTCTCGACCCTGCACCACCAGGAGGCTGAGGTTGATGAATGAAATATGCATTACTACTGATCGTTCTGATAGAGGGAAAAATTCGATGAAGGAAAATTCACAAGAAGCGACTGTATGTTATAGCCACTCATCCTCTTGATTCATATATGTACGGCGAAATTCGTTGTTCGGCATGTGGTACATCAGTTAAACATGCGTCTGCTTGGGAAAGCCACATAGGTAGTAAGGCTCAGCGAAGAAATGTTGCCCAAATAAAGGAGGAGGAGAAACGACAGCAGGAAGAAGTGGAACGGGAAGCGCATGCAGCAGCTGAGGCCGCAAAACAGATCCCTGTGCAATCAACAAATGGGAAGCGCAAGACTACGGAAGACGATATCAATGAAGATAATTCAGATACGGAGGATTCTCCGAATGACACTAAAAGACGACGCGTCGGTCCTGCTCCCGGAGGCTTTCCAGCCGACTTTTTCTCGGATCCCTCACGCGCACCTATACTCACAGACTTTAACTTCGATGACGAAGACAAAGACTTGCCTCTAGATGCACAGAATCCAAATTCCAACGGGCCTCCACCATCTAATGAGCCACGAACCGCTATTGATCTCGAATACGAGCGTTTCCAGCGTGAAATGGCAATGCTAGACTCAGGCCCAACTGCCGATCAATCTGACAAACGGGAGACCTACGAACGCGCCACGGTATTCGCGGAGCCTGAGCTTGTCGCAATTGAGGAGACTCCAGGTGAGTTCTCCGCGCGGGACCAACAAATGGATGTAGAGGCGGAGAAGGAGAAGCAAAGTGAAGAAGAGCGAGAACGGAGAAGGAAGGAGCAGGAAGAGAGGGAGCTTATTATGGATCGGTTGATGGACGAGGAACGCGCACAGGAAGGGGCTGACCAGCGTGTGTTGTCGATAAGAGCAAAGTTTGAGGCGTTGAGGAAGAAACGGGAGGCGAAGAAAATTTAAGAATCGGCGTCGTGATGCTTGTAAGTATAGGAATAATGTCTTTCTTGGACTGGGTCAGCCCTAGGATGATTCGGTCAGGTTGAAACGAGCAAAATCCAAGCGGGAGATTGTACCATTCGATTCGGAGATTAGATTTTCGTGTCTTCAACCCCTACATTTAAATTGCTTCCCTCACTTGTCTTGATGCTCAAGTTGCCGATTAAGAATGCTTAGTTCAAGCAAAGATGTTCGTTCGAAAGGAGCGGCAACATCGATAGATGTAGATTATAATACGAGTACTTCTATACAAGTCATCCATTTTACTTCAGAACAGTGATACCGTGAACAATGTCCCCGTTGGAAAAGCAGGCGTAAGGGGCAAACAGTGTTTCAAAGTCCGTGGAATCATACACATCCATCACACACCACGATCTATGGCTCTACGTTTCCGTCAAGTGAATGATTGATTGCATTGCGTGAGCAGATATCTTGGCTAGCAGCATTTTTGGCACTTTGTGGTATGCACCCCGTGCTTCACCAACACCCCATAAGCAATGTTCCAAGCTCTGCTGACGCCCCTACGCGGACGTCTCGACTTAGGAGCGAGCCCGAAGACAACAACGCCCCCGGTATTAGTATCCCAGGTAGAGGAAAATGAACTGGCGCCGGAGGACTTTGCGAGAGATGTCATGATCGAGTTGATGAGGAATTCTGTGGAGAATTTGAAGCTTGCAGAAGACGCGAAGACGAAGATACAGGTATGTCGAGTTCCTTTTACATGTAAGGGGAGGTTTTGAGGTTTTGCTAGGTGCTGGCAGAGATACAACGAATCCTTCGCCAGGATGCAGCCACGAAAGACGCGTTTAGAGAATTCGATGGATTCCTCATCGTCATGAGTCTTCTATCGAATGTTCAGAATAGCTCAAACTCTCTCCTGTCTGAGCCTGCTGAACAGGTGCTTTCGGACATACTTGAAACAACGCGTTTGATTATCACGGACCTCTCAGAGGCCATGCACGAGCACGCCGAGAATGCGGAATATTTCAGAGCAAGTTCATAATATTTCCCGTCACGGTGTATTGATCACGACATTGACACAGGATATTGTGGGGTATGGCTCTCTCGAAGATGCAATGCGTGGGCTCATCACGAATCCACAAACCGTTGACCATGTCCTGGGACTCATACTCGCGCTCGCTACACACGACTCCGGCGTGTCCGATGTCTTCACCACCCTACGTGCGACCTCAGAAGACCAGCTAGATGCCGCGCTGGTGCAAATTGTGGAACGTCTAGGTGTAATTAAACGACCGGGCGCGATTCTGATACTGTGGAACGCCATACCACAGGTTGCGAGTGATGACGGCGCGATGCGTTATGCCATCCTCAAACTCTTCGAATTGCTCTCCCTCGCGAACCATCGAAACCAGGCTATCCTGAGCACCCTCGGCATCATCAGGTCTCTATTCCAGCGATTTTATAGTGCAAAATGCGATCCTACCGTCACAGACAAGGAAAGACATATTCTCCAGAAACTGTTAAGGAGATTGTTGGATATGGGTGCGACGACATCTGAAGCGCGGCTTATTTTTCAGAGGATGATTAGGGAGGATCAGACGCTTGATACGGAGATTCTGGATGTTGTTAGATTCGGGATCAAGTCGAGGTGGCTTGAGCATTTTTCGATGGAGTCACCGGCTGCGTTGGCACTTGAGGAAGAAAATGTCCGGGGGTTATCGTCATCTGGCTTCACGTTTATGGTATGTTTGCTGTGCATCTAGGATATATCTTATTCCGAGTTCTTTTGCTTGCAGATCTGGATCTGGGTTTCTTCACTGTCTCAAGCATCCCATCCCATATTCACGATAAAGTCGGTGGACAAAACCATTCTGTCTCTTCAAATTGACGGGGACGGCGGCATTCGATTGTCCTCTTCGGCTGAACAAAAGTCGGCGCTTCTTAGCAGCACAAAGGTATATAAACTTCGATGGACACATCTAACGCTCGTGTACCATCCTAGTCGTACTTCACGTCCGAGCATTCGTGAGGTCAAGTTTATTGATATATCTGTGCTTCTCTAATCTCAATACAGGGGTTTTCTCCGACGGTGTACTGAGCGACACTTTGGACCGGACGTACCCCAAGGCAGAGGTTGGACAAGTTGGTACATTCATACTCGGAGACGCCTCAAGAACGGCAAAAATGAGCTGGTGCATCGCTTCCTCATATCTTCTTACTATCCCGCTAGGTTTTCTATCCTTTTCTTATGTGTCTAACTCTCGCTCACCCATTCATCCGTAGGCGACGATCTACCCCGCCTCATCTACCATCTAGGTCCACGATACACCGGAAACTTCCAAGATACCTCGCTTATCAAGTTTCTCACATATGAAGCCTCCACTTCACTCAACATGTTTCTCGCCACTATCGCTTCCAAGCAGCCGAACTCCGCAACTCAATCAACCATCCTTAAAGCCGTAAAGAACGGGTTTGGTATCCCGGAAAACGTGATCAGCTTCGCCGTGTCCCCACTTAATGCGCGTCAGTCTGGGCCCGGTATGTCGGTGCCAATTAATGGATTCACGAAAGAGTTTAAGAGCAAGGGGGATGTGTTTGTGGTAAAGGCGGCGTGTCTGGACACAGCGTTGTGGAAGATTGGAGGTGCGGCGGTGGCACTGAGGTTGGTGCAGGTGGCTAACGTACGTTCTGTTATCGTGTCGTGCGAGTAAGAGCCGTTTGATATGGTAATTGTGACAGACGCAACACGAGGTATCGAGAGCGCTGGGGGTGCTTTCGGATGGGCTAAGAAATAGTTGGCAGAATTCAGAGGACATGGAGAAACTTCGTGAGCCATACTCTCGCTTTCTGGACGCATCTGTTCACGGCTTCTTTCGTAGGTGGTTACGAAGTTTTGGCTGATATTCTGCGAAGTAAAGCTCAGCTTATCAACGTCACCGGTTTCGAAACAGTGTTCGAATTCTTGGGCATGAACTTTCGCTGCCCTGAGTGCGTCGTTAATCTTGTCTCTTGTACTTTTCAATCCTCACTTCGATGTTTTGTAGTCTATCCACAGTCGTGAATACAGTTGCATACAAGGCAATCGCATTGGATTTCGAGCTTTGGTCTCACACCAAACCTGAGATACAACAAATGTATTTTGAACATTTCTCTACCTTGCTTCAGACCAGTCGACACCAGAAGTTCAACAACCGACAAAAGTTCGCCAAGCTAGGACTAGTTCGCAAGTTGCTTTTTGTGCTGCAGACGGACTGGTTCCAGCGGGAGATGGTACATTTTGTGTTGGATGCGTTAAGAGCTGCAATTCGTTCTCATTTCTCGAAGGACGATACTATAAAACCAGTTGTTGCGTATCTCACTGCTAATTTACATGAAGGTACGCGTTTTGTTCGCACCGTCTATGTGAGGTGTTGAGTGGCTTTCCAGATCCAAAAGGGGCCAGTTCCCCACAATCCCCGATTTCACACATAGACGACACGCATCCTCAAGAGAAGGCCGAACGAGTCCTAGAAATTCTCATCTCTACGATATCCATTCAGTCTTACCATGCTCAATTCGCCGCCGCCCTCCCTCTAACTCGTGTCTGTCTCCTGTTGCTCGGCGATCGGCCTACTCCTTCCATCGCCACGCAGATTTTAACCTTAATTGGCATGAGTAATACGATTTCTCCCTCCTTCAGTCGCAAGTTCCAGTTGATCGGGGGTTGGAGTGTGCTGAAAACTGTTCTTCCGCATTGTTGGGATCCCAGGGTCAGTCAAACCTCATTCGATATCCTTCTTGGTCGGTATGACCAAATTAAGAAGTCGCCTGGTCATCTTCCAAATTCGGTTGTCTGTCCCAATATTTTCCCCGTGATACTGTCTGCGTTGCAGACTGGACTTGTTTCGGTGGTTGATAATTGCCACGTCTCTGATAACTCTCATGGTGTGTGTGCTTCTGTCTTGAAATCGACCTACCAATCGTCGTTGCATATAGATTCTTCTGCCCAGATTTCGTGGACAATGGAGTCAATCATGGAAAGTCTTGTGGAAGAGATCATGGGTTTGCATGCATCTAGTCCCACTTTGCGTGAAATGTTCAAGTCCCAGCACATAATTCAGCTTTATATTGATACTTTCAAGACTTTTGTTGATAAATTGAAAGTTACGGCTGGATTGAATCAGTCGACAAAACGTATCCTGGAGAAGATCGCCCACTTTGGGCTGGCACTTGCATTTGAACCTTTCATTTCTGGTACCCAGAAACATGAGGTATGTGACATTCTGTACTTGTCATTACAAAAAATATTTAATGAGAGTTCGGTCAGATTTTGGACACGATGCAGTCGGCGAACGCGATGCTGAATCCAGCTGCAGATAAACTTTCGATCGATCCCAGTCTGGTCACTGATACTCGATCGGTGCGCCAGCGGATCGCCTCTGCTAGGTTCAGCATTCACGCTGGGGAAAAAACCGTCATGAAAACCTTGACACACATGTTGGAATGGAGAAAAACCATCCAGATTTCCGAGCTCAAACGACTGCGAAAAACGGTTTTGGACCTGTCAATTCATTTTCTAAGGTTTTGATTTTGTATGCTCACTGGACTGCACAGACGGGAAACCCGGCGGCAGATATCGACCATGCATGAATGGTCTGATCGGCTGACGTCTGAACGAGGCCTTTGGCCGGAGCAGGGTACTCGAATTTGGCGACTCGACGAGACTGAAGGGCCCTACAGGATAAGGTGTGCACATTATGATCTAAGATTCTCTCGAGCCTTTGATGAACAAACTTACACTCAAAGAAAGAGGTTGGAATCTCACAGCGAGAAGGCTCCGAGCTCCAGAGTAGATTCCAGCGACGAAAATATTCGTGACATTGAAGTCCCTGATGCTGATCCATCAGCATCTCAGCAGTCAGTCGAAGTACCGCTTTGGGCGGAGTCGTACGAGATACCTGCGACTGAGGTCGATGGTATGGTTCACTAGACAGTTTCTTGAGATTGTTCCTGATCTTATGATGTAGATAAGCAACTAGCAGAGGAGATTTCGGAGGACAAGCATCGTAGGGTGCGTCATGAATTAGAACCTGGAGACATCATTGAGGCTGTTGGTACTGTTGCTCGGATCGCGGGTGTAGATTCTTCTCGTGAGTCTTCTGTTTATCCTTTTCTAATGTAACCTGAACAGCCTTCATAGCCGGCTTATTGATTGTTGGAAGAACACATCTGTACATGCTTGATGGGCTGGTTGAAAATGACGCGGGTGAAGTGATTGAGGCTCGAGATGCCCCAAAACGGCTCTACCTTGTCCCGGGAAGCATTGTTGAGCTTGATGGCCCCCAACGGGCCCAGCGCTGGTCAGTTTTGTGTTCATTGAGCTCATCATGAGCTAACCGCGTGGTTAAGGTCACACGACCAAATTGTTGCCTTCAGCGAGAAGACATACCTATTCCGCGATGTTGCGTGAGCTCTTTCCATTTTTTTAGAAAATTTCTAACTGACTACATGTAGTCTTGAGATATATTTCAGAGACAGTCGATCTTTGTTGATTGTGTTCTTAGATAAGAGGAAAAAAACGGATATGAATCAACGTCTTTCCTCGATTGCTGGAAAGTATTCTGATAATATATCTAATCGAAAGACTCCTATACTTGGTCGCATGGGTTCAAAACTTGCTGGTTGGAGAACAGATGAGCTATACACTGCTCAAAGGAAATGGCAAGCACGTGAGATCAGCAATGTCTGTGGCACCTCCCATTCATGGGCGAAAGACTGATAGCTTGGATGCAGTTCGCCTATATAAGTATCTTGAACCAACTCTCTGGTCGTACCCCAAGTGACGCAACTCAGTATCCCATATTTCGTGAGCCACCTATATTTTTCTACTTCCAACAACATCGTTGACATGTCACAGCATGGGTTATTCAAGACTACACGTCACAAATATTGGATTTACACTCTCCAGAAATTTATCGAGAGTAAGGTTGCTTTGATTGTCCCTGACTTCACCTCATGTTCACACTAGTCTCACGAAACCTATGGGGGCGCTTACACCAGCCCGTCGTGATGCAGCCCAGATAAGATATGCTAATCTCGAAAGCGTTGACGAACGCCCATTCCATTACGGAACACACTTTAGCTCTTCCATGATCGTGTGTCACTTCTTGATTCGGCTCGCGCCGTACACGAATATGTTCAAAACTTTGCAAGGTGGCGATTGGGATCTACCTGATCGATTATTTAGGTATCTTCTAAGCTCGCTCCCCGTCCTCCGTTGATACTCACCTGATTTTGTGAAGCGACCTACTGAGGGCGTATGATTCTGCGGGAAATGATGTCCGCGGGGATGTTCGTGAGCTCATTCCTGAATTCTATACTTGTCCAGAGTCGGCACTTCAAATTCTCTTCTCATGTGCGCACAACTGATTATCAAATTCTAAGGTTCCTTGAAAATACCGCAAATCTGGACCTTGGTGTACAACAAAATACAGGTGAACGGATTCATGATGTAAAACTACCTCCCTGGGCTCGACAGGACCCTCTTTGGTTCATTGTGCTGAACCGCAGGGTGAATGGTATGGATGAAAGCTGTCGAACGACGACACTAATTCTGCTTAACTCGACAGGCACTTGAAAGTTCATTTGTGAGCGAAAACCTTTCTGCCTGGATTGATCTTATCTGGGGCGTCAAACAACGTGATCCTACGTCCTTGAATGTTTTCCATCCTCTGTCATACGAAGGCTCAATTGGTGCGTCGTCGCCTTCTCTGCATCTGTCAAATTGAACATTCGACAGATCTGGATTCAATTACTGATGAGCTCGAACATGAAGCTACAGTCGGAATTATTCACAATTGTGAGATCAATTCTCACTTCTTTTTCATCCGAACTCATTTTCAAAGTTGGTCAAACACCTCGCAAACTCTTCACGACGCCACATCCCAGACGCATGAACCATGGCTTGTCGACTCTTCCTGTTGGTGTTCTGCATGGTATAGAGGAAGATCCGCATCTCCTCGTACAAGGAAGCCGTTGTTTTAGAGGTGATACTTATACTGTTCTCTTAATCCACCTTCAATCCTCAACTACTTCCTAGATCTCGGAGAGAATACCCCCGTTCGCGAGTTGTACCTTGACATCGTTAAGAAGAAAATATTCCCTTGCCCATTAGGGGTGTTGTGTGCCCCTTTACATCCCCACGAACAAGTTGAATGGCAACCAGGAGGAACTGAACTGCGTCTGGTCGTGGACCATAAGGTCACTTGAGTTTTTTGTAAGATGGTCCAGCCTTTCCTGACAAACTGACAGACTGTGCAAGTCATTGAGAATGCATTCTGCAATTGTGCCAGCTTTGCAGACTCGAGCAATTTGGTCACTGGGTCGACCGATTATACTGTCCGTCTTTGGAAGATGTTCCGTTCATCCAGTGCAGCCACTGTCATCGTCTTGTCGCATATAATGCGTGTCCATACTGATGAGGTTCTCTGTATCACCGCTTCACGAACGTGGTCCATAGTTGTAAGTGGATCAAGGGATGGGAGCGCCGCTTTATGGGATCTCAACAGAGGAGTATACATCAGGTCTATATGGCACGGAGATGGTAGCGAATCAAATGCGGTAAATCTTGCCACCGTCAACGAAAGCACTGTATGTTCTTGGATCTAATCTTTGTCATGTGAACCTTAGTCCTTCATAGGGTTATATCGCGACATGTTCACGACTCAAACTTTGTCTGCATACCATCAACGCCCGACCAATGGCTGTTTTGGATTTGACAATCACATCATCCTTTTCGCCTCTTGTGCCGACCATTACGGCCATGGCGTTTCATGAACGAGAATATTCTCATCTCGGAGTACTTGCAACCGGTGGACCTGATGGCTCCATCACCCTCCGTACTTGGACTGCAGACGGGACACCTGAGGGTGAGAAAGCCAAGTGGGAATTTGTGACGATAAGAACAATGAAAGTGCGAATGGTTAGCCGTGGCAGCACTCGACCTCCAAGTGTGACCGCGTTGAAGTTCCTTGGGTAAACTTCCACGTCTTTTATACTCACTCTGGAGTTGACATCATCGGTCAATAGGGAAACTCTAGTACATGGTGAAGAGACAGGGAAAGCCTACACCTGGGATTTGCCAGAATGATTCGGCAGACGGACATCATACTTTCATGATACCACAGACCACATATGTAGATTACATATAAGTATGACAACATAGTCTATGGACAATGAGTGACCTTCCATAAGATCTACATAGAAGGGATTTAGAGATTCTCACTTTCTTCAGAATTCAAAGCCCGAATTTTCTTGGTATCAGCTACAAAGGTTCACGGCCGTCGCGCGTGGAAGTTGATCAAAAATCGATGAACCTCCCAGTCAAACTATCACGACTCACCCTTTTTCCGCCCTCGCCTCCATGTTCCCCCTCATTCCCCGCCTCTCCCCAGAACCTGACCCCTCGACGCGTCTCTTTGATCTGCCATCTCAGTACATCAATTCCGTATCACTGACCCTCCCCTTTTGGCAGACATCCAGCGCAGAACATTGGACCATGCAGTGTGAAGTTGATGCAATACAAAATGAGACAACACTTGTGTTATCCTTATAGGTCTCTGCACTCAACACCAATCTCTCACTTGATAGTTCTAGTTCTGAGTACAGAGAAAGGATATTAAGAAATATCACTCTTCGCAGTGCAATTCTGGGGTTTGATAAATAGAATATATTTGTTGGTATGCAAATAGGTGCAATGATACAAGGTGTATAGAAGACAAGCTTCCGAATAGATGAGTGCACACAGCTGTTTAGAGTGATAATACACACAGTCAATCTAGACTGAAGGAGTTTTGGCAGAAACATTAGTACAGTGGTGTAACACCACACAGAAGTTTCAAATTCACTCAGAAGCTACCTGAACAAGTCATACACCATTCCGGATTACCACATGAAAGATGTGAAAGTTGAGCTAGTTGAAACTTGACTTTTTCTACTGTCTCTACACACTACTTATACAATATATTACTATACAATATACTACAAACTACAACTTAATTTGTGAAATAAATTGGCTGAAATGCATGTATTTATGGTTTAAGATATGGTAGTTCTGGGCCTGGTCAGTACAGCTGTGCAGCTGATGCTACATGACAGGCTGGTGGCATCATTTCTATCTGGGTTGAGGGTGTTGCACCTCGATTTGCGATTTTTCTTTTTGAAAATGTTGGTGCTGATTTCCTGCCAAGCAAGCTAGGGGTTGTCAACTGTGTTCCAAGTGCTCATATCTCCATTCCAAGTAATACTATGCCTTCAGCCCTAGGTACAGATTAAACAGCTAATAGTCTCTTCAATTCCCAATCATCTGTAACCCAAAATCCTATTTCATTCCTAGCCTAGGACTAGGTCTGTTGATCCAAGTCCTCAATCAATGTTTTCATTGATGCGAAAGTAGGTTTGATGCCGTCAATGATTAGATCAACTGATCAAACTTTCTATTCACAGTTGTTTGGAGGCTTTAGCTACACTCAAACTCACATAGAATTTCAATAGAAAGTTGTTTTAAATATTTTAATGATTTTATTCTAAGCTTGAGACGGTCTCGCGCTAAAGAACGGGCTCAACAGTATAATTACTATTCCCGAAGCAACTAATGCACTCGTAAGCCTAAGAATTCCGCTCCCTGGGGAACTCCGAGCTGTGGTACGTAGTCTGCCTGCTTTTCTCCCTATTATCCCGTCTCTTTTATACCCGTCGTCCGTGCACGGACCAGTGCGTTCCGCGTGGTATTGTGCTGCAATAATCAGTCTTCGTGTCATCTCTCCTGCGTCATTCTGTCTATCCGTGATTTCCATAGTTTTAGTTCTTTCCCTCCCTACTCCCTCTTTCTTGACTGCTTGTGATCATTTTCGGGACTTGATGGCGTAGCGTAGGACTCTAAATAAACGTGTTGCGGTAGGTGTTTAATCATTGGAATCGTTTGGCAGTTTATTACAGAGTTTTGTTGGCCTTGATGGCTGATCTCGGATTATGATCCGAGGTTGCCATCTTGGCCTGAGCACTGCCACAGACTTGGCCCTTTGTCAGCTTTCGATCTCTTTTGATATTGTAACTCTGACATATCTACTTTGGTTCAGCCATCTTTTTTGATGTTATTTGGGGGCAGTACTTGATTTATGAAGGTATGTCTTTCTTGTCTACAGTTTTGATGTTCGGCTTACAGTTTTCGGCCATTTGTGAATAGAAAGCATCCTTGTTAGATTCTCTTAGTACTTTTGCTGGTCCTCAATTTTGAGGCCAGTGTATCACCTCCCTCACACTGTGAGATGACTGCCCTCAGTCATTTTGTCATCATCAGTAAGCCCAGCCCTGTCTGCTCCTGCCTTCCTTTTGATCCTGAAAATTATTTTTCTTCTTATACAAAGAACAAAAAAAATTCTCATTTTTCACTCGATCACTCCCGCTGCAACATGGTATAAAAGACCCTACTATGCTGTCCTTTCTTTTTGACCAAATGTCCTCAAAAGCTGTCCCAACTGCTCCTCACAAGATGCCCCTTGTCAAGGTTGGTTATCCCCAGGTGGTGATTATGACCTCCCCTCACTCAGCCCCTGCTCCACACTGCATGCCCTCGCTGAAGCATGCTGTCAAATGCGACATGAACCAGGTTATTCTCACCATCCTTCAGCATCCCATTTTTGCACAGGCTGTTATTGGCACATGCAACACTGCCAAAGCATTCCCTGGTACACTGGCTGACTGCACAAGGTTCTTGGGATCAATTGGCTGACTGCACCAGGTTCTTGGGATCAATTGGCTGGGTATGTCTTTCCTCAGGCCTTCCCCTTGATTCCCTGTCTCATCCTTCTTTCCAGTGCCTCACTGATCAGGTGGACTTTCCCCTTATTACCAACCAGGCTAGTCTTGCTGATGTGCTTTCTGATATACTGCCCCTCCTCAACCATCAAGCTGCCAATGATTCCCCTGCTGTCAAGGCCTTTTTCTCATTTTCCAATGCAATCATCCAGATCGAGAATAACCATTGTGAGGCTCAATGTCAGCAGGAACTTGAGGCAGTGGGTTGTCTGTTTCTTGATTCCCCCTCTCTTTCTTATTGCTTTTGTTCTTTCCTCACTAGAAACAATGTTGTGAGCATGAGGATTGCAATGCTGAGATGCTTGGTCTGTCTTCCACCAGCTCTTCCAAAAGAAAAGCTAACATAAGTGCCCCCAGCCTCTTGTCTCAACATCCTTGCTCATTGTTTCAACACCCTTACCCTCTTCCTCTCTTCTTCTCAGTCCAAGCTCAACAGGAAACCCAAACCACAAAAGGTTAAAGTTGCTTCTTTGGTTGGTATGCCCCTTCTTTCTATTGATCTCTTTCCCTTTCCTGACTCTTTTGCTAAACCAGTCCAGCTAATTACAAGACTGGTAGCAAGGCTGCCCTACTTCTCTTAGGCCAGGTCAATGCTGTTCTTGAGGTGATCTCTCTTGCTGATGGGATGTGTCTGTCTCCTGCAAAGACCTTAAGAAGCAATGTGAGGCTGTCAAGCTGGCCACACAACAGCAACTCCATCCTTTAGACCTCTCTCTACAGATGCACAAGTTTATTACCACTTGTCTCACTTATCTTGACAAGGTCCTGGCCTCTGCTGACATGGACCTTGCTGGTTCACTACTTAACCCCCTCAACATTTCTTTTGAAGTAATGTTCTTTCAGCATTTTACCCTATTTTGGCTCCATTTTACTAAGCCTAGCCCCCCAGGCTGTTCCCAAGGAGTCTGATGCCAAGCTTGCCAACCCACCCAAAAGTGAATCCAAAGATCCCATGGCACTTTTGTCAGCCACTGCAGTGTAGACACATTCTTTGTCTTTGCCTAGTGTAGATCATAGCACCAATCATAGCATAAACACCATCCCCCACTTGTACCAAAAACTCGCTCTATATCCCTTATTTTGTAACCCCCAAATCTAATGTCATTTAACCCTGAAAATGTGAGACCAAATTAAGCCTTGTTACTTATTTTGATTTCAAGTAAAATTTTTTAATTTTTTGCCAACTTTTCAGAGCTACTGTCTAACTTATTCATGTCATGGTCTAGAGGCTCATGAAGCCTTATAAATCCAAATGATGGATCTGATATAGCAATTCTGGTAGGCCATTGTAGTTTCTCCCTCAATTCTTTTAACTTTTCTGGAGTGATATCTACCCACTGTTCTAAGCTTTGGGATAGCTCCAATTGTCTTCAAGCTTTGTAAGGGACTAGCCTAAATGCTGCCACCCTGATCTGCCAGACTGACCCATCCAGTTTTGCTACAATGTAATTACCTCCTCTAGTCTTAGCAATTACTACTATTGGATCGTGAAAATGGGGAAGCATTTTAGTGCTGTGTGAACTTTCTGTAATCATATTTTTGACTAAGACCAAGCTCAAGAGTTTGAAGTTGAAGTCTTCGATAGAGTTTTTATGCTCTTCTGCAAACTTCAAGGCCCATTGTAGTTTGTCCTTCCCAACTCTTTCTCTCATTCCTTCTACATGTTGGTGGTGCTTGGCTAAGGCCCTGTCAGGGGATATCTCACTTGTTTCCCCTTCTACTTCTTCAGTTCTTGTCAGATTTGCTCTGTTATAGTTTTCCTTGATTCTCCTTCCTTTTCCCTATCTATTGGTCCTAGTTTCAGCCCTCAGGCTGCACCAGTTCTCTGTCAATAATTCAGACAAGTGTGGCCCCTTTGACACTGCCACTGGCTTATGTAACTGCTAACCAATTGCTGACACATCACTTGTGTCTTTTTTCTCTGTCATACTGTACAGTTGTTTCTCATGCTTCTGAAGCCTCTGAAGCATCACACCTGGCCTAGGCAATCCCCAGACTTGTTCTCTTTGGATTTCCCTTTGCCAGGTGAGTAGTTATCTCAGTAGACACTGTACAGTACTGAATAGACTTTGGAGTTCCCTTTGCCAGCTGTGTGATTGAGCCACAGCCTCCAGAGGTTGCCCTTACAGTAGAACAAGTCTTTATTTTTGGTTTGGGAGCCCCCTTTTTGGTTACTTGAGCTTCTACTTGGTTCCTCAAAAGGTCTCTCCCCTACCAGTGTCTTAGTGCCTCTGTGCCCTTCCTATGACCCAGCCAACCCCTCCAGCACCTCCCCATGACACTTCAAGCCCCCAGGATGATGCCTGGAGTTGTTTGCTGTCCCTGGAGACACAGGTTCAACTTACTCAAGCCTCCCTTACTTCCCACATGGCTGAACTCACTGGACTCTGTCAAACTACTGAAGCAGTGTCCCTTTCTCTACAAGCCCTTTTGGAATGTCTCCCTCTTGCTCCTACCACTCCTTTGATGCCCCCAGCAGATGCAGAATGGTTTGTGTCTGCACCTAGCTCAGGCTTTTTGGCTCCAGCTGCTGCAAAATGGTTTGCATCTGTATCTGGCCTAGGCCTTTCAGCTCCTCATTCCAAACTCCCTTGTCCTGCACTCCCTGATGTATATGATGGAGATTGTAAGGCTGGAGAACGTTTCCTCCAGTCCTGCATCACCTATATCCAGCTGAGCAGTAAAGCCTTTACTTCAAATGCCTTGAAAATTGCCTGGGTCCTCTCCTACATGAAGGCTAGTTGAGCCTCAACTTATGCACTGTGTATTTTTCAATGCCCAGAAGGAGTGGAGAGTTTCTCTAGCTGGACAGAGTTTGAGAAGGAGTTCCAAGCAGAGTTCTTCCCCATTGACCCCACCAAAACTGCAGCTCTTTCCCTTCGAGACCAAACTCAGTATGATCAAGGAAAGCAGTCACTTGATAAGTACATTGACTCCTTTCATGCCTTAGTTGAACAGGCTGGATATCTGGATGGTCTACAACTCTGCCTAACCTTCTATGATGGACTCCACCTCTCTCTCAGGGATTGTATCAACAGCATGGCAGAGGGGCACCCAGATGATGAGCATGTCAATACCTGGTACAAGGTGGCATGCGAGTAGTGGCAGCTCATGGAACTGCAACATGAGTTGTGGTGGATGCAACCCTCAACCTTCCCTTTTTCTTGTGGAGGATTCACCCCCTGAGCTCCCTCTTCTGCACCTGCATTAGCATCATCACAACCAGGTGCAGCTCCTTTCTTTATCCCTCATGTTGCTCCCCTGCACTTGCTACCCCAAGGACTCCCAATGGATGTTGATGCTTCCTGACAGCAGGTCACTACCCCTTTGCTGTATTGATGCTGTGGGAAGGCAGGTCATTTTGCCCATTACTATCCTCAAGGGCTAGAAGTTCACTACTTGTCAGCATTAGAGCAAGAAGAGCTGCTCATCCAACTCCTTGCAGCCTGGGACACCACAGGAACCCCCTCTCTGGATGCACCTATAGCTGTTCATTCTAAGGAAGTGGCCAATGTATTGGAGGAGGTTCCTACAGAGTCTGAAGATTTTTAAAAAGGCAATGGATGACCAGTATGCCCCCATTGTCCAGTACTAATTGTTTTGCCTCCCTGTCCATAGAATCAAATATATCTGTTGCCATTGTTAATACTATGCCTGAAACAATAAGCCCCTCCTCAGACCTACAAACTCCCCCTCTAGCTAAAGTCTCAGCTGAAAACACACTCCCTAGCCCACATCTTTGGATCCCTGCATAGGAACACTGCCTCCCCCATTGTTATGTTGTTGCTTCCACCCCTTCTACCAACTCCCTGAAGTTACAGGTGGAAATTGAGATGACAGACACCCAGCAGATCTGAAATGTGGTTGCCCTCCTTGACAGTGGTGCAACAGGCCTCTTTCTTGACACTGACTACATGCAACAACACTGCCTGACCACTCACCTCCTTTCTCATCCTATCCCTGTATACAATGTTGATGGTACACTCAATGAAGCTGGCTCTATTTGCTCTGTGGTGGACCTGGTCATCCACTACCAAGATTACTCAGAGTGAGCTACTTTTGCCATCACTAGTTTGGGAAAGCAAGATATGATCTTGGGGTTCATCTGGCTATGTGAACACAACCTAGAGATTGACTGGACTAAGGGTGAGGTGAAGATGAGTTGTTGCCCACATTGCTGCATTACCTGTGCAGAAGAAGTCTATAAAGAGCAGAGAGCCAAAGTTTGTGAGCATGCTGCTGTGTGTGCCTGTCATGCTGGGCATCTCCCTTATGCTGATCTTGATCTCCTGAGTCCCCTCCCTCTGGCATTCCCTCATAGAGAGGCCCTCTACAAGGATGTCTGAGGTATCAGGTGTGAATCTCTAGAGGAAGAGGAAGGTGAAGGAGAATGGACCCATACTCCAGATGCAGAGTCTCCAGATAAGACCATAGAGGTGGGTGATTGGATCTATGCTACAACTCTCTGCCCCCCTCCTACAGTGGCAGAGATTCAGGCCAGTCAGATGACTTCTCAGCATTTGGCTGAGGCATTTGCAGCAAACTCACAGCCCAAGCCTTTGCATAGCACTGTTCCCAATCACATCCACAACTTTGAGGATGTATTCTCCAAGACCTCCTTTGATTCACTTCCAGAGCACAAGCAGTGGTATCATGCAATTGAGCTGATACCAGATGCAAAGCCCTCCAGCTGCAAGGTCTATCCACTTGCACCCTATGAATAGGATGAGCTGGACACTTTCCTGCAGGAGAATCTTATCTCAGGACAAATACAACCCTCCAAGTCTCCAATGGCCTCTCCAGTCTTCTTTATTAAGAAGAAGGATGGGTCTCTTTATCTATTTCAAGATTATTGTGTCCTGAATGTGATGACAGTGAAGAACTGCTATCCTTTGCCACTCACCTCAGAACTTGTCAACAACCTTTGAGGTGCATGCTATTTCACAAAGTTGGATGTCTGCTGGGGCTACAATAATGTACGCATCAAAGAAGGGGATGAGTGGAAGGCAGCATTCCAAACTAATTGCAGACTCTTTGAACCTCTGGTAATGTTCTTTAGTCTCACCAACAGTCCAGCCACCTTCTAGACTATGATGAATGACATTTTCCATGATCTGATTGCAGAAGGTGTTGTCTGCATGTATCTTAACAATATCCTCATCTACACAAGAACTCTGGAGGAGCATCACCAGGTCACACACATGGTCTTGGAATGCCTCTGCCAACACCAGCTCTATTTAAAGCCTGAGAAGTGCAAATTTGAACAGACTACAGTGGAGTACCTGGGTTTGATCATTTTGCATGGAATGGCCAAGATGGACTCCATTAAAGTGGCAGGTGTAGCAGAGTGGCCTGAGCCAAGGAACAAGAAGGAAGTTCAGGCCTTTCTTGGGTTTGTCAATTTCGATTAGAAGTTCATACAGGATTTCTCCCACCATGCATGACCCCTCTTTGACCTCACAGTTAAGGATACTGCATGGCAGTGGGAGCCCCCATAGCAAGCTGCCTTCAATGCCCTCAAGCAATCTGTGACCTCAAAGCCAGTCCTCCTGTTCCCTGACAATGACTCTCCATTCTGTGTGGAAGATAGCTCAGACTTTGCTACAGGGGCAGTCCTCATCCAGCAGTCAAAAGAGGATGGCAAATGGCATCCAGTAGCCTTCTACTCCAAGAGCCTTAATGCAGTGGAATGGAACTACAAGATTCATGATAAGGAGATGCTGGCAATTATTCTGTCCTTTGAAGAATGGCAGCATTTTCTTGAGGGTGCATGGTATAAGTTTGAAGTCTGGACAGACCACAAGAACCTGGAGTACTTCTGTTCTGCTAAGAAACTCAATTGATGTCAAGCTCAATGGTCTCTGTATCTGGCTAACTTTGACTTCTCATTGCACCACAAACTAGGACAGAGCATGGGCAAACCAGATGCACTGTCCAGGTGGGCTGACCATGGCACTGGAGTAGGAGATAATGACAATATTGTCCTCCTCAAGCCAGAGCTCTTTGCCATCCATGTGCTAGAAGGGATTGTGGCTCAAGGAGATGAGGCAAACATCCTTAGGGACATTAGATGAGGGAACTGGGAGGGTGCACAGGAGGATGCAGTTGCCCAGGCTGCACAGGCCCTACAAGCTTAATGGGCAAGTGTAGTCAAGTCAGTGCATGCTGATGAGTGAGGTCTTTAGGATGGGCTGCTGACCTTCAGAGGATGCATTTATGTGCCTAACATTCCAGAACATTGCCAGTGCATTGTAAAACAACATCATGACTCTCAGGTGGCTGGACATCCTGGAAGGTGGAAGATGCTAGAGCTGGTATCCCAGAACTATTGGTGGCCACAGATCTTCCAGTATGTAGGCACCTACACTAGCACCTGCTACCTCTATCTCCACACCAAGCCTCACCACCAAGCATCCATGGGCCAGCTCCACCCACTCCCTATTCCAGCTGCTTGCTGGAGGGTTGCATCAGTGGATTTCATTGTGGAACTCCCAGATGCTCATGGGTACAATGCTGTGATGGTAGTGGTGGACCTCTACTGCAAATGGGTTCACTTCATACCTACCCACACCACATGCTCTGCCTTAGGAGCAGCCAGCCTGTACCAGAAGAATGTCTAGAAACTCCATAGTCTGTTAGATGGGTATGTCTCTGACTGGGGCCCTCAGTTTGTGGCAGAATTCACTTGAGAACTATATTGCCTGCTAGGCATAAAGCTTCATACCACTACAGCCTATCACCCTCAGTCTGATGGGCAGACAGAACATGTTAACCAGGAACTGGAACAGTATCTCTACCTGTTTTGTAATGAGAGGCAGGATGACTGGGATGAGCTGCTGCCAGATGCAGAATTTCAATACAACAACCACATTCACTCTTTCACACAGATGACTCCATTCTTCCTGGACACTGGCAGGCACCCTCGCATGGGATTTGAACCTTGGGCACGCCCCTCAGATAATGACTCTGTCAACAAGTTTGTAAATCAGATGAGAAGGGCACAGGAGGAGGCAAAAGCTGCATTGGTAAAGGCCAAGGAAGACATGGCATGGTACTATGATCACAGACAGACACCTGCCCCAGTTTACAAGCCTGGGAACCTTGTATACTTGGATAGCTTGGACATTAAGACAACAAGGCCATCCCTGAAGCTGTCACATCATTATCTAGGCCCTTTCATGGTGGAGAAGAAGGTAGGGCCTTTGGCATACTGACTTAAACTCCCAGCAGGCCTCCGCCAACTGCATCCAGTCTTCAATGTGGTCAAGTTGTTTCCAGCTCCAGAGGATCCAATCCCAGGCCTTTGCCCTAAGCCACCCCCACCACCAGTCCTGGTCAATGATGAGGAGGAGTATGAGGTGGAGGAAATCTTGGATAGCAGGGTATTCTGAGGGAAGTTGCAGTTCAAGGTGAAATGGAAGAGATATGGCATCAAGAACATCTCTTGGGAACCACAGGCTAATGTTCATGCATCAGGCTTGGTCCAGGACTTCTACTGTAGGCATCCCAATGCCCCAAAAGCTATTTGAGGCATCTACCCTATTTTACCAGCTGACCAGGCAATTTGTGACTTCTTCTACCCAGTGAATCAAGGCACTGCATTCTAGAGGGGGGGTGATGTTAGGGGACATCTTGCTTGTTTCCCCTTCTCCTTCTCCAGTTCTTGTCAGATTTGCTCTGTTATAGTTTTTCTTTATTCTCCTTCCTTTTCCCTATCTATTGGTCCCAGTTTCAGCCCTCAGGCTGTACTGGTTCTCTATCAATAATTCAGACAAGTGTGGCCCCTTTGACACTGCCACTGGCTGATGTAACTGCTAACCAATTGCTGACACATCACTTGTGTCTTTTTTCTCTGTCATACTGTACAGTTGTTTCTCATGCTTCTGAAGCCTTTAAAGCATCACACCTGGCCTAAGGAATCCCCAGACTTGTTCTCTTTGGATTTCCCTTTGCCAGGTGAGTAGTTATCTCAGTAGACACTGTACAGTACTGAATAGACTTTGGAGTTCCCTTTGCCAGCTGTGTGATTGAGCCACAGCCTCCAGAGGTCACCCTTACAGGCCCTAGCATGGTAACCAATCAATTCCTCTGTAGATAATGGCCCTTCTGGTAATTCTATTAGCCAGATAGCCTCTACCAAGTCCAAAGGCAGAGTTGGATGAGCCCCAGTGACCATGAAGTATGGTGAACATCCAAATCTCTGCTGGATAGGTATGTGATCACTCCACATTACATGGAAGAAGAACTAAAACCATTTAGTATGATCCTCACAAGCTTTGAATAAAGCTTGCCTGATATCCTAATGTGGTCTTTCAATCTTGCCATTAGCTTGAGAGTTGTATGGAGAGATGGCTATGCCTCTGATTCCATATTTGCTCTCTATCCAAGCTGTGACCTTCTTGAATTGTCCAGCATTGTCAATGATGATCTCTGAAATGCAGCTCCAACAACAAATCACATCCTCAAACAACCATTGACCAATTGTCTCATGGTTTTCTTTGCACAGAGGCCTCCCCTCCATCCATGAAGACAATGCACACCTACCATAGACAATATACTTGCAGCCATTTGAAGCTGGAGTCATGTGCATGGTATCAATGTGAATTGTTTGGAAGATAGAGTCACTGTGGGAGCTCTGTTTACAACTGTCTTCTGGTGTATCTGACAGTTGTGACAAGTTTCAACATACCACTGTACATCTCCATCAATTCCTGGCCACCAAAATCATTCTTGTATGAACATTTTGGTTGTGTAAGTCCCTCTATGCCCTAAGGCATCATGGGCTGATTTAAGCATGAACATTTGCCTATCAATATTGACTACTAGCTTATGCCTAGCCTCATGATTGTGCTTGTACAGTCTCCCCTTTTGATTAAAGAAGAACTGTCTTGCAAACCTCTTGAACTTGTCTGGGTCCCAACCCTTCAAACCCTCAGGTTCTTTGCTTGGGTCTTGTAGCCAGCTTTGTACAATTGGTAGCAAGTCATCTCACTGTTCACTCTCACCACTCTTCCTATGTTCTAAGTAGGCTTGTAAGTCTGCTTCCTCCTCTTCCTCAGTACCTTTTATAGGTAACAGAGGCTGAGAGAGAGATAGTACTGCAGCAGGATCCATTCTAGATGTCTGCTGCTGACTTAGAACTGCCTTTCTAAGTTCCACCTCTTGAGACCTTGCTCTATCAAGTTCTTGTTCAAAGTCTGATACTTCAGTGGCTACTGCATGTAGATAGCCACCTCTAGTGTCAATCTGATCTGCAAACTCTTCAAGTGCTAAGGGTTCCCAATCCTCCCATCCTGGTTCATTGTTGTTTTTAGCTGGATATTCAAAGTGCATAGTCTTTGAATTGTCCACCAACTCTGAATTAACAGGTGGGTACTCCTCTTCTCCTGGCTGCTTGAGCCTCCTAGACAGACCATCAACACTAAAGGTTTTTCCTGGCACATGCCTCAAAGTAAAATAATAGAGTAGTACATCCTCAATCCATCTCATGATGGTGGCATTAGGTCCTACTCCAGGATTGCTTAGCATTCCCTTCAAATACTTGGCATCTGTCTCCACTACAAGTTTCCTACACCCAACTAGCCAATATTTATTAGCTTGCAAGGCTCTCATCAAACCATAGAGTTCTCTTTTAGGTTGTGAGAATCTTGCTTCCCTTTTATTCAAGGTGATGGATCCCAGCTTAGCACAAGTGCATTGCTTAGAATTGTCTGGAGCTTCCTGGAATATTCCAAAGCCCACTGCCATCCAAGAAGTGTCAACTGATAGGACCACTGCCCCTCCTGACTCATAGTCAAGTGGTTCTAGAGGTGCACTTTCAGCTAGCAACTTCTTCAACTGAGCCATTGCTGACTGGTGTTCCTCACCCAAAACAAATGGCATGTGATTTTGAGTCAATTTGTTGATGGGTGCAGCCACTTTAGCATAGTCTTTAATGAACATCCTGAAGGTACCACAAGTACCTAGGAAAGCTCTGACATCTGACTTGTCCTGGCACCAGCATATTTGATTCTTTGTAACACTCTGTTTACATTCTGCAGATGTTCCCATACAAATCTCCTAATGCCTGGATTTTCTGGGATAACTTCATAGCCTCCATCTGGCAGCTCATACCTGTGAGGTGGACCTCTGATTGGCACATCATCAATATATGGCCAAGTTACATGAGGTATCTCATCTTTCAAGATGAAGGTAATGTCATCATAAAAGATTGGTACTGAATTTGTCCAGCCCATTGGCAGGGGTACCAACCTTAGAGCACCAAAGGGTGTCTGGAAAGTGGTATAGTTCCTAGACTTCACATCCAATACTCTCTCATCATATCCCACATACAAGTCAAAGATCCCTCCACAAGCCCTGCCAGCAAAATGACTAGCTAATTCTTCAGTTGCTGGTGGCAATCCAGAATGTGCTATGGTCACTTTGTTTAAAGGTTCCAAGCTGTGAACTATCCTCAAACTCTCACCATCCTTCTTCAATACTGTGAACCATTGGGATCTGTATGAAGAGTTGGATGGCTCATACACTCCTGCCTCAATTTTCTGCTTGATCATCTGGCAGATTTTATCTCTAAGTCCAGGAGCAATGGGAATGTTCTTCAATACCCAGGGGGTGTGAGGAATTACTGGCATTACTACAGGAGGGAAGAATTCCTCCTTAAGCCTACCTCTTTGAGAATCATCCCATGCAAAAGCCTCATTCTGTAGCATCATTAGGTGATGTACTGCCTTCATCTCTTCTGGCCATAAGAAACCATCACCATGTGCTTGGTCAATGATCTCCTTGCACTCAGGAGTATACCTTCCTGTGGGTTTGAAATCAGGTGGGTTTGGGTCCAACTATGGCATGTCTGCTAGTAGATCCCCAGTGATATGCCTTTCAATTCTAAACTCCTCAGGAGAGGTTCCTAGTACAGGTTTCACCTTTCTAGCAACAGGTTTGTATTTCTTAGAAAATACTTGTGCAGTTTCTCCCACACCTGCTTCTAACTCTAGGCTTTCCTGCTGTACTAAGATCTCTTCCAACTTCTCTGGTATCTGATACAGCTGCCCATTTAGATAGGCTGCTAATGTCTTCTCATCTCTTCCTCCCACATCTCACTCTGCAGCAAAGGCCTGCAGATACACATCTCTCAACTCTTGGTTCTTGAATCCACTATGATTTATAGTGTATCCAGTCACCACTACTTCACCATTCTCCTTCAATCCAATCATTACTGCCACCTCTCTCTAGTCACTGACCAGATCATTGAGATTTAAAATTTTGGATCACTATCTCTTCCAACACCTGCCTTTGGCACCTTCCCTCTTTGAAGAGTGGGCAGGGCTGTCCAGCGACCAGTATTAGGATCTCTAATAGTTATGATGGCACTGCCATCTTGAAGGTTTTGTATGTTTCTCTCTATCAGTGTGTCAAAAGGACAACCCAACAAGACAGTATAAGCTGGCTTGACAAAGATATGCACTTGTAGATAGATAAGGAAGCCTTCAGCAAAAGTAAATGGTACATTTTTGGCTAAACCAACTGATGTATTCACTTGACTATTGGCACTTTCCATCCTTAAACATATGTCTGGATCTCAAGTCAATCCTAAGCAAAGTGCCTCATCTAGTGCCATACAGACTATCTGAGAACCATTATCTAGAATTGTCTCTACTTGCCTCCTCTGATTGACAATGGAGTTCAAGGATCTCAACACTTGCAAATCTCTAGCCACATACACCACTACTGGCTTTTCTCCTGGAGGGATATTTTCCAAGTAAGTGGCTACACAATCCTGATACACTACTGTACCAGTAGGCAAATCATCCTGTGTCCCATCTGCAATGAAATAGGTTGCCATTGGTAGGTCATTGACATCTACTTTGTTAGGTGGTTTCTTTTCCCTTACAGTCTGCTGTTGAACTGCTACCCCTGGAATATTGGGATACCTAGACTGAGTCCCTGATTTGAGAGTCAATTTTTGTATCATTGCTTCTCTTAATCCAGGAGCCACATCTAACAGTTCTTCAGTACTGAAAGGTACAGTAGCCTCCCAGAGCTTATCAATGGTCCTATTCCACTCCTTCCTCCTTGTTCCTGTTAAGGAACTTTTAACAGTGTCCTGCACTGGCAAGTCTGGTCCCTCATTGAGGGCTGGAATCTTCTCAAAAGGTAGGTCCAGTTTTGGTGCAACTCTAGGTGGAATCACCAGAGTTGACTTTTCTTTCCAGGGTTTTTCAAGTGTTCTCTCTGGCAATGAGGATACTCCTGGTTGAGATGCCTCTTTCCTAATTGCCTTCATTGAGTTATTTCAAAATCCTTAGAGGAAGATTTCTGTCCTTCAGGACTAGCTGTGTTCCTTGTGTTGACCAATACACTGAGCATCTCAGCCATTTTATTGAAACCTTTTTCCAAGTCCTCCAAGCAGTCTGACTCCTTATATTGAATGTGCTCTAGCATGTCATCCCTGGTGTCTCTAGCAGAGTTTACATAGGCAGAGTAAGTGACTGTCTCTGGAGGGTCATCTTCTGGCCATCCAAAGTACATGCTCACTTGTTTATCATCCCTACTCAACTGGAAGACTGGAGGTTACTTGCAGTTACAATCAATAATCTCATGCACTTTGACTTTTGCCTGAATTTTGGAGTGGCATCAGCCCCAGGTATCTTTGGGAAGGTGGCTGATGCCCTAGTTCACATATTTCTACATCACAGCATCAAGGCCATGCTCAAGTGGGTGGATGACTTCATATTTTTCCATTATCCTATCAGTCATGCTCTACTATACAAGTATCATTATAATGAATCACATATTATTTGGAATATTGCCAAGCATTTGGGGTGGCCTTGGGCAGTTGATAAACATAGTCCTTTCACTTCCTCCTTCACCTACATTGGGTCTCTTTGGTCTCTTGATGCAAAGATGGTGTCTCTACTGGATGCCAAACAGTTGAAGTATTTGGGAAAGCTGGTGGAATGGAAAGATGGGATCACAGTCAGCTTGCATACCATAGAATTGCTAATTGGCACACTTAATCATGTGTGTTTGGTGGTTCCATTGGGACATTCACATCTCCCATCACTCTATGCCTTTTGTGTGGGATTTGGTCAGAATAATAGTGCTTTTGTATGTCATCATCCTGGTAGGATGGTTATGGAGGATGTGACCTGGTGGCAAGATAGACTGCAGTCAGGCAAATGCAGTGTCAATATTGTCAAACTGTGAGATCCATTGAATGTGCAATTGTTCATTGATGCTTCAACTTCTTGGGGCATCAGATTGGTGCTGGATGGGAGGTGGTTGGCATGGCCAATAAAATCAAATTGGTTTGCAGATGGTAGAGATATTGGGTGGGCTGAGATGGTCATGGTTGATTTAGCCATTTGAACACTGGTGGCTGCAGGATTTCATGATTGCCACATAATTCTTTGCTTTGATAATTCAGAGGTGGCCAGTGTGTTGCAGGCAGGTTGATCACATAACAATCAACAGAATCTAATCCTGCATCATATCATGGATGGTTTCCAGAGTCATTTGATTTGGTTGACAGTGTCTTGGGTGTTGACAAAGGAGAACAAGGTGGATGCACTGTCAAGAGAATCTTCTCATTGTCTAAGCTCCTGTTGCCTTTCCCACCTTTGATTCCATCTTACCTGTCACCTTTTGTGGATTGTGCCATTGCAAAAGGTGATCTTGAGTAGAATGAATTCAAGACAATGTTGGAAATGGTTGATCTGGAGTGGAATGGATTTGAAACAATGTTGGAATTGTGGTTTTCAATACTTTGTGTTACTGCCTTTGTTACATATTTGCATGGGAAAAAAATGCCATTGAATGTCTCAGATATTCTGAGCGAGTTGTCAGCTGCATTGTGATATGTTGGTGCCATTGACTTCTTCTCAACTTCTTCACAAGTCAATGCCTCCCATGGTTCATATAGATCTGCATTGTTCTCATACAGTGCCTTACACTTACCAAGGTGGGATTGGTGCTTTGCAGTGCTCAAGAAATTGTTTACAGGCATGGTTGCTTCAAGGTCTACATGCTGAGGGACATGGTGAATTGCAGTATTCTATGCTGGTATGACCTTGGGAATTGTTGCAAGAGTGTACACTGGTATGACCTTTTGAATTGTCACAAGATGAGCAAGAACACATTGACAAAGTCATTTCAAATGCATGGAGAGATTCTACAACTTGACATTATGTGGGCTCTGTGAAACAATATCTGGATTTTTGCACTTTGGAAAATATACCATTCTTGGCTGCCATACCTGCATCTGAGGAGGTACTCAGTCTCTTTGTGGCTTCCATGGCAGGAAAGTTGGTGGGCAAGACAGCTTCTAATAAGATTTCTGGCTTGAGGGTGTGGCACATTCAAAATGGTTGGCCGTGAAATTATTCCTTGCATTTGTCATATATGCTTTGAGGGACTGAAAACATGTGCCCTCTAGAATTGATTAAACTGCAACAACCAGCAGTGTTGCTTTGTATGTTGGAACTGATTTATTCAAGGTTGGATTTGGGTGTAGGATTTCATGCATGTATATGGGTTGTCACCTTGACAGCTTTCTGGTCTCAGATTCATCTGGGAGAATTTCTTCCCCCATGTCAGGTGCACTTCATATGGGAGCACATACCATCTTGGAGACACTTTGGCCACCCTAACAATGTCAGATTGCATACATTGCATTTGCCATGCACTAAACGAGGGAAGTCAAATGGGGAGACAGTACTTGTCACTTGTCAGCTTGGTTGGTGTAATCCAATAACAGCTTTATCCATTCATGCACATGTAAACAAAGCTCACATGGATGAACCTATTGCAATGTTTGAAGGACTGAATGTTACAAAAATGGCATTGGTGACTAGGAGGTTGCTGAACTGCTTGAAGAGGATGCTGTTATGCCTCAAATCTTGGGTCATTGTTTCCATATAGATGGGACAACTGCACTTCTGTTAGCTGGGGTTCCACCCAATATTGTGAAACTTTTGGGGATGTGGACTTTGGATTCTTTTTTGAGGTACTGGAGGTCACCAGAAGTAATCGCGCCGATGTACATGGAAATGTTGAGACCTGTCCTATCATATCTAGATCGTTAGCCGGATGTGTGGGGGTATCCTTGCTCCGCTTTGCCTCCGGTGTTTGGGGGCGGGGATCGTATTCTCAGCACAGGAAACCCCTAATTGTCGAGGAAATAGGAGCTCGGACAATTATAACCCACCTTACAGATAAAGTATGTATTGTGATAAAATAAGTATCATTGAGTCACGAATGCACAGCGCGAAATGACGTCTATGAGGAAGGAGGCACGGGAGGAGAGAAGACGTATTTCGACGTGTGCGAAACACATGACTGTGAGCTGTCAGAAACCAACCTCCATCAACGCGTCGTGAAGGACGCGTAGGCGTTGGGTCAGCTCTGTTTTCAAACCCACCCTACCCACACCTTCATAGTGGATTTATTATCGTAGGATATTGATGGGTTGAAATATCTGTTTCTTAATATCATTTTCGAATGATCTCTAACTTTGCAAATTTTATTTTATTGCACATACATATTATATCTGTCCTGCTTGGGGATCGCATTCTCAGCGCAGGAAACCCCTAATCGTCGAGGAAATAGGAGCTCGGACGATTATAACCCACCTTGCAGATAAAGTATGTATTGTGATAAAATAAGTATCATGGAGTCACGAATGCACAGCGCGAAATGATTGCAAAATGAGATAAATAACGTCAATATTCTAAATAAACCACGTGGTATTTACTGATGGCTTCGAGAACTTACATACCGGCGATCACGGCCTCGGCAGCCGTAAGCAATTTGGAGTCACATACACCTATAAGTATATATATAAGTATCTTACCAAGGGCACACACGTCCAGACTGTCTATGTTGTCTACGTGGATATTTTGACCCCTTCTTCTTGCTCAAGTGATTCATCCTTGACATCGCTCCCTTTAAGGCGCTTGACATTTATTTCAATTTCCCAAAGCCAGTGCGCGATGTGGAACCTCTACAATCCTCGACCTGCACCCCCTGCTTTTGGCGCAGGCAAAGATGTCCCTGAGGGAAGGGTATCGTAAGTTTATCACTGTCTCTTTTTTATATTGTTGACTTGTCTTTGCGATTATTAGCATTCTTTCTCGAGTGTTTTTCTCTTGGCTCGATCCGCTTCTATACGTCGGTTTTACGCGACCTTTAGAGGAACATGGTGCCACATTCCTCATTTCAGTCGTTTCACTGGGACTGATTCTTGTAAGATTTATGGAAGTTACCTGATGAGCAATCTGCAGAGAATATCACAAAAGAACTCGAACGGGCGTATTACTCGCGTTGTCCTCCTCACCAACGCCCAAAATGCTTTCCACATAGGGCTGCAAGATCAGATGCAGATTTTGATGCTAAATTTGATAGCGACATGAAGGAGGTTACTGAGAAAGAATCAGATGAAGCAGCGAAAGATCTGTCGGTCTACGACTCCTCGTTGTTCAAAGCACTACATACTGCCTTTTTCAAGAGAATCTGGATCGCTGGTGCTTTGCATCTGTGCTCGGGTCTGTTCTGATAATGTATGTCAACTGCATAATGTACTCATTATTTATTCCTTAGACACGCTGAAAACTCTTACACCATTGCTTAACAAAGTTATTCTGACGTGGCTCACGAATTCTTATGTCTACTTTCGGCTGTCGGATGAGCAGAAGGCATCTGGTATCATTGAAAGACCACGAGGGATAGGTTATGGGATAGGGTTGGCATTCGCCCTTTTTGTCATGCAAGGTCTGTGTGCAGAAACCGAAGTTATGTGTAAATATCAGTTTCTTGAACGATTGTTATCAGAGCTCGCGAGCTTGGTAACTACTTTCTGTCACCGATTCTGAGAAACATTTGAACCTCCTGAAATAGTTGGCCAATCACTTTTTCCAGCGTCAGTATTTTCCTGCGGCCCCGAATGAACCTGACCTCCTTACTCATATCTTGTGGACAGTTGGGATGACGACAGGCCTGATGATGCGTGCAGGGGTTTGTTTTTCTCAACATCTCACGGATCGTTACTCATTGTGTCTCCAGACCATCGGCTCTATATTCCGGAAGTCCCTGAGACTATCTGGACGGGCGAAGTTAGAACATACAGTGGGACAGATCACAACAATGATTTCCACGGACGCGACCCGTATTGACCAATTTGCTGCGTTTGCACACTTGTCAGTCCAATCATTTTGAAGAAACCTCAGTACCTCTGATCATAATTTAGTATTTGGGTTGCTCCCATTCAGGTTAGGATGAGTCTCACTAGTTTGTCTATGATTCATCAATTGAGGCCTATTAAGATACTTATTGGTATCGGTCTTTTGATCGGAAATGTTAGCGTCTTTACATCCTTTTACTCTTGTTTTCCTTACGCAGAACTGCTTTTGTAGCTCGGATACTCAGCCTTGGTTGGCCTGGCGGTGTGTGGTCTCTTCTGGAGCTGACGGACTGCCTCTAAGATGGCCTGCATAGGTCATGGTTTTCGGCCTCCCATTTCAAGCTATACTTGTCATGATAATATTCAAACAACGCGAGAAAGGAGTAAAGATCACTGATATTCGAGTACGCCTTACGACTGAAGTATGTTGTTTCTCCGTTTCACGTTTTTGTTCGTGATTGTTCAGGATAAGTTACCAGGTCCTCCAAGGTATACGGCTGCTTAAAGTGTATGCTTGGGAAGAGTTCTATGCAGCCCAAATTGGAACATATCGTGCCGGAGAAATCGCGGCACTCAGAAAAACATCGTATGTCCAATCACTGAGATTGCGGATCATGCACAGCTCTAAATCCTCATAGTATTGCATCCTCGATTTTGATCGCGTCTATTACCTTCATTCCTGTTGTAGCAACGGTTTTGTCTTTCGTTCGTCATGCAATTGTGCTCAAATTCAGTACTGAAGGTCAATTTGATAGATTACCTATGCTTTGACTGGACACGACTTGAACATTGCTGTTGTGTTCACGTCTCTACAACTATTCACTGTGCGCCCGTCACTACTGTCATTTTTCATCCATTGTCTCAACCCCCTCACTAGATCATCCGTGTCCCGTTCATCGTTCTCCCTATAGTACT
Source organism: Termitomyces sp. T153 (assembly GCA_018296165.2). Lineage (NCBI taxonomy): Eukaryota > Fungi > Basidiomycota > Agaricomycetes > Agaricales > Lyophyllaceae > Termitomyces > Termitomyces sp. T153. Next base: position 460,171 of record JACKQL020000021.1, on the reverse strand, counting down.
CGCCAGTTTGGCTGACCTCCTTGTCGCACTCACCCGCATTTCAAAATTTTTGTCTGCTGAAGAACTTGGGGACCCTTATGTTCTCGACGAGTCTCTTCCCACTGCAGTTGAAGTCGATGGCGACTTTACATGGGAGACAGCTGGAAAGATGCCTATGAAAAGCAAGGGTGACAAGATCAAGACAGCAACCAAAGAAGAAGCAAAAACAAACAAAGGAAGGTCGAAGAAGCTCGACACACTACCGACACACATGGGCGAACTTGTTACCGAGACACGGGAGAAGAATTCCGAAGAAGACAAGCCTTTTGAGCTGAAAAACCTCAAACTTTGCGTTCCCAAAGGATCATTTGTTGCAATCGTGGGACACGTAGGCTCTGGGAAAGTATGTGTTGGAATTGAGAATTTTGACATAAAGTGACATTCTATTGTTCCAGAGTTCTGTTCTCCAGTCTGTAATTGGTGAGATGCGCAGAACTAGGGGCAAGGTAATTGTTGTAAACTTTGGTCCCCCTAAATAAATCAGTGATGAGAGTTCTAGGTTGTTCTTGGTGGTACTGTCGCTTATGTCCCACAAACGGCTTGGATTCGAAACGCCACTCTCCGCGAGAATGTTCTATTTGGTCGTGAGGATGACGAAACAAGGTTTGGTTTTGACCAGTACCTGTAGTACAATCCTTGTTGAATGCCATGTCAGATTTCGTGAAGTTATTAAGGCATGCCATCTAGAGCGTGACCTCGAAATGCTGCCCCATGGGGAGAAGACTGAGATAGGTGAGAAAGGCATTAATCTAAGCGGTAAGCATCCAAGAGTACTTTTTTCTTTTGTGAGGTTTACTATGAAAGGGGTTAGGTGGTCAGAAGGTACGGTTATCTCAAAGTTGAGTTGTACAATGGGGTTGAGATTGTTTTATCACAGGCACGTGTCTCTCTGGCTCGGGCAGCCTACTCGGACTCTGATATTGTGCTTCTGGATGACCCTCTTTCGGCTGTGGATGCCTATGTTGGCAAAGGCATACTAGATCAGTGTCTGTTGTCGGGACCTCTCTCGACACGAACCAGGATCCTTGCAACACACGTTCTACATGTTCTCAAAAAGACTGACTATATCTTTATAATGGATCGCGGTGTCATCGCCGAGCAAGGAACCTACGAGGTATGCTTCATCTCTTCTATTCATCCTATGTATCAGCATTAAATTGTCTCATAGGACCTCGTGAAGAACAGTTCTATTTTTTCGAGTTTGATGGATGAGCATGGCAGCCTTGAGGCACCAGAGGGTGCTAGGCCGCAAAGAGAAATCCGGACCACTGTAGTCGACTGGGACCAAAGTGGGAAGGAAGTTGAAGCTGCTCTTATGCAAGTAGAGGAACGCAACACAGGTGCAGTTATTTGGGACGTATACAAGAAGTATTTACGGTTTTCCGGTGGCTTTGTTTGGGTTCCTATCATTGTCTGTCTGCTGCTGCTCAACGAGAGTTCGCAAGGTACGTTCTGCACGTGAGGCTCCGAGACCGAGTTAAACTGTAATGAAGTTGGGAATAATCTATTCCTTGGCTTCTGGACCGGGGGGATTATCGAAGGTTTCAGTCAAGGACAGTACATGGCGGTATATGCTGGTCTTGGTCTGTTCTATCGGCTGTACCTCAGGATGCTATCGAACTGACTTTCATATCAGGTGTCGCTCAAGCATTGTTCTCGTGTCTCCTCAGTCTAGCTTTCTCGTGAGTATTGAAGAGTCAAAGACGTCAATAGATCATCAGTGACTCTTTGTTTAGCCTCATGTGTCTTGTTGGAAGTTTGCGGCTATTCAAAGCCGCGCTCAAAGGCGTCTTAGGTTCGCCAGTATCGTTCTTTGACACAACGCCTATGGGTAAATCTTTGACTTGTTGCCTCCAATGTATGTATATCATCTATTTTTTCTTTTCTTAGGGCGGATACAATCAAGACTTTCGAAAGATCAAGATACTCTTGATGTGGAGATTGCAGCCACACTTTGGCAGGTCAGATCCTTATGTGTTTCTTTAGGTCTTCTGGTTAACTGTTTACTATTGCTCATCAGTTTTTGTCCACATCCGCTTCTGTTTTAGGAACCATAGCTCTGGTGTTTTACACCTTCCCATTGCTTGGAATCATATTTGCCCCATTGATCGTCCTTTACTACATCTGCTCCGTCTTTTACCGGAGAACTTCGGTCGAAACCAAGCGTCTTGATTCTATTCTGAGGTCAGTGTTGTATGGGTCTTACTCTGGTAAGTTTGATTCTGGTTAATGACTGACGGATACTATTGTCTCATGCTAATCTTGTAGAGACGCTGACTGGTCTTGCGACGATCCGAGCTTATGGAGAACAGGTCGGATTGGATTGACTCCCCTAGCTTCGTTCTCATTTCTTTCTAGAATGCCTCTATCATCATTGCTGAAAAAGGATTAGACCTAGAGAACCGAGCGTACTACATGACAATCTCCATCCAGCGCTGGTTGTCAGTCAGGCTGGATCTCTTTGGTAACGTCCTGATTCTGGGGATTGCATTATTTGCCGCCGGTTATCGTCACTCGGTGAACCCTGCGAAGATCGGCGTGGTGCTCTCTTACACCTTGGCAAGTGAGTGCTGATGCAATACTTGTTTTGTTTGTGTGTTGAAACTTGCGCAGTCACTCAGACTTTTTGTATGTATGCTCTTGTCATGCTGTGACCTGTACTTATCTAGAGTCCTTCAAAGCGGAAATGATTAATCAGTTTGCTAAGAACGAGCAGAACATGAACGCTGTCGAGAGAGTCCTTCATTATACAGAACTTTCTCCTGAAGCCGCTTCTACGACTCCTGATGATCCTCCTCCATCTTGGCCAGAGAAGGGACAGATCTCTTTTACCAACGTAGACCTTGCCTACCGCGAAGGCCTGCCGCTTGTACTGAAGGATGTCAGCTTCAACGTCCATTCTGGGGAGAAGGTGGTGTTCCCAGCGTTTTCCTATCCCTCCTTTCTGAACGTTGTCTAGATCGGTATCGTTGGACGCACCGGTGCAGGTAAATTGAAATGATACTACATATCTTTACTTCATTTACAAAGATTCCGTGGTCTTAGGCAAATCTTCTTTGTTACACGCGCTCTTCCGGTGAGTGACCCTTTCTCTTAATACGTTGTTTACACCAATTAATTCGACCATCACAAGCACCGTCGAGCTTCGGAATGGTAAAATTGAGATAGATGGTTGTGATATCAGTCGCATGGGCCTCTCGACTCTCCGGAACTCGATCGCGTTGGTCCCGCAAGACAGTACAATGTTTATAGGAACTTTGCGGTCCAATCTGTGGGCTCTCTCTCTGCAGACGTTCATCGCCAATTTATGACAATTCATTGTTATAGGGATCCGAAAGGCCTATGCACGGACGCGGAGCTTGTTTCCGTGATACAACGTGCAGGGCTCTTATCCCGTTCTGACCCGACAGTTGATGTGAAGTTCAGCCTCGATTCAACAGTTGGAGATGAAGGCCTGTGCTATCCCTCACGCATGTCGCTGACGTGTTAAACTTTGTACAGGGTCGAACTATAGCGTGGGAGAAAAACAATTGATAGCACTGTGTCGTGCCCTCGTGAAGAATAGTCGCGTCATTATCCTTGTCAGTTTTTCGTGATCACTAGTCAACCCTTATCTTTGACTAATCATGAGTGCAAGGACGAAGCGACAAGTAGTGTCGATGTTGAAACAGATGCGAAATTACAGCGAACTATTAAGAAAGAGTTTGCTTCCTCAACCCTATTGTGTATTGCCCATCGTCTGAACACCATAGGTAGCTATTACTTTTTATGCATCCATAATCCTTCGCTCAAATCACTGCAGCATACTATGATCGTGTACTTGTCATGGACGCCGGCAAGGTCGCCGAGTTCGACACGGTCCTCAATCTCTACGACAATGAAACATCAATATTTAGGTCGCTCTGCAGCGAAGCCAATCTACAGCGCGCAGATATTCTTCGCATTCGAGCAGAGTATGGTGAAACTGCATGATGTTCTGAGGATTCTTTTCTACATTCCAACAATACCCTCCACTCGATCACCACTTGTTTAACTCTCTTTTTGCTGATAATAGGAAAAACCATTCTTGATTATAGTTATCCTCACTTTGCATACATCCCCCACATTCGTGAGAACACAGATCCTTTGTACAACTCTCTACAGTCTCGATTTCTTGGACGTTTAGCGTAATGTTCAACATCAGCAAACGATCGTCAAGTATCGTATCCTTCACACAAGGACGTGATTGTTCTACATATTTGCCCTGATTGATACCAGAGCTTGAGGAGCCTTTTCATGATCGTTAACATCATGGCGCTACAGAGTATCCAACCAGTGCCAGAGTTCCTTGTTTGCCTTTGATACAGTAGAAATTCATACGCCTTTCAAATAATTTTTATGCTTCTCCCACATCTTCACACCTCAATCATAAAGCCCTGTTTAAACCCTCGGCTCGAACATCCCAACCATTACTGGGGAAACCAGGTGCACTTCCCTGGCTGCCATCCCATCCCTCAGCCATCATTGCGATCGCGAGGAGCAATGCTCCGGAACCCGGAAAGTATGGTGTAGGTACTCTGGCACCACCGATGGGCATGCCAACGTCGTCAAAGGCGAAAAGTGGGTGAAGAAGCCATTCTACGGCCTTTTCTTGGTCCCCATTGCGTGCTGCCGACATTGCGAGCATTGGGAAGTCCCACCTGGATTATCGTCAGTTTCGATTACCTTGATGTGGCACAAACCACCCACCCCCAAAAGTTGGAAACATTCCAATATACCCACACTTTCTCAGCTGTTATTTGAGCTATGGTGACGTTCAAGCCCGACGTTGGAGGGAGCCAGCCATGCAAACCGACAAGAGTTGGGTGATCATTGGTATACGCCTTGTCTGTCCAGAAATCACTCTCGATACCCTCATACACCGCGTACGTTCCATTGTCAATAGGCAGCTTGGCGAGATTGCCCGCAACCTTGGTCCAGTCATCCGGCACCTCTTCACCCAAATTAATCATCCATTTTGACGCGATATCCAAACCTAAGCGCCAGTACGCCAACTCCACTGCAGGATTCTGCGTGACGTTCGGACTAGTGTCCTCACTCGTGATGTACATCGGTGGACCAATATCGTACACGCCTGTTGTTTCATTATACCACGCAAAGGCTGACATCCAGTTTGCTGTTTCAATAACGACATCCCTCCACTTCTCTAGTACTTCCTTAACTGGGAAAGCGCGATACTCGTAGAGTGCAAAGATAAGAGGATGGGGTTGTTGCCAGATGAGAAGGTTGTTGATTTCGCCTGGTGATGAACGACCGGAGGGATCTGTCATCTTGGGCCAGCGAGCACCAGCGGGCCAGCCTTGTTGAACTTGAGCGCGAGCGATAGAGCTGTCGAGGAATCGAGAGTAAATGGTCGTCGAACGACGGAGGAGATCCCAATTATTCCAGAGGGCCCAGTGTGCGCAGTGCCAGAAATACATTTCTATAGGAGTAAAAAGTTCAGCTCATCGCGACTCTAGACGCCTGAGAACATTTACCCATATGGAACTTCCTGTGGTGACATTAAGTACTCCGAATAGTATCGAATCTCGAATACTCACCCATACTGGACATCACAGAGACATAGGACTTATTATGTAGACATCATCGTGAAGAAATGCATACATACCCAACCATCGTTGACCAAACCGGACTATTGTTCAGTCGACCGTCATCAGTGCGATTGGCCCGATGATACAGGGCCTCATGCTCACCTCCTGGGGCGGAGTATCTCCGGCCTCATTCACTTTCATGAGGTATCGCGACAAAATAATCCTCCTTTGCAATTCCGCTGCTCGCGAATCCGTAGAACCTGTCAGAACATCAACAAAACCACTGTTCGTCCAGTATTCTTCCCAGGCACTCGCAGAATTATCAATAACATTCTGAGCAGAAGAAACCTTTGGCTCATCCTCAGGGAGCCCATATTCGACAGTGATAGAGAAAGTCGTTGTTGTCGTTTTCGATGGTTGAACGGTGTACCGGTGGGCATCTGGGCTATCGCGTGAGATACCGAACTTCTCACCCATTACAGTCGTCTTGAACGTCGCTGCAACCATCGTGTGGAAGATGCTTGCACGACTATTTCCTGAGGCTTCTAACATGGTCGTATGATTCGATGTCGCATTCCAATTACCGACAAAAGGGGCACTAAACTTGGCCTCTCCATCGCTCCAGGGGAAATCCAGGAAAACCCCAAGTCTCCCACTCTTCAAAAGTGAAGATCCAATGACAATTCCGATACATCCGGTGTCATCAGCTACAGCGGTCTCGACTGTGATGGTTTCACCTTGGAAGGAGAACCGACTTGCTAGCTTTCCAGTCCATAAATCGAGCTCTTGCTCTACGTTCGTGAGATCATCTCCCGTGATGCTGAGCTTCTCCCCTTCCACCGAATAAAGTACAAGGCCTATCCTTCCGAGATTGACCCTGTTTGGGTTCGAAATGAGCCATTGCTCAACCCCTCCTCCCCCAAAATCATATTGAACCAATCGGCCATGATTGTACCAGCTCACCCCTTTGTAATCCTCTACGTCTTGTATCGTCATGCCAGCAGGAAGTGTATCGTTTTTCCAGCCCCAAGAGGACATGGTGGCAAATGGTAGAAGTGTCTGAAGACCTGTCACGTCCACCCCAAAGGCAAAATTACCGTTGCCAACTTGCATGGGCGTTGTGGCACTGAGAGACGAGCCATTGCGTGTTGGGTTGAAACGTCTGACAAGAGATTGACGATCAATCGATGGCAGTCCATTTGTCAGAGCGGATAGCGCGAGAATAAAGAAAGGGCGCAGCATTTTTTGAGGCCTTCAACGAGACAGTCCCATATTAAATGCGAGCGCCTTCGCGGTCCGGGTCTCATCAGCCCCACTAGACGAGGAGCCCGACTCTCACTCACTGGCTGGTATTCCGTGTACTATGAGCTGACTGAATGATTGATGTGCCTCACCAACTTTCAAATGCTACGCACATGGCTTCGTCCATGCTTCGACACTGTCGCAAGACAACTCTTTCAAGGCATTTGCAATCGGGTCAGCGCATAGTTCTCGTGATCAAGAGTCGACCATGGAAGTTGCATCTCGGTCCGGCTTTCGGGCCTGCAGCAGACCTTCAATGTTGAATACTGAGAGGATGAGTGATGGATGTACGGAACAATTCCCAGATATTGAATCCTTAATTTTTGGTGACGAGTCGATGTCGGGACTGCGGCCCGTTTCTATTTCATAGGAAAACAAGTACGTACAACGTGCCTCGTACTTACAATGTTACATCTACCACAATGACACAAATATTGATGCGAAATGTAAGTTTGATGCCATCAATCGATCTGATCAACTGTTCAAACTCTGTTTCACAGAAGTTTGGAGGCTTTAACTACACGCAAGGACACGTAGACGTAGCAACAATATATATAATTTTATATGATTTATCCACAAGTTTGAGACGGTTCTCGCACAAGTGAATGGGTTCGATTATTATTATTAAACTCTAGACCCGAAGCAACTAGAACTCGTAGGCCTAAGACAACCGCTCCCTGGGGTTATCCGAGCCGTGGTACATAGACTGCTTGCCCATCCTCCCCGAAATCCTATCCCTTTCATACCTCGTTGTTCGTGCACGGACCATTGCGCTCCGCGTGGTATCAGCCGCGATAGACCGGTCTGCGCGTCATCTCTTTTACGTCATTCCGTTTACCCGTAGCTTTTATAGTTTTGCCTTTTTCCTTGTCCCATCATTCTTTTCTTGCGTACTTAGCAGGTTCTGGTCATTCTCGGGACTTAATAGCGTGTTGGGAGTCTTAACAAAACGTGTTGCGTCAGGCGTTTTAATCGGTGGAAGGTTTGGCAGTTTGTGCAGAGTTTCGTCGGCCTTGATGGCTGATCTCGGATTATGATCCGGGATTGACGTCTCGGCCTAAGCACTGCCACGGACTTGGCTCTTCATTTGATCTCTGTTGATCGCTGTAATTCTGACGTGCCTGCTTTGGTTCAGCCATCTTTTTAGTGTTACTTGGGTGGTAGTACTTGTTTCTTAAAAGGTATGTCTTTCACGTCTACAGTTTTCGACGTTCGGCTTACGGTTTTCGGCCGTTTGGGTATAGGAAAGCATTCGTTTTAGTTGTTTTAGTACTTTTGCCGGTCCTCAGCTTCGAGGCCGGCGTATCAATATTGGCCATGAATCGGATGCTGACGGCAATGGCTCACAATCCGAGTTTTGGTACACAATTGACTCGATTGCAGGTAGGCTTCACAAGTCGTGCTCTGCTGTACAGCTCCTGCTTGTTATCGTCTCCCGTACCCAGAAAATCGTAAAGGGGGCGGCGTTTTTTGCGGCGTGTTCTGTAGTATTCAATTTCCTTCTATGTAAGCCTGTTCTTTACGTCAAGCCTTCCCCCTCAAAGATAGTAATCTTCCATGACCTAATCCAGGAGTCAGCCCAGCGAACGGATCATTCAGTTATGGATAAAGAAAGATCTTACACGACCTACCCTCCACTTATCCACATTGACTTAGCTCTCAGTTTCAGCTCCGGCACCAAAGCAGCCATGTACATCCAGAGAATGAGAACACAGAGACAGATAAAACTCCCCAAACTTGGTACGGTGAAGTGCGACCCCTCATGACACATGCTGAACTTTTCCAACTTCTCCTCTCGTTCAAATCCCACTTTTGACTATTGAAATCATGTTGTCACAATGTCCTCTTTGATGAATACTCATTATCTTCGGGCAGTTTGAGAATAACCAGCGTGTTGATTATGCAGGAAATCCTACGACTGATCATGACAGCCTCTTCACGTATTCTAGCCTCCCGAGAGAGGAATGGTTTCCATGAACTGTGATGAGACTTGGACTCACAACATTTTAGAGTGCCACCAGCGTTCTGTTTCCTTATGACTACACACCCTGTGTGCACGGAAACATACGTGAGATCCACTCACCTGTGTACCTGCTGTATGGAGCGGTTATACCCAGCATGGAGTTATGGGTCTAGATGTCCAAGGATGCACCATATTATATGAAATTCTGTGAAGTTATTTGTGGCTGGTTGGGTCAAGCTTGCTGCGGGGCCAAATGTCTATTGGAAATCCTGGAATCCCGAAGTTCTTTTGTGTTCTGAGAATCCTCGTTAGATGTCCTGTACCCAAAGAGGACTCGGAAAGCAGAAAACTTTGAATCTTGCGGATATGGCACGCTGTTGAGGTATATCAATGTCATATACACTGGTACAATTATTTTTTGCTGGAAGCCTTGAAAGTTCCAAGGGCAGGATCAAGCAGTCAACCTCTGTTGGTGTTCTGGAGAGGAGCCGTTATTTTGGGCATTGCAGTGGTGAATATCATGAACCTGTGCTCAAGGACGGTCATGTTGTGAAGCGGCATTGAACAAGGACCTTGACAGGGTACTCAGTGGGCACACTTTGTTTCACAGGCTCCAGATCTAAATGTCAATGTGAAGGTTTTCGTCCTCGCGGTAGTAACCCATTCTGAAACTGTAGCAGACCCTCTCAAAACCTTAGCCTGACACCTGGATAAGCATTATGATGATGAGCTTTGCATTTTGGCCACGCTTCTTCCACATTGCAATTGTTGAGTGCTACGCAAATATTTACAGTACGCTTTGTAATGTATTGGCGGAAAACCACAGCTACCACATGGTCATGTCCAAACAACTATCGACCTTGCATGTGAAGTCGTGTATATAGTCGACTACTTTGCCTCTCCAGACTCAATATTTTCCCTACCCAAGTCACACTTGATGAAGTTTCTCAATCCTTTTAGACCTCCGCCTGGAAGGTTCTGCCAGAAGACAGTGCAGCGTACGTTTTTCTCGCCATTGACGTGTTTCAATACGTTTTTTCTGATTCAAAGCTCAAGATACTTAGGTATCTCTTGAGACTTGCCTTTCAATGGGTCGTGCCTTTCACAGATGTAGGTTTTCGTGTCCCATAAAGTAAATTGAAGTCAACAATAAACACGCCATCGACTAGAACACAGCAGGAAAAAGAGACCTCGATATGACGAATCTCTGTTCTACGCGCTTCTAAAGACTTTTGTGTCTCACATCTGTTGGATTCTTTAAGCTTTGTGATGGTGAGTCATTTTCAAGGTGACGAGTCCATGAAAGCTGACTTCTGGTCATCTCCCATGCATAGATACCTTGAAAACAACCACACTACTTGTATCGAAAGTATTATTTGCCTGGCTCACGAAGTCATACAAATACCATTGTCTCTCTGATTAACAAAAAGCCTCTGCTGGACAGTTTGACAAGCCGCAAGTAATTGGCTATACTATTGGGGTGGCTTTCACGTTGTTCGTGATGCAAAGTATGTAGTTGTCATTGAAATTGCATGCGGGCTAGAGATTTCCAGCTTGGTACACATAATGTTTTCTGTTTAGAATTCTATGTTTACTGAGCTTCAAATGTAGCTGACGAATCATTATTTCCAGGGTAAGTGAACACTGTAATCTTGCGATCAACCTATATTGACCAGCGCTGAAGTCAGTCAGACAAATGGGTTGTTTGTTCGAACAGTGATGGATTTGATTCGTGTTATTTGTGGCCTCCAATTGATTGCATAGTCCAGCTGATGGCGTTGTCTCTTGAAAATTGTTACGACTCTCTGGTCGTGCAGAACTAGAGCATAGTGCTGGAAAAATCATGACCATGATCTCAACAGACACCACTAGACTAGACTGTTTTATGAATACTAGGCACAAGTATGGTCATCTTTCCTACTTGTTTTTTCCCTCCCATTGTGATCAATGATATCCCAATCTTTGAGTCTCTCCAATACAAATCGTGATTGGAATCGGAGTCCTCCTGGGCAAGATATGCTCTATTTTTTACATTTCTGCTCCATTCCATTCTCTGATGTATATCATTTGCTCGGTTATTCAGTGCTCGTTGTGTTCAAATGAATGGCCTATGTGTGGCTATTTGCTATGGTTGTAGCTCAGCCCCAGCTCTATAGATATGTGGTTGACAACTACCACTATGAGGTAGGGGAGTTCAATGCCTTCACTCCCTATACTTTCACCTTGCATAGGCTGAACATCCAGCCTATCCAAATTAACAATCTCAGCAAAACAGAGGTCATTTGTTATCTCTTTGCCAACTGTATTCTCCAATGTGGGTTATTGCTTCTTGGATAACCACTGGTCCAGGAGTGCACTGCACACTGACCTGTTAATGTGGGTTGACAATGAATGCCATCATCAACTTAGGCTAATGGGCAAACTTCCTGCCCTGGCCAAATATGCTGGGTGGTGCAAACTCACCATCAATAATCAGGAGCAATTCTGAGTACTCTTTCAGATCCACAAGAGCTGTGGTCATTTCCCCTTGCATGCCTCTAAATGGCTATGCTATTGGGAACCAGCCATCTTTACCTCACCTCTTGCAACAATCAGCAGAGGTGGTGACTGCCTCTCTAGCTGCAGTGGAGGAGTCATTTTCCAGCTCTACTCATCCTGGTGCAGCCCCAAATGAGGCTAGGCCCTCCTTGTTAGCAGCAGCAATGTCCTCCAGCCTGTCTGCAGCACCTGTTGCATCCTCTCAGGCCATGACTACTGAAGAGTCTATGGAACTGGACTCTCATAAAGAGGCCTCTGCCCTCACTACTGCTAGCTCGAAAGCAACAGATCCCATTGCCCCTGGCTCTTTGAATGTGATTGTAGTAACTGACATTGCTACTGCTGTTGCCCCCAAAGCCAGAACTAGCAGCTCGATCAATACAACTAATGTTGTATCCAAGTGCTGGGCTGACATTGTGAGTAACAAGGAAGCTTTGTCTTTGCAGATGGACAAACAGGCAGGATGGACTACTACACATAGTTCACAATAGTAGAATTACAACCAGGCAAGCTGAGTGCCTGAGCCTACATTCTCTTGTTATGTAGGGACCCATTCAGGGCCCTGGTGCCACCTCATAGCTGGAGTGTTGTATCCCACCCCCTTGTACCACTACTTGATAGCCATCACACTTATGTGAGACTGTTGATGGGCTCAAAAGGGGGTATGTAATGGAGTGTCCATTACTATCTCAGTGTACTTATAGAATACTTATTGAATTATTATAGCTATATCATTCTTGTAGCATCACATGATGCTACCTATAAAATGTATTTACTTCACTTATGTAAGGCAGTGCCTTACTTCATACTTTGTAGACAGAATCATGACTGGTTTTGACCTATGAAGTGTGAACCATAAGCTGCACAACCCATAATGGAAACATGACAATTTCCAATGGAGAAAGGCTTAAAAAGATAGGAAAAGCCTTTTTCCAAAGGAAAATATGTCAAAGAAATGATATCACAGGTTTCTTTTTCCATTTTTCTAATGGAAACAGGTACCAGTGCAAGTAATAATATTGAGCTACTGCATAAAATATGCAAAATCCTCATAAGCCAGTCTTCAAGTTCACTCAACTTGGCATAGGGGACAATTGTCCTGATGGATCACTCCTCCTAGGCTTAAGTCCTTCTGAGATTGCTAGTTAGATTGAGAGCAAGTGCTCCATCTCAGAAAATGATGCATCATCTGACAGTGATATTTGTGGGCTTCTTCCACTTCCAGAGTAGCAAAGCATCCACAATGTTGTCAAGACATTAAGAATCTCTGCAGCTGCTATAAGGAGATTGGTCTTTGGACTGCCCCACCCTCACCTAGCTTAGTCTGTGGGGATTGGCACCTCTATCTAGCTGACCTCCAGACTGCCTGGCCCCTTCTGATTCTCTCACCATCTTGGCTTTCATGCCCAATGGGTATATCATGACTGGCTCATAGTGTCCCACTCCATGCTATGCTGTGACAGGGCAAGTTCTGTGTTCTCATTTGAAGCAACAAGTGTTGCTTGATCCATTGGGAGCTTAGCAGATGGGCTAGATTCCTGGTCCTCCATGGTCACAATAACATTAAAATTTCAATGTTATGATTGTATCTAGTGGCAGTGAACTTCTCCTTCTCTCACAGTAGCTTGGTACAGTTGTCCATAGTGCAAGTTAATGCTAATTTGACTTGAAAAATGTTGTTACAGTTCTCCTAGCTTACATTGTGCACCATGTAAGTCAAATCCAGTTGATTAGTCATGGCTTACATGTATGCAGGTAAGGTGATTCCTTACATCATGTAATACAAGTAATTAAATTGGCAGCATTGAATGGTACTGACAAATGGTATGTAAATAATATATGTACCATTCTAGTTTTGATAAATAATGAATTATGAGATGCCACAAGATATTGTAATATGGAAGCCAAAGGGCACTGTTACACTTACACTAGTCAAGCTTTCTCAAGAAGTTTCATAAGCAGATTTGGGAATTGCTGCTGGCACTGACTGGCTCAAGTGACTACTCCTGTCTTCACTAATTCTTCTGTTCAAACTTATTTTGTGAGTAATAGAAGAACTATGCTGTGCTGATGAGCTTAGACTCACATCTTATGCACCCCTCAATGTATGACACATGTGCCTGTATGCCTTACCCTGTAAATTTTCCTCAGCTATCTGTTCTCTTCTATTAGCTGCAGGACAGCTAGATGGGGTAGAGTACAAGATAGGCCTGTACTAAAGGCTGTGAATTTCCCAAGGTCCAATTCTTTGTCACAAAACCAAAGGCTCCTACCAGCATGGTCTCAATATAAGAGTACTTAGGGTCTGATGACAATGTAAACCCCTCTTGTCACAGTCAGGAGAGGTGACTCTAATAATGACAATGTACCATGTGCCATGTGTCTTTGGCTTTTCTTCCACCCTGGTGCCATTGCCTTCTCTTTTGTGACAATTTACTGTCTTTATATTCCTTCCTGAAGGTGCTGGGCTCCCAAAGTCATAGATCCCTGAAGTCAAGGGGCATCACTTAAGACTTTTAAATTTGATAAAAACACAAATTTCAAAGCCAATAATCTATGTATGTCTTAGAAATTTGTTACCAATAGACATTGAATGTATGACCACATGCACAAGACATACAACATCTAAAATGTTGCACCTCAATACCATTAGACTAAGTATATATATCAACATTCACATTGAGGCTCTTCTATGTGTTTGGACATGTATGAATGTTTGACTAAGTCGACTGGGCTCTACCAATCAGGCAGAACTATGGGCAGGTATGATAGGTATGGATGTCTACATTTTTACCTGTAGTTGCTATGACTCGCCCATACTTACAGTGGGTGATACATACCCTGATGCATCTTTGTATGCATAATACTATACAAGGTATGGAGAGCCAGACAGGTCAAATATCCGAATCAACCTTGATAGAAACCCGCACTTGAGTGGAGTTTGGCATCTATAACCGCTATTGAGTAGGAACACGAAAGAGACATTGTGACATGTGGCGCCGAACCTACCAAAAGACTTCCATTACGATATAGATAAGCGCTTAAATCAGCCTCATTTATGCGGCGTGTTAGCCAGGCTCCACAAGCATTGTAAAGTACGCCCAATGCCCAGGACATGTGGTGATGTCCGCCGAGAATGATTGCTGCTATGTTAAACCTGGCTTCGATGTCCCGACTCGCACCTCCTAACGCTAGGACTAAGAAGCAGCTTTTAAGAGATGTTATAAAGCAATTTGATTACTTGAGTTACCCTGGATCAAGTCAAGTGATGCATTGGATGCATTCATAGCAGGTATTCTTGTCTGCAAAGGCGTTATGGGGCTTTATGAACAGATATATGATGATAAGATCGATCATTGGAGGTATGTCATATCATGTAATATGCTCCCCGATCGATTTATGCGAACTTGAGATCTATATATGTAGAAAGGAAAAACGGTTTGAAGCCACCATTTGAAGTTATAGAGAAAGTGAAGCTCAAGATGATATCGTAGAAAGGGGCGCGATGATACGATGGTTGAGGCTTTGGAAAGTAATAGAAGTCAAGCGCTTGTTCATCGCAACGTTTCCGGTATATCCTGAGAGGAGATCGTGTACCTTTACCTGGGAAGAGAATCAAGATATTTTTCTAGCGTGTGATGATGAATGGATCTGGCACGAGGGTTCAGGACCCCATGCGTCATGGAGCGAAGCCCTTGTCAGCCCTTGTCCCACACTTGCTGTTTTATTGAGAACACATATTGGGATTCTAGTCAGGGACTTCCGCGGGCTTGTACAATAACCGACCACATTTTCGGTGACCTCGGTATAAGTGCTGGGCACCTGTGTATGTGCACCCTCTGATGCTGCAAACCACCCAGGATTTTGCCGAAGTGGGCTTATATCCCTCCATTCCTATCTATCAGGAGTAAATTTGGCTTGCCTATAAAGGCGCATCAAAAAGATGTCCGAGCTTGTCACTAACGGAGACAACTAGCTGTCGGAAGTCTCAAACAATCCGAACGAGATGCTTCCTAACCCTAAATCAGGCGTTGGGTCTTGAAAGTACATGTCGAGGACGGTGTAGCTGCTGCTTCCATGGAAAGGGGAATAAGGTCCGAAAACTAGTGAAAGAGTTGCGAAAACGCATGCATGAATGGAGTACCCGAGGTTTGTTTGTAAGCCGCTGTGCAGGGGGTCATTGCCATATTTGGGCTTAAAGCCATCATGGCTATATATCCAATGATCGTTTCAAGCGATTTTTTCCCCTCCGCCCTGTTTACTTTCAATTTTCTCCCTCCACCCTAGAGGTGCTTTCAACTGGCTGGTCTAATGCTAACTCTTACTCCCGGGTCTGCCTGCGACGTGTGCGCGGAGGAGTATGGTCCTCAGTGCCAACCTCATTCAATTCCTTGTGGTTAGTCAAAAAATCATATGTATAACCATGTGAAAAACCCTTATTCTACATTCTTTCTTCTCTTCTGGATAGGACACGTTCTATGTGCGAGTTGCTGCAGTACCATAGTTGAAAAGACCCCCTCTCGCTTTACGCCCGTCTGTCCTTTCTGTCGAGAAAACTTCACCTGTGACTCAATTCGAATTATACGTATGGAATTTAATTCTTCCAATGGATGGAATACACCGCGGCGAGCGGCTACCTATCCCGTTGAACCCAGTCATACGGACTTTGCCTCTCTGTGGGCACGCAGGACGGATCGATCTTCCGGCATCCATTCGGAAGCTCGCAGGCTTGAGGAAAAAGTGGCAAGGGTCACCGCAAAAAAGTGTTCAGTGGAGGAGGTTGCTGCCCTCTACAGAGAACTGGACGAATGTCTCACGTCTGATGGCTCTGCCCAGGCCAGTCTAATATTGTAATTCACCAGATCGCGCTGCTCATGTCCGCTCTCAGACGTCGCTTCTGCTTAGCGCCGCGCTCCTGCGGGCCATTCTCATGAACCATCAAGCACATTCCGAAGCTAGTAGGAATATGAAAATCGTCGAGGCCAACCTCAAAGCCAAAATAGACGAACTACAAATAACCAACGAAAAAATAGAAACAGAATTGAGAAAGTATGTTTACTCTACACTCTATTAAACATGTTTAATCGTCAAACATTTCCATTCCAATCAGACAAGTGAGTTGTACTACTTGAGTTGACTGCTATTCTGGCTTATAATCCTTTAACAGCGCCAACAATATGTAGCAAAGGCGCAGGACTATCAGAATGTCTGTGTGGAGTTAAATAAATTGAAAGATTCACTCGCTAGCGGCGGCATTCCTACAGATGCTTGTCATTCTGCGACATCGCCAGCACCACAATCGACGTCTCCCACTCCGTATACATCGGCATCCTCACAGTCGCCACTTTCACGATTTAACTCGATACATCAGAGATCATCCTCGATATCTTCACGACCAACGACACCCGCTACGCCTTCGCCTTCACGAACCTATACGCCTGCTCCTTCGAGTCCTCTGAGAACTCAAACTCCTGCACCTTTCGTTAAGACGCAAACACCAATGACTCGGTCATACACTCCTGCACCAACCCACAACCTGCGTTCGATGACGCAAACACCTAGCCTCATGCGGACAACAACTCCAGCGCCACCTCCCATTCCCACAAAACCACGCAGACTGTCTACGCCATCAACTCCTGCACCCCCAAAAATGGTGCGTTCCACGTCAGAGGAGAAAGCAGAACTTCACCAGATCTGGATCCCACCCCAATCCCCCGATCCTCCATTACGCACACCGTCCCGAAGTGCGACTCGGATATTTACTACCGCTTCCTCACGATTTTCACCTTCTGCTGCTCGTTGACTGTTTTCTATATCCTTTACATTCGTCAGGGACACTGCGATTGTTTTTTCTCGCGCATGTATCTTATCAATGTTCCTATCGCTTTTCTTAGCCTCTCGTATCACTCGATCGGATGCCTATCTGCCCTTACATTTTCCCTTGTACATAGTCTATACCCCCTTACTTTCTCATTTGTAACCCTCACCTTCCTTTCTATCAACACTCTTTATGCTGATACTTTATGGAGAGCTTGCTTTCCCTCGTCGTGTTATTATTGCTATCTTTTATTTATCCTATAGAAGCTGGACAATTACTACCCCAGCACCCGTTGTAGCATTTCTAGCATTTATCATCTAACTTGCGTACCTATAGCTTGATTATCTGCGTTTCAATTATTTCGTATTGTTTCATTGTAGTATACACACATATAATGCTATTACTTTTACTTCTTTGAACAATCTATGCCCCACACCATGCCTTTCTAGCCTCGTGGCAACCATGTGGTTAGATTTCATACTTGCTCATACGATATTAAGTGTAGGCACGTCAAACAGCCCATTACACAGATTGCTGTAAACTTGACTTGAATATTACCGCAGGCCTACTGAATCTCTCGTAACATAGGCAGCGCATATCTATCATCCATCAAACACCCGCTCTCGAAGTTAATGAATCTCTAAACAAAATATCAAAATATCTGCCTGCCATAAACCTTTGCCGTTGCAACTCCAGGGATATAAAACAAGACGAGAGATTGTATACGGCATCCATTACAACGGCACGCATGGAAGGACAGGGTGTCTCGTGGGGTAAACGCGTCTTTTCCGATCAGTCTGAAGACTCCAGACGCCCAAGTTAACCGTTTTAGCTTGGAACATCATGCGAGACGATTCAGAAGATGGCGAGTCGTGAGATCATGTGTGCAGATGGCGAGTCGTGAGATCATGTGTGCTTTCCAGACTCGTAGCCGTCCTTGTGTACTATGTACATACATTCTTTGAGTTGTTTGTAGATATGAATTCGTAACTAAATATGAGTATAATTGCACATGCACTGACCTTGGGTCTCGAAGCGAAGCAATGTAGAATATGAAATTTATATGAAATGCCGCCAAATACAATATTCGTTCGAGGCACTGGGTAGCTAACGGTCAAGTGATTGTATTTCAGTTTCACACGTAACAGTGTCCCTGACCTCAAACAGAAGTGAGGGTAGTAATCTTTCAAGTTGTATGTGTGTAAATTATCTGTCATATTACAGACTGTCAGCCACTCGCAGGCCTGTCGATGATCAGAACCTCGGAAGTCGCTCAAGCTTAGGCTCAAGACAGGATTCATGGAAGTTGTGACATCACTTCTCTGCTCCACGTCATGGCCCCTCGGAATGCCTCAACGAGATAGCTGAGCTCACTGTGTTGCTGACCAGGAAGAACCCAAAAGTATAATGCACAAAAGACCATCCTTAGCGCAGACTTTGCTGTACGTTGGTTACCAGAAAGGCTTAACTTGACGGTTGTCATCTTCCCACGTCAAATTAGCTTACCAGGTAGCCAGTCCCCAGACCGTCGACGGCAGATTGATCCATATTGCCCCAAGGTATCAATGAGCAACAGTCAGAAGTTCTGCGGTCACAGGACAATCCCAAGTAAATACAAAGAGGGAGGCAAAAACGTGGCACTGGCAACGCGTGTTAGGCACCATGCCAGCGCGACACTCACACAAGGGGATAGGGACATACTTAGATGGGCATAAGTGCTAGAATCCTGCTGTGTTATCTGACGCGTCACAGAACTAAAATGATCTCATATAATGTGTGCAAGATGTAATTAGATCACGATTAGATGGAAGATAAGGTTCATGGACATGGACATAACATCACTAACACATAAGTCTACTGTGAAATACGTCTGTTCTTCACTAATATTATAGTACATATGATCATTGAATAATTGGGCGTAAGAGTCTACCCACTGGCAGACTGAACAGTGTGAGAGGTGTTGCTCGGGAGCTGATGTTGAGGATGAGGAACGTTGCCACTCAGATGGAATATCAACTGACTGGAGATGTAATCCCAAGTGCTTTTGCCAGCGCTTCAAATTCAGTAGCAGTGGGCCGCTTGGCTGCGGTGCATACTACGTGATTAGATGAGTATTAGGCTTTAGAGACGTTAGAAACGGACACAAACTATCGATAACATGCTGTTCAGTTGAACCAATCTTAGCGGCGATGGCAGCATAGGAAAGACCTTCGAGTATCATCTCCATATTTCAGTCGATCTAGTAAGGAAGCTAATGTGTAGTACGTACCTGACTTCTGTTTTGCTGCGGCAACAGCAGTGCAGTGCGGATCTGGAGCCATAATCGAAAATGAGATAGATGATGGGAGTCTGGGGAGATGGTGGTCAAGGTAAGAAAGGATGTTAAGCTAATTAAAGCTATTCAAGTGTCATATGCCCCAGCTCACAGGCAAGTCCGGCGAAGACCTCAGATTACCTTATCGATCAGTCTTGCCATCGATTGTGAGCAAAATATCAAATGCAACAAGATGCACACGTAAAGTGCACGGCAGCGACTAAAATCAAAAATATTGAATCTCGTCTATATAGCAAGAAGCGTCGTTTTAAAATCGACAGGCAGGCCTCGATAGTCTATTCTGGATGCTAATTTGTCTGTAAAGACTGTTTTGAATCGAGCACACCTGAGACTCCTTAGGCTTGTCCTGTGCTTCTGTCATGCTTGCCGAGCCTGTTATGGTGCTGTTTGATCAACGTTTGGGTAAATATCAAATTGAAGCTGTTTTTCTGGTCTATAAATTTCAAACTACTGAGAATTCATGTAGATTTTGGATTCCTTGTGTTTATCTAACCGTTGTGTCAATTGTCGTATCGACGGAATCACAAGGGTCAGCGTGTCCCCAAAAAGGGTCCGCGATGCTTGACATTGTAGTGCTTCGTTTGTCAGTGTTATCTTCTACAGACAACCAAATTTTGAGAGTGCTTGTCATCGACCAGTCCATTCCCAAGCTTTCTCCTTAGTTTCGTCAAAATGGTGCGTTGTATATGTTTCAATGTCTTTGCAGGCCTGTTTCCATGCCTTTGAGCAAGAAAACTGTGTCGAAATCGACTAGAATTCGGTGGATTAAGAGACTGACCATTGGATGTCGTTTCTAGCCCCCTAAAAAAGTCAAGGCACCCAAGGAGGAAAACACCGTTTCGCTTGGTCCCCAGGTTGCTGAGGGAGAGCTCGTTTTTGGTGTTGCTCACATCTTTGCCTCTTTCAACGATACTTTCGTTCACGTAACCGATTTGTCGGGCAAAGAAACGATCTCCCGTGTTACTGGTATGTCCAATATGCGAGTATATTGACGTTGACTAATTAATCTGCTACTCCAACAACAGGTGGAATGAAAGTAAAAGCCGACCGAGACGAATCGTCTCCCTACGCCGCCATGCTGGCCGCGCAGGATGTCGCTGCCCGTTGCCGTGAAGTTGGAATCACCGCTTTGCATATCAAGCTCCGTGCTACTGGTGGAACTGGCACCAAAACTCCTGGCCCTGGTGCTCAGAGTGCTCTCCGTGCTCTTGCCCGTGCTGGTATGCGTATCGGACGTATCGAGGACGTCACTCCCGTCCCTACTGATTCTACCAGGCGCAAGGTGCGTTACTATGTGTTTGTCGTAGTTCAGACATGAGATAATTGACGGCTTGACAGGGTGGTCGTCGCGGTCGTCGTCTGTGATCGTTATTACCAACAGGTTTTACTTATGTATACTTGCTATTTGTACTTCGGAGAAAAATTGTACATAGGTATTGCTCAATATGAATGTCGCCGCTCGACGCGCATCAGGTCTTCAATGACCTGCCCCGCGGTCGTCCACTCCATGCGTCTCGACTTCGATTAACTTTGTACTACCATGATCCGTTATGCATTAGTCGCCAGTCTTTCATAAAAAAATACCTGCTGAAGCGCTGAAGGCGTGGCGGGGTGCTTTTTGTAACAGTGCTCCCCTGGGTATAAAGAGACCACAAAGTTAGCGTTGGGCTCACGATTTGATGTTTTAAGGTGGAGTCACTTTGAAGGAAATGCCCTTACGCGCGCAGTTGTGAGACTCGGCGGTTTTTTTAAACCTTCATCCTATACCCACCAAAACCTCGTTACGCATAAGTCGCGATAAATCGAGGTAACAGGTTTTCATAAGCTGGGTACCTCAAGCTTCTGTAATGTTGCTTATCCCTTTCCTTTCACCCTCTCGATGTCTGGAAAAAACTACAACGATTGTTACTAGCAATACTATCTAGAATCAGGTAATCAAGGATTCTGAGGGGCTATTATTAGGGTATGGCGTAATGGTGCTAATTGTTTATGAAATAGCGATAAAAATCTCTCGCGCGAAAATACATTGACTTCTGCTGACGATTCTGCGTATTTTTGCAGGAACTTCTGGTATGATCCGCATATCTGCATAGATATTAGAAAGTTATTTTCCGGGTACCAAGAAAGATGATGATCCCTTACGTATTGGCACGACAGCGCGGCTACCAGCTCCGATTTGCTCCGATTTCGAGTGACCTCCACCAAATCTTCGATATAGGAAGCCGCCTTGTCCAAATCACCACACTCTAAGTGAAGCTCAGAGATCATTGCAGTAGCAGCGAGCGTATCCGGATCATAGTAGAATGCTTCCATGTAGCAAGCTTTCGCCGATCCGACGTCGTGTTTCCATTGAAAGAGAGTACGGCCTTTGTTTAAGAGAGGATCTATATAGGCCGCTGCTTTGTGTTCCTTCATCTCGAAGGCATGCTCAAACATTTCAATAGCATCCTTATAATGATGCTGAGAAAGATGGAGTTCCCCACTACAAAATACGATCAAGGACATATCATAGACTGGAAGAGATAGTTACAGGTAGTTGAGCGGCTCGCTTCGATTCGGGAATAAATCGAGCATACTCCTGAGCGTACTCTCGCCCCTCCTGAATTCCTTGAGTCCAAAATAAGCAGCGGCGAGCCGTACGTGCGAGGGCATGAAGAAGGCATGAAGCAAGGCTGATAGACTTTTTAAAATCATCAGCAGCCCAAGAATAATACTCTCTCTCAAGATAGACTGAAGTGGAAGAGTCTTACCGGGAATGTAAAAAAACAAGATAAATGATAATCCTCATACCTTGGCCTCTGTGATGATAGATATCTGGGTTATCCCCGTCACGGATGATGGCATTCTCGAAGCATTTGAATGCTGCTTCCTCATCATCTTGTTCGAAGCGGATTTTTGCAAACTTTATGAAGTTCTGCGTAAGATCCGGGTAGATGGAAAGGGACGAAAGGAAATCGCTCTTCGCCGCGGGGAGGTCATCCAGAAGATACCTAGTTTGCAACGTGACTTTAGCATCATTGGAGAAGGTGGTCTATTTACTCGCTTGAATGTCCCGCGAAGATTTCGTGCCGTCGCCCTGCCTTGACGCCAGGATATAGAAATCCCACGATCTAAAGCTTCGTTCACCAGTAACATGGCACTCTGATAATCAGCTAGACTGATCGCCTCAAGGGATTTGAGGAGTGCTATGTCCCCTGCTGACAAACGAGCAGGAATGTCCAATGTTGTTTCTACACAAAAATCCCATGATGACAAGTATGAAATATATTAGACACATACGAGCTCGGAAGCTTGCGAAGTAGGTTGAGGCGACCGAGAACGGTGGTAAGCTTGTATCTTTGTTTTGCATAAGACGCCATTGTTCGAGAGCAAAAAATAAGCCAATTAATTTGATCAGCGGATTAGGATACGTACATCGAGAATCTCTGAAGCTTTCTCTGTGGCGAACTTCTTGAGAAGTCGATCAACTGACCCTAAATCCTTCGTGATTCCCGTTAGGTCCAACGAGGTTGTCGTGATGAAATCTGACTTCTTGTTCAACTTCAATGAAACAGAGAACCCGATTGACTTACCATCCAATGCGTCATCAAAACGTTCGAGAATCTCGTAAGCAGTGCCACGACGATGTATCGCCTTGACATAGGTCGGACTATGCTGTATTGCCTCACTACAATCTTGCACAGCGAGGTGAGGAACCTGTGGTGTCATTCTTAGATAGCCTTATACCCAGTCAATACCTCTTTAGTTGGGTCCGGGTGAGTCGTGGTACGTACAGGCGGCCCTATTGGCATAGAAAGTGGCGTCATATTTGGACGAAGTTTCAATAGCACGAGAATAAAACGATACTGCAAGTGTGAATTCTTCGCTTTCGTAAGCTCTATTACCATCTTCCTTGAAAGCTTTCGCAAGGATATCACGTTCCTTAAGCGGACGTAAGTCAGGTTTTGTGAAACGGTAAAGATGTTGTGCGTGAGCACATACTCTGTCTGGGAGATCCAAAGTGAATCGACTGTAGACTGACCATTCTGCCTTTAGACAGGCAACCTAGCGAGGACAGGTCAAATTTGAAATAGTTTGTCTCGATGCCTCATAGTATTACCTGCTTATAATAGAAATTTATAGGATGGAAAGATTAAAATAGGGCACTGGCACACGACATACCATTGAACTTCTTTCAACTTGGTTGAGAGGCTCTGTTCGATAGCGCTTGCCTCCTCCTTCAATAATGCATGAGCAACGTTTATCTGCTCTAATTCATGACTCAGTCTGTTTTGAGCCCTAACAATCTCCAGCGTCTTGATGAGGACTTCATGCTACAAATCTTACGTTTCAGCGAATGCCGATCGTGAATTGCTACTCTATCAGTACGCACTGCATTTCCATTGCTTTCGAGCCATTGCTCTACCTCCATTACGAGCGCGATTTCATCCAGTTCTGAGAGTTCAAGACTCCACGATATGATCAGCTTCTTCAACAAGTCAATCGCAGCTTGTTCTGTACAACCCGACTCGGATGCTTCACCCTCTATGATCAATTTCACAGCAGAATTGGGTATGAACGATTCTCTGCACATCGGGCATGCGCTAGGATACATGCCACAAAGACAACTATCGATTATCAAAACCTTTAAGCGCCCGAGAATACGGCAGCGGACGTACTCTCTGCAAAATATATGACCACATGAAATGGCGAAAGGTGGACGAGTGTCACTATGACCAGTGAATGATTCAAAACAGATATCACAAGAGCTCGAGGGGTCGAGAACCAAGGGCATGTCTAAGAGGTCATCAGATAGCTGTACATGCTGATATTTAGATATCAGTCAGTGCCGATAGGGGCGGTAACCAGCAAGCCGTCACCGTGGACGGTGATCGTTGCATCAAAAGTCAAATCTAATCTACATAATTCCAATTCTCCATAGTAAATCTGATCTGCAGCTCTGTACTATGGTTATGGAAAGATCGTAAAACGTTTATTTCTCTGTTCCTAGCTGAACTCTTCCTCGTACGTTTCTTCATGAAATACATTATAAGGCTGCTATATGATGAGTACAACACGATCCAAGACAATTTTGCACGTCAATCGAATCAGGTTGCATACGTAGCAGCTCAGATCCTGAGGCCGCTAGTGATGCAGTAAATCATATCCCTTCTTCAAGTCTGAATACGGTATCTATACAAACACAAGCCGAGAGTTCCGGAAGATCTAACCTATTCAACCGAACTCCTGCTCCTCATCTTAAACAAGAACCTGGCAACTTCTGCGTCTTCCGTTCTGGTCTTCAAATACGCCTCCAAGGTGAAGTGTGCTTGCTTGCGCGCTGCGAGTAGGGGTTTTATCAGCTTTCGCGTAGGTACTTTTCTTGTTGAAGGTAGACATGTGTTTTTCACGGGACTGTCACCATCACCCGCATCTTGTTTCTTCTTGATGAATCGGTTTTGAGGAGGCACAGGCGGGCGCTGATATTTTTTTAAATCCTCCAAGCTGGCCGGGCGCTGGGGAAATAGACCAAGACAAAGCTTGTGTAGGGACAGCAATGTCTTCAACCTACAATAGCATTGAGGAATAAATCCAGCGAAGCCGTAGTAGATAGCACTCACCTTTTATAATTATCTATTGTCAGAAAAAAAAGGCAACTCAGATGATCACCGATTATTGGCTGGGAAGACCAACATACCGTACACAAGCGCATTATGCCACCGTACGAGTAGATACACACTACTGTATGCAGCACCTAGCACAATCACTATCCGTTTCAAACGCCCTAACACTCCCTCTTGCGCAGTTTTGCCCAACAACTTCCACACTAGCTCCAGACCTCCATATTTCCTCAAACATCCGAGTGCCGCACCCAGCCCAACCCCTAGCCCAACCCCCAGCCCAACCCCACCGAAAATTACTTTGAACTGCGCTTCCGTTTCAACCTCACCCTCTTTAGCGAACGCTTTGGCAGCAAACTTCGCCGCGATATATGCTGGGATGTGCAATAACATCGGCGGGAGGAAGAAGACAAAACTAAAGAAGGCGAACAGCACATGTCGAACAGTTCGTGGGAGGCGGATAAACAAGGGCTTTGACTTGATGGGGAGGAGGAAGGTAAGAGAGGAGTGGGAGATACCAGTGTAGTGCAGAAGAGAGTAGTACGTAGTAAGAGCGGTTTTTGCAGCATCCAGGGTGGCCGATGAAGAGGAGGTAGTAAATAAGTCTACGAGACTAACAAGGAGGTGAGTTGATGATAAGCACGCTTCGAGAAGTAACGGACTTCTGAGAGACTGATAACCAATCCCTTAGAGGGACGTTCGCAGGATCTTCATAAATAATGTCTCGAGCCATTTGTGCTGCATAGAGAGTATCCCTAGGAACAGAAAACAGATTATAAGTTTCATCCATAGATAGGAAAGTAATGAACTCACCAATCTGGTGCGTTGATGGTCATAGCCCGCATTTGTCTCTCCATCTCAGCCGTAAGCTGCTTGACAATCGCTTTAGTCACGGCTTGAACGTCTGCACCTCCTCCGAACAACTCTGGCATGTATGACTCGACCACAATAGGTTCGCCGTATCTGAACTTGTTACATGGGATCTAGAAATTTGACTACAGCGCTGGATACTAACCTCACATATACCTGGTTCATGATCAGTACACGAGGGAGGTTCACATCGCAAGAGCACCTACCCTACTCTGATAGCGCGCTTTGTCTGTATAGACAATTCCCACCGGCACAATGGTCAACTTGGATAAACCATTCTTGTCGCGCGCCCACTTCACGTAGTCAATTGCAGCCCATGCCGTACCAGACATTACTTGCATGATAGTGGGCAACGTGTAACTTGTACCTTCTGGAAAGACGCCGATGACACCTCCATGTGCTAGAGCCATAGATGACTCGCGAAATAGGCTTGTTTGTGACGAGACTCCACTCCCGCTCACACTCCCGTCGCCGATATTGGGATTTCGCTTGACGGGTATAGCACCTGAGGACAACATGATAGAACGCGCTAAAGGATTCGCAAACATTGATGACTTGGCCCAGAAGGATAGGTAACGCCGATGAGGTATTGTCGCGGCTACGTGGAGACCTAATTGGAAAGATGGCAACCAATCGACGAAGAGTGAGTCGCACCCAACGTAACAATGTCAATGATCTCGTTATGATGCGTTGATGCTCTGTTAGGACATTTCAGAAATGCATATTTTCCATAAGCGGAGGACAGGATCAAAGAAGAATGCACAACAGCTTCTGAGTCGTTTCAGGAAATGCGTCCTATATACCCGTAAGGTTCAACAAAATTCGAACAGTATTCGAACAATTCTGAATAACTATGAGAAAATTGTAGAGATTGAATCACAAACATGATGAGAGGTCCATCGCTGGTCACATTTTCCTGTCCTTCAATGTAGACGTCAGAATAAAACCCCCCAAGAGACCAATCGGATATTTTGCGCAGAACGCGGTAAACAATCTTGAGCTCCATGACGAGGACTAGGAGAAACCAAACCAAAGTGACTGCTAACTAAGGAGAGAGACTGAGAGGGCAGACAGCTCAGAAGAGCGTGCCGAACGTTCAGAGGTGAACGTAACGTGGTTGAAGGATACTTCAGGATGATTGTGACACGAACTGAAGAATCAATTGACCCACTATGACACCTCGTGACATATCATGTGACCGGTCTGGAAAATGACTGCGTTTAATTCTACTGTCAGGTTAGATTGGGCAAGATGTGATGGGGGGCTTGCTCAGGGTTAATTTGGGCAGCAGATTAGATCACCGTTCGTGCATTGTCTCTCTCCCTTCCACTTATCACTGTCCTCCCTTTGTCTCGCTTATATTACTTATCACTGTCTTCTCTCATTGTTCTATAGGACATTTATACCTGCGAGCCCAATCTGAACAAATCATTGTCTCACACTGTGCTCACAGTGCATGTACTCACTAGATCTATGTTATGCTATGTTACACGTCTTTTGTCATTGTCAGATCTAATCCATTTGAGCATTTGTGCCTCAGTAACCCTTGTGCATGCCCTCACAGCCTCCTAGATCCTCAGATGGACAATTCACCAGAGCATCTCCCACCCCACCCATGCACACCCCTGCCACCAGCATGTCCACTGCTGAAACAGCAGTTTTTGCCAAGGAGTTCAGTGCCCTTCACAAATCCAACAGAGAGCTCCAGGCAATGATGCAGGAGATCATGGGAAGGCTATCCCAGTCTGGCAGCTTGGCCATGCCACCTCCACTGCCAGCCACATCTTTGGCACCTCCAAACTAGGGGCACTCCTTTGTGCCACCAATTGCAGGCATCAGGGTCAATGGTACATACTCATCTGCTGCTTCCCTTTCCCTCTGCACCCATTTCCCCAATGTCAATGTGGCAGTGATTGGGGCTATCATCTTGCACAATTTCAAGGCAGCAGACCTACACAAGCTTGACCCTACCAATTGAGACAAGGAAACAGCTTACAGGTTCAATGGTGCAATGAATCAATTTGAAGTGAGCCACCATGCAGCCAGGGAATACAAAATCCCCTTCTCTGTCCTCATCCTCTTGCAAACTTACTTTAACATCCTGTATTTTTACACAGGAAGCACCAATGTAGCAGGCACATTCTACAACTACACAGCTTATCTCCTGAAGCTCATGGTAGAGTATGAGTGGACTGCCATCTTCAACTACCATTTGGTCTTCTTCAACCATTGGAGGGCAAACATGGCTGTGGGCAATTATTCCAAGTAGGCCTCATGCAACAATGGCTTGCTGTTCAAACATGTATATGGGCACAAGAGGTCAACACAGCCAAAGCCAAAGAACTTGACCAGGATGCCATCCACTCCAGGCAAGGCCTGCCAGAAATTTAATGACAGATGATGCACCACAAACCCATGCCCTTGGGGCTACCCTCACACCTGCACCTCATGTGGTAAGCCCAACTATAGGAAGCACTAGCATAAGGATTAGGCCCCAGACTAGGTGAGTCATCCTCCCATGTACCCAACTTGCCCAGGCCCACACTCAGGTACACCATCACTGTCCATTGTCTTTTGCACACTGGAACCCCTTGATCATTCACTCCTCATACCTCCTCCCTACCCAAACACCTCTCCTTGCTCCAACACTCCCCTACTCAACAACTCTTGCCTACTGCATGTCACTTCCATGCTTAACAAGCAAGCATGGGCAGCATACTTAGCAGAATATCCAGACCATACATTTGTATCTACAATATTATAAATAATACATATTAGTGCAAACCTTGGCTTCTCTGGCAATTGCACCCTGCACCAATTATGCAATAACCTCAGCTCTGCATTTACCAAACCTGTCACTATTGACACCCTGTCAGCCAACATCACTGCACAGACTGCTAACAGGCACATGCATGGACCCATCCCATCACCCCCCTTTTCCAACTTTTGCACTCCACCCATTGGAGCCATCACACACAAGCATTCATCAAAGATCTGCAGGATCCACCACTTCTCATAGCCAAAGAGCCAGTCTGTAAATGATGGGATCCACAACACTGAAGCCTTGATTGAGTATGACATGATTGATTGGGCCAGCAGTGACCTCATAGTGTCAGGGCCAGGTTCCTTAATGCTGAAACTCAACCTTGAATCCATGTTCCACTACATACCCATTTGTGTAGAGGACTGGACACTGCTAGGCTTTGAATGGCTCAGCAAGTACTACTACAATGTCATGCTAGTGTTTGGGGGCCACTCAGTGCCCTATATCTTCAACCTGTTTGCCAAGGCCTTACATTGGATACTTCAGTGTAACATACTCACACAAATTTGCCACTACCTGGACAATTTCCTCAGCATCCCCCCTCCTGCCTCACTTGCCATACTGGGCACATTGCAGTGAGTGCTGGACATCAGGGTCTAGCTAGGCCTGACATTCCAAGCATCAAAAATTGTCAGCCCCAACACTTGCATCAAGTTCCTTGGCCTGGAACTAGACTCAGTTGCAATGGAAGTGTGCCTGCCCATTGACAAGCTCACCTAGCTGAGAGAACTAACCATGGCTTGGATGGCACACTGCTGCTGCACACACTGTGAGCTTGACAGGCTGACAGGTTTCTTACAGTTTACCTCCCAAGTCATTCCAGCTTCCCATGCTTTCCTCCAAGGGCTCTACAATTTTGTGGCCACCTTCCCATCCACACCCTTCATCAGGTGGCATGCCATTGCTCAAAAATGGAACAGAGTGTGCTTCCTAACACCATCACACACTACAATCAACATTTATACTGATGCTAGCAGCACCAAGGGCCTTGGTGGGCATCTTGGCATGGAATGGTTCTCAGCCCACTGCTCTTGATGCCTACAGCATGAACATATCCAGGTCAAGGAAATGTTTTCTGTCATCTACTCAATCCTCTGCTGGGGCAAATCCTTTAGAGGGCACCACATTGTTTTTCATGTAGACAATGAGGCTGTTTATAATGCAATTTGCAGCATAACAATCAGATCCATGCCAACAATGAAATTTGTGAAGCACTTGATAGCCCTTGCCTGCCATCTCAACTTCTCCTTTTCTTCTAAGTGGCTTTTTTCTGTTGATAATTCCATTGCTGATGCTGCTTCTTGCTTCTCCTTCTCATACATGTTCTTGATTGCTCCTTGGCTCAACAAGAAACTGGCCTCAAAATGCCTCCAACTTGGTGGTATCAGCAAAATAGGCACCACCCACAAGCTGTTGCATTTTACCTATGGCACAGGCTCATCACAAGCACTTGACATACATACTCTACAGGCCAAAGACAGTTCATCCTATTTGTGCAGCACCTTTACAATGCCAATGGCTCCATATTCCCTGCCTCACAATCTGCTATCCTTGCCTGGGTCACAAGCCTCAGAGGCAGAGTCCAGCCTAAAACAATCAAGGCTTACTTGTTAGCAGTTTGATCTCTTCATGTCAACAGCAGACTCCTCTTTACTGCAATTAAATCCTCACTGGTTTAATGCTCATCTGGAGCATCAAGCGCTACCATAGCAAGCATGATTGATGCCCTGTCCAGCCTGTCACCCTGCCCATCCTCATGGCTCTACTTTCCCAACTCCAGCTCAGAACCACTGTGGGCCACAGCACCATTTATGCTGTGTGCTGCCTTGCTCACTCAGCACTTCTCTGCAGTGGCAAGTTCACAGTGGAAAAGGGAGGAAAGTATAGCCCCAGCCTTAGTCTCTCATGCAAATCCATCACATTCATTCCCAACTTTGCAACAGCCACCCATGCTCATGTCACCCTGCCAGTTTCCAAGACTGACCCTTTCTAGAAAGGGGTTACAATCACCATTGTGGCTGCACCTGGCCTTCCCACCTGCCCCATTGCCACCCTCAAATACCTGTTCAGCAAGCTCCCATGTGCAGGCAATGCCTCACTCTTTGAGCAGACCAATAGCAGGGCAATGTCCTACAACTACTTTGTCAAGGCCATCCAGGACACACCATCCCTTGCAGGACTCAGCCCCAAATGCTATACAGAACACAGCTTCAGATAGGGTGCAGCATCAGTGGCTGCAGCAGTGGACTACTCAGACTATGAGATCCAGCTCCTTGGCTGGTAGCATAGCAACTCATACAAGCTGTATATTGAGAATGAGCCCACACAAATCTTGTATCTTTCTTCCCTCCTTCACTTGGCACACACTCATCTAGTCCCTTTCTAATCTCCAACTCTATGAGACTTCACTGCCATAGCTTGAGTCTTCTGGTTCCTCTCTCTTTTGGGAGGGAAAAATGGTGCTTGAGAACTTTTCAGACTCAAAGAAATACCATTTTCTTTTTGCAAACACATGATCAAACTTTGAGTCCACTTTTCTTTCACCCACACAACCACTCCTTAATCTGCTACCCATAATCAACCTCACCACCTTGGCCTTGCAACTCAATCACACTGAATTAATAGATTGGGCAAGATGTGATGGGGGGCTTGCTCAGAGTTAATTTGGGCAACAGATTAGATTACTGTTTGTGCATTGTCTCTCTCTCTTCCACTTATCACTGTCCTCCCTTTATCTCACTTATATTCCTTATCATTGTCTTCTCTCATTGTTCTATAGGACATTTATACCTGTGAGTGCAATCCAAACAAATCATTGTCTCACACTGCACTGATACAATGTTGTCACACTATTGGGAACATAATAAAACACCAGAAGTCAAAACAAACATTTATTAAGGCTGAAAACTGTAAGCCTCCTGGTAAAACAAGTTCCAGCAACATTATCCCTTTAAAATACACCAGAAGAAATACAGAACAGGATAGGACAAGGACTATAATAGACTATACACTCAATAATAGTCCAATCACTGTAATGGGAGGGGAAGCATGGGACTGGCAAAGGCACCTGAGTGGCATCAATTCTGGCAAGATCTAGATCTGATCTAAGAATGACCAGATTGGAATGTTGACTGAAAGGAGGTAAAGTGGGAATGAATGAGAAAGAATGGAATGGAAGGATATGAAATGAATGGAATGAAGGGAAGGGAAAGAAAGATGAATGGAAGAATATGAAAAGAATAAAGGAAGATGAATGGAAGAACCTGGATGGGAAAGAACCTGAATGGGGAAGAATATGAAATGAATAAAGGAAGAAGAAGGGAAGAAACTGAATGGGGAAGGATATGAAATGAATCAAGGAAGATGAATGAAATGAATGGGAGGGAAAAGATGAATGGAAGAAATACAAAGGAGGAAGAGATAAATTGTGCAAATGGAAGCTAAGAATGCAAAGGAGGAATGATGGCACAAGGAACTAGCCTGTGGTACTGAAACAGGCATCCTAAAAGGGGGAATTAGAATAACAGTTATGAATAATGGACTGGAAAGTATGGGACCAAAAGTCATGTGCAGGGGGTGGTCTGTCCATTGTAGAAAGAGGTATAAATAGCCCAAGTAGAGTAACAAATGGACAGGCAGAGGGACCGCTTTTGATCTTAAACCACCATCTGACCACCGTGGGAAACCGAGTTTTTAGGCTCGGACGGACCATAGGAAAGAGGGGGCAAGGGATTGGAAGTAGATAGCTCTATAAAAACACCTCTTAACACTCTCTAAAGAACATCAAACACGTATACGAGATGCCGGCCAACAGCAATAGCGGGGGCACGACGGCGAAGGAAGCGAGCCAGATGACACGTAAAACGTCAAACGGTGCACCAGGCGCAACAACGCGGAGCGCCACTAGGGGACTTCAGCCAAAGGTACAAATGGCAAAGGGAGCCAGAGCGTGGCTGCTAGAAAATGGCGCACTCGCATCCGAAGACGAGCCCATGAGTCTGGACGGCCTGAGGAAAGCACTAGTCACGTTATACACGAGGAAGGACATACCACAGGATGTGAAGGATGGAATGAAAGCGATAGCGATAGGGCTGGAAGAGGTGAAGGTTGAAGAGACGGGGAAAATGGTGATGGAGAAAGTAGGGAAGGCGATGGACAAATACAGAGAGGCGTTGGAAACCTTGGTGGAGGCAACGGTGAAGACGATAACGGAAATGGCGGAGCAAACAAAGGAGCTGGTAGAGAGGGTGGAGGAAGGACAGGTGGTGGACATGAGGAGGGAGGAAAGCACCACAAAGGAGGTGAGAACCGGAGGAGATGAGGGAGAGGAGGAGGCCCCGAGGAACCACACAGTGAGTTATGCACAGGCCGCACGCAGAGCCGAACGGGAAGATGTAGAACGGCGAGCGAAAGACAGGACAAGGCAACTCATTGTAGACAACACCGAGGGGGGCAGGGGTTGGAAGGATCTAACGGAGAAGGAGCTGATAGAGAAGGCCAAAGTGGCCAAAGAGCTGATGGGGATACAGGGCATGGATAGCCCAGAGATCGAATTCCTGTCAGCCAGGAAACTGAGAAATGGAGGGGTCTTATACAAACTGAATTCCACAGATGCGGCCGAGTGGCTAGCCAAACCCGACGTCCGCAGGACCTTCCTGAGCAGATTTGGAGCGGGGGCAATGGTCAAAGACAGGGTATACAACGTATTTGTGGAATTCGTACCCATAGGTCTCGGCGATGATCCAACGGAACGCCTGGGGGCAATCGAGAGCAGAAATGGGCTCCACCCTGGGGAGATCGTCACAGCTAAGTGGGCAAGGGCGCCGCAAGCCAGACATGAGAAACAAAGGGTTGCACACCTTGTGATATCCTGCGCGACGGACAGGGGAGCCAACAAGGTGATAAGGCACGGCCTAGTAATCGAGGGGAAGAGGGTGAACGCAAGGAAACTGGACCTGGAGCCGAGGCGTTGCCTCAAATGCCAAAGGTATGGGAGAGGCCACTTAGCCAGTGAATGCAAGCAGGAGGCCGACACGTGCGGCATGTGCGGGAAGGCTCATTGCACAAAGGACTGCACAGAGACTGAACCGAAAGCATTTAGTTGCGTGAGCTGCAAAGCGAAGGGAGCCAAGCACGATCATCCCTCGGTGTTGAGGATGTGTCCAGCCTTCATCAAAGCCAAGACCAAACTGTCGGAGTGCATGCCAGAAATGAGGTACAAATTTTATCTTACGGAGCAACAATGGACATGGGAAAGGGTAGGGGACAGCAGACTTACCACAGGAGAATATATCGACGCCGATGCGAGTAGGAAGGGATTGGGACAAGGGCGACTAGCCGGGGGACAGGTCGGCCAAGGAGGAGGAGGGGGCTCAACAGGCCCTGAAACGCACACGGAGAGACCGAGAGACGAGGCAAGGACAGGAACACCCAGGAGGTCAGGGGGAACCCAACTAACGCTGGACAGCTACAGGTGGGACAGCGAGATAGGTAGCCAAGAGGCGGGAGAACAGACCAACGCATGATCGTGGAGCGAGGACCAGTTCAACAGCTTTATGTCTGCCATTGAGACGCCGGGAGGACAAGCACGGCAGACAACCCCCAGGCCTTCCCAATGACGGGAGAGTCCACGAGGTATGACAACAGAGAGGGCACGGACGGAGGGGGGAGGATGAGAGGAAGGGCGAGACTCGTCATATGGCAGCAGAACCTAGACAAATCACTGACAGCGCAGCATGCAATGCTTAACACACTGGAGAGAGGTACGGATGTCGTGTGCCTACAGGAACCGTATTTCGACTTCAACAAGAAGTCGAGAGCAACGCAGATATGGCGGCCAGTATATCCGAAATTGCATGACAAGGACAATACCGACAAAACAAGGGTGGTAATGATGGTAAACAAGAACATCGCGACAGATAGATGGAAGAGGCTGAATATAGAAAGCTCGGACGTGGTGGGAATCAGCATAGAGACGGAGGAGAGAACAGTGCGCATTTTCAATATTTATAACAACTGTGACCACTCGAGGAGCGTGTGGGCTCTGGATTTCTACTTGAGGAGTGCCGAGGGCAGGAGGACAAGGGGCAGGAACACAGCGGACATATGGGTGGGAGATTTCAACAGGCATTACCTGATGTGGGATGAGCCACGCAATGCACATCTCTTCACAAGGAGGAACGTAGACGCCGCGGAAGAGCTTATAGCTATGGTGACAAGACACAGGATGAACATGGTCCTGAGGCCGTACGTGCCGACACTGCGGGCAAAGAGCACGAAGAACCTAACAAGGCCAGACAACGTATTCGTCACTGACTCTTTCCAAAGCCAAATAGTACGATGTGAAGTCCTACACAGCGAACAGCTACCAAAGGCAGACCATTTCCCGGTAATCATGGAGTGCGCAACGATGGTAGAAAGGAGGGAGGTGGAGGAGACCAGGGACTTCAAGGAGGTAGACTGGGAGGAATTTACGGAGGAGTTGGAGAGGAGGCTGGAAGGGGTGTCGAGCGACAGAATAACAAGGAAAGAGGAGGTGGAAGACAGGCTGGAGGCAGTAATGAGGGCGCTGGAGGGGGCAGTAACGGCGACGGTACCGGTGAGGAAGGAGTCCACAGGGATGAAGAGGTGGTGGACGAAAGACTTGACAGCAATGAGGAGGAGAGTACGTGCAATGGGCAGAGAATCGTACAGGGTGAAGGACATTGGGGACCACCCAGCGCACGAAGCCTTTCGAAGAGCACGGAACAACTACGGCCAAGCCATCAGAGACACAAGTAGGAGGCACTGGGAGGGATGGCTAGAGTCAGTGGATGCGAAGTCAATTTGGGACGCAAATACATTCGTGGCGATGGCTCCGAGTGACGGGGGAAAGGCAAGGACACCGATGCTGAGAGAGGAAGTGGGGGGCAGGAACGTGGAGGTTGAGGACAACGAGGGGAAAGCGAGGCTGTTTCATGAGGCGTTCTTCTATGAGGACCCGGTGGAAGGAGAGGAAGAGGGCGACAGGGAAGTGCACGAGGCAGCTTTCACGTGGACGGAGATCACAGACAGGGAGGTACACGCTGCGATAGAGAAACTGAAGCCGCACAAAGCGCCGGGGCTAAGCGGCATACCGAATGTAGTGTTGAAGAAGATGAGGTCCACGATCGTCCCCTACCTGGGGCCAATCTTCAGAGCCACGTTTGAGCACAAGGTGTACCCGACGCGGTGGAAAGTCTTCAAGACTGCAGTGTTGCGGAAGCCGAACCGCGATGACTACAGCAACCCGAATTCGTATCGGCCCATCGCACTGCTGGACACAGTGGCCAAGGTACTTTCGTCTTGCATTAAAACGAAGCTGGCATTCTTTGCGGAGAAGACAAACATACTGCCGAGGTACCAGTTTGGCGGCCGCCCAGGGAGATCAACAACGGACTCGTTACATGTTCTGACCTCGTTCGTGAAGGATGCGTGGAGGAGAGGCAGAGAAGTCATGGTGGTTTTCATGGACGTGAAAGGGGCGTTCCTGAACACGGTCCCAGGGTGCTGCTGAGGGACATGAGAAGGAAAGGGGTCCCAGAGGAGGTAGTGGGATGGTTTGCGAGGAAGCTCGAAGGGAGGGAGACCATAATAACATTTGACAATTACAAGTCGCGACGTATACCGGTGAACAGCGGGCTGGACCAGGGTTGTAACACGTCCGGAATCTGCTACAATTTCTACAATGCAAGGCAGATAGAAGGAGCAAGAGGAGAGGACGGTGAACTAGCGGGGTCATTCGCAGATGACGCGTACGTGGCAGCGGATGGTGG
The DNA here is from genome assembly GCA_018296165.2 of Termitomyces sp. T153. Lineage (NCBI taxonomy): Eukaryota > Fungi > Basidiomycota > Agaricomycetes > Agaricales > Lyophyllaceae > Termitomyces > Termitomyces sp. T153. The sequence goes on along the minus strand of JACKQL020000021.1, from coordinate 423,519 downwards.
TGACATGGAAGAGGCAGCAAGGAAGGTAGAAGAGATGATGAGGAGAGAGGGAGGTGCGAGCAGATGGGTGGAGGATCACCACTCAATCTACGAAGTCAAGAAGTTTGTGGGGATGGGGTTCTCCAGGCGCAAGGTCAAGGGACGAGGAGACGGAAAAGCAAAGCCGGTGACCCGACCGATGGTCACAATTGGAGGAACAGCAATCAGGATGGAGACGTCCCACAAGTTCCTTGGGGTGATTTTAGACCAAGAACTTCGCTTCAAGGAACATGCGGCCTACGCACAGGGAAAAGGAACGGCGGCGGCAATGCAGACAAAGAGATTGGTAAAGGTGAACGGGGGAGTGAGCGGGAGTTTGGCGCGGAGGTTGTATGAGGCCGTGGTGGTACCCAACATGCTGTACGCAGCAGACATGTGGTGCGCATCAGGGGTGAGGATGGAGGATGGAACGAGACAGAAGGCGAGGGGTTTCCTGGAGAAGATGCAGAGGGTACAACGGATGGGGGCACTACAAATCACGGGGGCATTGAGGACAACGCCGACAGACCTGCTAGAGGCACATGCAGGCATCGAACCGATGGACTTACGGATACAGAGAATGTGTGTAACAGCCGTGGCAAGGATAGCAGCAATGCCAGACACGCACCCACTGCGCAAACCAGCAGAGAAGGCGGCGAGGTTCGTGAAGCGCCACAGAGCACCTCTACACTACCTCATGAAAGCGCTGGGAGAACACCCGAAGAACATGGAGACGATTGAGATAGTCCGACTGCCCCTGGACTGGGAGTGCCCAGTCACAGTCATGTTGGGAGAGTCCAAAGACGAGGCGGAGGAGAGAGAGCGAAACAACAGGGCAGACGTGAGGATATACACGGACGGGTCGGGACACCACGGGAACATAGGAGCAGCGGCAATTCTATACAGGGAGGGACAGAAGGCGAAGGTGATGAGGAAGCGGATCGGGGGGGAGGAAAAGCACACAGTGTTCGAAGGCGAGTGCGTGGGGCAGGCGATGGGATTCGAGCTGTTGAGGAGGGAGGTCAGAGGGAGAAACAGGGGAAGACGACGGATACAAACGGTAACGGTCGGAACAGACAATCAGGCGGGGATGAAGGCGCTGGAAGCGCCGGGACGGGGGACAGCAAGGTACATCGTGGATGAGATACTGAAGGGGATCCAGAAGGTCAGGGAGATCGACCCGAGTATGCGAATAAGAGTGTACTGGACACCGGGCCATGCAGGCATACCAGGCAATGAACGGGCGGATAGGGAGGCCAAGAAAGCAGCGGAGGGCAAGGACACGGAAACGAAAGGCCTAGCGTTACTGCGAAAGCCGCTGAAGGCATCTAGAGCGGCGGTTCTGGCGACACACAAGAAAAGATGGAGGGAAGCCGCCAGGGAACACATAAGGAAAGCGCCCAGATTTGACAGACTGCGAGCAGTCAACCCCAATGCACCCAACATGCAAAACATTCTCCAGACACTGGCCAGCGTCCCAAGATGGCACGCATCCATTCTGACGCAACTGCGGACAGGGCACTGCCCGCTGAACCAATACCTGCATAGATTCAAGAAGGCTGACTCACCAATTTGCGGAGCGTGCAACCAGGCGGAAGAAACCATGGAACACTTCCTTGTACACTGCGAAGCGTACAGAACACAGCGGAACACCCTATTTAGGGAGGTGGACCTACGAACAGTGCCCATGAGCAGGCTGCTTAGCAACACAAGTGTAGTAAAAGCTCTTTTCCAGTTCATCAACAGCACGGGGAGATTTAGGAGGACCTACGGGGACCTAGCAGTACCGGAAAGGGCGGTGACTGACAAGCCAAAGGGGATGAAAAGGAGGGGAAGAAAATGAGCGCATGAGCGCAGAAGACACGCGAGCATACGTTGATGCCACCAACTTACAGTACACCAGCCTAACGGGCATAATGAGGCATCCAGCCCAGTTTCCGGGCGCGAAGGGGCAACCGCATCTGCGGGAGCCAATAGATTGCAGACTACAAACGACAGAGCAGTTACGTAGGGTGTTAGATACAGCTAGAACCCGACATAGGGCAAGGCCCCAGCGGGTATAGGAATACATCATCAAATGGACAGGCAATTGATAGGCAAAGGCTCAGTGGTTCCCAGGGAGTGAATCACTTAGGCTGGAGTTTGTTGAAACACCTCTACATTCAGAATAGAAATATTTTGGAAGTAACAACCTCAACCTCAAACATTTCTCAAGACATCAGTATGGAATTGGAGTGGACTTGCTAAGTCTTCAAGAAAGCCCTAGAACTATCAGTATTACTCTAACCAAGTACTACAGTGCTCACAGGTAAGTCATTACTTTTACTTAGTTACCATTGTCTCACACTGTGCTTGCAGTGCATGTACTCACTAGTTCTATGTTACACTACATTACATGTCTTTTGTCACCCACACACCATCCCCATTCAATCCTTCATTCTACCAATTGTTTACTCTACCTTATACTTACAGTCTCCAGTACTTAGCTTGAGTCTTCTGGTTCCTCTCTCTCTTGGGAGGGAAAACCAGCACTTGAGAACTTTTTGGACTCAAACAAATATGATTTTCTTTTTACAAATACACAATCAAACTTTGAGTCCACTTTCCTTTCACTCACACAATCACTCCTTAATCTGCTACCTATAATCAACCTCACCACCTCAGCCTTGCAACTCAATTGTAGGTTGACTCAGATATGAAATGTGACTTAGATATAAAATGTGACCTAGATATGAAATGGTACAGGTAAAGGCCACATACTTGTCACATTGCAACTCTCCTTCAATTCTTCTGTAGATTATTTTCAGCAATGCCAGACATATTATGCATAAATCCCCTGACTCATATCCTATGTACATGAAGCCAAAAAAAGTAGCAAAAATCAAACTTGTGAGGATGGTCAAATTTTGCTATTTCATCTACTTTCATTTGTGTATTGTCAGCATGGTATAGGTCTAATTTTTCTCAAAGTTGTTATGTAAGTGGAGGTACATGATCCCTACTGATCTGGCTTAATTTGAACATATATAATGCATATAAGAAGGGGGAAGCTTGCAAACAACAGAGGGACAAATTGGCATGACAAATATTTAAACTCAGCTCAGCATCCCTCCTTGACTCTTCACAGACCTCCTAAAGCTTGGCAGGGTCACATACCTATCACATTTCATTTCATGTTCAAAATGACCCTTCCATTGGGATGTCTCTGGCCATCCTTCCTCAAATGAGAAAATTACAAAACTTGACACACTCATACTTTGTATACTAGAGATGTGAGTTTCTTATTTTCTAAGAAATTTGTAGGATATTGATGGAAGCTGAAGTCATCCAAATTTTCAATTCATATCTGGGTCACTGGCGGTATAAGCGGACTTTCATTAAGTATAATATATTGTCATATGTCAGGAGATGAAATTTTCAGCCAATTAGCTAGTAATTTTTTTTAGGGAAAATATAGCATGTGAGAGATGTTGGCCCATAACTGAGTCAGAGATACCAAAAATCTGGGAGGTGAAATTATTGCCACACCCAGGCCACAGGCCAAGTTCTGGCTCCACTTGGAAGGGATTCTAGAATGAATCCTTGGACAATGCTTTAAACAATGCTCATTGTCAATGTAATTGCTGCTTGCATGGTGGTATATCTTACAAAAGTTGAAAAAATGTATTACTGAGGAAGATTATTATGGATCATAATATTGGTATAAGCTATGAGAGGGTGCAATCTAAGTGATCTGTAGGATCTTATAAATCTTGAGCTGCATTTTCAACCAAGGTGAAATCCTCATTTTTAAAGTCTGTACAAGCCTTCTGTAGGAATTCCTTGGTTGCCAGGCTGACAGAATTGTGGTAAATAGCTACATGAACTATTTTTCAAGAAGTGTCAAGATGGTTGTAGAATCTGGTGCTCTGCCCCATATGCAGAGTTTTAATAGCCTCTAAATTATCACACTTTCTTGAGTCAAACACAAATATGTTCACTTCCTGGGCCTTTCCACCTTGTTCTATTCCTTGGAGAATTCAATTCAAGACACCAGGTATGAGTCAAAGGATTCTGTGTAACTATATTTTGCATACTCTTTGTTGATTTGTTTTACTGAGCCCAGGTGGGTCACAAAACTTAGTCTGATTTCACACTTTGGGATTTTCTAAATTTTAACAACTTCAATTTTCTATAAGCTAAGCATAGAGCATTCATGATATATACTGTATTCATTCATGTTTTCTTTTTCAGGACCTGGAGGGTAAGTGTATTTAGTTGCTAAATGCAAATTCCACATTGCAAACCAATTTCACATTGTGACATATGACAGTAAGCAGACTTTTACAGCATAAGATCAGAAATTATCAAGGTTGGATAATTTGATGTATTTTGTGATTTCTCTCACACAGCACACAGCACAAAGTGTGAAATTATGGAATTGGGAGAATTATTATATTATTTAGATTTTCTTACATTATACACACATTCTGCTTGACAAAGGTTTTCCATACAGAAAAATGCTTGTGAACCTACATTATGATGAGTTTTCAAGGACATCAAAATTTGTTTGGACTTGAAGAAGTATTGATTTGTTATCATCATCACTCCATGCCTTCTCACTTTCAACAATCTGTGACTCCTGGTCCCACTTTTGATTCTCATCTCAAGCAAGCCATGCCTCATTGACCATCCACCTGTACACTCTGTATTTGACTATCAATGATTTTTTGGTGGTTCATCCTTTGGCTCTCCTTGTACACAAACAACATATTGTTTAGACATCTCCATAGATACTGCAGTACTGCATTGACTGCAGCAAGGAGATTGATCGATCATCTGTTAGGAGGTATGATTTTTCTTTAGACAATCACTGATATGTACTTCTTGGCTCTGATACAGAGGTGCATGTGATACAAGATGTTTGTGAATTGACTCTTCTTTTTTCATACTTGTTTTCATCATCTGACATCAGTGATACTACAAATGCTAAGTTATATTTTGCATCATGGTAAGGCAAATCCATTGGGAGCTTGTCATGTTGAGCCAATCTAAAGGTGATCTTCTAAACATAATCCAGATTGATCAGACACAATTCAATATGATGCTGTGGTACATACTCCACCAGCACAACTTTGCAATGTTGCAGCAGGAAGAAGTTTCTTCTCTTGTTCAATGTTGTCCACTGGAACACTCTCATCTGATGTGCCATTGTTCTGGGCAGCTGTGGTCTTGGTTCTCACATCCTTATTCTTGCAACATGCTTGTGAATTCTTAATTTTCCTTTGGAGGTTTGTAAACCATTGTTGAACTCATTTTCAATGATCTTCATCACTGATACAAAGAATTGCAGCCTTTGTATTGGGTGCAATGTCTGCACCATGGTATTTTATCCAGCCCATGAGCCAACAAATAGAATGATAATTATTGTTGTCAGACCAAGGCTTGTCCCATGTAAATTGGATTACAGGGTCATCTGTTCCTGTTATGCAAGGCCAGGTCAACTGGTCATTGGTGTCTGGATATGGCAGAGAATCAGGTTCACAAAATTTGCCAATGCCCATGTTGTGGTTGAAGGCATAGCATGTAAACTCCTTAATTTAGTTAGTAAGTCTGTAATCTTTGATTATAATGGCCCTCCTCATACCTTTAAAGCATTGTCCAAATATGCCAGAGCATTCCCTTCAATCTCATCTTCCATCTTAGTGAGTCCAACTTTCACTTCATCACTCTCTGAATCACTTGTCAATGTTTTGTTCAAGTCATCTGCAGGTACCTGAGCATTAATTAACATTAGCACTTTCACTTCCTTCTTGAGCAAGTTATTCTCCTCCTTTAAGCTATCAATGTCCTTTGACTGCTCATCCACTTTCTTCATCACATCCTTAACCTGTTTTGTCAGTTGACTTGTATTCTTGATCTGCAGCAGCTTTTTTTTTGACAGATTCTAGACAACCTTCAAATTCTCCAATCTTTGACAATACATCATCTTTTGACTTCAGGAGTCCTGAGGTTGGCAAGGTGATCCTAGCTGGGCCAGAGGATGACTTGGAATGAGGTGCAGACATTTGAACCAGTGGTTGTAGCATAATATGTGTTGCAATTCATGGAAAGGAAAAGATGTTCAGTAATGTGTCAGGACATTGTCAGTTATGCAATCCTTTGTGTATCCAGTCTGTTCCTTGGAGCCAGGCTTGCTAAGTATATTTCTCAATTGAATACATTGTTGTTTAGTGAAACACATAAATATACATTTACATCTGAATTGTGGCTACATATATGTGGAATGGGTTTTTGAGGCTGCTGCTTCAAATCATGTTCAGGTCAAATAATTTGGCAAGGATATCCTAGTAGAATTTGTTGGTTATCTTATCAATATTCATGAAAAGTTTGTCATTTCTTGAAAATTTGTGACAGGGTAAATTTGGTATAAAATTGACTCAAGAGATTTCTTTCAATTCTATGTCTGTTACAATCTCATAGTTTGTGCTGTGTCAGATACTCCCATGTTTTTCTTGGACACATTTTTCCTCTTTCAAAACTCAACATATTCTCAGACTTTCTAGCAATACACATTCTTGAATATTTACATGTGTGCAACCATGGCCATATCAATTACAAGATTCACTAAGTTCTCAAAGATGCACATCAATTCATGCATTTATATGTGTATGTTCTAGCTTCCACCACCACCACTTATATACTACATGATAAGTGCTATCCAGCAATATGAACCAGCTCAGCTGATGAATTGTCATGAAGCTCAAGATCTAGCACAATGTGCAGGCACAGAGAGACTCATAGCAACAGAGAACACCAGTAGCAGCACCAGGATACCATATTGATCATGATTGACAGCAGCCTACAAATCAAGATCTTGACAATAATTTCTCTGATGTCATGCTCAGACTCTACCCAATGCTATTTGTTCTCCTTTCCAGACTCCTGAATCATCCACAGTTAAGTGGAGGAGTTCTGTTAGGTTCTTGCCAGAGGTTTGCAATGTGACATAGACAATAGCTGAGAACAGAATGTATTGTAGTAGTTGATCCATAGACAATACAGTAAATATACCTGAGAATGGAATGGACTAAGATAAAGGGACTATCAGCAGTAGACTACCAGTATGTATGATGCAGTCATGTGGATATTATGAGTGTCCTTGCTCCCTGCTCCTAAGGCAAGAGACAGATAGAAAAAAAAGCTTCTGTGTTGGGTACTCTCTTCCATGCTAGTCTTGCTTCTTGCCATGTCAACTTGTCCTACATGTCCATTTGTTCTTGCAAAATTCCTGGATCACCTCCAGTGCATGTGGCATGATGTACTTCTTCAACCACTTGTCTTCACTCTCATCATACCCCTTCCAATGCACTAAGAACTCTGCCACCCCTCCTCTCATGCAGGATTCTCTCAATCTCTGCCTCTTCTCCCATTTCTATCCGGATTAGTGGCTTACAACCAAATATTATGTCCTCTTGGGCTTGGATCAGGCAAGAGTCATGAAATACATTGTGTATTGCCTACTCATCAGGGAGGTCCAATCAATATTCTGTGTCTGAGATTTTCTGTATTACTTTGAAGAGTCAAAATCTCTTGAAATCTAGTTTGTGGCTTGATTGATTTGATTGTACATCAGCCTGTTCTAAGAACACCAATCCCCTGGGATGTAATTTGGTACCCACACATTGTAGAACCACTTCATCTGCTCTGCTACCAACTCCAATGACCCTTTCAACTCCCCCTGCACCTTTCAAATCTTGTCTAGATGCACATCCATCTTGGGCACTGACTGCAAATTGACTGGGTCAATTGAAAACATTGGGTTGTATGCATACTCTGCATCAAAAGGAGACAAGCCTGTTGCTGAGGTGATGCAATTATTATATGCAAATTATGCAAATGGCAACTAATTAGCCCAGTTGTCTTGGTAATAGTCAACAAAAGCATGCAGGTACACCTTCAGCTCCTGGTTCACCCTTTCAGTCTGACTATTGGATTGGAGGTGGTGAGCCATTGACAATGCTGGCTTAATATCCAGTTTCTCCCACATTCTCTTGAGATATCATGCAACAAACTGTGGACCCCAATCCAAAACAACCTTCTTGAGTGTACCATGCAAACACCACACTCACTTCATGAAGCTATTGCACATTGCAGCTGTGTCATCTATTGCATGAGCTCCCAGGAAGTATGCCTGCTTAGTAGACTTGTTGCAGACTACTTGAATCATATTGTACTCTAAGGAGCTGGGGAGGGGACCAATGTAGTCTATTGAGACATGCTGCCATGGACCATTGGGAACCTCAAGAGGCTGTAAGGGGCCAAATGGTTTCTATCACCAAGGCTTTATGTGTTGGCATATCCCACACCCATTCATAAAGCAATGCACAGACTCTGACATCCATGGCCAGTAGTAGTTCTGTAAGTTAAGCACCAAGGTGTTTGTATGTTGTCACAACCCACTCCCAGAGCTCTGGACCTCATTCCCAGCCACCTCACTCCCCTAGAGTTTCCTCCAATGCCTCCTCAAACTACCCCAACCTTTCTTCACCCATGGCACCCACTCTGGGTAAATCTGACAGTTCTTTGGCAAACTCTGATGGTCCCCTGGCTAACTCCAATGCCTTTCATGCAGCCTTGAACACTTCCCCTGCCTCTTCTGAGTCTCTGGGACCCTCCCACACTATTTCTGATGCTGGCATACATCACTAGTTTGTCATTCTAACTCACTCAACCAGTTCAGAAGCATCACAACAACCCCAGGATGGCCCATGTCCCCAGCTGATCCCATCATGATCACATCAGTATATCACCATGGCCCATCCCCTGATCACAACTGACACTTGTTGGCTCTGCATGACCCCAACAAGCCCCATCACCAGACCCACTATCTCTGGAGCTGTCCCAGTAGTCAGTATATAAGTTGTACAGTAACATCCCATACTCTGATTTGTACCTGAAACTTCCCTAAGCCCAACCCTTCCTCATACCTTGTCTTAGACTTTCCTGGACCACTTCAGGCTTGCTTGGACCACTCCTTTTGGCTTACTCTTGCAAGTATCCAAAGTTAAGACCTCTCCAAAGCACTAGGTTATCAGTGTAGGACACTACTTCCACCTAATAAGGGCTTGCCCAGTTAAGCTGAGCCCCCATGGTCAGTGGAACCTGACACATGTCCTAGGTGTCCTGTCAGAATTGAGTCATGGTACAATTGGAGAATCAACCTCTTTGCCTCATGACTATCTGGAACATATACCAACTCTTGGAAACATACCAGCCCTCCATCAATTGTAAACTCCTTCAGCTAAGTCCTGATCAGCATTGATGCCTCCACCAACCCCCACAATGGGGCTGACCTTGGGTCCTTTGGCATTTCCTCTCTGATCACCTCTAAAATCTCCTCATCTACAAGGATTGCCTGTGCTTCTGCCACTCTTGTCACCACTGCTGAATCTCCACACTGCTCTCACTTCACCACTATCCCTCTCTTTGCTACCCTCTCCTCCATTAACACCCTCCTTCTAGCATTATCATGTTCTTCTTCTGGAATTCTGTAGTCTGGCTTATAGAGTAAACCATCTGGTCCAGTGCTGAGGTGACCTGGTCAATGATGTATCACAAAAATAAACTGTTTCAAGAACAGGCTCCACCTTGCCTGGCATTGATTCAAATCCCTTGTGGTCATAAAGTACTCCAGGTCCTGGTGGTCTGAGAACACATCCACTGGAAATGGGCCTTCTTTCTAGGAATGGCCTCCACACCTGATGCTCATACTACTGACAACAGCTCCTTGTCATGTATATCATAATTCTTCTTCACTGGCTGCATTAACTCTGAGAAAAATGCCACTGGCCTCCAGTCTCCATCTTGTGCTTTCTGCAACAACACTGCCTCCACCACAAAATTTGATGCATCTGTCTCCACTCTAAACTGTGCTCTTGTGTCTGGCATGAGTATGAGTGCCTCTAGAAATGCCATCTTCAACTGATTAAATGCTCCCTGCTCCACCTCTCCCCACCACCATGTGCAATCCTTCTTTTTCAGGTTCTTCAATGGTTGTGTAATGGTTGCATAATCCTTGACAAATTTGCAACAAAAATTACTGAATGCTTGACATGAGCAAGTTCAGAGGGAGAGACAGAGGTTGCTGGGTAGTGGGGGTAGCAGCCATGGTTATGGCCTGCAGAGCCATTGATGGAGCACAAGAGGAGGGTGCTCTGGGCTGGGTAGGAGTAGGGGTGAACAATGCAGTATCTCCCAAAGGGGCCAGTGCAGTAACTGCTAGTATGATGTTGCTTGTGCATTGCTTCTATGGTATATAGACTTGCTTTTTAGCTATCCACTTTCCAATAACCATGAGGGCTTTTCTAATCTGCTGATCAGAACCTCTGATAGAGATGTACCAGTGGTCTCCTCTAGCCAAGCCAACTATAAAGGTAGCCAAGTGGATGCCAGCAATGTCTAGGGCTTGTTTAAGGCTCTGTCCCTGGTAACCAACCACATGTGCAACAAGAGAGTTAGGGAGTTCAAGTGCACACTTAAAATGTGGGGTATGGCCATCTGTAGGAGGTAGGTCCCAAGCAAAGAGGATGCAAGGGGAGTATTAAAGGTAGGGCATGCTATACATACAGGGATGCAAGAGGTGAGTGTGGTAGGAGTTTTGGTGGTTGACTTAGCTTCAGCTGCTCAGGAGGAGCTAATTGCATTGCTAAGCCTGAAGGGACCAAGTGGCCACCCATATTAGGCTGCAAAGCTGTTTGGACAAAGGCAATAGCAGTGATGGGCATGTGTCACAACCCACTCCCACACCTCCAGACCTTCCTCCAGAACATCCCATCTCTCTGGAGCTTCCCCCAATGCTTCCTCCAATTCACTCCAACCTTTGTTGACCCATGGCACCCATCTTGGCTAACTCCAATGCTTCTTTGGCAAACTCCAACAATCTCCTATCAAACCCTGACACATCTCCTGTGGGCCTCCTCAGCTCTCCCTCTCACCTACAAGGCTCCTGAGCCTCTCCAACACCTCTCCCTGGCATAGGCATATGTCACTCAACCACTCCCATGACCCACATAATCACTCCAGGGTTCTCCAACAACTACAAGACAGACCATGTTCCCATCAGAGTATCACTGTGGCCTGCCCTCTGATCAGATTTAACACTTGTCAACCCTGCATGGCTCTGACAAGCCCTGCCATTGTGCCCTCAACCCCCAGAGAAGGTCTAGTAGTTAGTATATAAAGACATAGAGTAGCATCTGTTATGGGAGTCTTGATATTGCCTTACCTGCATTACTTGGTTTCCTGTGTCTTGTGTTTTTTTCTGTTACATTTCCCTGTCTCATCTCTATTTCTATCTTTAGTCTTGCACCCTAGTTCCCTCAAGGCCAAGGACTTCCCAGTGTCAACCAACTCCTGGGACTCCACCCACCTGCCCAACTCAATGCCACCAATCTCCATGAAGCCCCAGAGCCCCTGAATGCCAACTCCAACAACTTCCAGGACCTCAACAATGCTCTGGACTCTGCTAATAACTAAGAGGCCCTATGTGCAGACAAGATTCAGAACAAGCCTTGGATCAATGTACCAGAGGAAATTTAGGAGAAGCAATGGAAGAAGGGCATGTTTTGAGCAGGGACATTTCATTGGTAGTTGCCCTAAATGCCAGGTGATGGGATGTGCTGTATGGACTATTAATAAAGAAGACTGCAACTACTAGTTTATGGAAAATGAGTCAGTGGTTTAGGTCTCAAAGATGCACTAGACTGCAGATCAGATACTAACATCTTCTCCACTCTGGCTGTACTCTTCTGCACAATGGTACTCTCCCCAGACAACTTCCCAGCACACCTCCCCTCTCACACCTCCCATACCCTCCTTCACTGCACTGCTCTCCCCTTCTCTGCCAACTCTGTTCCCACTCTGGTTGACAGTGGTGCCACCAACGACTTCATTGACAAATCCTTGGCAGTGCTTGCTCCCCAACACCTCTGACATCTCATCACCCCAGTCCTCCTCAAGCTCTTTGATGGTGATCTCACTTTTGCCAGAGACATCACACATTGCATGAAGATGACTGTGACCTTCATCAACAGACAATGCCAGGACCTCCAATTACTAGTCACTAAACTACACATCTCCACCTCTGTCATCCTAGGTTTCTCATGGCTCTGCTTCACCAACCCCCACATTAACTGGCCCAGTCTCACCCTCTGCCTAGACTTGGATAGCCTGACCAACTCTAGACCAGTCCCCTTCAATTTCTCAACCCCTTCCAAGAACTCCAGAGGTACAATAGATGCTCTCTGAACTCCTCCACAGCTCTGCTTGAAGTTCATGCAATTGTTCATCATCAACATCCAGCTCAATGGCTCTCCAACAGTTCTCCCCACTCTTATTGACAGCAGCACCTCCTGCCCCTTTGTTAGCAACCAGCTTGACCTCTGCCACAATAACCTTGACAAACCCCTTGAGCTCCAGCTCTTTGACAGAAGCCCTGCCTCAAGTGGAATTACTCAATACCACAACAATGCCCTCATTCTTGACAACAATTTAAGATTCCAGGTCTGGCTTCTTGTCACTCAACTCCCAACATCAACTCCAATTGTGCTTAGACTCCCATGGTTGCAGGATGTCAACCCTGACATCAACTAGAAAAACCTCACCATGTAATTCCCCTGCTCCAAAGCAAGCTTAGTGGCTGCCATCCCCCTCCACATCCAGTCCACTTCAGGCTCCAATGTCCCTGACTTCAATGCTAGCACCTTGGAAGCAGTTCAAAACTCCTCAACCCTTAAGGACAACTAAGAAAAGGAAGAAAATGCACCTCTACCCTGGTCCCCCTTCAACAAAACTCAACAGCTTCCCTCCAACATACTCTGGAATCAATGCAAAGGCCCATGGTACCCCAACCAACAATGCCAGACCCCTCCAGACAACTCTGCCACACCTCCAGACCCAACCACTACTGCTCCATCACCCACCTTCATTGATCCCAAAGCTCTTGACATCAAAAACATTGGTGCTGTTTCCTTTACACATATTCTACAAAATGGTACCCCCACCTTCCAACTACAAATCACACTAGCCCTGTCAGAAGGATACCTCCATGCAGAAACCACCCTGCCAGAACAAAAAACAGAGGAACAAATCCTACACAAAGTGGTTCCCCTGGATTATCATGCATTTGCTGACACATTCTCTGGAGGGAGCACAAAAGAACTTCCTCTGCACTGCTCCTACAATCATAAAATCAATTTTAAAGAAGGCATTTCTCCTCTGTTTGGCAAGATCTACAATATGTCCAAAATCAAACTCCAGGCTCTGAAGGACTACCTCAATGACATGCTCAGCAAAGGCTTTATATGCCCATTGATCTCCACTATTGGTGCTCTGGTCCTGTTTGCCAAGAAGAAGTATGGGTCCCCTCCAACTCTGTGTTGATTACTGGAGACTCAACAAAGTCACCAAAAAGAACCAGTATCCCCTCCCCTTGATTGGAGACCTGGTTAACTGCCTCTGCAGTGCCAAGATCTACACAAAAATAGGCCTCTGCTCTGGCTACAATAACATCTAGATTGCTCTGGGGCATGAATGGAAGACTGCCTTCCACACCTGCTATGGCCTCTTTGAATATCTAGTAATGCCCCTTGGAATGACTAACTCTTCCACCACTTTCCAGTATTTCATGAACAATATCTTCCACAACATAAATGACATCTTTGTTATTGTGTATCTGGACAACATTCTGATCTACTTAAACTGATTAGAGGAGCATCTGAAGCATGTCTACTGCATCCTAGAATGACTCCAGGAATACCACCATGCCAAACCCAAAAATGCTCTTTCCATACTATGGAGGTCAAATATCTCAGAGTCATTGTCACTCCTGATGGCATATGCATGGATCCTGGAAAGGTCAAAGCCATCCTCAACTGGCCCCCACTCCAGAAACTCAAGGAGGTACAGTCATTCATAGGGTTTGCTGACTTTTATTGCTGATTCATCAACAACTACTCCAGAATCACCAAACCTCTCAATCAACCTTACATAGAAGGACACTCCTTGGAACTGGAATAGCAAGTGTCAAAGCATATTCACCCTTCTTAAGAAGGCCTTCACCTCTGCCCCAATTCTCTGCTATTTTGACCCCTCTCTGCTGATAGTACTCAAGTGCAATGCTTCCAACTATGCCATTGCCAGCCTTCTCTCCCAGATGGACCCTGGCTGTAAGGATTTCTGCCCTGTTGCTTTCTACACTTGCTCAATGATCTCCACAGAGCTCAACTACAACAGCTACAATAAAGAACTCCTTGCCATTGTCAAAGCCTTCTAGCAGTGGAGAGCCTACCTCAAAGGAGCCCTGCACCACATCCAAGTTTACTCCAACCACAACAATCTGCAGTACTTCACCACTATGAAGCAGCTCAGCTGTCATCAAGCTCACTGGTCTGAAACCCTCTTTGAGTATGACTTCACCATCCACTATCACCCTGGTTAAGTTGGCACAAAACCCAATGCCCTTACCTGGAGGCCTGACATATATTCAAAGAAGTCATTTGAGGTGGAGCAGAATGCATTTAACCATGTGGTAATCCCCCCTGAACACCTTCATGCTGTGCTAATTATGAATGAAGAAGGGATCCTCTACCAAATCCAAAATACACCCCTGGACCCCTTCTTCACCCAGCATGACCATTGCAACAAGTCTGCTAATGAGACAACTACCAAACAACCTCTTCACACTATTTCTGGACTACTACCTCCTGCTCTGGAGTGGGCATATCTATGCTCCAGACCACAAGTCCATTTGCCTCAACATACTTTGGCAGCATCACAATCACAAACTCCAAGGATATCCAGAAATTTGTAAAACTCTCCAACTCATTTCCAGAACTTACCTTTGGCCAGAAATAAAGAAGGACATCACATAATATGTAAGGGCTTGTGAACCATGTATCTGGGCCAACATACCCTGCCACTGCCCCCTATGGCCTGCTAAGACCCCTCCTCATTGGTCAATGTCCCTAGTCCTCAATATCAATAGATTACATTGTTGAACTCCCTGACTTCAAGGGCTTCAATGCAATCATCATAGTCATCTGCTGCCTCACCAAACAAGCCCTTTTCATCCCCTGTCACACCACCAACAATGCTCTGGAATTTGCCAAACTATTCCTTGAGCATGTCTTCTCTAAGCATGGACTTCCAAACAACATCATCTCCAACTGCAGCCCACTATTTGTCTCTCACTTTTGGCAATTGCTATGCAAGGTGCTCAAAATTAAGACCAACCTATCAATGGCCTATCATTCATAGACCAACAGGCAAACAGAATGAGTAAACCAGATGTTGGAACAGTATCTCTGCTTCTACATTAACTATTTACAGAACAACTGGTGCACAGAACTTCCCCTTGCTGAGTTTACCTATAACAACATACCTCACTCTGCCACCAGAGTTTCTCCTTTCTATGCCGACAAAGGCTACAACTCCTGACTCACCCTATCCCTCAAGGATATCCCCTCCCATGTTAGCCACAAAGTTGCAGAAGACCTCCAGTCCCTCCATAAGTTCCTCTGAAATGAAATCAACACTGCCAATTGAGCCTACTCCAAACACACCAATGCTTGACACAACCCCACTCCCAACTGGTCCCCTGGCACTCTGGTCTGGCTTGATCAACAAAACCTCAAGACCCAGAGGCCCTCTATCAAGCTCAATCACAAGTAACTTGGCCCCTTCAGTGTCACGACCTGTCCCCTGGACCCCCGCACATCGTCCAGCAACCCCCCACCAAAACCCCCGACGCTCCGCCAAACTTCCACCCATGCCCCACACCTATTTTGGTTAGCCCCGATTTCCAGTTCAACCACCTGTCTGGTTGAGAGTTTGAATTCCTTGCTTGACATTCTGTAGTTAGCAAAAGGTTTTATAGTCATCATTTCAACTGACAATTATTTGTTTCAGCAAATGCCTATAATGATGTGCTATTGTAGGCCACCATGGATCAGTGGTTTGGATTGTTGGTTAAGCCACACTCCAATTGTCAGGCTTAGGGTTCAACTCCCTCCCTTGACCTAGCAATTTGTAATGATTGATTTTTTCTATTTGATTTCAGCTATTCCACATAGCATCTAATGGCTTTAAATGTTTTGTAGCTTCCCATTTTTTGGATATTCCTGCAGGTGCAGCACTTTTCCCTAGTGTTCCAGTGTATACCTCTTTTTGCTGCTAGAGGCCTTCCAGCAGTGGCTGCTGGTGGTCCAGTGTATACTTCTTTCTGCTGCCAGAGGCCTTCTGGCAGTGGCTGCCAGTGGTCTGGTGTATACCTATTTCTGCTACCAGAGGCCTTCTAGCAGCAGCCCTTCTGGCAGGAGTTGGGAATCCAGTGCACCCATTTTCCCTAGTGCCACAGTGTACTTTCATTTCTCCTATCAGCAGTGTGGCTGCAGCATCTTTTTTGCATCTTTTCTCTTCATATTTACAGGGATTCTATCTACATCAATGGCCTCCATCTTCCAAGTTCTGATTCCAAATCCAAGAAGAAACTAGTGTCACCTCATATACTCAAAGTCAATTGGTGTATATGGATTCTCTGAAAGGGTTCCCACAACACTTGATGTTGTGCTTGAAGAAGTTGAAGTTTCTGAGAGAACATCAGAAATGTCAGCAAAGTTGGCTGGAGTGAAAGGGCCAACATGCCTATATCCACCATGATCTCTTGCTTGCCAGAAAGCTTATTTTGTCAGAAACAATTAGGTCTGCCAGGTAAATGATGCAGATTGACTCACATTTCTGGTACAGCATCTCAATGCATCTCTTGTTCTCATGTGGTGTTACTCTTTCATCATATCTTTGCCACTCTTCCACATCATTTCCCTGAGGAATAGGGGGAGTATCAGATGAACTTTCATCATTTGGTAGAGTCAAGCAGGCTGGTTTGTATTTGGTATCTGTTGCAAAGTTGCTATCTGACAGATGTGAATTGTGATTGAGAATGAATAGAGATGGTGCAGAATCACTATCCACTGCAGAATTTAGTGATATTCCTGGTGAAATAATAAGGGGGGGGGATCTCTCTGGCAGGTTAGTCTGCTATGCAGATGTATGTTATATTTGCTGGTACATATTCTTCAGATCCAGCAGTTGAAGTTCTGCTGTTAGATCTGGCATTCAATGCAATAAAAAGGGGAGGAAGACTATCATCCCTCAGTACATTGCTATTGTCAGATATCACCTCCTTGTCAGACTCATCATCCAAAGCCTGCCATCATCTGGTACACCTCCACTGTCAGCTCTGTCACTATTGTCAGACTTGTCATCTGTTGCCATAAACAGAGGAGGAAGCCCACTGTCATCTGGTTCACCTCCACTGTTAGCCCTATCACCATTATCAGACTCATCATCCATTGCCATAAACAGAGGAGAAAGCCTGCCATCATCCAGCTCCCCTCTGCTGTTTGACCTGTTGTTTGATGCAATGAAGAGTGGTGGGAGGTGTTTCTCATCTGATCCACTTTCCTCAGCATGAAACAGAGGTGGAATGTTGTTGAACTGGCATGGCTTAACAGTCATACCCCTGAGGTCTGGATTATTAAATGATGGATTTTCAACATCCATCTGTTCCTCATCACTTTGTGCCAGTGAGAAGAAGCTCTGCCAAACAAGGGAAATGGGATGGGAAAATGATTGAGACTGTGCTTGTGCTTGAATAGTGGATGTTTCCTTTGTAGGGTGATAGATGAGCCCAGGATTCTTCCTACTTTTAAGGAAGGGGTGGTAGAATGGATGGTGTGGATTGGAAGGATCAATAGCCTTGTCAAGCATTGATGGAGGCCATGCAGGTGATCAAGTATCAGGCACAGAGGCTAGAGAGGCACAGTCAGATGGTATTACATCATTGCTACTAAGGTAAGTGGTGATTGAGTCAATACCAGTGAGTTCTCCTAAGTGTGACAACACAATAGAATTGGCACCAGAGAGGTGAGTGGAGCTGGGTCTGGCAGACGGACTTGAAAATTGGCAGATTAGGTCATTTGCTATCAACAGGAATTTTGGTCCAGCTGCTAATCAGAACTTGTCTAGAATGACACTGGGCAGATATGTTTCTGAGGGCAGATTTTGTCACAAGTAGTGGCAGCCAGTCATAAGAAATAGCCAGTGAACAGACCCACTGCCAGTCTGCTGACACCAGTGAATTTTAGTGTTGAGCAGGGCTGGTCACTGTTAAATGTAATTGCAACAGCCCTAGTAGTAATTAGCAGGCTCTAGATCCTGGTCAATGGACTCCACTGGATATGTATAATATGGCACAATGTATGGCCTCCATGGCACCTGTATAACATGCTATATTGTGGAGATTCTGCTATGGTGTAGCAAACTCTGCCAGTGACATAGGATACAATCAAAAGCATGCTCCACTGTAATGTAAGACACACTACATATGTATGTCTCTATGTGCTACCAGTCTTGAGTCATCTAACTCTGTCAGAAGACCCGTCCCCTGGACCCCCGCACATCATCCAGCAACCTCCCGATTCCCCCAAACCCCTGATGCTCCACCAAACTTCTGCCCATGCCCCATGCCTATTTTGGTTAGCCCCGATGCAACCTCGGCTAACTTTGACGGCCCCCTGGCCAACTTTGACACCTTCCCTGCAGCCACTGACACTTACCCTGGATCTCCTGAACCCTGAGAACCACCCCCGCTGTTCCCGATCTTTGCCACCCATCATCAACTCAACACCCTGGTTCCTCCAACCCATTCCGGAGTATCATGACAACCTCAGGGCAACCCGCGTTCCCAAATGATCCCAACAACGTATCAGCATGGCCCAACCCTCGATCACAACCAACACCCGCCCACTCCGTCGAGCTCTGCCAAGCTCCGCAGCCGCAGCCGACGTACCCCAAAGTTCTCCGGTAGTCAGTATATAAGATGTCAAGTAGCTCTTCGTACTCTAGTCTTGATATTGCTTAACGTTACCTATAGTCTGATTGTTTCCTTCTTGTGTTTTGCGTTTTGTGTTTTGTGTTCCGTTTTCCTTACTCTCAGTCTCCCAGTCTTATCTCAGTCTCCCGGTCTTATCTCAGTCTCCCGGTCTTATCCCAGTCTCCCAGTCTTGTCTTGTCTCCATTTTGTTATTATTCTCGTTATTGTTTCGTATCTCCACTCGAATCTACTCTTGTTCCATATTGACTCCATTTCATTTCGTCCGATGCTGTCTCGGTGACTCTGTCTGGCTGTTGTGCCCAAGTCTTCCTCAACCTTAACAACCTCATGAACTCCGCGATTACGATTACGAACCCCGACACTCTTTCACCAGGTCCAAACCTTGCTCTTTGCTCAGTCCCGGACTCCATCAACCCCAATTGATCTCCCATCAAACCCCAGCTCCGCTCCCATTGATCGTGTAGCTGCCTACTCCTTTGTGTCCGCGAATCTCCATATGGTCTTCTGCCTGAACCCCGCCAAGCCTGTCCCATTTCCTCACAATCTGACTTCTCCGGACCTCCCCAGATCTGTCCGGATCACATCCCACCGACTATCCGCACAAGCCATCAGTGCCCAGAATGCTTTTGAGTGTTTGGTTGCCAGTGCAAGGGGATCACACCCGCCTAGTAAGGACTCGCCCAGTGCAGCTGAGCCCCCGAGGTCAGTGGAACCTGACATAATATCAAGACTCTACCTTACCCTGTCCGTGATGCCCACATTATCTCTGCACACACAATCAAATAACTCTGATGTCTATGGTCTACCCATGCCTGGAAACCCTTATGATTCATATGGCCCTGCCCAATTTGCTGAGGGACATTGAGTCGCGGATCCAATACCAAACGTCCCCTCCGCTCCGGTTACATCCATACATGGCTCCCCCCACGGACACCCTCCCCAACTCACACCCAACCTCCAACCCCTCACGCAAACCGTCAAATCATCCCCCACCCCACCCTTACCCTCTCCGCCAACTCCATTCCCTCGCACAAAGTTGACTCCAACGTCACCCAAAGAACAGCATTCCAAAACCTGGCGACCATCCAACCAAATGAGCAACAAAGTCTCTGACACCACGCCAACTCCCTGACAAACAATAACGCCAACCCGCCGCAAAACTGTCACCTATTGCGCGAAGGATCGCCAGCCACGATGAGACCACTGAGAACGTGCTTCCCCAAAGCCCACCTGTGGATCCACTGACCCACTAGCAACCCCACAGACTGACAAATGTGACTAATCACCAACAACATCACGGAACCCTACTATCAACCACCCGACCCTCACCCCAATCACCCCCGAGGAACTATGCCCTCCAACAACTAGCCCTGAAACCACCAAAATCAAGCTCAAACCCCACAACCCCCAACAACAGAGCAAGAACCCCAGACCTAGGCTATGCTCCAACCCCAGAACCTGCTTCCGGACCTCGGTTGATTCGGCCATCCACTCCGCCCAACAAATAAAGGGGCCCCAACACCTCTGACCCGACCCCAACAACCCCAGAACAAGACCAAGACATCCCCAAGCCTCTAGATGGTCAGGAAAAGAATGGCTACGCACCCTCCACCCCGCTGCCTAAAGCACAGCCCCAAAGTTAACGAGGAGAACCACGGCACCCCACTCTCAACAAGGGATAACTCCAGACCGCACCGCTATTTCACCACCTTCCCCCACACAATCCAGAACCCCTGACAATGAGGACCCTGAACACCAAACCTCCCTGCATGCCACCCCCGAACCTAAACTCCACCACCAGACTCCACCACCTCCCACGAAGGAACCCCCAGCATAGGAGCCACCCTGAACTAACTATAGGAAAGAGGACCCTATACAAAGTAGTTCCCCTAAGTACTCTGAATTCGCTGACATGTTCATATAAGGGAGGGAGAAGCCCCACCATCATCCAGAGAACGTCGATCAGCCGCTCAAGCGACCTGACAACCCAAAGGGCACATGCTCCGATATCCTTAAAGGACCTCCCCCACCTGGCTCGACGACCCAAACAACCCCGCGCCAGCCCAAAACTGCCCGACCCACCCCTCTGACCCCCTCTGAACCCCTCGACACAGCTCTGGACCCTGGCAACACGACTCCAGGGCCTCCGCTCTGAATATGACATTTCATCAAGGGGACTTACAGTGCCAACCCAACAACAATGCCCCAGTAGCCCCAACTCCACAACATAAATCACCACCCACTCCGAATCCTGCCCCTATGCCAGAATATGTCCGTCAAACAGGGGACCACATCATCGGAGCATCCAGAAGCAAGCCACATATGAAGTATCCTCTTTGGAGTACCCAGAAGCAGGCCACATGCGAAGTAATCTCTCGGAGTACCCTAAAGGTTGCTGATGCCTTCCCCAAGAAGCGAGCGGTGCCTCTCCCTACTGCCACCCCCGCATTTGCAACAAATCTCCGGGCCGCTCCAGAACATGAATGAAGAGTTGCCTCAACCCTGCCATGACTCCTGGGGAGTCCCACTCCAGTGCCTCCCTGCGACTGACCTCCCTGCCGCCCCCCAACAATTGTGAACAACCATCTTCCCCCATCCAAGCTCAGCTCCAGGAGCCACCGCCACTCCTGCGTGACAACTCCGCTGCTCTGCAAAAAACCCCACACTGGAGCTCCCCCTCCGATTCGCGACACAACCCCACTCATAAGTTAAGACCCAACCCCAACTCCCGCATCAGCTCCGGACCCCTGGTACTCGCGCTTGGAACTGCGGACCAACAAAATGCACCTCAGACCCCTTCCTCCGCCTGCACCTCCCCCAAAGCCAACACAACCAACAAACCCCCACCGAGTGACCATTGTGTCAACTCCGGGACTGCCCAATTCTTCTCCGATGAAGAAACCACCAACCCCCAGGAAGAAACAACCCTCGGAATGAGCCCCAAAGCATCTCCGCTGAGGCAAGCCATTCCCCGACCAACCCCCGCGCTGCCCCTGCCCAAAAGAAACATCCACCAACACAACTCCAACAGACCTCCAAACTCGAGGGAGTGTTAGAAATACATAAAACCCCTCTGTCCGTCTCGGGACTTACCTTTGGTCAGGAAAGCAATGTCACATAGATGACCCGGAACCTCAAATTTTGGCTCCGGACCCAAAGGAACTGGTTGGGACTGATCACCCTACATCCTGCCCCCTCGGTCATCGACACTCCGGAGCACACCAAAGCACCACTCGAACATGCCCGCCCACAGACGCAATACTCCGGAACACAACCTTGACCCGGACCAACTATGCCACGAGGATGAACCTCGCCCCACCGACCCCCATCAATGAAGAGGGCCCCGCCACCTTCGCCACCAGCGCCGGCATAAGGGCCAGATCATGGAAGACCTCCATCCCCCCTGCCAATCGCACTGCCAAGAAAACCCAAGCCCCAAACCCGCTGGACACCCGTGAAAGATTCGAAGGTCTGCCCTCTGGTACCAACATGGCGCACGTCCCCGCCGCAGACTAAAGAAAACCCCTACACCCCTGGTCAGAAATTCCGAGAATCAAACCCAATAACACCACCCCAAAATGCCACGGAACTCCACAGGAGAACTCCCACCACTCCCACCGAACCTCGGGAGCCCTCCCTGCAATGCCCTGCCCCGTCCCGACAAACCCCAGGACTAGCCAGCACAGATGGCACTAGCGGGCGTAACCCCCACCTCTGGATTCACTAGGGATTCAACTCCCACTCACACCCCTGCATGCTTTGCTTACTTCACCCTCCTACAAACTAAAACCTCACTTCACATGCCCAGGGACCAAGAAAGGGACATGTTTGCGTACAAAAATGATATATATACAAAAGGCGAGGGAGGCAGCAAGTCTAAGAGCAACAAGAAACAAGGCCCACACCCATCTCACTCCCTTCCCGGACCCCCCAGCAACCCTACCCCCAGGTCAACTTCCATCTGGGCCCGCACCACCGCTAAGACCTCTGCCAACCCTGGGAATGCCTCCCCCGTGTCAGCTGCCACCTCCCACCATGACCCCGGGGCCACCGCATTGCATCGCCGATGCCCCGCCAACAACCTCTCCAATTGTGCCATCCCCTGCTGCAACTCTGGAGGCTGAACCGCGGACCCCTGTGTCAACCCGTCCTGAATTGACGCAAATGCCGCAGAGGCACCGTCTAAGAGGACCCAATGCTCCCGCACCCAGCCTAAACCCAGAAAATGAACTGTCAATAACAAACAGAGGAACGGGAGGCAACTCACGGAGGATTCCCGTGCGCCCTGAAGCGGCCTCGTTGGCCAACCAGTCCTCCCTCTGCCTTGCCACCTCCAGCTCCACCCACAACGCATCCCCCTCTGGAACTCGCCCCCGCCCCTCTGCTTCCCCCGTGGGCTGCCCCTCCATCTGTGTCAGATGCTCCCGCAAGCCCTGCACCTCTAACGCTCGCTCTGTTGCCACGCGCACCAATGTGTTCCTTTCCTGCTCCATTGCCTCTTTCTCCATCCATGCCACGTCACAGTCCTCCCTCGCCCATTGGAGCTCACCCTCCCGTACTGCCAATGACGTTGTCAAAGCCTCCACCTGCTTGCGAAGGAAGACCTCCGTGATTGAAGGAATAGGCATGGGGGGACTCAACGACCGTTCTGAGGGAACGCCTGGGGTAGGAGAAAAGAGGAGAGACTCTGGAGGCCCCGCCGATGACTCGCGCCCATGCGGCCTCTTGCTGGGTCCCGCCCCTCAGGGCGGGGAGGCTCGACGCTTTCCACGAATCACCACCAAGGACGCTCCCTTTCCCCAACCACCCCACAAAAACCCCGCCTTCCCCACAGACTGCCCCATGCTCCCCTCCTTTGGCAATGCGGGATGAAACTTGGTCTGCTTCGGGACCCCCAGAAAATCCACCACCACCACCATGGATGACTCTACAAAAGCCCTGTCAATCATCCCAAAAAGACAAGTCGACACCACTTATGACTCCGGTCCCTGACACTAGCGCAGTGCCGATGCTCAAACTCCTCCCCTCCACTGTCATACACCACCACCTTGTCCAAATCGGTGGGAGAGACTACTGGAATGCTGGGGGAAGACATGATGAAATTTGGGAAATCCCAGGGTACATCCAGGGCTTTTAATTGATTGAGGAGAACCCTGATGAAGCGGCAGCCGCGCTTCGACTTTGTCTCCCATGCCACTATCACTTGCTGCAGATTGATCAATATTGCTTGGCTTCGACTCCCACGCCCTGCCGATCCCTGTCCTGCTCCCCACGTCTCGAAGGGTCTCGACGCTGAAGGGGGGTGATGTCACAACCTGTCCCCTGGACCCCCGCACATTGTCCAGCAACCCCCCAATTTCCCAAAACCCCCAATGCTCCGCTGAACTTCTGCCCATGCCCTGTGCCTATTTTGGTTAGCCCCGACACAACCCCAGCTAACTCTGATGCCTCCCTGGCTAACTCCGATGCCTCCCTGGCTAACTCCAATGCCTCCCCGGCTAACTCCGATGCCTCCCCGGCTAACTCCGACAGCCCCCTGGCCAACTTCAACGCCTTTCCCGCAGCCACTGACACTTACCCTGGATCTTCTGAACCCCAAGAATCACCCCCACTGTTCCTGATCTTTGCCACCCATCATCAACTTGACACCCTGGTTCCTCCGACCCATTCCGGAGTATCACAACAACCTCGGAGCAACCCGCATTCCCAAATGATCCCAACAACGTATCAGCGCGGCCCAACCCTCAATTGCAACCGACACCCGCCCTCTCCGTCAAGCTCCGCCAAGCCCCGCCGCAGCAGCCAATGTACTCCAAAGTTCTCTGGTAGTCAGTATATAAGACGTCGAGTAGCTCTTTGTACTCTAGTCTTGATTTTGCTTAACGTTATCCATGGTCTGATTGTTTCCTTCTCATGTTTTGCGTTTTGTGCTTCGTGTCTTGTTTTCTTATCTCAGTCTCCCAGTCTTATCTCAGTCTCCTGGTCTTGTCTTGTCTCCATTTTGTTATTATTCTCGTTATTGTTTCGTATCTCCACTCGAATCTACTCTTGTTCCATACCGATTCCATATTATTTTGTCTGATGCTGTCTCGGTGACTCCATCCGACCGTTGTGCCCAAGTCTTCCGCAACCCTAATGACTTTACAAACTCCGCAATTACGATTATGAACCCCGACACTCTTTCACCAGGTCTGAACCTTGCTCTTCG
Source organism: Termitomyces sp. T153 (assembly GCA_018296165.2). NCBI lineage: Eukaryota > Fungi > Basidiomycota > Agaricomycetes > Agaricales > Lyophyllaceae > Termitomyces > Termitomyces sp. T153. Next base: position 398,359 of record JACKQL020000021.1, on the reverse strand, counting down.
CTTGGTCCCGGACTCCATCAACTCCAATTGATCTCCCATCAAACCCCGGCTCCGCTCTCATTGATCACATAGCCGCCTACTCCTTCGCTTCCGCGAATCTCCCATACAGTCTTCTGCCTGAACCCCACCAAGCCCGTCCCATTTCCTTGCAATCCGACTCCTCCGGACCTCCCCAGATCTGTCCAGATCACACCCCACCAACTATCCACACAAGCCATCAGTGCCCAGAACGTTTTCGAGTGTTCAGTTACCAGTGCAAGAGGATCACGCCCACCTAGTAAGGACTCGCCCAGTGCAGCTGAGCCCCCGAGGTCAGCGGAACCTGACATTCAGATTCTCTGGAAGGTCTCAACACACACCTACAAACTTGACCTACTCCTGGGCCTGAAGAGCCTCCACCCCATCTTCCATGTCTGCCTCCTTGAAAATCATGCCCCAGACCTGTTCCCCAGATAGCGCCCCAGTTGACTGCCCCCTGTCAAAGCCAAAGACAAATATCACTACTACAAAGTTGAACAAATTCTTGACTCCTGCCTTGTCCACAGTTGACCCCACTACCTGGTCTATTGAAAAGACTATGGACCTGAGGACAACACTTGGAAGCTCTGCAAAAACCTCTCTGGAGCCCCCACTAATCTCTGGGACTTCTACCAATAGCACTCCACTAAGCCCCAGGACCCCTAGAACTAGCCAAAACAGATGGTATTAGTAGGCATAACTCCCACCTCTGGATTTATTGGGGATTCAACTCCCATGAGTAACTCCTGCATGTTTTTACTTACCTTTCTCTCACATGATCTGAAAACTTAATTGATCACACCAGAAGTCCAAGATGGGTTGAATGTACAAACTACAACAATACAAAATAGTACACAATGGATGATGTGGGAATGAGTGAGAAAGGTGAAGTCCAAGGTCCCCCTACTCTCCCTCCTCTTCCAGAGCAGGCTTGGCTACTCTCCCCACCAAGTCCACTTCCATCTGGGTCACAATCATGGCTAGGGTCTCTGAGTACCCTGAGAGAGGCTCTCCCACATCTGTCACCAACTCTCACCATGACTCAGGCTCCACCACATTTCTCCACCAGTGCCCTGCCAGCAGCCTCCCCATTTGACCCACACTCTGCCTCAACTCCACAGGATGATCTCTGGGCATCCAAGCCAGCTCATTCTGGATTGATGCAAAGGCTGCAGATGCCCCATTGAGAAGAATCCTGTGCTTGTGGATCCAGTATACAAGGACACATCAGTAAGGCCAAAGCAAGGGGAAAGATCTTCAAATTCATGCATAACTCCTCTAAGTCCCAAGGCCACCTTGTTGGTGAGCTACTCCTCTCACCTCTGTGCAATTTTTGATACTGCAAGGGACACTCTGACCTCTGGAGCACCCTGCCCCACCCATGCCTCCCCCTGGTCCAGTTGCTTCTGCAGCCTCTGTACCTTTAGCAACCACTCTATGGCCATCCACAGGGCAATATCTGATCTCTGCACCATGTCTTGATCCCTCTGTGCCCCATCTTGCTCCCTCTGTATCTTGTTCTGGTTCTCTCCAATCCTCTGAACCTCATCCTTGCAGGTTGCTAGCAACCTCTGCAACCTCTCCACCTGAAAATACAGGAGTGTCTCAGAAACTGACCAGGATGTCTCCATATACTGTCTCATAGGGCTTCTAATATAGGGGAGTATACCTAGGAGCCAGGCAGCTCTGCCATCAAACCCTTGCCTCAGACCCTTTTGCTGAGCCCTGCCTCTAGTGACAAGGACACTCTCCACTTCTCCTTGTTGTGCAATGTCTGAACCCCCCCTCTCTACTCACTCTGTGAAGGCCCCACCTCCATCATGGACCACTCCCCACTTCCCCCACCCTCCACTCTGAACCTCTGGCCCAATACCCTATCCTTGCACCTTTTGCCTATCTGCTCTGCAATCCACACCAAGTCCCACTCTTGCTCTGCTGACATGTAGGCTGCACACCAGCTCAACAAAATGGGGCACTTCTCATGCCATGCTTGACAGGGGAGACACACCAATGTATTGTGATGGGAGCTCAGCACTAGTGCCTCAAACTCACACCTCTCCCTATAACAAGTGCAGAGGGCACACTACACAAACAATCAGCTAGAACACAGAAAAGAGCCCACTGACCTATTGGAGCTTCTTCTTGACACCACTCAAGGGTTGGGGGACCTCATGCTTGCCCCATTGCCTCTGCAAACTTCTCCAGAGTCATGTCTGCCTGTACAACACACAACAACTCCAGAACAACTATCACCACCCCTAGCTCAAAGTTTGGCTTGGAAGAATGCACCAGGGCTGACTATGCCAAACCACCACCTCAAACAGATGGACCTGCTACTGCCACAGACAGCTCTGCTGAAACTCAATCAGAAACCCCAGAACTCAATAAAGCCAGACTCACAACTCTGATACATTGATTGCACCTTCTTGTGGACCTGTCAACAATTGTACTTAGCATGATGGGTCTTGTACTCTACTCATACATCAATGCAGTTCTTGTCAGAGAGGGAGGGAGTCAGGGAATCAATGGACAAGAAGGCTAGTTCAGATGCTGAGAAAGACATTAGAAGAATGGAGGAAGCACTGGGGTACATCTAACCCTTTTGATTGATTAAAAAGAGCCTCCTGATAAGTAGTAGCCATGCTTTGACTTTGTTCCCCATGCCACTACTGCCACTGTGGTTTGATCAATATTGCTTATGCTTTTCCAAACCTCTGCCAATTTCCAACTCATGCCCTGTGCCTTGAGGGTCTCAATGCTGAAGGGGGGGTGATGTCATGACCCACTCCCACACCTCTGTACCTTCTTCCAGGACACCCTGCCTCTCTAGAGCCTCCCCCAATGCTTCCTCCAACTCACTCAACCTTTGTTGACCCATGGTACCTGTCCTAGCTAACTATAACACTTCTTTAGCAAATCTGACAACCTTTTGGCAAATCCTGGCACATCCCCTGTGGACCTCCTCAGCTCTCCCTCTCACCTACAAGGCCCCTGAGCCTCTCCAACACCTTCCCTGGCACAGGCATACATCATTCAGCCACTCTTGTGACCCACACAACCACTCTGGAGTTCCCTGACAACTACAGAACAGACTGTGTTCCTATCAGAGTATTACCATGGCCCACTCTCTGGTCAGAGCTGACACTCATCAACCCTGCATGGCTCTGATGAGCCCTGCCATTGCATCCTCAACTCCCAAAGAAGGTCCAGTAGTTAGTATATAAAGACATAGAGTAGCATCTATTATGGAAGTCTTAATGTTTCCTGTGTCTTGTGTTTCTTTCTGTTATGTTTTCCTGTCTCATCTCTATTTCTTATTTTAGCCTCAAATCTATCTCTTTTTCAGCACATACACTTGCTTATGGACTTGTACCTAATGCTCACTCAAGCCCAATGTTTAATATACTTAGTCTTAGACTTCCCTAGACTATCTCAGACTTGCTCAGACTGCTTCCCTGAGCTTCTCCTTGCAAGTACCCAAAGTTCACACCATCTTCAGAGTGCTAGGTTATAAGCACAGAACATTGCGTCTGCCTAGTAAGGACTCACCCAGTGTAGCTGAGCCCCTGTGGTCAGCAGAACCTGACAGCATGGGCATATGACCAGACTCAAGCATTACTAGTCTGCTCTCAAGTCCTGCTACAAGAGTTAACAGTTTCTCAATAGTGTTGGTAGGATTGGACAGTGGCAGAGGACAATATAGAGTCTTGGTTGGGTGCTGTGGGCTAGAGATGCAGACAGGTAGAGGACCAAACAAGCTGTAAGGAGATGAGCATTCTGCAGATAAATCTGACAGAAGGCAAGCAGACACAAGTGACAGGCAAGAGTCAAAGAAGCATGAAATGGCTAAAGGTTGGGCAAGGAGCAAGTGTAGTGAGCCAAATGCAAGTAACAATGCTGGAGCTCTTACAGTTGGATAAATGGATAGAACTTCCAGACAACTCCACCACCACCATGGACAACTCTGCTGAGCATGGGTTAGCACCACCTCCAGCTTGACAATACATTATGTTGATTCTCCTCTGATCCTAACAACAGTTGAATCCCTCCTATTGACATTTGTATTCCTCCTAGATGCACACATGGTTTTTGTTGGATGGAGGGGGGGTGGAGGACACCAATAGATGATGAGAGTGCAGAGGACACTATGGAATAGAAACTGGGAAGCATTAGGATATGTCTTGACCATTTGAATTTCTTGAAGGAGCTTCTTGATAAATAATAATTCTCTTAGGACTCTTATCAAGTAACCTATATTATCTCATTTGATATTTCTCTCCACTTACATAACCTTTCATCTACCTATATATACCTAACAAAGATGTGCTAGAATAATTTAGGTTTTTGCAATCCTAGAACTTACTCCAGTTCACTCACAAGACTCTAAACTCATGTGACTTGACATCTGCCCTATTAGGCAGCCTTGCATTACATATTTTCAACTCCTAAAAGTTCTATCTACTCTAGTTTCTATTAGCATGTGTCATGGAACCAACCAGTCTGATCAACCAAAAGAAATCCTCTCATGAGTTAGTATAATAAAAAATGTCTACTAACAACACTCTACAACATAGATACCCCACTCACAACTGTGCCCTGGTATCCCAAGATACTGGGCCACCACTGGGACTGGAAGCAAGCATGCATGAATTCAGTCAGACTACATGTGGAGACACTTCTGGTTTCAGCAATGAGAACCAGAGTGGGCCCCCTGTGGTTAATCCCCACAGGGAGTATACCCAGCCTACAAAGGCACAACCCACTTCAAAGTATTGAAGGCAGCAATCCACATTGGAATCTGCAATTTCAGAAGTCAGATCTGGCAATCCTCTGCCTCTCAATGGCTCCAGTGAGGTAAATGGGATGAAACAAGGAGAAGGCAAAGGCCAGAACCACTAGCATAATCATTGATCTTGGTCCCCCTTAGGCAAAAAGACCAACAGTACTCCAGGCTTCTCATCTGTTTAAAACAATACAAAGGGATCCAGGTATCCTAACTATAAGCCTGGGACCTTGAAGCTGCCTGATCACAAACCAGAACAACAGAATGGGCTAAGCAATAGACAGGTAGCAAAGTATAGAACTGATAATTGTTGCTTTGGGTGTGGCAAAACTGGTCATTTCTCCTGCAATTGTTCCTGCAACAAAACTATAAAATGATCCACAGGAAACCTTCCAGGTCTCAAAGCCCATAGCATCCATGTAAATCTTCAAGAAATCAAAAGGATGAGAGTGAGGCACTAGGAAATACTACCCAGGGCCTAGTGATTGGACAAATCCAGATTCCCATAGAGCCCAGCACACTGGGAAAATTGGAAGAACTAATATTTGAGTTTGACAAAAGCCTGGAAGAGGAAGGGCTGTGCACCTTACAATAAGTATCAGACTCTGACCCTGAAGATGGAGGACATCAGGAGGAAACAGATGTACTCACACAATCACAGACTATACTATTAAATTCACCAAGTTATAGTGGTACTCCCACTCCCATAAGCCCCTCCAAAGGAGAAGAGGGAGACACAGCCAGTCTACCTGAATAACAATCTGTGTCAGATTTGAGTGAGGAAGCAGACTTCAAAACTGACAATGATAGTGGATGTGAGGATGAGTTTGTCAGGTTCTGCTGACCTCGGGGGCTCAGCTGCACTGGGCAAGTCCTTACTAGGCGGGCATGATCCCCTTGCACTGGCAACCAAACACTCAAAAGCGTTCTGGGCACTGATGGCTTGTGTGGATAGTCAGTGGGATGTGATCTGGACAGATCCGGGGAGGTCCGGAGAAGTCAGATTGCGAGGAAACAGGACGGGCTTGGCGGGGTTCAGGCAGAAGACCATATGGAGATTCGTGGACGTGAAGGAGTAGGCAGCTACGCGATCAATGGGAGCGGAGCTGGGGTTTGATGGGAGATCAATTGGGGTTGATGGAGTCCGGGACTGAGCAAAGAGCAAGGTTTGGACCTGGTGAAAGAGTGTCAGGGTTCGTAATCGTAATCGCGGAGTTCATGAGGTTGTTAAGGTTGAGGAAGACTTGGGCACAACAGCCAGACAGAGTCACCGAGACAGCATCGGACAAAATGAAATGGAGTCAATATGGAACAAGAGTAGATTCGAGTGGAGATACGAAACAATAACGAGAATAATAACAAAATGGAGACAAGACAAGACTGGGAGACTGGGATAAGACCGGGAGACTGAGATAAGACCGGGAGACTGAGAGTAAGGAAAAGGGAACACAAAACACGAAACGCAAAACACAAGAAGGAAACAATCAGACATAGGTAACATTAAGCAATATCAAGACTAGAGTACAAAGAGCTACTCGACGTCTTATATACTGACTACCGGAGAACTTTGGGGTACGTCAGCTGCGGCGGCGGGGCTTGGCAGAGCTCGATGGAGAGGGCGGGTGTCGGTTGCAATTGAGGGTTGGGCCGCGCTGATACGTTGTTGGGATCATTTGGGAATGCGGGTTGCTCCGAGGTTGTTGTGATACTCCGGAATGGGTCGGAGGAACCAGGGTGTCAAGTTGATGATGGGTGGCAAAGATCAGGAACAGTGGGGGTGATTCTTGGGGTTCAGAAGATCCAGGGTAAGTGTCAGTGGCTGCGGGAAAGGCGTTGAAGTTGGCCAGGGGGCTGTCGGAGTTAGCCGGGGAGGCATCGGAGTTAGCTGGGGAGGCATTGGAGTTAGCCAGGGAGGCATCGGAGTTAGCCAGGGAGGCATCAGAGTTAGCTGGGGTTGTGTCGGGGCTAACCAAAATAGGCACAGGGCATGGGCAGAAGTTCAGCGGAGCATTGGGGGTTTTGGGAAATTGGGGGGTTGCTGGACAATGTGCGGGGGTCCAGGGGACAGGTTGTGACATCACCCCCCTTCAGCGTCGAGACCCTTCGAGACGTGGGGAGCAGGACAGGGATCGGCAGGGCGTGGGAGTCGAAGCCAAGCAATATTGATCAATCTGCAGCAAGTGATAGTGGCATGGGAGACAAAGTCGAAGCGCGGCTGCCGCTTCATCAGGGTTCTCCTCAATCAATTAAAAGCCCTGGATGTACCCTGGGATTTCCCAAATTTCATCATGTCTTCCCCCAGCATTCCAGTAGTCTCTCCCACCGATTTGGACAAGGTGGTGGTGTATGACAGTGGAGGGGAGGAGTTTGAGCATCGGCACTGCGCTAGTGTCAGGGACCGGAGTCATAAGTGGTGTCGACTTGTCTTTTTGGGATGATTGACAGGGCTTTTGTAGAGTCATCCATGGTGGTGGTGGTGGATTTTCTGGGGGTCCCGAAGCAGACCAAGTTTCATCCCGCATTGCCAAAGGAGGGGAGCATGGGGCAGTCTGCGGGGAAGGCGGGGCTTTTGCAGGGTGGTCGGGAAAAGGGGGCGTCCTTGGCAGTGATTCGTGGGAAGCATTGAGCCTCCCCGCCCTTGGGGGCGGGACCCAGCAAGAGGCCACGTGGGTGCGAGCCATCGGTGGGGCCTCCGGAGTCTCTCCTCTTTTCTCCTACCCCAGGTGTTCCCTCAGAACGGTTGTTGAGTCCCCCCATGCCTATTCCTTCAATCACAGAGGTCTTCCTTTGCAAGCAGGTGGAGGCTTTGACAACATCATTGGCAGTACGGGAGGGTGAGCTCCGACAGGCGAGGGAGGACCGTGACGTGGCGTGGATGGAGAAAGAGGCGATGGAACGGGAAAGGAACACATTGGTGTGCGTGGCGATGGAGCGAGCGTTAGAGGTGTGGGGCTTGCGGGAGCATCTGACGCAGATGGAGGGGCAGCCCACAGGAGAAGCGGAGGGGCGGGGACGAGTTCCGGAGGGGGATGCATTGTGGGCGGAGCTGAAGGCAGCGAGGTGGAGGGAGGACTGGTTGGCCAACGAGGCCGCTTCAGGGCGCACGGGAATCCTCCGTGAGTTGCCTCCCGTTCCTCCGTTTGTTATTGACAGTTCATTTTCTGGGTTTAGGCTGGGTGCGGGAGCATTGGGTCCTCTTAGACGGTGCCTCTGCGGCATTTGCGTCAATTCAGGACGGGTTGACACAGGGGTCCGCAGTTCAGCCTCCAGAGTTGCAGCAGGGGATGGCACAATTGGAGAGGTTGTTGGCGGGGCATCGGCGATGCAATGCGGTGGCCCCGGGGTCATGGTGGGAGGTGGCAGCTGACACGGGGGAGGCATTCCCAGGGTTGGCAGAGGTCTTAGCGGTGGTGCGGGCCCAGATGGAAGTTGACCTGGGGGTAGGGTTGCTGGGGGGTCCGGGAAGGGAGTGAGATGGGTGCGGGCCTTGTTTCTTGTTGCTCTTGGACTTGCTGCCTCCCTCGCCTTTTGTATATATATCATTTTTGTACGCAAACATGTCCCTTTCTTGGTCCCTGGGCATGTGAAGTGAGGTTTTAGTTTGTAGGAGGGTGAAGTAAGCAAAGCATGCAGGGGTGTGAGTGGGAGTTGAATCCCTAGTGAATCCAGAGGTGGGGGTTATGCCTGCTAGTGCCATCTGTGCTGGCTAGTCCTGGGGTTTGTCGGGATGGGGTGGGGCATCGCAGGGAGGGCTCCCGAGGTTCAGCGGGAGTGGTGGGAGTTCTCCTGTGGAGTTCCGTGGCATTTTGGGGTGGTGTTATTGAGTTCAATTCTCGGAATTTCCGACCAGGGGTGTAGGGGTTTTCTTTAGTCTGCGGTGGGGACATGCGCCATATTGGTACCAGAGGGCAGACCCTCAAATCTTTCACGGTGCCCAGCGGGTTCGGGGCTTTGGTTTTCTTGGCAGTGCAGTTGGCGGGGGGGACGGAGGTCTTCCCGTGATCTGGCCCTTGTGCCAATGCTGGTGGCAAAGGCGGCGGGCCCTCTTCATTGGTGGGGGTCAGTGGGGCAAGGTTCGTCCTTGCGGCATAGTTGGTCCGGGTCGAGGTCATGTTCTGGAGTATTGCATCTGTGGGCGGGCATGTTCGAGTGGTGCTTTGGTGTGCTCCGGAGTGTCGATGACCGAGGGGGCAGGATGTAGGGTGATCAGTCCCAACCAGTTCCTTTGGGTCCGGGGCCGAAATTTGAGGTTCCGGGTCATCTACGTGACATTGCTTTCCTGACCAAAGGTAAGTCCCGAGACGGACAGAGGGGTTTTATGTATTTCTAACACTCCCTCGAGTTTGGAGGTCTGTTGGAGTTGTGTTGGTGGATGTTTCTTTTGGGCAGGGGCAGCGCGGGGGTTGGTCGGGGAATGGCTTGCCTCAGCGGAGATGCTTTGGGGCTCATTCCGAGGGTTGTTTCTTCCTGGGGGTTGGTGGTTTCTTCATCGGAGAAGAAGTGGGCAGTCCCGGAGTTGACACAATGGTCACTCGGTGGGGGTTTGTTGGTTGTGTTGGCTTTGGGGGAGGTGCAGGCGGAGGAAGGGGTCTGAGGTGCATTTTGTTGGTCCGCAGTTCCAAGCGCGAGTACCAGGGGTCCGGAGCTGATGCGGGAGTTGGGGTTGGGTCTTAACTTATGAGTGGGGTTGTGTCGCAAATCGGAGGGGGAGCTCCAGTGTGGGGTTTTTTGCAGAGCAGCGGAGTTGTCACGCAGGAGTGGCGGTGGCTCCTGGAGCTGAGCTTGGATGGGGGAAGATGGTTGTTCACAATTGTTGGGGGGCGGCAGGGAGGTCAGTCGCAGGGAGGCACTGGAGTGGGACTCCCCAGGAGTCATGGCAGGGTTGAGGCAACTCTTCATTCATGTTCTGGAGCGGCCCGGAGATTTGTTGCAAATGCGGGGGTGGCAGTAGGGAGAGGCACCGCTCGCTTCTTGGGGAAGGCATCAGCAACCTTTAGGGTACTCCGAGAGATTACTTCGCATGTGGCCTGCTTCTGGGTACTCCAAAGAGGATACTTCATATGTGGCTTGCTTCTGGATGCTCCGATGATGTGGTCCCCTGTTTGACGGACATATTCTGGCATAGGGGCAGGATTCGGAGTGGGTGGTGATTTATGTTGTGGAGTTGGGGCTACTGGGGCATTGTTGTTGGGTTGGCACTGTAAGTCCCCTTGATGAAATGTCATATTCAGAGCGGAGGCCCTGGAGTCGTGTTGCCAGGGTCCAGAGCTGTGTCGAGGGGTTCAGAGGGGGTCAGAGGGGTGGGTCGGGCAGTTTTGGGCTGGCGCGGGGTTGTTTGGGTCGTCGAGCCAGGTGGGGGAGGTCCTTTAAGGATATCGGAGCATGTGCCCTTTGGGTTGTCAGGTCGCTTGAGCGGCTGATCGACGTTCTCTGGATGATGGTGGGGCTTCTCCCTCCCTTATATGAACATGTCAGCGAATTCAGAGTACTTAGGGGAACTACTTTGTATAGGGTCCTCTTTCCTATAGTTAGTTCAGGGTGGCTCCTATGCTGGGGGTTCCTTCGTGGGAGGTGGTGGAGTCTGGTGGTGGAGTTTAGGTTCGGGGGTGGCATGCAGGGAGGTTTGGTGTTCAGGGTCCTCATTGTCAGGGGTTCTGGATTGTGTGGGGGAAGGTGGTGAAATAGCGGTGCGGTCTGGAGTTATCCCTTGTTGAGAGTGGGGTGCCGTGGTTCTCCTCGTTAACTTTGGGGCTGTGCTTTAGGCAGCGGGGTGGAGGGTGCGTAGCCATTCTTTTCCTGACCATCTAGAGGCTTGGGGATGTCTTGGTCTTGTTCTGGGGTTGTTGGGGTCGGGTCAGAGGTGTTGGGGCCCCTTTATTTGTTGGGCGGAGTGGATGGCCGAATCAACCGAGGTCCGGAAGCAGGTTCTGGGGTTGGAGCATAGCCTAGGTCTGGGGTTCTTGCTCTGTTGTTGGGGGTTGTGGGGTTTGAGCTTGATTTTGGTGGTTTCAGGGCTAGTTGTTGGAGGGCATAGTTCCTCGGGGGTGATTGGGGTGAGGGTCGGGTGGTTGATAGTAGGGTTCCGTGATGTTGTTGGTGATTAGTCACATTTGTCAGTCTGTGGGGTTGCTAGTGGGTCAGTGGATCCACAGGTGGGCTTTGGGGAAGCACGTTCTCAGTGGTCTCATCGTGGCTGGCGATCCTTCGCGCAATAGGTGACAGTTTTGCGGCGGGTTGGCGTTATTGTTTGTCAGGGAGTTGGCGTGGTGTCAGAGACTTTGTTGCTCATTTGGTTGGATGGTCGCCAGGTTTTGGAATGCTGTTCTTTGGGTGACGTTGGAGTCAACTTTGTGCGAGGGAATGGAGTTGGCGGAGAGGGTAAGGGTGGGGTGGGGGATGATTTGACGGTTTGCGTGAGGGGTTGGAGGTTGGGTGTGAGTTGGGGAGGGTGTCCGTGGGGGGAGCCATGTATGGATGTAACCGGAGCGGAGGGGACGTTTGGTATTGGATCCGCGACTCAATGTCCCTCAGCAAATTGGGCAGGGCCATATGAATCATAAGGGTTTCCAGGCATGGGTAGACCATAGACATCAGAGTTATTTGATTGTGTGTGCAGAGATAATGTGGGCATCACGGACAGGGTAAGGTAGAGTCTTGATATTATGTCAGGTTCCACTGACCTCGGGGGCTCAGCTGCACTGGGCGAGTCCTTACTAGGCGGGTGTGATCCCCTTGCACTGGCAACCAAACACTCAAAAGCATTCTGGGCACTGATGGCTTGTGCGGATAGTCGGTGGGATGTGATCCGGACAGATCTGGGGAGGTCCGGAGAAGTCAGATTGTGAGGAAATGGGACAGGCTTGGCGGGGTTCAGGCAGAAGACCATATGGAGATTCGCGGACACAAAGGAGTAGGCAGCTACACGATCAATGGGAGCGGAGCTGGGGTTTGATGGGAGATCAATTGGGGTTGATGGAGTCCGGGACTGAGCAAAGAGCAAGGTTTGGACCTGGTGAAAGAGTGTCGGGGTTCGTAATCGTAATCGCGGAGTTCATGAGGTTGTTAAGGTTGAGGAAGACTTGGGCACAACAGCCAGACAGAGTCACCGAGACAGCATCGGACGAAATGAAATGGAGTCAATATGGAACAAGAGTAGATTCGAGTGGAGATACGAAACAATAACGAGAATAATAACAAAATGGAGACAAGACAAGACTGGGAGACTGGGATAAGACCGGGAGACTGAGATAAGACCGGGAGACTGAGATAAGACTGGGAGACTGAGAGTAAGGAAAACGGAACACAAAACACAAAACGCAAAACACAAGAAGGAAACAATCAGACTATAGGTAACGTTAAGCAATATCAAGACTAGAGTACGAAGAGCTACTTGACATCTTATATACTGACTACCGGAGAACTTTGGGGTACGTCGGCTGCGGCTGCGGAGCTTGGCAGAGCTCGACGGAGTGGGCGGGTGTTGGTTGTGATCGAGGGTTGGGCCATGCTGATACGTTGTTGGGATCATTTGGGAACGCGGGTTGCCCTGAGGTTGTCATGATACTCCGGAATGGGTTGGAGGAACCAGGGTGTTGAGTTGATGATGGGTGGCAAAGATCGGGAACAGCGGGGGTGGTTCTCAGGGTTCAGGAGATCCAGGGTAAGTGTCAGTGGCTGCAGGGAAGGTGTCAAAGTTGGCCAGGGGGCCGTCAAAGTTAGCCGAGGTTGCATCGGGGCTAACCAAAATAGGCATGGGGCATGGGCAGAAGTTTGGTGGAGCATCAGGGGTTTGGGGGAATCGGGAGGTTGCTGGATGATGTGCGGGGGTCCAGGGGACGGGTCTTCTGACAGAGTTAGATGACTCAAGACTGGTAGCACATAGAGACATACATATGTAGTGTGTCTTACATTACAGTGGAGCATGCTTTTGATTGTATCCTATGTCACTGGCAGAGTTTGCTACACCATAGCAGAATCTCCACAATATAGCATGTTATACAGGTGCCATGGAGGCCATACATTGTGCCATATTATACATATCCAGTGGAGTCCATTGACCAGGATCTAGAGCCTGCTAATTACTACTAGGGCTGTTGCAATTACATTTAACAGTGACCAGCCCTGCTCAACACTAAAATTCACTGGTGTCAGCAGACTGGCAGTGGGTCTGTTCACTGGCTATTTCTTATGACTGGCTGCCACTACTTGTGACAAAATCTGCCCTCAGAAACATATCTGCCCAGTGTCATTCTAGACAAGTTCTGATTAGCAGCTGGACCAAAATTCCTGTTGATAGCAAATGACCTAATCTGCCAATTTTCAAGTCCGTCTGCCAGACCCAGCTCCACTCACCTCTCTGGTGCCAATTCTATTGTGTTGTCACACTTAGGAGAACTCACTGGTATTGACTCAATCACCACTTACCTTAGTAGCAATGATGTAATACCATCTGACTGTGCCTCTCTAGCCTCTGTGCCTGATACTTGATCACCTGCATGGCCTCCATCAATGCTTGACAAGGCTATTGATCCTTCCAATCCACACCATCCATTCTACCACCCCTTCCTTAAAAGTAGGAAGAATCCTGGGCTCATCTATCACCCTACAAAGGAAACATCCACTATTCAAGCACAAGCACAGTCTCAATCATTTTCCCATCCCATTTCCCTTGTTTGGCAGAGCTTCTTCTCACTGGCACAAAGTGATGAGGAACAGATGGATGTTGAAAATCCATCATTTAATAATCCAGACCTCAGGGGTATGACTGTTAAGCCATGCCAGTTCAACAACATTCCACCTCTGTTTCATGCTGAGGAAAGTGGATCAGATGAGAAACACCTCCCACCACTCTTCATTGCATCAAACAACAGGTCAAACAGCAGAGGGGAGCTGGATGATGGCAGGCTTTCTCCTCTGTTTATGGCAATGGATGATGAGTCTGATAATGGTGATAGGGCTAACAGTGGAGGTGAACCAGATGACAGTGGGCTTCCTCCTCTGTTTATGGCAACAGATGACAAGTCTGACAATAGTGACAGAGCTGACAGTGGAGGTGTACCAGATGATGGCAGGCTTTGGATGATGAGTCTGACAAGGAGGTGATATCTGACAATAGCAATGTACTGAGGGATGATAGTCTTCCTCCCCTTTTTATTGCATTGAATGCCAGATCTAACAGCAGAACTTCAACTGCTGGATCTGAAGAATATGTACCAGCAAATATAACATACATCTGCATAGCAGACTAACCTGCCAGAGAGATCCCCCCCCCTTATTATTTCACCAGGAATATCACTAAATTCTGCAGTGGATAGTGATTCTGCACCATCTCTATTCATTCTCAATCACAATTCACATCTGTCAGATAGCAACTTTGCAACAGATACCAAATACAAACCAGCCTGCTTGACTCTACCAAATGATGAAAGTTCATCTGATACTCCCCCTATTCCTCAGGGAAATGATGTGGAAGAGTGGCAAAGATATGATGAAAGAGTAACACCACATGAGAACAAGAGATGCATTGAGATGCTGTACCAGAAATGTGAGTCAATCTGCATCATTTACCTGGCAGACCTAATTGTTTCTGACAAAATAAGCTTTCTGGCAAGCAAGAGATCATGGTGGATATAGGCATGTTGGCCCTTTCACTCCAGCCAACTTTGCTGACATTTCTGATGTTCTCTCAGAAACTTCAACTTCTTCAAGCACAACATCAAGTGTTGTGGGAACCCTTTCAGAGAATCCATATACACCAATTGACTTTGAGTATATGAGGTGACACTAGTTTCTTCTTGGATTTGGAATCAGAACTTGGAAGATGGAGGCCATTGATGTAGATAGAATCCCTGTAAATATGAAGAGAAAAGATGCAAAAAAGATGCTGCAGCCACACTGCTGATAGGAGAAATGAAAGTACACTGTGGCACTAGGGAAAATGGGTGCACTGGATTCCCAACTCCTGCCAGAAGGGCTGCTGCTAGAAGGCCTCTGGTAGCAGAAATAGGTATACACCAGACCACTGGCAGCCACTGCCAGAAGGCCTCTGGCAGCAGAAAGAAGTATACACTGGACCACCAGCAGCCACTGCTGGAAGGCCTCTAGCAGCAAAAAGAGGTATACACTGGAACACTAGGGAAAAGTGCTGCACCTGCAGGAATATCCAAAAAATGGGAAGCTACAAAACATTTAAAGCCATTAGATGCTATGTGGAATAGCTGAAATCAAATAGAAAAAATCAATCATTACAAATTGCTAGGTCAAGGGAGGGAGTTGAACCCTAAGCCTGACAATTGGAGTGTGGCTTAACCAACAATCCAAACCACTGATCCATGGTGGCCTACAATAGCACATCATTATAGGCATTTGCTGAAACAAATAATTGTCAGTTGAAATGATGACTATAAAACCTTTTGCTAACTACAGAATGTCAAGCAAGGAATTCAAACTCTCAACCAGACAGGTGGTTGAACTGGAATGATGATCAATCCAGACCACTAAATATAGTGCTTTGGAAAGATAAGCCAGCTACAAGCATATGTTGTAGCAAACAGTGGACTATTAAATACAAATTCATAGACAATGAATGTCAAGCAAGGGATTTGAACCCTCAGCCTGAGCATATGAGGCTGCAGAGATCACCAGACCTCTAATGTCCAATGGCATTCAGCCACAAAGGCCTGCTATAACAAGCAATTCAAGAGAATCTGTAGAGCACTGCAGCAATCAGGGATTTGGCAGGTAGACAGCCTGAATACCCAAATCATGAGAGTATTTTGCATCAGAGTGTGCCTAAACATTGATTAGAGCACAGGAGAAAGAGTGCAATAAATGAAATGAAAGACCAAATCAGTAGGCAATTGTCAGATCAGGGAGTTGAACCCTTATCCTGACATAGATGAAGGATAACCTTATGGCATTGTAAACCACTAAGCCATGATACTTTATTAAGAATGATATTTTTACAAATTATTTGTGGAGTGCCCAAATCATTGGCATGGTCATTTTCACTGGGCTTGCAATGGATGAATGGTTCTGTGATGGCTTCTTGCCCCTACAAAAATGCTTTTGTGACAGCTTCCTATGCCTAACACTGTGACAGATTTCAACAAATATCTATACAGACAAAATGAGAGCTTTTGAACATAATGCTTCTGTAATGGATATGCTTTTGTGACATGATCTGGTGACAGACAAAAAAATCAATAATGGAGTGGCCTAAAGAGTTATATAACAGCACACACTGGCTAACAGAACTGCTTTTGGCAATGGATGTCATATAGCAATGGACAGCAGAGACAACAGAGAGAGTTATATGGTGGCACACACCAGCTAATGGAACTGCTTTTTGCAACAGACATGATATAGCAATGGAAGGCAGACAGTGGACATCTGCTGATACTATTGACAACAATACAATGTACAACTCCCACAAACCAAGAGAGCAGTCAAAGATGTCTGCTCAGAGTATTTATGATGACACATTGTAACATTGCAATGGCATTGTTGCAGATGTAACATTGTTAACTTCTGCTACAATGCAGAGGACTCCACTAGACATGTAGCATACAATGCAAAATCCCAAGGCATGGGCTAGGAGGTGTGTTTCTGGCAGAGACTTTAGCTGGAGAGGGAGTTTGTATGTCTGAGGAGGGGCTTATTGTTTCAGGCATAGTATTAACAATGGCAATAGATATATTTGATTCCATAGACAGGGGGGTGAAACAATTAGTACTAGGCAATAGGGGCATACAGTTCATCTGTTGCCCTTTTAAAAATCCTCAGACTCTGTAAAAACCTCAGACTCTGTAAAAACCTCAGACTCTGTAAAAACCTCAGACTCTGTAAAAACCTCCTCCAATACATTGCCACTTTGTCAGAATGAATGGCTATAGGTGTGTCCAGAGAGAGGGTTTTCATTGTGTCCCAGGCTGCAAGAAGTTGGATGAGCAGCTCTTCTTGCTCCAACACTGACAGGTAGTAGACTTCTAGTCCTTGAGAACAGTAGCAGGCATGGTGACCAGCCTTCCCACAGTGTCAACACCACAGAGGAATAAAGGACTACTATTGGGAGGTGTTGACATTTATTGGGACTCCTTGGGGTAGGGAGCGCAAGGGGGCAATGTGAGGTGTAAAGGGAGGAGCTGACCTGCTCATGGAAATGCTAATGCAGGTGTGAAAGGGGGAGCTTGGAAGATGAATGCTCTATGAGAGAAAGGAAAGGTTGAGGATTATATCTGCCACAACTCACATTGCAGTTCCATGAGCTGCCACTGCTCATGTGCTACCTTGTATCAGGTATCAACATGCTCATCATTTGGGCACCCCTCTGCCATACTGTTGATGCAATCCATAAGAGAGGAGTGGAGTCCATTATAGAAGGTTAGGCAAAGTTGCAGACCATCCAGATAGTTAGCCTATTCAACTAAGGCATGAAAAGAGTTGATGTACTTGTCAAGTGACTGTTTCCCTTGACCATACTGGGTTCAGTCTCAAAGGGAAAGAACTGCAGTTTTGGCAGAGTCAAGGGAGAAGAACTCAGCTTGGAACTCCTTCTCAAACTCTATCCAGCCAGAGAAACTCTCCACTCCTCCTGGGCATTGAAAAATATGCAGCACATAGGTTGAGGCTTAGCTGGCCTTCATGTAGGAGAGAACCCAAGAATTTTTCAAGGCATCAGAGGCAAAGGCTTCACTGCTCAGCTGGATATAGATGATACAGGACTGGAGGAAATGTTCCCCAACTCTATGGTCCCCATCAAAAATGTCAGGGAGCACAGAGTGAGGAAGTTTAAAGTGGGGTGCTGAACCTATAGCTAGGTGCAGAAAAAAAACTTGCTGCAGCTGCTGGGGGTCCAGGAGGAGGAGTAGGAGCAAGG
The DNA here is from genome assembly GCA_018296165.2 of Termitomyces sp. T153. NCBI lineage: Eukaryota > Fungi > Basidiomycota > Agaricomycetes > Agaricales > Lyophyllaceae > Termitomyces > Termitomyces sp. T153. The sequence goes on along the minus strand of JACKQL020000021.1, from coordinate 380,681 downwards.
GGGAGATGTTTTAGGAGGGCCTGGAGAGAAAGGGACACTGCTTCAGTAGTTTGATGGAGTCCAGTGAGTTCAGCAGTGTGGGAAGTAAGGGAGGTTTGGGTAAGTTGAACCTGTATCTCCAGGAACAGCAAATGACTCCAGACATCATCCTAGGGGCTTGAAGCATCAGGGGGAGGTGCTGGAGGGGTTGACTGGGTCATAAGAGGAACATAGGGGGCACTAAGACACTGGTGGGGGAGAGATCTTTTTGAGGAACCAAGTGGAAGCTCAGGTAATTGAAAAGGGGGCTCCCAGACCCAATCTAGAGACTTGTTCTGCTGTAAGGGCAACTGCTGGAGGCTGTGGCTCAATCACACAACTGGCAAAGGAAAATCCAAAGTCTATTCAGTACTGTACAGTGTCTACTGAGATAACTACTCACCTGGCAAAGGGAAATCCAAAGAAAAGAAGTCTGGGGATTCCCTAGGCCAGGTGTGATGCTTCAGAGGCTTCAGAAGGGTGAGAAACAACTGTACAGTATGACAGAGAAAAAAGACAAAGTGATGTGTCAGCAATTGGTCAGCAGTTACATAAGCTGGTGGCAGTGTCAAAGGGGCCACACTTGTCTGAATTATGGACAGAGAACCAGTGCAGCCTGAGGGCTGGAACTAGGACCAATAGATAGGGAAAAGGAAAGAGAATGAAGGAAAACTATAGTGGGGGAAATCTGACAAGAACTGGAGAAGGAGAAGGGGAAACAAGTGGGACATCCCCTGACAGCCACCTTCCATCTTCTCAGCAGCTTTCTGATGGTGCTGGGCAAATATGTTTTTGAGGGCAGATTTTGTCACAAGCAACAGCAGACAGTCATGAGAAATAGCCAGCAGCCAGACCTGCTGCCAGTCTGCTGACATTGGCAAATTTTAGTGTTCAGCAGGGCTGGTCACTGTCAAATGTAATTGCAACAGACCCAGTCATAATTAACAGCTCCAGATCCTGGTCAAAGGGCTCTACTGGATATGTATAATATGGCACAATGTACAGCCTCACCTGTATAACACACTACATTGTGGGGATTCTGCTATGGTGTAGCAGACTCTACTAGTAACATAGGATACAACCCAAAGCATGCTCTGCTGTATTGTAGGACATACTACATATATATGTCTCTATGTGGTGGATTCCATTGTGGAACTCCCAGATGCTCATAGGTATGATGTGGTGATGGTAGTGGTGGGCCTCTATAGCAAATGGGCTCACTTCATCCCTACCCACACCACATGCTTTGCCTTGGGAGTGGCCAGCCTGTATTGGAAGAATGTCTGGAAGCTCCATGGTCTGTCAGATGGGTATGTCTCTGATCAGGGCCCCCAGTTTATGGCAGAGTTCACTCAGGAACTAAACCGCTTGCTGGTAATGAAGCTCCATACCACCACAGCCTGTCATCCTCAGTCAGATGGGCAGACAGAATGTGTTAATCAGGAACTGGAACAGTATCTCCATCTGTTTTGTAATGAGAGACAGGATGACTGGGATGAGCTGCTGCCAGATGCTGAATTCCAATACAACAACCATGTTCACTCTTCCATGCAGATTCCTCCATTCTTCCTGGACACTGGCAGGCACCCTCACATGGGATTTGAACCTTGGGCACACTCCTCTGAGAATGACTCCATCAACAATCTAAATCTCCCCAATTACCAGGGTCTCAACCCTTTCCCTTATGGGCTTGGAGTTTTTCCTAGTCACTAGTCTCAGTATCCTCACTATTGGATTGGGGGGAAATAGTCATATTAGTATGTCTATTACTACCTAGTCTTTTTCTGCCAAGGTTCCCTGGTGGGCCAATCCAACTACATGGGCCTATTCAAGGCTAAGTCCTCCTACAGGTACTCTCATGTTAGAGTTGTCCTGCTCCCTTGCCCATTGATGAGATGGGTCTATCCTTGCCTCCTGCCCTGGTTCATTCTTGCTGCTGAACTGGGTGAGTGCCGACTCAGACACAGATCTTTGCCTTCTACCATGGGTCAGTTAGCCTCATCAGGTGGTACTTTCTCTCTGCGGGGGTTAGCCGCAGGAGGCCCTGGCTCCTCGAGCACGGGCTGGGGCCCACTCTGGTCTTCATTGCTGAGGTCCAAAGTGTCCCCATGCGTGGTCCGACTAGATTCACGTACACTCTTCCCTAATCCCGGCGGTGGTTCAATCTCTTGGGTCGTCGGGACTCGGTTACAGGTAACCTGTGTGATTTGTTGTTAGCTGACATAGTAAATCAATAGACTCGCGTAGAGGGTTCTTCTGGTTGATCAGACCGGACAGATTCTACAGCGCGTAAGCCCAGAGGTACTAGAGTATAAAAGGACTGTAAGAGTTCAAAATATGTGACACGAGGCTGCCGTAGTAAGCAGATGTCGGGTCACGAAGCTTGGAGAATCGCGGTAGAACTGAGATCAGTCCTGAATTGCGAAGACTACTCTCTCCTAGTACCTCCGGTCCTTCTATACGTAGATCAAGGATTAGGTAAGGCGATAAGGGTTAGGTAGATGTAAGAGATAAGACTAAATCGAAAGGAGTGGGTAACGGTCACGATTTCCCTACATCATGGTCACGAGCTGTGGTTGCTGATTCCGAGTTGACTCCGTTCCTCTGACTATAAACAATGTCTCCTATTGATTCATATTATATCTCTTCCATTCTTGTGTATGAATGGGGAAACGGATCACTGCTTGGTGTCATCCTTGCCATCTCAGAAATATCTCAAATCCTTTTCCATATAGCTGGTAGCTGGCAACACCTTTGAAGCCATCTCACGACTGTAAGTCAGCCCATTACAGCCTATCTAGGAGCCATGCTCTTGCGACTAGCTTTCAGTATTCTTATACTGGTTGGACCAGGCATGTGACAGAAATCATCTTACCTCAGTTTTCTGATCCTCTCATTCCACGCAGTCGTCCCACAGCTTGGAACAGCTTATATTGATTCAGTCAATGGCATTAGTTTCTGGGGATTAAATGACATTGTACATGGAGTCACATATGGCTACGTCTTCCCCCCTCTAGCGGACAACTCTACCGAATTCATCGGCGAAATTGTTGCACCCATCGATACCCAGTGGGCTGGTGTTTCCCCCACTGGTACCATGCTTCAAAGTTTGCTTCTAGTTGCATGGAGAAATGGAAACTCGATTGTACGCTCGGCAAGATTTGCCACGTTCGTATCGTTCTTTAACGGTCTCTTCCTTTTTTTGATGCCTCTATTTAGTGATTATGTTCAGCTTGTGTATGCTAAGATCATCTGGATCTCTTTTGAAACTACTCTTACATTATTACAAGTGCATTCACCCAGCCCATCCTAACAGACCTTCCTACGACTGGAGTAAACTCTACACACTGGAGATGGGTGTATCGCTGCCAGAATTGTATCAGTAAGTTCTGCTGATGAATCGCTCTGTTCAATGTTTTACTGTATGTTGTAGCATGGCCAACCACGACTGGTGGCACGAATAGTATTCCCATCAGCGCTTTCGGTGCTCCCGCTTGGACTTTCTCTAGCGTTTCTGTAGATGAACCGGCCAACCCTAACAGTACATTCCAGGAACACACTGACTGCAAGTATTGATCAAACCCTTTTTTCGGGCCTATAACTGACCATCCCGCACCCCAGTCGGCTTCTATGGCTTCGATTTTTCCTCGGCCCATGTTGATTCTGCTTCTTACGCGTACTGGGCATCTGGTGGTACTGGTCCAACAGGAACCCCCACAACCACGACCACGACCACGTCAACGTCAACCTCTTCTACGCCAACTGCCACTGTAAGTAGATAGCTAACCTCCACATTTAAAGCGCAAATACTCATGGACATTCAGGCGACCCCATACGACTATATCGTCGTCGGTGCTGGCCCAGGTGGTCTGATCACTGCGGATCGCCTCTCTGAAGCTGGGAAGAAGGTATTACTCCTAGAACGTGGGGGACCTGCTACCTGGGAAACTGGTGGCACATATGGACCTACCTGGGCGGCAGGTTATAACGTATGTCTCTTTTCTCTAACTAGTGCTTTAAAACTGAACTCTTATTAGCTGACCAAATTTGATATCCCCGGGTTATTTGGTACGTTCTTCATTCATTTGGACCACTTCTTCAATCTTCCATTCATCCTAGAAACCATGTTTACGGACAGCAACCCATTCTGGTGGTGTAAAGGCAAGCTCTCCTACTGCTGTTCTGAATACGCTGATTACCGAAAAGAACCCGAATAGATATCACTGTTTTCGCAGGATGCCTTCTCGGCGGCGGAACCACGATCAATGGAGGGTCAGTTGAACTTCGTCAGCTCCTGGTTCAGTATCTGATCTGATCTCAGTCTTTACTGGGTTCCTCCTGATTCAGACTTCGCAACGTCATCAGGATGGCCTGCCTCCTGGTCGAATCACATTTCATACACTAATAAAATGCTGGCTCGACTTCCGAGCACGGATGCGCCATCTACGGACGGGAAACGCTATCTAGAGCAGTCAGCTAGTGTCGCCGCACAACTTCTCAATTATCAAGGATATCGTCAGTTAAATATTAATGACAGTCCAGATGACAAAGAGCATGTTTATGGATATAGTTCATTTGATGTGAGTCTTTTTGGAGAGATATCTGTTATCATATTTGACTATATCTATGTTTAGTTCATCGGAGGCAAACGAGGGGGCCCAGTGGCGACATACTTTCAGAGTGCGAAAGTTCGCCCTAACTTCACGTTTAGGCAATACAGTTACGTCCAAAATCTTGTTCGCAATGGCTCTCAGATCTTGGGTGTACAGACCAACGACACTTCTCTTGGCCCCAACGGAGTCATTCCTCTCAATCCCAATGGCCGAGTTGTTCTATCTGCTGGGTCGTTTGGTACCCCTCGTGTGCTCTTCCGTAGTGGCATTGGCCCGACCGATATGATTACTCTCGCCCAAAACGATGCAACCGCGGGCCCTAGACTTCCTCCTCAATCACAATGGATCAATCTACCTGTTGGCTACAACGTGAGTGTCTTTTGTCGCGCCGAATTACGAGCTCACATGATCTCAGGTCTCGGACAATCCCTCGATCAATGTCAGTCATGCTTATTCTATGTGGTTCTACACTTCTGTGAACTCAAACATGTCCTATGACAGCTAGTCTTCACTCATCCTTCTATCGACGCATACGAGAACTGGGCCCAGGTCTGGAGTAATCCTCGCCCTGCAGACGCTTCACAATACCTTGCGAACTTCAGCGGTGTCCTTGCCGCGTCTTCTCCCAGGTAAGTAAAACTCCCCTTACAAGTCACACTTTTCCAACTTCCCTTCGTATCTAGGCTTAACTTCTGGCGTGCCCTTCCTGGTACTGATGGCAAGACACGTTGGGTACGTTCTTTATTTTCACAATTCAAGTGGTGATCACCTACAGGCGGTTGGTCAGGTACAAGGCACTGTCCGCCCCGGTGCTGCCTCCGTAAATACCGCATACCCATACAATGCAAGGTTTGTGACGTTTCACTGATGAAGAGTATCTTGTTGACTCCACACAGCCAAATCTTTACCATCACTCTGTACCTGTAAGCTCCTTGTAAACTAGCGTATAGGTACCTGTGATACTGATCTCCGCCAAGTTCGAATATTACTTCCCGTGGCCGCATTGGTGTTGACGCAGCGATGACGGCACGACCTTTGGTCAATCCTTGGTTCAGTGACCCTGTGGACAAAGTTGTCCTGATCCAGGCCATCAACGAACTGGTACTGAACGTCAAGAATAGTATGTTTGGCCTTGTACGTCGAGATCTGTGACGCTGATCTGTGTGCCTCAGTTCCGGGATTGTCGCTCATCACCCCGGATAATACCACTACAGTTACTGACTATGGTATGTCGGGTTGTAGCTCATTGCGACTAAAAGATTCACATTTTTTTACAGTAAACGACTATGACCCAGTGAGTTTCGAGCTGAAACGCGCTTCGTAACTTTTTAATTTTGCGCATCAGGCATCCTTAGGCTCCAACCACTGGGTTGGGTCTGCTAGCATTGGTTCGGTTGTAGACGAGAACGCGAAAGTGCTCAACACAGACAATTTATTCATTGTCGACGTGCGTCCGAACTTTGATGACATTTATCAAATATCCTAACCTGTTTCCTTTCATAGGCGTCGATTGTAAGGGAAATCTGTTGGGTAGCATCCCGCCTTAAGCTAATCTTCTTCTCTAGATTCCACAACTCCCTATGGGTAACCCACACGGTATGCTCATGTCTATGGCGGAACAGGCAGTAGCGAGGATTCTGGTTCTCGCTGGAGGACCATAAGACTTGGAGCTGAAAAATTTCATGTGTAACTAGGAAAGAATGACGAAATTTCTACGATCCTATTTAAGTTCCCTGAGGGCGTTGGAAGGCATCAATGGGGTAGTGATAACCTGGGTCGTTGCCATTTAACGGTTATTTCGACCCGCCGGGGGTTCGATTCCCCTTTGATCATCTATTTTCACATCTTCATTTTGACGCCACGACATAGTGTAGTGTATCTATATGAAATACCATTCCACTACTGTCATATGGATGTAGCTGATATTGATGTGGTGTCCGATATGGTCCATACTCGAGATTATCATTAACGTTTTCAATCCCTCCATTTGAAAGTGGCCTGATCCACAACGAAATCGCATCGGCAGATTATATGGAGTGGACAAATTTAAGCCGTCATCATTCCCTTTATCACTTTCGTTCTCCAACAACACCTATGTCCCACAAAGCTGCTCGCCGCACGAAGTTCGAAGGTGCCTTTCAGCTCATTCGCAATGAGCTTTCAGACAGCTGCAGGAAGGAAGGCCTGCCTCTCGAGGCTCTCGAGTGGTATCGCTCCGTACACCTGTAGCTACCACCAATTTAGCCGAATTAGGCATGATTTATGTAGCTGCCCCCTTCCTGCAATAGTTACAACTCTAATGTAGGACTTGTCCTCAGAAATGTTGACCAGCTATTGTCCGAGGCTATTGCCGGTGGCACCTAGCCATCAGGCACGTCGTCAACGGTCATCAGCAATGTTGCTCGCTGACATATCACTGATGTTGTGTTGGGTATTTGTCGGGGGTGCCCGGAGATCACACGGACAATTGATCCTGCCCCTTGCTCGTCATCTGTGACAATGAGCTCACATACCCTCAAAATTTAGCTACAATCTTCTGGGAAAAAATGTATTTTATATTTATTTATACTGTCAATATATCAATGGCCTCCTGGCATGCTCATTGTACCATAAACCTGAGAATGTCATATATATTGAGAGTAGCTGCTGCTTGTCACTACTCTATTCATTCCACTGCCATTAGACTTGTTGTCCTTGCCTTGCAACTCCTCCTCATCAGCACAACTTGGCACTGTTGTATGTAGGGCCTGGTGGCAGCTGTAATGTCTTTCTCTCTTCTTGGATTGTTGTACTTTCTCCTTCTTCCTTGGCTTTTCCTTGTCAGAGTGCTCCTTTCTCTTTCTCCCAATGACAATTGCTTGACCATGCACCTCAGCAAGTCTTGGGTCATGCTCTCTTTGTTCCTCAGTCATGAGGCACATCCACTTACAGTTGCTATCTTTGAGAGCAGATCACAAAAGCTGAATGTTGTCAACAGTTGAAATATTGGAGGGGCTGCCAAACAGGATTCTTGAGGGCCAGCTGACAAGATGAATGTGGTATTTCTTGACAATGGCTGTATTGTAGTTCAAGTGGTTCATTTTCATGGTCTTGTTCACCAGAATTGAACCCACAGAGCAATCAGACATGAACCATTGGTCAGATGCAATTGGAACTCATGCAATCCATTGACAATCAGACTTGTACACTCTGCATGCATCAATAGCAGCATATCTGGCTTTATTGCACCTGCCATTGTCATAAGAGTGCCTCAACACAGATGGATATGACAGCACCCACTCTGATTCTTGAGGCATGAGTTCAAACATATTGTTGAGTTCATCAATTTCTCATTATTCCTCACTTTCCTTTTCCCCCTCTTTTCCTCTTTTTTCCTATTTCATCCTTCCATGCATTGCATCCAATGTGCCTTTCACAAGCCAAAGGTAAGCCTGTCAGGTTCCACTGACCATGGGGGCTCATCTTAACTGGGCAAGTCCTTACTAGGTGGACATGATGTCCTGCACTTATAACCTAGTGCTCTGGGGAGGTCTGGACTTCAGGTACTTGCAAGGTTCAGCCAAGGGGGGCAGTCTGAGCAAGCCCAGGGTGGTCTATGGGAGTCTAAGATAAGATGTGAAGGAGGTCTGGGTTTGTGGAAGACTCAGGTACAAGTCTGGAGGTAAATACAGAGGATGTGGGGCAAACAGAGGCTATGCAAGTGATGAGAGTGGGGCTGGAGATTGATGGGGGATTGATTGATGTTGATGGGTTCCATGGCCAAGCATAGGGTGAGATCTGGAGTTAATTATGAATGTTTGAGGGTTGTAACATATGTACAGAGTTTGTAATGGAATTAGAGTTGAAAGGAACTTAGGCAACAATAAAGGAAACTGATGCAAACAAGATGAGATGAGAATGAATCAAATTGAGACAGGACATGAGACTATAACAAGATGATGGACAGAAATAGAGATGAGACAAGACTGGGAAATGTAACAGAACACAAATGTAACAGAAGATCATCAGCAATATCAAGACTAGTGTGATGGATGCCACTCTATGACTTATATACTAACTACTGGACCTCCTCTGGGGATTGAAGGTACAATGGTGGGGCTTGTCAGAGCTGTGCAGGGTTGACAGGTGTTGGTTCTGATCAGAGGGCAGGTCACAGTGATATTCTAATAGGAACTGATGGGAACACGGTCTGCCCTGTAGCCATTGTGAAGTTCCAGAGTGGTTGGATAGGTTGTGGGGACAAGTTAGTGACACATTCCTGGATCAGGAGAGATGATGGAGGGGCCTGGGGGCTTGGGAGGAGAAGAGGGGATGATGGGGCCTGCAGGGAACATGTCAGGGTTTGCCAGGGGGGGGGGGGACTCTGAGGAAGTGAGGTGGCTTGGAAAAAGGTCCAGCAATCTGGGAGTGGGTTGTAACATCACTCCCCCTTCAGCATTGAGACTCTCAAGGTGCAGACATGCATTGGGGATTGGTGGGGACATGAGAATCAAAGCCAGAGCAATATTGATCAATCCATAGTGGTGGCAGCAGCAGTGTGGGAAACAAAGTCAAAGTAGGATCATTGTTCATCAAGAAGTTTCTCCAAGAAATTAGAAGGGGCCAGGACATACTCCAGGGTTTCCTAACATTCTGCTTATGTCTGCCTCAGCCTTGGCATCAGCCTCATTGTTGTTTCCCACCCCCCCACTATCATTGTGTTGATGTGTGGGCAGAGTATGAGGCTCACAGGGAGGAGTTTGACAGCTGTTGAGACTGGAGGAAGGTCAACATAATGTACCATCATCATAAGTCTGGTGGCAAGTCTCCTGCTAGTTGACTGACTTTGACAGAGCTTTCTGCGGCAATGGCAGGCCCATCTAGGGGTCCTTCCCAAATTCTGGAGCCATTGAGTTGGCCAGCTCCAGCACTGCCAGTACATCTATCAAAGCCAACTCTGGAGCCAGAGATGGTGCAGGTCATTCTGGAGGGCTAGCAGCTCCCACAGGAGGAGGTCACACCAGAGAGGTTTGCAGAGGTAGTGGGGTGGTTGCAGAAATTTCTGACATTGGAATGGTGTCAAACAGAGGCTCTAGTAAGTTGTGGGGTGCACCCTTCTATAATCTGTCTGATTTAGTCATCTAGTGTGCACTCTGTGCCTAGCACAGGGAGCAGTGCATTTTTGAGGCACCAGTGCAGGAGTCCTGTCATGACTCATTGGTCTGCCTCCCTTGCTGCACTTGGCATGAGAAGTGTTCAATCTTCCTGAGTTGGCATGCAGCCTGTATTGCAGCAGAGCAGGGCTGGGACTTGTAGTGGGTGTTGGTGCAGCTGGAGGAGAGGTGGAAGGGTAGAGCATTGGGTCAGGGCTCTGGGCTGGAGGGTGGGGGGAGCAAAGGACAACTAGCAGGGAAGGTGGGACCATTGCAGGGTGGGCAGAGAGAGGGGGCCCCAATTGTACATAATAAAGGTAAGTGAAGGGTCTCCCTGCTGCCAGAGACTGGTCCCAGCAAGAGGCCTTGAGGTGAGGAATCAATGGCAGGACATCCAGGGTTGCAGGTTTACTCTCCCCAGTGGGACTGTCTGCAGGGTTGTCTGAGTTGATCTCCAAGACCCTTTTGCATTGTCAGGTGGAAGGGCTGCAGAGGTTGCAGGCTACCTATGAGGAGGCTTGGAGGATTGGGGAGAAGCAGGACATGATGCAGAGGGATCAGGATGCAGCATGGAGAAATAGGGATTTGGCATGGCAGAATCTGGAGGTTGCTATGTGGACAGCCACCAAGCAATTGTTGGAGGTGCAAGGGCTGCACAAATGGTTGGGCCAGGAGGAGGCATGGGCAGAGCAAGAGGTGGAGAGGAGGCAGATTGTCCCTGAGGCTGGACTACTCCTAGCAGTGGTGGAGGCTGCCCAGAGATGAGAGGAGTGGCTTGCTAATGAGACAGCCTTGAGGCAGAGGAGGGTCATGCATAAGTTTTCTCTTTTCTCTACTTTGACCCTACTAACATAACCCTGCAGACTAGATTATGAAGACAGGATTCTCCTCAATGGGGCCCAAGCTGCTTTTGCATTGATTTAGGATGGGCTGGTGCAGATGCCTGGAGATCATCCAGAGGAGTTAGGGCAGGGCATGGGCTGGATGAGGAGGTTGTTGGCAGGGCACAGGTAGAGAAACATAGTGGAGCCCAGGTCATGGTGGAAGCTGGCCATATATGTTGGAGAGCCTCTCCCAGGCTACCTAGAGACTCTGGCCATGGTTATGACCCAGATGAAGATGGATTTGATGGGGGTAATTCTGGAGAAAGAGAGGGAGTAGGAGTGGGAGAAGGAGTTCAGACCTTTTTTGCCTGTCTGATACTGTCATAGTTCCCTTGCTGTAACATTTTGTACCAGTAGTCATGTACACACTATTTCTCGAGCTCTAGTTTGGCTGGATTGAGAATAGTCAATTTTTAGTTTGTATAAAGAATAAAACATGCAAGGGGTTCTTTATGGGAGTTGAATCCCTAGTGAATACAGAGGCAGGGGTTACACCCACTAATTCTATCTGTGTTAGCTAGTCCTGGGGGTCCCAGGGCTTGATGGGGTGCCATCAATGGAAGTCCCAAAGTTTGGTGGGGTTGACTATAGAGAAGGCAAGAGTCAAGGATGTGGTCAACTTTGTAGTGGTACTTGTCCTCAACTTTGATGGAGGGGTCAACTGGAGCATTGTTCAGGGTCCAGAGTATGCTTTGTGACAAGGCAGACATGAAAGATGGGGTGGAGACCATTCAGGCCCAGGGATAGGTCAAGTTTGTGAGCATGAGTCAAGACCTTTTAGAGGATCCTGAAGAGGCCAAGTTGCTTGTGGTCAAGCTTGACAGAGGGCCTCCAGGTCTTAAGGTTGTGTTAATCAAGCCATACCAGAGTTCCAGGGGACCAGTTGGGGGTGAGGTTGCATTGGATGTCAATGTCCTTGGAATATGCTTGATTGGCAGTGTTGATTTTGTTCTGGAGGGATCAGAGGTCCTCAGCAACTTTGTGAGCAATGTGGGATGGAAATTCGTTGAGGGATAGTGGGAGCCAAGAGTTGTAGCCCTTGTTGGCATAGAAAGGGGAAACTCTGGTGGTGGAGTGAGGCATGTTATTGTAGGTAAACTTGGTGAGAGGAAGTTCTGCATGCCAGTTGTTTTGTAAATAATTAATGTAGAGGTGGAAATATTGTTCCAAAGCCTGGTTTACTTGTTCTGTTTGTCTGTTGGTCTCAGGGTGATAGGTGGTCAATAGTTTTGTCTTGATCTTGAGAGCCTCACATAATTATTGTCAAAAGTCAGAGACAAATAGAGGGCTGCAGTCAGAGATGATGTTGTCTGGGAGTCCATGCTTAGAGAATATATGTTCAAGGAATAGTTTGGCAAACTCTGGAGCACTGTTGGTAGTGTAGCAAGGGATGAATAGTGCTTGTTTAGTGAGCTGGCAGATGACCATAAGGATTGCATCAAAGCCTTCAAAGTCAGGGAGTTTGACAATGTGATCCATTGATATCAAGGACCAGGGGCAGCAGCCAATGGGGAGGGGCTTCAGCAGGCCATAGGAGCAATGGTGAGGTACCTTGGCCCAGAGGCATGGTTTGCAGGCCTGTATGTATTGTGTGACATCCTTCTTCATTTCTGGCCAAAAGTAAGTCCTGGAAATGAGTTGAAGAGTCTTACAAATAAGAGTCTTACATATTCCTGAGTGTCCTCAGAGTTTATAATTGTGATGCTGCTGGAGTATGTCAAGGCAAATGGACTCGTGGTCCAGAGCATAAATACATCCTTCCCAGAGTAGGAGTCAATGGTCCTAGAGTTGGTCAGCTGCTGGCTTATTAGCAGAGTTGTTATGGAGGTTGTGCTGGATGAAGAAGGGGTCTGGGGGTGTGTTTCAAGTTTGGTGGAGAATTCCTTCTTCATTCATAATCAGCATGGCATGAAGGTGTTTGGAGGGGATTACCACTCAATGGTTGAATACATTCCATTCAGCTTCAAACAACTTCTTTGGGTACATGTCAGGCCTCTGGGTGAGGGCATCAGGTTTTGTGCCAAGTCAACTAGGGCAATAATGGATGGTGAAGTCATACTTGGAGAGGGTTTTGGACCAACAAGCTTGTTAGTGGCTGAGCTGCTTGGTGGTGGTAAAGTATTGTAGGTTGTTGTGGTCAGAGTAGACTTGGGTGCAATGCAGGGCTTCTTTGAGGTAGGCTCCCCATTGCTGGAAGGCTTTGACAATGGCAAGGAGTTCTTTGTCATAGATGTTGTAGTTGAGCTCCATGGGGATCATTGAATGGGTGTAGAAGGCAACAGGGCAGAGATCCTTGCTGCCAGGGTCAATTTGGGCAAGGATGCTAGCCATGGCATAGTCAAAGGTGTTGCATTCAAGTACTATTGGCAGGGAGGGGTCAAAATGGTGGAGGATTGGGGCAGAGGTGAAGACTTTCTTGAGGGTGAATACACTTTGGCACTTGCTGTCCCAGTCCCAAGGGGTGTCCTTATGAGTGAGTTGGTTGAGGAGTTTGGTGATTCTGGAGTAGTTGTCAATGAACTGGCAATAGAAGTTAGCAAACCCTAGGAAAGACTGTACTTCCTTGACATTCCAGGGCAGAGACCAGTTGAGAATGGCTTTAACCTTGGCATGCCCATGCATACACCATCTGGGGTGACAATGACTCCAAGGTACTTGATCTCAGTGGTGTGGAAGGAACACTTTCTGGGTTTGGTATGAAGGTGATACTCCCAGAGTCATTTTAGGATGCAGTGGATGTGCTCCAGATGTTCCTCTGGGGAATTTGAAAAGATCAGTATGTCATCCAAGTACATGATAACAAAAATGTCATTCATCTTGTGGAAGATGTTGTTCATGAAGTACTGGAAGGTAGTGGAGGAGTTGGTTGTTCCACAAGGTATCACTAGGTACTCAAATAGGCCATAGTGGGTGTGGAAGGCAGTCTTCCATTCATGTTCCAGAGTGATCTGGATGTTGTAGCCAGAGCAGAGGTTTATCTTTGTGTAGAGCTTGGCACTGCAGAGGTGGTCAACAAGGTCTCCAATCAAGGGGAGAGGATACTGGTTCTTTTTGGTGACTATGTTGAGCCCCCAGTAATCAACACAGAATTGGAGGGATCCATCCTTCTTCTTTGCAAAGAGGACCAGTGCTCCAATGGCAGAGATCAAGGGGTGTATGAAACCTTTGCCAAACATGTTGTCTAGGTAATCCTTCAGGGCTCAGAGTTTGATTTCAGATGTGTTGTAGATCTTGCCAAAAGGGGAGGAGGTGCCTTCTTCAAGATCAATCTTATGATTGTAAGAGCAGTGGGGGGGAGTTCTTTTGTGCTTGCTTCAGAGAACATGTCAGCAAATTCATGATACTCTGGGAGAACTACTTCATGTAGGATTTGTTCCTCTGTCTTTTGTTCCAGCAGGGTAGTTCCTGCATGCAAGTGTTCTTCTAGTAGGGCTGGAGTGATTTGGAGCTGGTAGGCAAGGGTTCTGTCTTGTAAGATGCATGCAAAGGGAACAGCACTGATAATTTTGATGTTGAGGGCTTCTAGATGGATGGGGGTGGGTGTTGGAGTAGTGGTGGCAGGGTCCAGAGTAGTGGTGGGGGTTTGGAGTCAGGCAATGGGGTCCAGAGTTCTTTGGCATTGTTGGTTGGGGTACTGTGGGCCTTTATATCAATTCCTGGGGATGTTGGGGGGAAGCCATTGAGGTTTGCTCAGGATACCAGGGCAGAGGTGTGCTTGCCTTCCTTTCTTGGTCATTCTTGAGGGTCAAAGGGGTTTGGGTTGCTCTAGAGCTGCTAGAATCAAGGTTGGGGATGTCAGAGTTCAAGAGGGGCTGGAGGCAGAGGGTAATAGTGGCTGCAAACAAGATGATCAATAGATATGCTACTGATAATGGTCACAATGGTTCCAACAATCAACTTGGCTGCAGAACTACTGATTCCTGTTGACTCAGAGCATATAAAACTTGCCCATGGACTTGGTGAAGAAAGAATACATGTGCTAAAAATCTACATCCTCAAAACAATAATTATTGACCACACAAAGTGAAGACTGGCAGTAAGAGAAGGTAAAGAACAGTAGAATACTGAATGATGCTACAAAGTAAAGCCTCTTGCTGCCTAGTGCTGCTTCTGTCACAAACATGTGGGGATGGCAAATTGAGAGGGAGGGCAAGTAGTGCACAACAGTTGGGTTGGGAAGCAGGGGAGAAAGCATGGTGGACCAACATCTCTTATTGAACTCCAGCCCAAATCAGTTAAAGGTTTCTATCTACTGCTTGCCATGCTGACTTCAACCTTCCACGTACATATCTGAGACATTCCTTCATCAAGAGCACATCATATCATTAGATATCAAAGCATGACCTGCAAAAGGACCATCAGGATAGGATAGAGATAGTTGTAAAGTTCAGTTCTCACAGCACTCAGAGGGTAGAGATGACCATAGCAGACATGATACATGACATGTATGTAATACAGATTCCCAGTTGTGCATGTGTAAACCTTGCCAGGTATTCACCATTACCCTCCTACCCTGAAGTGTCTGACTTTTCTGAGCTGCTCTCGACTATCATGCAAGGATTTCTAGGTATTTTGTTTTCTCCCTTTTTACCAGCTGATTGAGGCAGCCGTATCATCGTACTATGAGTGACATGGGGCATACCTCAGTCTTGGTGTCAACGACTGAGGTATGTCCAGAGTTCCGTCTCCAGTACTATGCAGCCGACTGCACAGTTTTTCCACCTCCGAAACTCTCCCTCTGCCTGTGCTGTACCATACACGTGTCCCCGCACGGTCTCTTACACGTACCGTGATCTTCTCTCCAACAAGAAGAAAGAGACTTGCACGAGGGGTGGAACTGATGTCTCAACAACCTGTACCTCCTCCCATCTCTCATTCCTTTCGTCCTGCGGTGCGGAACTAGCATACCCCTCAATCTTCGGCACAGGATGTCCAGGCGTGGTCAATCCCAGATCCTCGAGCGAGCTAGTCGATGGTGTATGCGTGAAAAGAGACGATGCGAGGAAGGACGACGACTGTGAAGGGGTCGTGGGTGTTGTAGCGGCTCGGGTTTCCCCGCTACGAGGTATGATGACCGGCAGTTGCCAGAGCTTCGTCCACCTCTGAGAGCAACGGCTCACAGAGTTGTAACGTGGTTTGTTCTAATGTGACAGGTAGTCCAACTGGTTTGTCGTGTGCAATTCCGGCGTGTTCCATTCTATGCAGAACCGTTACAGGGATGTACAACATTGGTTCTGGCATACGAACAAGGCCGGATAATACGATATCCTCGCGATGAGAGTGCTACTCGAATCCTTCCCTGGCCGGTGATGCTGGGGATAGTACTTCATCGACATCAGCCGTCCTGTTTGCTCAAGAAAATTTCATACGCATACTATGCCAGCCACTACCCCAATGTCCTGGCTTGGGATATGATTGTGAATAGCAATCTGGGCTTAATGTTATTAAAGACAGTATATATTGTATGCTCCTTCCAACATCACCTCGTTTTGTATCAACTCTAATAACTGTTGTTTCAGAAAAGCGCTATGGAGCCATTAAACAAACGTTTGACAGACAAGTTGAAGGACCATATCATACTTACCAATAACTACAACCAATTTCAACCTTGCACGTTTATCTCGATTCTCTTGGAGTCTAATCAGTAGTTCACAACCTTGACCGACTGTGATATCACCTCAGTTCGCGCCAGCTTACTAGACTCGAACCGATCAGCAGTCCCAGGAGGTGCCAAAATTTTCCGTTTTCTCTGTTCATACTTGTTTGGCGTTTCAAGAAGCTCGGGACCACGGCCCATGACCACAAGAAGCCGCCCAATCTCACTGCCGGAGGCCAAAGTCACCAGACGACTTCGAGCCATCTTCTGGATTCTTCTTACTCTTCACATCTGTTTTCATAAAGATCACATCTAGGAATACAAGCACTTTCCAGATTTTCATATGATACTGATTGCGAAGAATAAGAATACGTATCTTTTGGCGTGTGGCGATGGCGAAGTTTTTCGTTTCATCATGTTGTCATCAATAAAATTTCTAGGAAAATTGCCTTAGTATTCTCTGATGAAACACAAATGCTGTTGCCAAATATGTAATGGGAACTCGATTCCGTTTCAACAAGTAACCTCATGGTCAGACACCGAACCTATCCATCCGCAACTTCCGGTCTTCTTCCTACCGGTCACTGTGCTAGTATAATGGAGAAAGGCTACCATTAATATTGGCATACCTACTAACGTGCTCAAACGCTTGAAATTAAGATATGATAGAACAATTTCGTTAAGATGAGATGGTATACAATAGTGATGCCATCCGGATTGAAAGATGCACAGTACGCTTGCTCACCTGGGATATATGACACCTGAACAGTACATGCCATGAGAAATGCCAAGGAATAGAGAAAAAGGTGGTGCGCCATCGGAATGAGCCAGAGTAGATCACTTCAGCGTTAGTTATAATAGCGTAAGAACGACCTCGAAGGCATTATGGGTGTGGGTGCTGAGATACGGGACTCTGGAGAGGAAGCAAGATCCGTCAAGCCCAAAGCGTTTGTGGATGCAAGAGCCTCCCTTCGCGAAGATGTAGAATTGTCATAGACACTTGTACCAGTGGGCGACGAACGCAAGGTACGGTGCCGCGATGCCCAAAAGGAGCGGTCAGTCACAAGATCTGAAATAGTGCGGGAGTGAGAATACGTGTGTGTATGTGCGTATGACATGGACGTTAGGTCCATGGTCGCGCGGTGCCAGGTCTCCGAGGCATCTGGAGGGGTCCTGTGATGTTGGCTGTGATTGTGGTCAAAATCGCCATACGACGAGGTGATGTTACTGGAAATATTCCCATGTCTATCATCATCCCGCGAAGGTGCGAACGAGGGCAATATGCGTGCGTGCGAAGACACAGACTCAGTGTCGGGGAGCGGTCGAGGTACAACGCGCGGAGTCCTGTTCTGAGAATCATTGCCATAATTTCCAATATTGTCGCTTCCTTCGAAGCCAATATGTGAATCAGAAAGTGATTGTGCTTCGTCTGAGAGTAACGATGCCCGTTGAGACACTGACCCTCCATTTGAATTGGTAAACTCATCGAACAAGCGGAGGCTCAAGTCGCTGACGCTACTGATTTGGTGAGCAGACCTGAATGGTCGATGAAGGACCCTATTGGGATTGTTCGTGCTAACAGTCCCCCAAGAGTCCATTGTGTGTGTGCTCGCAGGGGAATCAACGGCTCCGAGCAAGGAAGAGGATTGTGCAGAATCACTAGCACTAAACACAGAGCGACGACGGAGGCTCGCATTTGGGGAGATTGGGGCTGGAACCCTCATTGGTGAATCCCAGGATATTTCGAAGCTCGTCATGTCACTCCTTGAGCGTTGTTCTCGAGCTCTTGACGAACTTAAGGTGCGAGACGACGGTGATGTTGTTACGTCCGGCGATGGTACTGAGGTCACGCTAGAAGGGAGAGCGGATGTTGGAGACGCGGGTCGAAATCGCCTCGAGTTGCTGGAAGCTGGTGCAGATAACAGTGAAGATGAATTCGATGCTCTGTTCACTGACGCGGTCGTTACATATAGCTCCAGTGGAGCAGGGGAAGTTGACAGTGTTGACGGCGCTTGCCTTTCAAGTGGTACCCAAGGTTCGTCGTGAATAGGTGTAGAGGAGCTGGAGCTTAGTGTTGATGGTCTTGGTGAAGGCACGCGAGGGACAGGTGCAGGGTCATCTCGTCTGTTCGAGGAGGGAAGGATTGTCGAAGTAGTATAGAAATCTTGCAGCCCCAATGGTCTGTGCGCTGATTGACTCGTGAGCGAAATATCGGCTAATTGTTGTGAAAGTTGATCATCCAAGGTGCGGCTCGAAGAGGCATTAGATTGGTTTAGGAGCTCCACCACCGATGGAGTTGTTGGCTCTGTCGCTCGTCTCCCCTGGCGATTTCGTCTGCTCGACGACTGCAAATGACGGTGGCTCAAATCATATGCTTCCCCGAAACCAACGGCGTACTCCGTGAAATAGCCTGTAGCTAATACAAATGGGTCCATTGGAGGAGCTGTCTCCCCATACAGATCCGTTCCAGCAGAACTAGAGGACTCTTCATACACACTTCCTGGTATAAATCGCTGATTCGGAGAGGCACCGCGAATGATTGCACTTCTATGGGCGTTCGCGCGTTCGTTCACGGCTGGAACAAGATTGGATGGGCTCGAAGTCTGATCAGGACTTGGAGCCCGCGGTGCTGCCGCTGCTGAACCCTCAACGCTGGTCTTGGTAGGCACAGCATTAGGATGAACCGTATTTCGTGTCGTAAGATCTGATGACTGCGAAAGATCGGCTTTCGTCAGATTGATATTTTGTTGTAGATTCGCGAGAAACGGCAGAGACTCTTGAGGAAAGGGCTCCGGAGGGGTCGGAAGGGGGTTGTAATTGAAAGTGATCGTTGGAGGGTCTCTGCGACGTCCTTCGAGTTTTCTGATCTATTGTAAGTATAGTGTATAAGCAGATGCAACGTGCTTATATATTGGACAATTTACCCTCCTGTTTCATCAAAATTCTCAGTCAGCAGAAGCTCTACAAGGATCGATTAGCAGTATGGAACGCACTCTTGTAATTCTTCAACTTGAGACAATAATTCTTGTTTCATCGCAGATGCACTTTGTTTCTCAGTCGAATGATCGGCTTGAAGACGGCACATGTCACGTTGCAACCGCCGTATTGAACGCAAATTCGCACTTCTTTCCGACTTGAGGACAAGATACTCCTTGAGAATCTCTTGTACTTTTTGCAATGATGCATGCTGTGATCAAATTTGAGCCGAGGGGTAAAACAGTGAAGATCGCCACGCACTGTGTTCCCAGCGCTCAACCAGAGATCGATTTCCAAGACAGTACTGTCATGTTCTTCTGTATCCAACGAATGGACAAGCTTCGTGAGAAGTTCAATAGCCTTCTTATTTTCGATTCCATCCGCCTCTCTGACCTCCAGCTCTCCGGTTATCAGCTTTTTTGAACGCTCAGGCAAGAATGGCTTCCGACATAAAGGACATAAGCTCGGATCCATGTCCAAGAGGCAACTGGTAGGAAAGTGTATGGTTTAGTATGGTACGCACAAAAAAGGGGGAGAAGCACACCTTCTGCAAAAGATATGGCCACATGGAATGGCAAAAGGTGGTCTTTCATTATAGGTGAGGGTTTCTAAGCAGACATCACAGCAACTTGACGGGTGGATGATGAGGGGCATAGAAGCCCTAGAGGCCTAAGCAGGTTCCCCACCTCTGATGGAGCGATATAAGATAAGAAAAATAACTGTGACACACCCTGCCCCCTTGCTGAAGGCTGTTATGACTTCGGACACATGGGAATACGCCATCCAGAAAGATGACTGCCTGATGCGGAACATTGAACTCCGATGGGCTGCGCAGTGGCCAGAATCATCGTGGGTATCAGCACTCGTGGTCAACACTCTTGAACCAAAACCTTTCGCACCGTACAACAGTTCGCACTGTACATGTACAATACAAGATTACAGCACTATAACTAGGTTCAATCTAAAGAAAATGAAGGCGTTGAAAAGTATCTTGGTGTTGACTAGCCGTGGGAAAATGATCCAACTATGTACAATAACGTCAGTCGTCCATGCATGAATGATCTCTTTCCACAGCAGCCACGAAGCGCCCTCAATGTCCTTGGTGAGGTATCTATCTCTGAGACTTACTGTATCCACTAATTTCAATAGATACATGCGTTGGTGGCCAGAGGATCCACTATCTTGGCCGAACATCAAGCTGGGAAACGAGACTTTTCACATGGTCTTTTGTCCTGGTTGTAATAAATCATTATAGCGTACTAAAACGTTCCCAGCGACGGAAACTATTTTAACTAAAATTCCTCCTAATGATAGGTTCGTATTCATACCTGATTGGATCGTGGAACTTACACCTGTAGTATAGCAAACTTACCTATGTTTGGGAGCAATATCTCTTTCATTATGTTTCGGAAGGAGGCTACATATACCTAGTCATGGCGGATGATGCTGTTGGACGGTAGTTATCTAAGCTTTACAACTCCATCATGCCCATACATCGGTTTGACAGGAGAATGCCTTTTGCCTTCCTGGCTGATCTCCAGCGAAAGGTTCGTCTTTTTTATATCTTTGTCGAATCCATTTGGAAGTAACATGAGACAGTTTTCCGCTGCTCCTTCTTCCTCTTCCTCCGGCGAAACTCCTGTTCATGGTCTCCAAGGCAGCTTTGGACCCACTATTTCGGCCCTGTTGCACCAGTATAACACTTCGCCTCCTGTGGATGAACTGACTCGCGCCCGCTCCGAACTAGATCAAGTTAAGGATATCATGGTACAGAACGTAGAACAAATACTCAATCGAGGTGAACGAATCGAGCTTCTTGTCGATAAGACGGACGTCATGGCAGGTCAAGCAACTGCGTTCAGGAGGGGCGCTAGAACTGTAAGAAGGCAGATGTGGTGGCGGAATCAAAAGATCTTGGCGCTTTCCATCATTGTAGGGCTGGTGAGTCGATGTCTCACTTCATTTCAGGATTGGCCATTCACATTTTTATAGATCATTCTGTGGATCATCGCTGCTCAGTTCTGCGGGGCGGGGCTGAATCAATGTAGCTCTCGGTCGTAAACTACATTCGAATACTTTAGACATGCGAATACTTAGATTGTCCGAGACGCCGGCCGTGCTCATATACTTATACTATGTAGTGAGGATCACTTTACTATCGTTCACTGTTCTGCCACCAATTTTCCTTGCATCAGCTTACACTTAGGGCCTTTTTGAGCCTTGTTATCTAAAAGCCCATCCTGGTGATAGACCATTTGTGTACCTAGCTGACCCTTCGGAGCTTTCGCGATCAGGCCGTTTTCTGTGACCCTTCTACCATTTCACTATGGTCACTATTTCGAGTTATCATGGATCTGTTCCCAACTTAGAGTTGACACTCAGCATGGATTCTTCCATGGACTTGTGGGTTCATGTACCTCAGACAACCCGATGTGGTTTTCGGGGCTGTTACATATGTAAAGAGGAGATTCTCTAAGAACTTAGATGGGCAATCTGTAGGATCCTTTGATATTCCCATATTTGAGTGTCCGAGTGTCCGGTTCTCTTTTCGAAGATTGAGATGTGCGATAATATTCTCATAGGATAATCATGTACAGGATTTCAAGCGTTATGATGTCAGGATACCTCCGGCGCTATGGAGTGAAGATTAAGATCATGAAACGTTAACGAGGGCAAACGAGGGTTTGCACAAGGTGCCAGTGGCATAATTGCATTCCAGAATTACGCCATGGTGGGAAAGGGCGCTCCTCTCCTCTCGAGGAATCTCGATAGTCCTGAAAATACAGTCTGGGCCTACAATCAAGGGAGAAACCTTCGAAAGTACGAAGGAAAAGTCATCGTGTGAAGAAAAGAGATCAAGCGCGAGGGGTAGCAGAGAGGACATGAACTGGTATATACTTATGGCCGTAGCTGTCGATTGCATACTTCTCTGTATAGCGGTTGCTTTTGCTACCAGAGCCAGAGACGCGTTGCGAAGCAGAGGTATACGGAGGAGGATCGTGCAACGAAGTATAGCTCAGACTGCCTTGTTGAGAACCGTCAGTAACACCACAAGAATCGGAAGGCCGCTTGCTCTTGGAAGAACTTGAGTTCACGCCTGGATATGACGAAGTGAAGTTTTCATATTCAGGATATCCTGCTTCCGCGCGCTTCGCCTTGCGCCGCTCTTCGCCCTCAGCCTTCTTCCTGATCGAATCCTTATCTTTCTCAGTACACTTCTCTTTTTCGGCCTTCTCAGCGCGTTCGCGCGCCTTGGCCTTTGCAGCACTGCTGGCCGAAGATAAAAGCACATTTGAGGGATCGTACGTCGGGCCAGGCACGCGAGCCTGGTCGTGAGATTGACGTGTCGCCCGCGAGGGTATCGGTACCGAAGGAGGAATGAAGATTTCTTCACTCTGGGTGTCACGATTCTCAGACTTACGAAGACTCTCCTGTCGATGGCGCTCGCGCCTTTCGGCCAATAGAGATGGTGAGGGCTGAGGAAGAGTATAATACCCGAGACTGGGTTCTGTTTTCTGGTCGGATCTATGAGAATCGTGGCAAAGCATAGCAGGTGTCTGAACAGAAGAAGATGAAGGGGCATTAATCTGAGAAGAGGATCCGGAAAAGGGCGCCGCGTCTTGCAGAAGATCTTGTAACATAACATTTCTGAATCCTTGCGTTGAGGGAGACTCCGAGGTTGGAGCCAGTGGAGTCGTTTCCGCATCGGGCGTCTTCCGTTTGGGTATCGACCCGCGACGCTGAGACCTCGATGTCGAGCCAGAGATGTGCGAGGGCGAAGAGTGAACTTGTAGAGTTGAGGCTGTAGCCAAACAAGCAGTTCCTGCGAGGGATGTTGTCTCATTGACAGATATTGACCCACGATCATGAGGAATGGAGCCGGGAGTGTGTAAGGACGAGGATGGTTGACTTGCCTCATGAGACAACGTGGGTTGGTCATTGTTGTGTATCGTGTGATCACAATTGTGTTCAGCATTTCGGTGTGTCGTTGACCGATGGTCATCGTGGTCATCAGTGCTCTGGGGACCGACAGCCTCACATCCAGTCTGGGCTATGAGTAATGGAGCATTAAGATCGGCGTGAACAGGTTGGCATTCAAAGCCAGAGGAAACGAGGATATCATTCGAAGTCGCGCTGCGACTACAGAAAGCACTGCTTTGATATGTTGGTTGGGGTGTTTCTGTACAGGGAACGGCGCAATCGCAATTGGACGGATGCTCTGAATTGCAACAAGTAGACGATTGTGAGCGACGTTTTGATTTCGGCGGGGGCACCTCGATTTCGCCTTCTTCCGGAAGGGTAAATGGACGAATGGGAAGAGCCGAATACGCGGCGAGTGGTGATACCATGAGATTCCCAGGTTCTGTGACAACATGTCCGTCTCGCCTAATATATTCCTCGTGATAGGATGTAAGCCCGTGAGCAATGTGTGAGGCGAGTTCCCGAGTCGATTTGTGATCGCGGGAATAAGAATCATCACAATATGAGTGCCGCAGGTGATCACAGATTGTACTCAAATCGGTTGCAACCTTGTTGTACTGTGGAAGGTATTCATTTCAGCCCGTTCGAACGAATATATCCACTTACATGCCTGACAAGTGATTTATCAGCGCCAATTTCCAGGAACATGGATCGATCATGAGAGAAAAAGACTCACATGATCATTGCTTCGTATCCATCCTGGGTAAGCTTGGCATGGTCCTGTAAAGATTTCTCTATCGATAATGCCAGATCTCTCTCATCCCTGGCCTTACGCTCGACTTCTGCTTTCTCCTCTCTCACTCGGCTAAGGGATACCTCCAGGTCCGCCTTCTGAGCCTGAAGTTGACGATTTGTGGCCCGAACCTTCGTGGTATAGACCAGCATCCTGTAGCACGTCCGCAATTCAATAAACTGGAATGAAATAAATCAGATGTACGTGGAAGTTAGCACTCAACAAACCCGCTTGGAATCTTTCTGCCCCTGGAGAAAAGTCTTTGCTTCCGCGATGTATTTCCGCGATTCCTCTTCGGAGGATCCTTCATTGGCAATGTTAATCATTCTCTCGAGCAGACTTTGCACGGTGTACACATCTTCTTCGCTTACCGTAGGCCCGGTCACCGCAGGGACAGTCGGGCGAGTATTATTGTCGTGATCGACATGGAGCCGAATGTATGTCCTCGTATCGAATGTATGGCGACATAAAGGGCAAGGCTTATAATTAGGATCAGGGTGGTTGGTCGTTGGAGGCGCGGATCTGAGCTGATCAATACACCTTCACACACAGAAGTCAATCGGTCAATCCAACACGTTGATAAGAAGTGGATAGCACATACTCAGAGCAGAATGCATGACCGCAAACAATAGCCGATGCCGCTTTGAAACCAGAGCCGAACGCCTCTAGACAGATGTCACAAACAGATCCAGGACCAAGAGTAAGCATCGCAAAACGGGAGGAGTAGAGGAATGCTTAATACACGAGGGTATTAACGATCCGAGAGGGAGACGACGAACGAAAGACAGCCGAACGGTATCAAGATATATTGGCTCAGAGAAAGCCACTGACACGGAGAAGTGATTGATACACCAAGGCGTCCAAAATCCAGAATACTATATAAGGCAAGACACGTCTTGACGGCCCAAGATCACAGCTATAAGGCAATGCCCGTCCTGATGGTCTAAGATCACAGGAAGTTCTAATGAAGTCAAATGAAAAGGCGGAACTACGCGTACCGCGATAAAATGACGGATAAAGGTCAGGAGAACAATGCGCTGGCTGTCCACATATTTGTTATGGAACGAAGTAATGTGATGGCGTCTGAAACCAAACCTGAACTTTGACCTGGACTCGAATTGGCGCCGAAAGATGAAAGCAACCAGCTGATCCTGCTTAAGCCACTACGGGATTAACGGATGCTGAAATTATTGAGATTGTGAGAAAAGCAAGGGATGGCTTTCTTTCAAGACGTACTCTGATTGATGAAATGTGGTAGAACGAGAGGAAAGCTTAATACACACTGTATTAACGATCCTGCAATGCTCTTGGGTATAATGGTGAAGAAATACACCAGTCGGCCCGTGCCCTGGTAGATGGACAGGTGAATGAAGGACGGACGTCCTCGCGGAAGAGTGGCATCAAGAAGGATGAAGAAGCCTTTAAGTAGGAGAACACGAGTGTAAGGGTCCTCAAAAAGGGACGAACAGTTGTCACAAGTCAAATCACATATGATTGTTGGGGCAGAAAAATTGTGAGGATAACGTAACGACTTGCAAGTTGTCACTTGTGAGCCAGGCCAGGCCAGGCCAAGCCAGTATTTGCAAGTGCCTATTTCAACAAAAAACCGGCGGTGTTCGGAACGGATGTCCCCTCTTTTTCCGTCCTCCATACTTACGGTATAACGCGGTTCGGCTCAAAACTGACACAAATTGAATCACTTTCTTATCTGATTATGTATATATCTAAGTACAAGGCAGACAAAGAAGGTCAGCATTGTTCATCCCCTTGCGAGCCTAATTATAAGGATCGATCGATCGTAACGTCTCGAGATAATCGATTTGTCATTGAGGCTTCGAGCTTCGTTGTGAGATAAGTAGTACATTCGATGAGGCACTTTTTACACCCTTTAGCTGAAGTCATCACGATTGCAGTCGTCGGAAAACAATGAAGCACAGAGCAGTCAAAATTTTAAAATCCGTCAAAGTGAAGTCGGATGATGTGAGCGTGTTTCGTGAAGTCCCGAAAGGCATGAGCCTCGAGATTAGTTATCCGGAATGATTGTTGATTAATTGTCCATAATCCAAGGATTCTGTCGGTCTAGGATTTTCAAGTGGTGAGATCTTGAGAACGGCGAGTGGAAGTGGAAATGCAACTTTCAAGGCGTTGTGGCCCGAGTTAAATCATAAAAGAGTCACGGGTACATATCTCACGGTCACACTTATCGACTGACGTTTCACTTTCTCTGCCAGCGCGACGAACTTGAGCCTCCACTCACTCTCTTCATCATCATAATGGTGATATTTCTTTCCTTTGTTCCTTACACCTTATTTACGTTCTACCAAGTCGGACTCGGAGCCTCCTCGCGCCAATGGTCGTGGTCCAGCAGCTTCAGCTGTAGCTAGGCCTCCGGGTGCCCAAATACGGTACGTGATCTTTTGTGGATGACCTTTGCGCATTGTTCTCATATCAGAATATAGACGTCGCGCTGCTGGTAATGCGCAGGTGTCAAGGCCAAACTCCACTCGGGCAGCCGGTGCAGGGGGTTCTTCAAATACCATGCTTAAGCTGTATACTGATGACTCTCCTGGACTTCGAGTGTACGTCTTCCGGTTTCATTACTCTTTGGTGTTGCTAACTCACACGATTATCAGCGACCCATTCATTGTCCTTGTTCTGTCGCTCTCCTTTATCGGTTCTATCTTCTTTCTACATATCTCTGCAAAGATCATCCGGGCATTCACGAAATAATCAGAAACTCGGCGAAGTGCGATGCTGGTTGTGTATGGGTGGGCAGAATTAGGTGGACACGGTATTGTATTATTCATCGCAACCATTGTACAAAAACTCTGGCTCTCGAATGACGCTGCTTTTTTATACCACTTCATATCCTATCATGCACAGGCTGGGCTTTCCTCAATAAACACGCTTTAAAGCAAACTCGAAAGTGTCTTTGAATCAAAACTCGGACTTTTATTCCTTCCCAGAAGTGATTCGCTAGCATATCGCACACCAGACAACCTGAATGCCTTTCCAATTTTCCTCCATTGCATCATGTCGTTGTAACCTTTCTTCGTTCCATTTCAAATCGAATTGCTTGGTTTGCGCGCCTAGTTCCAAACCAACGGAGTCCTACTTCCACTTTGGTTTCTAGATTTCGGCCTATCAGTTACACACGTCAATATCATGTTTTCTTTTGATGTCCTTTTAATCCACGGCTTCTGGAACAGAATTCTGTCTTGGGACACATGAGTACGCTATTTCACGTTTCGTACCTTGAGAAGAAGTCTGTCAGGAGCATGACCTAGTAACGTCAGGAATCCTGTTCTTTGAAGTAGTACTGTACCACGCTTTAACTTGCTGATCACAGGTCACAGGATCGAGTCTGCAATGGATGGAGCCAGCAAAAGGCGCAGTACCAACCACTTTTTGTGAGTACGCCCTCCAGATTTCCATCGTGTGTTTAGGTGTCCTCGTTGCATACACGTGGGCATCATGTAAATGTTCACGAAGCCTCCTTATGTCACAAACTCTATAGAATGACGCCTGCAGCGGAATTTAAAGCTAAACAGTCTGTCGAATTCTGAACGAACTGCTTATTGATATTTTGAGGCCCTATTTCGATCGTAGTAGTGGCGTAGACGATTAATGATTTTCTTGTCTGATAATATTTGGTCTATTGACAGCAAAATTCAACAAGGGAAATATTCCAAAGTCGGTTGACATGTCAAAACGTAAGAGACACGTTGAAACTCCATGTGTGCATTCGGAACGCCCATCAGTTATCGTGATGACGAGATCCAAAAGTACATGCTGATTCCACGAGGTCCTTCGTTTTGCCCACTGTCTAAATACATGTTTGCAGCACCGAATACGGCGACGTTGTTCTTTAACGTGAAAGTATTTGTCTCTCGTTTGCTGTTTCCCTGATTCGAGTACTACTCTCAAGGGGGCACTTACTTTTTTCGACTTACAAGGTCATGACGGAGACACACCCGATGCGTACGATCAACGTACGACGCCTAATATCTGTATGACTTTGAGAGAAATACTTTCCTCATTGAGCCTGTAACACATGGCTGCGTTTGCAAATGCAGGCCCAATCCAGTAGTACGACAGGTTTTATCTCGTGAGATGATGTAAAAGCTAGCGGGAAACAGGATGATGACTTTTCAACCCGCTGCTCACGGGCCAATGGAACATTTTCTGTGCCTGTGTTTCGTCAGTAGATTGAAAATCTAGCTCCTCTAGTATGAATCACCATGTTGAAAAAGGAAACGATGGCCCACAGAAGAACGTAGCACTAAGATACCCCCCTGAAGCTTACCAGATTCTAAAGCACAAATATCATTGGAAATGAGACAATGCCAAATATCAAATACATCACGACTCAGTAAAGCAGGGATATAAAAGGGGGTACGATAACTACCTCTTTGCATAGTCGTTGTAGTTTGGTTAAATTACAATTACAATTAGAACTGGAGATCGTTCAATTTATATCGGTCCTGCTGTAAGTGCCAGGCACTGAAGAGAGAACAAGCTCAGTAAATGGAGGAGATTATGATGGCACACTTACATCACACCACTCTCAAAGTTCTTCCATGCATCCAGTGCCTTCGGAGAGGACACGGATAATGCCTTGGTGACGTTTTCGCTCGCCTCAAGCAGTTCGTCTCGAACAGTCAAGAACATGTCAAGGGGATTCATAGCTTGGGCTCTGGCTCGATTGTAGATGTAGTTTGCAGTCTCGCCAGCAAGCTCTTCCTTATAGAAACTGTCATTCCGCATCAAATAGGGATGATAAGGCGAGTTAAGTACGTCATGAGAAACGTACGAGAGAATGTCATTAATCGCCGCAATCCAAAAGTTCATCTCAGGAAGAACCTGGAAACATGTCACAAAGTCGACAGGACGAGACTTCGGGTAGATCATAAGGGCATACGGCACCCCAAGACCTGTACGGTCTCGAAGGAAAGCTGGAAAACGTTTAGCTCTAGGTGAAATTCGGAGTGCCCCGATCTCGGACTCGGCACATGTTGCAGTGATGAATTCAAATGTCGCACTAAGCCATAGATTGGCGAAGAGAGGTGGCAGTTGGTCACACATTCTGTGCATAACGTTTGCAAACATTTTCAGGACAGGGTCTAATTGTGGTTGGCCACGAAGGAAGCGTTGCTGGAACGCCACGAAAGGGACGACATCTTTCGTGGATACGTCATCAGTGTAGATAACACACCTCGATAGAAGAATCAATTTATTGCGGCTTAGAAGATATCCGACGGCTAGAACTGACCAATTGTAAAGTGCCATGTTTAGTTTCTCTTCAAAAGTGCAATCTCTGAATGCGAGCTGGATGGCATATCATATGCTATTGCGAGAAACATGAACGTGAGTACATACCTCGATAAGGCTCGCTGCCAAATGAAGGGTTTTATCTAATTGCACAGAGATAATCTTACGCATTTCTAGTTCCACCCGCATGGCGTATTCAAGCTCTTCATTGATGACATTCATCTTAAGATGGTCCATGTAGGAATGTGTAATGAGGAACTCTTGCACAATTCTCGCAACATCATCTAAAGTGACACATAGTCAGCTTGATTGAGAGGAGAAGGAGGATTCGAACGTATCCGATGTCCGACAGGTGTGACGTCTGGGGAAGTGATTTTCTTGGAAGAGAGTGTTAGAGATATCATCGTTTTAAGGACTTTAGGTTTTGAGATATGTGGGGCGAGCTTTTCAACTATGCTTGTAGCCGTGTCCCTGATCCCATTCATAAGAGGAATCATGGGAGAGAATGACATCGATACCCGTAGATGATGCCAAGAAGAGAGTTTGTGACTTTCCCCACCTGAGAAAGCAGATGTCGCGTTGCACCAAGTCGGTAAGGACATTTTATCCACTCGAGTGTTTGTTCAGCCTTTCTTAGCATGGTTCCTCCGGAGCACAATACACCGATCGCGGTTGTAGTACAATTCCGAAGTTTAAGGTAACAAAAATTTTCACAGATTGACAATCCGAGTTCCATCCGAGGAAAGGGGTACCTGAACCTGAAGTTACGGTGCAGTCATATGAATCAGATACAATGTGCAGATCGAATCAATTAAGGTGTTTACACGAGTATGTAGTAAAGATCTTTGAAGTTACTGAGTTTTAGCTAGATCGTAGTGACTGACTCTAATACTTATGTACTTTACACTTGATAGATGACGGTAAATTGAGCCCACTAGCCCAGCCTAAGACATGGCTTGAGACAAGCTAGAGCTTGACTTGAGTTTATACAAAGCGCGAGTTCCAGCCTGGGCCACGGCTTAGCAGGCATCGGAAATTCCTGTGCTTGGTGAGTGTTGAAGGCTTACCCATAAAACCTATAGAGTACATAATATCAGTATATTTCTCCTCAGTCTAAGTTCACTTGATTCTATTGGCCTATCTGTAGAGTACACATGTTTCTCTCTAAGTAAAGTGTCCGTAGCATAAGTAAGTATATCAATACTGTCTTTATCAACTAGTCAGGATCACTAGGCGTTAGTCACTTACGGTGTTTATGTGGCGTCCAACAGTGAGATGGATTTCGAAATATTAAATGGTCAGGGTCAAAAACTACGATTCAAAGACCGTGCGTATTTAATCATTGTTTGTGACTTTGAACCATCACATTCTCATGCCCTCCCTCCATACTACACTCCTTGTCTGTTCCAAAGAATATAAGACTCGAATGTCCCGCGACATAAATATATTTTACGTTCATTATGATTATAAGTACCGAATAGTATTAGATCTCTTCACAGGAAACATCCATCTCAATGAGAAATCCATCCCAAGCCGCGGTCCAGATCAAAACAAAATCAAATTTTGATATGATGGTGACCGTGGCGTGGCTGGTGATCCATCCATCAAACAGGGTTAACTAATTTGAAATTGAATTGTAACAAATAAATAAGCCCCCGTCGAGTCTAAGTGACACCGGGACTGCATTTCCGGCGAAAAAAACTTTTTGTACCATGTAACAGGGTGTCCACCATCAATTTTAGATTTTCCTGATGCAAGCCCAAGCCTAAGCCCGAGGCCTCGATATCGGGCCTGGGCTCTGCTGGGCCTTGCACAATCACTACTGTACTTAAACTATGCCGTCACTGATAAGTACTACAAGTTCTACCCCCCAAGTTGTAGGGTGCTTCACAGATACACCATCGTGTCCTATCCCGAAGATTATCCGCACAAAAAGAGAGAAAAAAACAGTCATTTTCTTAGTTTTCTGCGACCATCTGAGAGGTCGATCCGTGTCTTTGTCTGACCTTCATCGGTTACATCGTCGTCTGTCATCAGGTTGGCAGATACCAGCTGTATGTCAATCAACAAACACTAGTAGTTGTAGAGAAATACAGAAGTCCTCAGTCACTCCAACTATATGTGGTCGACTGAGTTTATTATTACCTGTAGAGAAATACAGAAGTCTACAGGAGATATTTAGTCGGAAGTAAATAAGATGTAAGTAAAATTTGCTCACCCTCAGTCACTCCAACTATATGTGGTCGACTGAGGGTAGCAATGTCCTATCGTACGAATATCTGGTAAAATAAATAAGGTTTGATGGTGGATACTGATCGCCACCACATTCGGTGATGGCTGAGGGATTGCCCGATGAGGAAATGGATAGGTAAGTATGACATACTGATGGTCCGTGCAAGTCCTATCTCAACACTCCCCCTGACTTGTACGACCGTCCTGGTTCTTTAAGCCCATCAACCCAACGAGGTAGTCGTGTGCTGCGCGCGTGAGTGGCTTGGTACATATGTCTGCAATGTTTTCGGAGGAAGGGATATGAATAATCTCGATGTCGCCTTCAGACACACGCGCGCGAATATAATGGTGTCGGATGTCTATGTGCTTTGCGCGGGCGTGGCCTTTTGTTGACTGGGCCAAGGCAATTGATGAGTTGTTATCGACATGGAGTAAGGCTGGGCGCGGTTGCGCTAGATCGATTTCGGCAAGGAAATTGTGCATCCACAGCGCCTGTTGTGATCCTCGCGTCATAGCCATGTATTCTGCCTCCGTGGTTGACAGTGAGACTGTTTGCTGATGTTTTGAACTCCATGAGACTGGGCCGCCCGCCATCAGAAATACGTATCCGGCGGTCGAGCGGCGTGTGTCTAAATCGCCTCCATAGTCTGAATCGACGTAGCCCGTTGGTTTGATCGACCCTCCCAGTTCCTTGGAGTATACAATCTTGTAGTCCAGCGTTCCCTTTACGTACGCTAGGACATGGAGCAAAGCCTTCCAGTGGGCGGGGCCAGGGTTTGCCTGGAAGCGTGCAAGGAGAGCTACAGCAAAGGATAAGTCAGGTCTGGTTGCGGCCTGGGCCCACATCAGGGCGCCTAGGAGCTGTCGGTAGGGGCGGTCTTTCATGAAGGTGCGCTCCTCTTTGTTCTTTGGCGCCATCTCATTTGTGAGCACTATACCTGTGGGTAGTGGTGTATGTTGAGGGTTACAGTTTGTCATTTGAAAACGCTCGAGGACGCGTGTGAGATATGCTCTCTGCGATAGGGATATAGCTTTCGTTCTAGGGTCACGATAGATGGCCATTCCGAGTATGAATGAGGGTTCACCTAGGTCCTTGACTTCGTAGACTTTTGCAAGTTCCTTCTTTGCTTCTTGAGCTCCCCACTTTGTCGAGGATAGGCCGAACGTGTCATCATTGAATGTGTTCGTTATCGTTACCTCTGATCCTACTTTCCTTGATCGTACGCATGGGTCTGCCCTCGATCTGCTGTATCCTAAATCTTTGTATGCACCATCCAGTGTCCAGTACCAGTCAAAACCGCCTTGCATAAGTCCATATATGGTTTTTCGGAGCCTAGCCAGCTTCCCCTCCCCTCCCGAAAAGCCAGGTGGGAGCTTCATGTACACCTCGTGTTCAGGGATGCTATTGAAGTAGGCTGAAACAAAATCAACCTGCCATATCTCTAGGCCTGTCTGGGCCGCCACCGCTGCCGACATCCGGAGAGATTCCAAACAGACAATTGCTGCATATGTTTCACTGAAGTCTTCTCCCGCAACCTGGGAGTATCCCTTCGCCACCAGCCTAGCCTTCCGATGAATCACCTCCCCTTCAGCATTGAATTTGTTAGTGTAGACCCACCGGCAACCTACTATGTTCTTGTCGCTTGGGACCATGCTCTCATCCATGAGCTCGAACACTCCCCGATCAGTCATCATCTGGAGTTCCTCGCTCATAGCTGGCTGCCATAAATCCAGCCTTCTCATCGCTTCCAAGTAGGTCTTTGGTACGTCCATATCATTGCCCTGCTCGTGGCTACTCACGCTCATCAGATATGCGTAAGGTCCCTCAGCTGTAAGTGCCACTGGGATGCTCTCATTGTTTGCCCAATCCTCCCCATCTTCTCGTGCGTGTTTTTCCCTTTGCAATGTTTCTCGAGCTGCCACTAAGGCTGGGGTTGGTTTGCTGATTCTAGATGATCATTGTACTGGTTGGTTGGTTGGAGCAAGTGGGCATGTGGATGGTGCAGTGGGGGTGGGCGCCTGTCCAGGGTTGTCACCAGGGGTGAGATCTGGGTGCGAATGGGGTAGGCCGCTGTCAGGTCTGATTCTCGGCACTACTGATTGGCGAGTTGGGAGCAGGCCTGGTCCTGAGTCCGATCGTATAGGTGTCTGTGCGTGCTGTGGCTCTTTGATGTCATCGAGTATGGTGAGTGCCCTGTGACCTCTTCCCTCCTCAAAGATTACATCCTGTGAAGTCACAATCCTTCTTGCCCCTTGATCATACAAGTGGTAACCGCTATTAGCGTAACCCACTAGATGAGTCTTCACTGAGCGAGGGTCTAGTTTTGACCTGATCAGTTCCTCAGGGACTTTTGCCCATGCCAGACACCCCCATGGTCTCAGGTGATCTACTCGTTGCCGTCTACCGGTCCATGCTTCCTTCGGGATGATCCCTGGGTGGCGTGACATGGGAAGTAAATTTTGTGTGTAAATCTGTGCTGCGGCCGCCTCTGCCCACAACTCTTTTAGCAGGCCACTCTCCGTGAGCATACAGCGAACTCCCTCAAGGATGGTTTGATTTGCTCTTTCAACCAGCCTGTTTTGTGCATGTGCATAGGGGGTGGTGACCTGGAGAATGATTCCGTGTTGGGCCAGGTACGTGGTCCAGAGTTCATTTACCCACTCTCTTCCAGCATCGACCCTGACTTCTTTCAGTTTCTTCCCTGTCTGACGTTCTGATTCAACATGATACGATGTGAAAGCTGTGAGAGTCGTAGTTGCATCTTTTCGGGTAAGAAAATAAACTGTCATGTGGGACGACCCCCCATCTACCGCTACCATCATGTAGGTTGCCCCCCCCCCCCAGTGATTGGACGCTAGCGGGTCCCCATAAGTCAATGTGTACCCTATTATTTGGGGAACTTTCTGGTTCGACCTCTGCGTCATATGGCCAAGATGCGTGTTTGCCATACACGCAATCCTTGCAGATGCCAGGTACTGTCAGGTCTCCTTTTATGTCTAGGCCGTCAACCAGGTTCTTTGCTAGTGCTTCCCTGATAGCTTTGACGCTTGCATGTCCAAATCGCCTATGCCAAACCTCGAGAGTGGTTGGTTTTGTCAAAGATTTTGCCGTCATCACTGTAGGGCCAGCCACTTGTCTGAATGGGCTTAGTAAGTACATTCCTCTGGTGCCTGTGCCACATAACACTTCCCTCCCATTTGGGTCCTGGAAGCAAACCCGACCGCTGCCGAATATCACCCTGAACCCGGCTTTGTCAAATCTATTAATTGAGATTAGGTTCGAGGCAAGATCCGGTGCGTGCAATGCATTTTTAAAGACTAGTTCTGATGATCCGTGTGCAGTCTGGCACATATGTTTGACTGTCCCTCTCCCTACTACTTGGAACAAAGCGCCCTTTGGTGCAGTGTGTCCTTCAATGGGTTTTAATAATTCCTTATAGTTGGAGAATTCCAATTTGTCGACGAAGAAGTGATCTGTCGCTCCAGAGTCTGCATATGTTTGGATGCTGGTATTCTGTGCTCTGTAAGCGCCTGTCTGTTTGGTTTTTCCAGATGCATTCTTCTCGCTTTGGATTATTGCAGATAGGGCATAGGTGATATGAGGGGGTGTTTGTGCCGGTTGTGTATCTGAGACTGCTATATTTGCTGTGGGGGTTGGTCTCAGTAGAGGGGGTCTTTGTCATCTTCCCTCTGTTCCTGAAGTTTGGGGGAAATTGTCCTTCTTTTCCTCCTCCCTTCCAGTAGCAGTTCTCAATTGCGTGTCCAGTGCACTTGCAGTTCAGATTAACGCATACCAATTTAGGTTTGGTCTGTGCCTGCAGGGCCATCACCAATACCCCTGCTTTCTGCTGTTGCAATACAAGTTGGTCCCAGTGGGTAGTGAGTGCGGCAATAACATCCTTTGATTTGGTCTTTGAGTACACCCCAGCTACTACAGCATTCCAGGATTCTGGGAGGGAGGCGATAAGAATTGTATGGAAATTCTTATTGTCGATGTTGGCTCCTTTTTTGGTTGCTGATTTCCATTTTTCCCTCAAGTCCTTGACATGTTTTAGGAAATCCATCCCATCCATGAATTCAGTAGCGCATAGTCGCTTCTCTGCATTCATGGCCGCAATCTTGGAGAATATTCCATAATTGTCAGTGAGTGCTTTCCATGCTTCAGCTGCCATGCCATCCATCTTTATCCCTAGTCCTACTGGATTCTTGGTATTGTATATGATGAGTCTGAGTGTCCAGGCATCCCGTTCCTCCCGTTCCTCTAATGAGGGGGACTTTGAGGACCATTCCGCCTCCCCTGACTTTGTGTCTAACGTTATTGTTGGCTTTTTAATAGTGCCATTGAGATATCTGCAGGCACCTTGTGCCCTTGCTGCGATCAAGACTCAGCTTTTAAAGGTTAAGTAGTTTGTGCCATCGAAGTGTGTGTCTTCGGGGAAGTTTGGTGGATTAGATGAGTTTGCAGAGGTCATTTCTACTGTAGGTGTCTAACTGGGTGTGATGTGTGTGGGTTTTGTAGTGAGTCGCTATTTGGAGCAATGGCTCAATGTAGTGGGAGTGTGGACGGGGCCGATAACCTGTAGAGAAATACAGAAGTCCTCAGTCACTCCAACTATATGTGGTCGACTGAGTTTATTATTGCCTGTAGAGAAATACAGAAGTCTACAGGAGATATTTAGTTGGAAGTAAATAAGATGTAAGTAAAATTTGCTCACCCTCAGTCACTCCAACTATATGTGGTCGACTGAGGGTAGCAATGTCCTATCGTATGAATATCTGGTAAAATAAATAAGGTTTGATGGTGGATACTGATCGCCACCACATTCGGTGATGGCTGAGGGATTGCCCGATGAGGAAATGGATAGGTAAGTATGACATACTGATGGTCCATGCAAGTCCTATCTCAACAGTAGTAAGCAACTCTAACTGTAGCTGTATAGTATCCAGGAGTCATCGAGGTGCCTATGGATTTGAATTTGAAGTTCGAGCCAAGAAACCTGTGTAGTGACGCATTCATTGCATCTGCGCTTCGCGCCATCTAGGCCCAGTTGACAGTTGCACTAGCTTAGCTATAGCTATAGCCTATATCACATGCCCCGCATGCACTGTAAATCATTATTATATGTATACTACTACTAGGAGGTATCAATATCATCGATGTGAAAGAACCCCAACAAATCAATCATTTTGTGAACAGCAAAATCATATTTTGATATGATGATGGTGACGCCTGGCGGCTGGGCTGGGGTGATCCCATCAAACAGGGTTAACTACTTCGAAATTGTGACAAACAAACAAATAAGCTTCAATCTTGATTCTATATGACACCGGACAAATACCCAGTAAAACATTCCACATATAGTCAATTTAGAATTTTATTGTGCATTCCTGTAAAAACTTTTGAAACATGTGCCAGGGTGTCAACCATCGATTCCAAATTTTCCTGATGTAAGCCCAAGCCCAAGCATGAGCCTGAGCCTTGATATTGGGCTTCAATATTGGGCCTGGGCACTGCTGGGCCCCACATCACCACTGTACTCATTCAACTAGCTCCAGCCTCCAATCATGATACCCATGCCCCATTAATAATCAGTATATTATATTGGTCGTAGATGTTGCAGATGCACCAATCATTGTGCCAAATGAGTATCATCAAATACTGCACAATTGTGCATGGATAGTACCTTAGTAGCATAGCTCATAACTCGGGGATGTGAAACTGACATGGATAAGGATTGTATTGAATCATTCCCACTGCTATGTAGTGGGTTTCTTGTGGCTCTATCAAAAAAAATGTAAAAGGTTGATTCAGATAAAAAGTCACGTTTTCTGGACCATTGATCTGGCCGGGCCATTTTTTACTGAGTACTCATTTCCATCCCTTCCATCCATTTTCCTCGGTGTCGTTTCTATAATGGTGTCTTTTTGTTATTGTTTTTGATTTCTTACTCAACCTATCCACCCTTTTAGTTCGATATTTTCTCCTTCAGCAGTTTCAACGTGAATCAACTGCAATCATATGTCTCTGTTTGGTATCCACATGTGATTTAGTGCGTTGTTCCATATGCCCCCTTTTCTTCTAGATCTTGTCTTTAACCTGGAGCAATGTCCCTTTTTCCACTACCAGTTTGCTATCACCCTCTCTCCACCAATCCTATTCTATCAGATGTCACTCCTGTCTGTTTCTATGATGGCAATCTAGTTCTGCTGATAGGCAATTTGACTTTTCATATCCACACCTTGGTTTTCACCACACTTTCATCAGCGTTTGAAACAATGGTGGAGTTCACATGTCCCTGTGACATATATCCTATGCTTTTCAATGTCAACCTGTAGGAAAAGGATTTCGCAAATTTAGTAATAAAAATAAAAAAAAGGGGGAAGAAAGATGAAAAGGCTGGTCATTTAAAGGTCAAACAAGGTGTGTTGTTGTCTGTGAAGTTAACAATGTAGACTGACCATATAGTTGGATAATAAGTTGATGCAGCTGCCAAAAGATACTGTTGAACAGATTCTCTGTCAACTACCATCTTTGTGACCAATGCAGCATCAGAAAGACATGCAAAATGTTACAGATTGTTGTGTGAAATCACATTGGTATGACTATTAAAAGGGTTTTAAATGGCCTTGGATTAGCAGGGGATAACATTCTTGACCCATTGAAAACAACAAAAAGCATTATTGGAGGATCAAGTGTCTTGCTCATGCTCAATCCATGGACCTTCTATCTGCATAACCTCAACATTTTCTGTCTGCTCAGACAATGTGCCACTATTGTGGATACTTTGGAAAACTTTCATGATGTAATGGTGATCACCAAATCATTGGTCATAAGGGCATGGTTCTCAGATATGGCATGAGTTGCAAGAATCAAAATTCTGAGCCGCAGTCAGGTGGAGGTAAACATTTTTGAGTCAACAACACTTAATCCATTGGCACCAATGGTTGATTTCCATTCAACTGTCATAATGAATTATATTTTGTTCAACAAGATATATTGTGCCTATCCAGAGCTAATGTTTGGGTTTGTGAATTTGATCAATATGTGGCCAGCAATAACTACCACTCTGGGTTGGTTTTTGGACTCGATTATGAAGGTTTTGTGAGAGGCTACCAATTTGCAATGTCCTTGAATGAATGGGATAATGAAGAAACCCATGTCTGCAGTGAAGATCTGTCATGCCCAGGAATGAAGCAAGAATTAATGGATAGCTATGGTTTTTGATGTTCTTGGCACACTGGAATTGAGGGGTGTTACAACATCACAGACTGTCCTGTATTAACTGTGGATATGAGCTGGTGATTGGCCCTTGAGTAAATATCAATCACTACAACAAATTCATTCACATATGTGAAGCTAGACTACAGATGCTGTATATTCATGAAACTACATATTGAAAACAATTCTCAAAATATGAAAATCATTTGTGATTTTGACAAAACTGCACTATTACAACATAAAATGAAATCTACTATTGAAAAATAAAAACATACCCATTCCTCCTTGGTTGCATTGAATTTGTGGTTATTGAAATTGCTAACTGTCATCAATTAATGCTGAATGGATGGAAACTTGGCTCTCCATCGGAAATTGGTGCCACCCATGCCATAACTCCAAACATGGTCATTTCTCTTCAACACATGTAATGTTGTGACCATTGCACTGCTATGTTTGAAGCCCTGTATTGTGTGGTATTTGGATGGAGTATGAGAATGGTCATGCAACCTGTAATGTGAAATGGCATTTTATTACATTGGTTGAATAACTTACCTTCAAGAAAGAAAAAGAACATTGAGGTTTATCAAAACATCTGGGAACTTCTTTGTGGCAAAACTGAGACTGTTTTTGCATCTTGTAGGACCATGGAATTATGAGTTTGAGGACAAAACGTATGAATTATTCTGGACATTTTGTTAGAATAGAGTTAAACAAATATTGTCTGCCACAGAAACAAGGTGGTGTGTACCTATGTAAATGCTTGAAAACAATAATAACATGTTTTGTATTGTATGTAATGACATGGTATAAACAAAAATTACTTGTGACAAGTATCCTTGAATAGGTATACCTTAGATACCAATTAGACATAACACTACATGCTGGTCACATGTCATTGTATTTCAGTCACATGATGTAAAATCATGTTGGTGCATTTGCCACATGCTATCCAACAATAAGTTTGCATTTATGTGATTTCAAAACAAACATACCACTTGAAACATCATAGAAGTCAAAACTAGATTGATTGCAGATGTATTGACTGCTGTGCTGATTATGCTAATTTTTCATTAATATTTTATAAGAAATAGAGTGGTAAGTAGTGGGCATTGCAGCCAAATAGGGCACCCTTCACAGTCAAAATATCATATCATATCATATCATATTAGAACATCTCAGTGGTGATCCTCTGGCCTGGACCATGCTACTCAAGTGTACCTCAAGGAATGAAATGAATGAATGAATTTTATGTATACCACTGGCAAGCCACAATGCTGGGCTAAGAGGCAGGGGTAAAGTAATGTGTGTACTCTACTCCTTTAGGCATCCATTTGTCATATAGCTTTGGATATTGGAACTTTCCTTGCATACTTTTGGATGGCATGAGTACTAGGCAAGGTTATGTCACAAATTACTTTCAGAGGAAGCAAACCCTAGACAAGTATATTGACTCCTTCTGGACACTGGTTGAGCAAGCTGCCTACCCCAACAGCTTTCAGTTATGCCTCATGTTCTGGGATGGCCTGCACTCTGCACTTGTGGAATGCATTGACAATCTTGTGGAGGGCTGCCCAGACAACAAAAGGATTGCTTTGTGGTATGAAGTGGCCCAGGATCAGTGGCAACTCATGGAGATTTGATGGGAGCTCTGCTCCATGCACCCCACACTGCACCCTGCACCAGTCACCAACCTCTGATACCCTGTGCTTGCTTGCCCAGTGCCTGCCCCCACTCCAACCATCCCTGTGCCATGCCCCTTGCTACCAGGCATCCCCATGGATGTGGACACAGCCCAACAGCTCCACACCATGCCATTACTGTGTCAGAGATGCAGGAAGCCTGGGCATTTCACATGACACTGCCTCCTTGGGTCTGGAGGTGCATTACCTCTCCATGGCAGAGCAGGAGGAACTCCTCCTGCAACTGCTGGCTGCAAAAGATGCTGCCAGAGCTCTGTTGGCAAACAAGCTGACTCTGGAGTCAACCCCAGAGGAGATCAGCACTTGCATGTCACCTCTGGAAGTGGAGGAGGATTTTTAGTCAAGCAACAGATGAGATGTATGCCTCCATCACTGGGTACTAACAGGTTCTTATGTCTGTTGCTAGAAAATGAAATTGCCTTTTCCAATGCCCCTCATTCTGAGACAGAAAAACCTCAACATTCCCCTTCAGATGTACAAATACCAACTCCAGAGCCTCTATCAAGTCTGTAAAGGGATCAAGTGCAACTGTGGATAAACCCAGTGGTGACAAGTGATGCAGGTGGCAAGCAAGAGCTGAAGGGCAGTACAAGCAGCTAAGAGTCTGGCAAGCAGGTGAGTGCAGTGAGCAAGGCTAAGCTAATGATGCTGGGGCTCTTACAGTTGATCTAGTGGATAGGCTAGGAAGATACTGCTATTGTTTGGTCTGAGGATATCCTATCCTGCAGACCAGTTTATATACTACATCCATGGCTATGCTATGACTAATGCTATATGTGGTAAGTGGCCTAGGTATGCTAAACAGTAATTACTAACAATATGTCAAAAGGGTAAATAGGGTCCAATGACTATGAAGAGCTGATTACTACTGATTGGAGGGTGCAGGGGCTTGGTGGCTGGTTGATTGGATATGCTAGAGATGATGCTATATTTATGACTAAGGCTGGATAGAGTTGGAGTTACCTAATAAGGGCTGTCCCCTTACATGACCCTCCCCTCAAGGTTTGTTGACCCAATGAACAGTGTTACCTTTTACAGAATGTCTGACCACAATGAGCAGTGGTAGGTATGGCAGGTGTGGCAGTCCCAGAGTAATGGTCCAAAACCATAAAATATAACTATGGCCAATGCATCAGGCACCAGTGTAGAGAGGGCCATAGGGGAAGAGGTGTCCATTGGAGAAGCTGGAGTGGCCCCAAATGAGTGAATGCTCCTCATTGGCAAGTCTGGAGGGAGAGATGGAGGTTGCCAGGTAGAAGGGGTAGCAGCTGGAGCCAATAAAGAAGATGCTGGTAGAGTGCTAGAGGAGGGTGCTTCAGGCTGGGTAGGAGTAGGGGTGGACAATGTGGTGTGTCCTGCAGGTGCCAGCATAGCAACTGCTGATACAACATTGCTTGTGCATTGCTTCTGCAATACACAGACTCACTTTTTAGCTATCCACTTTCCAACAATAACTACAAGGGCTTCTCCAATCTGCTGATTGGAGCCCCTGATAGAGACAAACTGGTGGTCTCCTCCAGCTGAGCCAACTATGAAGGCAGCCAAGTGGGCACTGGAGATGTCTAGGGCTTGTTTAAGGCCTTGTCCTTGATGACCAAACCACATGCACAATAAGAGAGTTGGGAAGTTTGAGTGCATATTCAAAACATGGGGTATGGCCATCCATAGGAGGGAGGTCCTGAGCAAGGGGGACAGCAAGGGGAGCATTAGCAGTAGGGTGCACTACATGTCAAGAAATGCAAGAGGTGGGTACAGTAGGAGTTTTAGTAGTAGACAAGAGCTTCAGCTGCCCCAGAGGAGCCAATTGCATTGCCATGCCTATTCTGCCCCAGCAACCACCCATACTAGGCTGTGAGGCTATTCAGGCAGTGGCAACAGTGGCAATGGCAGGCAAGGGCATATGACTGGACTCAAGTGCTGCTAGTCTTCTCTCAAGTCCTACCACAAGAGTTAGCAGTCTCTCAATAGTGTTGGCAGAATTGGACAAGGTGGCAGAGGACAACATAGTGTCTTGAGGTTAGGGTGAGACCAAAGGTAGGGAGTAGGTTGGGTGCTGTGGGCTAGAGATGTGGACAGCATAGGAGACTGAACAAGCTGTAAGAGGATTGAGTGCAACCATGGATAAACCTGGCAATGACAAGTGATGCAGGCAGCAAGCAAGAGTCAAAGGGCAGTACAAGCAGCTAAGAGTCC
This sequence comes from Termitomyces sp. T153, assembly GCA_018296165.2. NCBI lineage: Eukaryota > Fungi > Basidiomycota > Agaricomycetes > Agaricales > Lyophyllaceae > Termitomyces > Termitomyces sp. T153. Next base: position 338,133 of record JACKQL020000021.1, on the reverse strand, counting down.
AGCAAGCAGGTGAGCACAGTGAGCAAGGCTAAGGTAATGATGCTGGGGCTCTTACAGTTGATCTAGTGGATAGGCCAGGAAGATACTGCTATTGTTTGGTCTGAGGATATCCTATTCTGCAGACTGGTTTATATACTACATCCATGGCTATGCTATGACTAATGCTATATGTAGTAAGTGGCCTGGGTATGCTAAACAGTAATTACTAACAATGTCAAAAGGGAGATAGGGTCCAATGACTACAAAGGGCTCACTACTCCTGATTGGAGGGTGCAGGGGCTTGGTGGCTGGTCAATCAGATATGCTAGAGATGATGCTATACCTATGACTAAGGCTGGATAGAGTTGGAGTTACCTAATAAGGGTCATTCCCTTACAAAGTCTCCCAATGACAGCTAGGGTCCACTGGCACTCAAAAGACTCAGCAGCAGATATTACACTTGTGCTTTTCAACAAGTGGTACTGCAAGAACAGTCTAATGACACAGATTGTTTAGGACAGAGGCAAGCTCTTTGTGGCAGATGTGTGGAAAGAATTACACAACCTCATAGGTGTCAAGCTCAAGATGTTGACTGCATATTACTCTGAGACAGATGGCAGCAGCAAATGCATGAACAAGACAGTAGTTCAGGCAATTAGGTACCTTGTTGACCAAGACCAAAGAGGCTGGCTAGCAACACTCCCCCAGGTTTTATTTGCTATCATGAACACAGTTAATTCATCCATAGGATTCTCACTCTTCTAACTAAAGACATGGTGCTCCTCACACATCATTCCTCCTTTGACACCACTACTGGCAAGGGCCTCAAAGGACAGAAAAAAAGCACATGAAATTATCAGTAAATTACAACAGGATGTGCAGGAAGCCCAAGATAATCTCCTCATGGCCAAGGTTTGACAGGCTTATCACATTAACAAAGGGCAAGCAGAGGAGGAGGTCTATGAAGTTGGGGATTTTGTGATGCTTGTGACTAAGCATTGCTAGAGGGACCACATGTGCAAGGGAGAGAAACATGTTGCTAAGTTCATGCTCTGGAATGATGGACCATACAAAGTAGTAGCAACCTTCCCAGAACATTCAGAGTACACCCTGTGGTTGCTGAGTGACAAAAAGCATACCTTCCCCAGTTTCCATGCCAGTTTGGTGAAGCAACACATCCCTAATGACCCCTCCCTGTTCACCAATAGAGAATATACCCATCCAAGTCCTGTAATAATGGAAGATGGGGCTACTGACCACCAGGTCATCAACAAAATAATCAATGAACACAGGCATGGCCATGGACAACTATACCTTGTGCATTGGGTTGGTTTCCCCCCAGAGCATAACAAATGGCTGCCCCATTTGGAGTTGGATGAATGTGAGGTGCTGTACATGTGGGAGGCTTGGAAGAGGACTGAAAGATGACATGGTGGCAGGATGTTTCAGGGGGGGAGGGGTGTAAGTGTGCAGAAGCAACTTACAATGTTTTGATGATGCAAATCTCACCTTTGCATCACACAAGTGGCACTTGCAGCACACTCATGTGAGGGCTGCCTCAAAACATTTTCCCCCTCACCTTTGTTTGCTTATCCTAACCACTAGCAAACAAAGGTGAGCATTTAGATAGATTACATATAAATTGTATCCAATCCACTGGCAAACAAAGTACATTTTATCCTGCCTGTAGAGTTGCAGTGAGGCTGTTTACTGACAGCCTTCCAAGAACCCAGCAAAAGAAGCAGAGCACAAGGTGTTACTAGTGCTGAGAAGCATGTAGCTATGACAACATCTGTCTATCAGTTAATGTAAGAAAGTTTGATGTCCATTCATTCCATCTATCATGTGAACTCATTAGCCTCAGCAGCCCCAATGACCAGATCAAAGGTTTGTGATACAAGATTGTCAGGCTTTCTCTCTCTCATCATCAGCACTGGTTTTATGTCATTGTTGGGCTCTGTGTGGGGCAGATGGGTTGTCTGGAAGTGTGTCCAATGTCCACAGCTACTGACATTCTTAATTGATAAAGATTGTATATAATGCATTGATTCTTACAAAGACAGGCATAACAATATCTATGGAACTTGTATACCTTACATTTTCTGTGTCTTGTGGGATGAGTATGTGAGCTAGCCAAAATGAGTTGTATACTGTAATCTACAAACAATTTTTTTTACCTTTCTGCCAACCTTCTCTGACTGTCTTACTCAGGGCAATGGAAGCACTGAAAGGCATTTTCATTGCCAGATTTGAACTATCATTACTGAACCTGTTAGAAGCCATTGACTCTGAGGCCCTAATTCTGTAAGAACATCATAATGTTCATGGCAGCTTGAATGGACAACATATCCAAACACTTCTTGCTTACAATATCACAATCTCAAGAAAACTTCAAGGAAACACCTGCAGCAGACACAGAAAGTATGCCACTTACTTTGAGTCATACTACATCAACAGTTACTGATGTATATTGCATATAGATGCATTTATTGTGATCAAGCAATATCTTGGCCTCTACCCTTCCTGAGTCTATCAACAAATACAACCAACAAACCAAAGGCTTGAAGCAGCTATGCAGGCCAAGTTGGAGTCATGCAATATCTTGTCTCAGCAGCTTGAGAAAAGTGTGCATTGAAGCTGCTAGTCTAATCAAAGTTGGTTTCCCATCTCCAGTCAAGACATTCTCTGATGTGAATTTTCTCATTTTTCATGTAGCTGGCCTTTTGCAGATGTTCCTTCAAAGAAAAGAAAGCCATTGCACTCTTCAACTGGTGTATCATATATATTGATGATGTGACTATCAATGATCCCCTACCCTGCATTGTATTCCAACAACACTTTATTCAAGGTCTCCTCCAGCTCAACCCTGTTCTAGGTCTGTTTGCCAACATTCTATGCATGTTGTTGGCTACATATCCAACACTACAGTCCAATCTCACTCTGAGCACATCCTTTGAGTTTGTTACTGCTAGTTGTGTTGAACCTCAGCTTGCTCATGTGCAGGTGAGTAACCCAAAAGTGTCATGATCAAAGGATAGTGCTATGACTATGACATGTTTCCCTCTCCTTCTGAGGGAACAAACAAGTCTAGGTCTTCCTGCTGCTCTGTTGTTATTCTTGCTATCTCAACACACAAATTTTGTTAATTTTTTACAAGCCCTCAGGGACATGACCTTTTGGATCGCTGTGGTAGATGACATATTATTGTGAGATTTCCCCCCACTTAGATTAATATCACTTCATAATTTGTTCCAGGCAGGTTTGTGAAAGAGGAGCTTGCAGGCAAAACAGCGACCTATATCCATACTTGAGATGCAGCTAAGGGCCATTCTCCATCCAGCATACTGACTGCCCTCAAGGATGAACTCTGCACTACTAGCAAGCATATCATACACACTTTAGCTATTGATTTGGCAGCTGTCAAGACATGGTGGATGTTGGAGTCTGGTATAGTGTCAGCAGCTATAAATCTTTCACTCTATGTTTGTATTGTTTCTGATGACTTCTCATTATTCTAGGGCATTGCATCTGGGAAATGACCATTATCGGCTATATGAACTTGATTCACAATATCCTCTGCCATGAGATGTGATCATAGTGACTGATTCTAATACTTTTGTACTTTACACTTGATAGATGACAGTGAATTGAGCTCACTAGCCCAGCCTAAGACATGGCTTGAGATAGCCTCAAGCTTGACTTGAGTTTACACAAAGCACAAGTTCCAGCCTAGGCCGCAGCTTAGCAGGCATTGGAAATTCCTGTGCTAGGTGGATTTTGAAGGCTTACTCATAAAACCTGTAGAGTACATAATATCAGTGTATTTCTCCTCAGTCTAAGTGTACTTGATTCCATTAGCCTATCTGTAGAGTACACATGTTTCTCTAAGTAAAGTGTCTGTAGCATAAGTATATAAATACTGTCTTTATTAACTAGTCAGGATCACTAGGATTGTCCCTTGTGGTGGTCATGGAGCATCCAACAATGAGATCAATTTTGGAATATTAAATGGTCAGGGTAAAAAACTACAATTCAAAGACTGTGCATATTTAATCATTGTTTGTGATTCCAAACCATCATCACATTCTCATGCCCTCCCACCCCTTGTCTTTCAAGAAGGATATAAGACTTGAATTTTCCATAGCATATATATATTTTATGTTCATTATGATTGTAAGTACTGAATAGTATTAAATCTTCACAGGAAACATCCATCTCAATGAGAAATCCATCCCAAGCCACAGCCCAGATCAGCAAAATCAAATTTTGATATGATGGTTACCGTGGCGTGGCTGGTGAGCCATCCATCAAACAGAGTTAACTATTTTGAAATTGAAATTGTAACAAATAAATCAGCTCCAGTCAAGTCTATGTGACACCGGAATTGCATTTTTGGCAAAATTTTTTTTGAAACATGTACCAGGGTGTCCACCATCAATTTTAGATTTTCCTGATGCAAGCCCAAGCCTAAGCCCAAGGCCTCGATATTGGGCCTGGGCTCTGCTGGGCCTTGCACAATCACTACTGTACTTCAACTATGCCATCACTGATAAGTACTACAAGTTCTACCCCCCAAGTTGTAGGGTACTTCACAGATACACTCATCATCTCCTATCCTGGAGATTATCTGCACATAAAGAGAAAAAAAGAAAAGGAAAAAAAACAGTCATTTTCCTAGTTTTCCGTGACCATCTGAGAGGTCGATCCATGTCTTTGTCTAACCTTTGTCGGTTACATTGTCATCTGTCATCAGGTTGGCAGATACCAGCTGTATGTCAATCTACAAACAAGGAACACTTGTAATGCCAATGGATGTTATTCCAATGTCGTTACACTTTCTTCTGAGGGGGACTCCAGAGTAACAATTTAAAACTTGTCAAATCTTCACTATCTACAGATCAAGTATTTATATACTAAGATAATCAAATTTAAATCTAAAGAAATAAGCAAATAGCTAGAGTAATTAGTAGTGAGTAATAAAGCGCACTCGCATCGGATCGGCACGAGTGCCAAAATTTGCACTACATACGCCCTCCTGATGTCAACTTGACATCACTACTTGCCCAATTACATATCCTTGACCAGAGGCATCATCCCAGAGCTCCCGGCATCCACATTCATCGATTCCCCAGTGGAGTAAGCGGTCTGCTTCTTAGATATCTTCTTGGACTTCCCGTAGATCGGTCCATATGGGTTGTAACATCCTCGAGTGACAGGAGCCTCCTCCAACCTTTTCACCTTGTCCTTGAGTGCCGTGACCTCCGTGTGTAAGTCGATAGACGTATGATAAGCGAGCAAGCATTTATCGGCAAAGTCCTTGCTGTACTGACGAGAAATCAGGTCAACGAACGTCCCCAAAATGTATTCAAGGTTGTTGATGGCATTGTTGTCAGGGTAGTCGATGGAGATATTGCGCCATGACAGCTGTTTCTTGACAGGAGTCCACTTCCCATCATAAAATATACTGAGTCCCCATTTGCAGTCCTTGTCGGAGTTCATCACATCGGCAAAGTCAAAATAGCCGGCGGGTACGAAACAATCGTCCTTAATTCGACCCTGGCGGGCAGCGGCGTCAAATTGCAAGTTCAAATGCATGAGAGGCGGAATGACCGTCAGCATTGAGTTGTGGTCAGCTCAGGAAGGGTACTGGTAGTCACGTCCGTTTATCTCTTGAAAGAGAAACTTGTTTCCTCCTACATTATTCTTCGGGTTGGCTAGCTTGCTAGTAGCTGTGGTAGCTCGACTTGGATCACATCCTCCAGTAGCAATTGGAGGATCGTTCAGGACTTCAGGGACTGGTACAGCCATAGCAGAAGATGATTTGAAGTCCGAGGATAGATCATTGTCGAAGTCAAGAGTAAATTTTATTGATCCCAAAAATATTTGCAGATCACTTTTAGGAGGAGTTCCAGAACCTTTGGGCAGGTTAGTAATCAAATCAATTCCCATGGCCTCTAAGTACTCATCTAGAGCTCTCAGGTGACTTATTTGAGCGTAGGGTAGCCAGGACTTGTCTCCCAACTTCCACAATATCTCGAACAATGCTCCTTTTCTTGCGCCTGAGTGTGCCACAATCTGATCCACTGCCCATTCTCTGTCTTCTCCATCTGCTTCAAATATCTAAGTATCTAGATGGCCAGGAAATAATCTATCATCGTTCGGTACATGTTCTCTGAGCAGCGAAGCATGGAAAACATTATGAATTCCCCTTCTTTTCAGAGACGGAGATAGATTCAGTTCAAATGATTCATTGTCCTTGGCCTTAGTAATTCGGTATGGCCCTATGAATTTAGGTGATAGTTTTTGAGCTAACCCTTTTGGCATCGTAATGTTCTTAGTGGACACATATACAAAGTCTCCCTCTTCAAATTCCGCTGGTATCTGTCTTCTGTTCACTCCTCGTGTTTGCTTTACCCGGGCAGCAATGATGCTATCGTGTGCTTTCATTATGGCTAGTTTCATTTGCTGGGCAAAGGTGCATACTCCTGAGTACTCCTTTTCTAATGGTTCTCTATAATCCCATATCATAGATCTCAGCATTCTGCCTGTATTCAAGAAGAATGGAGCGAACCCCATACTCTCAGACCTGGCACAATTTATGGCAAACTTGATGGCTGGTAACTTCATTACCCAATCCTTCTGGTTGTCATCGATACAAGACCTTAGCATTTGTGTAACTGTTCTGTTCGCTCTCTTGGTGGCACCGTCAGACTGAGGATGGTAGGCACTTGACATATTCAATTTCATGCCAATCAACTCATGTAGCCTTCGCCAGAACTTACTGTTGAATAACGGATCACGGTCACTCACAATTGCTCTTGGTAAGCCGTGTAGTTTATAGATTTCAGAGAACACTAATTCCGCTACATCTTTAGCTGCGTAATTACAATGACTTGGAATTAAATGGACCATTGCAGAGTGTAGGTTGATCACAACCGTAATTGCATCAAATTCTCCATCATGGTTGGTAGCCACAGGTAGTGGCCCTACGAAATCTATCCCAATTGATTCCCAAGGCACTGCCGGTACGTCCAAAGGGTTTAACAAGCCTCTCGGCTTCTGGTTGTTTGGTTTGCTGCGCTTACACGTCATGCAGCTATCACAATATTTTAGGACATCTCCCAATAGAGTTTTCCACCACACCTGGCTTCTCAGATAATCATAGGTTTTCTTCGGTCCCAGATGAGCAAGTACTGAATGTACATCTCGAATTATAGCCTCTCGTAACCTCCGTTTGCCATACATTATATCCGGTATGCATAGTTGAAGTTGTTCCTCCTCTTTCAGATACAATAATCCCTCTTTCTGGTCGACTACAAATTTCTTATGTTCTCCTGGTGCCATATAAATATATTTCATCATTTTATCATCATTGTACTTGTATTTTACGAGTTCTACAATATCTAAGTTGTCCAGTAAGTCAATTGTGTCTGTTGGTTGTTGGTCAGATGACTCCTCATCATCTGATTTCCCTCCATCATCATCATCGTTTTTGACTTCACTTGTTCCTGACACTTTACCCTGACTGATCTCAGGGTTGTTCCACTTGTTATCTCGCTTGTTCATTTTCTTGGCCTGCACCGGCACTTGTTCAACAACAACTGTATCCCTATTCCCGCCCTCTATTCCTTCACTCTGCGGAGGACTATCAACGATCACATTGTGTTGGACAGCGGTCTTCAATTTTTCAGCGAATCTGGATGACCGCCTCACAGGTGCACCAGTCTCAGGCTTTTGGAACAGGGTATTGCCTCCAGCCTCCTCACCACCACCTGGGTTACTGACTTCCAGCTCACCAATGAAGGAAACAGACATGCCCTCCGTTCCGACGACCACAGGCTTTCCTAGCGCAGACAACGCGCCCTCCATTCCAGCCAATACCGGTCTGATAAGTTCTCCAGTGGGTCCCACATCCAAATCATCAAATTGAGTGTACTCAGACCCGGCACAAATGGTGCCCGGTGCGTCATTTGAATATATCCTCGATAATGTGTCGCTTAATATATTCTCAGATCCTGGAACATAAATCACCTCAAAATTGAACATGGACAGCTTCTCCATCCACCTGGATTGCCTAGGAGACAGATTCTTTTGTTTCAACAGCCTTATCAGGCCCTCATGGTCCATATACCAATAAAACTTTGCTCCTTGCAGGATGTCCTGATGTCTCAGCATAGTTTCTATCCCAGCTAGGCACTCGATCTCATGCACAGGATAATGCTGTTGAGCAGGATTTAGTTTTGCAGAGTAGAATGCTGCTACCTTGGCCTTTTGCCAGTCATCACCTTGGCTTACAACTCCAGCCACACCGGTTACACATCCATCCATTACGACGTTGATTCTGGGCGCTCCTTGCGAGTAATTGAGAGGTCATCAATGGTGACCACGGCAATCCGTGGCTCTTGCTTTTATCTCATTGAAAGCTTGTTGGTGAGTCTCCGTCCACTGAAATGGGATGGAATCTGATGTTAAATCATGCAGTACTCCCATAGGTATCCTTACGCGGTTGATATCATCCGCTAGAAACCCAGCGGCACCCAGGAAATTCTTCAGCAATGCACGCAAAGTGGGTGTCTTCCAACACTCGAGAGTGTCAACTTTGTTGGGGTCCATTCGAATCCCTTTGAGGTTGACAATCCGCCCAAGGATCTTCATTTCCTTGCCAGAAACTGCAATTTTGATTCACTAAGGTATAGTTTTTCTCTTTTCATTATATCTATAATGGCTTTGACGTGCTGAACGTGCTCTTCTAAGGTCTCTGAGTATATGATTATGTCATCGAGATACACGTCCATCCATTTCCCCAAGAACTCCGCAAAGAGGTAATTCCTCAGTGCCTGGTAGGTCGCCGGCACGTTGCAGTCACCCTGTTGTACTACATGGCTAACCATAGTCCCACTAGGTGTGTTTACTGTCATCCATGGAACATGATCAGGTACCACGCGGATCTGTTCATATGCGTCTTGGCCATTGATCAAGGTTCGAAAATTGGCTCTTGCAGCCTGTCTCAAGATTCCCTCCATATCAGGTAAAGGTGAGCTCATTTTCTTTGTATTAGCATTCTGTTCTCTTAGATCTACCACCATCCTCAGCTTAGGTGGGTCTCCAGAACTAGGTTTAGGGATACACAACATTGGTGCGCTGCTCCTACCCGATGTCACTTCCCACCGCCCAGTCTTAATATATGCTTCCTTTTTTGCTACCCATTGCGGCAACAATGCTTCTGGACACTTTGACGGACGCCAACTATACTCTTTTGATTCATCTACTAACGGAATTTCATGATTAATCGCTTGCAGTGGAGGTAAAGGGCTCTCCGCTGCCTTCTGACAGGCTGGTTTGGCATATTCTTGAAGGTTCTCTCTTACAAAATCAAACCTCTCCTGTTCTAATTGCATTGCTCTAGAGGCCAGTTGGTTCACTTCCATACCCACTAGAGGCAACGATGTGTTGCTTCCTATGACTACATGAGTCGGATTGAACCCAATCATGACCTGGTGCTGGTAGAACCAAGGGGTACCTAGTATTGCATTGTACCTGCTGAGGTTCATTACATCAAACCTCCTCTCCTCATTTATACTCTGATACTGAAATCTCACAACAGCATCGTAATTAATCCGAGACCTAGACCCCTTCGCAGCCATTTGAACATTCAGAGGTGTGTCTAACTCAGTCTTTTTCAAGTTCAACTGATTCACAATCGTCGTAGATACGAAATCCCCCAAGGATCCCAAATCCAACAAGGCTCTAACTGGGCTCCCATTTATATGTACTACCACGACAATTGGTTTGTGTACCATACGTTCTGGGTTGTTGACTTTAGATGCATTTCTCTCCAAGTCATGGTGAAGGTGCTCCTCCTGGAGTTTCCTCTTTTTGTTCTTTGGTTTCACGGCACACATCTGTAGTTCCGCCGCATTTTCCATTGTATGGCCAACGAGCTCCATTCCGGTGAGAAATCTCCCCAACATGCCATCAACCTCATTGTACTCATCACAATTCTCCAGGGTTTCCATCCATAGCCCCAGGTCAAGAGGTTCCAGCAATATGTTCCTCAAACTTTGCCCCTCATGGCAAGCCCGCTTCACATACCATTCTCTTACGTCAAATCCCTTGCGCATTGCCAGCTTGTTGTCGAGGAAAGTGGTCAAGGCCAGCTTTGAGTCCCAGACTTGGTAAGATACTATTTTGTTGTCCAAAGTCACTGGTTTCACGATAAACCGCTTGTTGACAGTGTTTATACCCGGTCGCTTATCATTGAATCAACTCCGTCCTCTTTCAAGAATGTCCTCTATCAACTGCCCTCGACCGGCAGTGAGTTTTCTTTTCATTCTCCATCTCGTGGCGCTGCTGATGTCAACCCCTTTTTTGCTTGCCAGGGTCATCACGTAGTGAAGCACCAAGGAGAATTCATCCCCGGTTACAAGCCAATCATCAACAATCAGGTCTGTGTTCCTTAGCTGATCCATGATCACATATTGTGTTTCACTAATTCTGTACGCACAGAATTGCCATCCTTTCATTTGCGTAAATATCTCATCCCCTGGGTATGGTGCTTGGGTCTTTAGCAAGTATTCTGCTTGCGTAGCATACGGGTCAGCTATTGTTTCACAGCGTTTCGGGAATGGTAAGTCGATGCTTTCAACATCAAGTTCAGTCATGATCACTAACTTCTCTGCTCTCCCCTGAGGTCGACGTTTTCTCCTCCAGTTTGGTCATCCCCTTGGGGCCCTTTCAACTAGGATAGGTTCCATGAGCATAGAAGCTACTCGTAGTCGTATACCCAACGTAGATATCTCGTTAGTTCCTCAAAGCCTGTTTACCTCCTCATTACTAATAGTAGCTGCATTGCTTCTTAACCCCGGCGGGCCTTGGCCTTCACCAGAGCCACTAATGTGTGAACTGTCTGGGCAATGACGTGAGATGTGCCCCACTTTGCCACATTTGAAACATCTCCCTTCCTTCATGTACCTCTCCTCTTCCTCTTTGCTGAGCTTTTTCTTCTTCTCCTTCCCAGCATCATCCTTTCGCTTGTTTCCGTTGCCTTTGGACTTTGATTTTTGTATCGAGGCGCTATTCACAGAAGTACTTCCACCTTCCCTTTTATCTTCTCTGTCAGCCCTCTTACCATCCCTTCCAGAGTTTTTCCTTCCAGGCCGGTCTTCATCGCGGCCCATCATTCGAGCTATCTCTAGAGTTTCAGCGGCATCGACAAGCTCAGCCCACTTAGATCTTTCGGGATCGTATCCTATCTCAAATAAGCAAGTCCTCAAGCAAGGTACGAGCCCTCGCCACAATTTCCTTACTTTCTCTCGCTTATGTGTATACCCCACTATTTTGTAGAGAACCTTTAGTTCCGATGTGTATTCGTTAACGGTCATCGATCCCTGTGTTAGGCTGTCTAATTTGTCCATCTGCTTCATGCGGAATGTAGGCGGAAAACAAGCATTGAACAATCCTTTGAAGAATTTGGGTACCGTCCATCGTTCCATCTCCATTGACACATTTGTCAAGAAGAACTTATAAGCCTTTCCCTTCAGGTAGTTTGCTATTTCTGCAATGTGATCCCATTGAGGTACTCTACCTCTTTCCAAATACCTCACACTCTGATTAACAAATTGATAGAACCTTACAGCGTCTGGAGTGCCATCATATTTCTCTGGTGCTGTGGGTTTTACTCGGGTTGCCCTCTCACTCTCATAACCGTCGTGAGTTTTCGTTTTCCTCATCTTCATACCCTTTTTCTTACTCTCTGTTTTCTTAGGCATGAGCTCCATGCCTGATTCCTCATCACTTGTGCCAGGGTCATTGTTAGCGCTGGACTCATCATCATCATCGCTACTCGATTTGGATTTGTCGTCATCGCTGTCATCAGGGTCAGGTTCCTCACTGATATCCCTGAAAGCTTTCCCGAGGTACGTGTGTTCCTCAAACTGTTCACTAGTTCTCACTAACTTCTTCCCTGGCTTAGACCGACCCTCAGTAGATTTGGTGATCAGTTCTTTCATATCGTTTGACATTGGGGTTGCCAATTGTCTCTCTCTCTTGACACGGTGAGTGTCATTTTTCATCTTTGCCAAATGTTTCAATGCTTTTATCTCTTTCTTCAGCTGACGTCTGCTCATCCCCTTTGTATCGGGGTCAGAATCACTCGCTCCTTCACTTTCCGAGCTGTTTGGGTTCATAGGCGCCTTGGCCTTTTTATTACGGTTTGGTTCGTGAACATTTTCCTCTGCCTTAGCGAGTTCGAACCTGACTTGTTGTTCATCAGGGTCCATTTCCCCATTGGAGAGTTGGGTTGCTCCCCATTCTCTGGGATCAGGCCCTTTGCCCTTATCCCTCATTTCTTTCTGGCTGGTGTCATCAGTTTTCTTAGCAGCTGATGCTTGGCCTTCCAGAATCTTGAGTCCGCGTTCGACTCGAGCTGTATTAGCATGGGATACCTCAACCGCCCTCCTGGCCTCAGCAATCAGTTGTTCCCTGTCCTCATTGCCGGCTCCATATCGGGGTGAAGCCCCGAGGCTAGCAGATCTCGCCCTACCACCTCGGGTAGGAGTTTCGTACGCGTTGTTCCACTTAGCTGGACTCAACCCATACTTAGTCACAGATGTGACATCGTTGGATTCGCTCGACGTTCCGTCAGCGTCTCCACTCATGTTCCGGTTTTGATACGAGCCCACGTTGGGCAAATCATTTGTATTACGACCAGGGGGTGTACTATAACCCACATCGGTGCGTACTCTACGTTGTTCAGGGTCGTCGTTCTGATTGACAACCCCTCCCGATTCAGCTAGACCCTCTGGGCCATCGCAATCTCGACCCTCTGGGCCCCTGCTGCCACCCGGACCCTCTGGGCCTAGCGCTGCCTGTTGGGCATTGCTACGGGTGACTCTAGCAGTCTGAGTTTTGGTTCTAGTCGCTTCAGGTTTTGGGTTTGATTGCCTTCGACGGTGAGGATGATCTTGGGTGCACTCCGAGACGGCCCTGGCGACGAAAGCGGTTTGGTGTGTTGTAGATAGAACTAGTCTTTGTTGTTAAAAATATGTAACGCCAATGGATGTTATTCCAATGTCGTTACACTTTCTTCTGAGGGGGACTCCGAAGTAACAATTTAAAACTTGTCAAATCTTCACTATCTACAGATCAAGTATTTATATACTAAGATAATCAAATTTAAATCTAAAGAAATAAGCAGATAGCTTGAGTAATTAGTAGTGAGTAATAAAGCGCGCTCGCGTCGGATCGACACGAGCGCCAAAATTTGCACTACAACACTCGTAGTAAGCAACTCTGACTGTAGCTGTACAGTATCCAGTTCTCATTGAGGTGCCTGTGGATTTGAATTCGAAGTTCAAGCCAAGACACCGATGTAGTGACACATTCATTGCATTTGTGCTTCACGCCATCTAGGCTGAGGTTGACGGTTGACGGTTGGAATGGAACTAGCTATAGTCTATATCGCACCGTTAATCATTATTATATGTATACTTCTACTAGGGAGGTATCGATATCATCGATGTGAAAGCTGAAACTGCGATAAGGAAGATTCCCAACAAATCAATCATATCATGATCAGCGAAATCATATCTTGATGGGATGGTGACGGCTGGTGATCCATCCAATTAAACAGGGTTAACTATTCTGAAATTGTAACAAACAACCAAATAAGCTCCAATCAAGTCTATATGACACCAGACAAACACCCAGTAAAAACATTCCACATACACTCAATTTAGAATTTCATCATGCATTCTTGCCACAAAAAAAAGAAAAACTTTTTTGAAATGTGTACCAGGGTGTCCACCATCAATTTCAGATTTTCCTGATGTAAGCCCAGGCCCAAGCCCGAGCCTGAGCCTGAGCTTTGATATTGGGCTTCAATATCGGGCCTGGGCTCTGCTGGGCCCTGCATCACCACTGTACTCGTTCAACCAGCTCCAGCCTCCAATCGTGATACCGTAGATGTTGCAGATGCGCACGCAGATCATCATGCTGAATGCATACACATACTACTAAGGAGGTATCATCATACTGCACACTCGTGTATCGGTAGTACCCTACACGGGGATATGAAATTGACATGGATAAGGATCATATCATATCATATCAAATTAGAACATCTCAGCAGTGATCCTCCGGCTCGGCCCGTGCTACCCAAGTGTACCTCAAAGAATGAATGAATGGATGAATTTTATGTATGTATACCGCCGGCAAGCCACAGCCGCAATGCAGGCTACGACGCAGGGGTAAAGTAATGTATGTACTCTACTCCTCTAATGTAATTAGGCGTCCATTTGTCATTCATGTAGGTTTGGGTCTTGGGGCTTTCCTCGCAGATTTTTGGGGGTGTGAGTACTAGGCAAGGTTATGTCGTGAATTACTATTACTTTCAGTTAGAGTAATGGGATGGTGACTGTAGCATGTTGTACCAGCTGTGTGTCAATCGACGAACAACGAACACTAGTAGTAAGCAACTCCAATTTCAGAGTTTCCTGATGTAAGCCCAGGCCCAAGTCCAAGCTTGAGCTTGAGCCTGAGCCTCGATATTGGGATTCGGTATTGGGCCTGGGCTCTGCGGGGCCCTGCATCAGCACTGTACTCGTTGACTTAGCTCTAGCCTCCAATCATGATACCCGCGCCCTCCACGATCAGCAAAATCATATTTCGATATGATGATGCTGGTGATCCATCCAATCAAACAGGGTGAACATCAACCACATTTGAAAATCGTAACAAACAAACAAACAAGCTCCAACCCTGACCCCACCGGCAGTAAAAACCATTCTACATTCTACATTCTCCAAGTCAATTTAGATCTATTTTATCGTGCATTTTTTGCCACAGAAGACGAACAAAAAAAAAAAAAAAACCAAAAAACCAAAAAACTTTGTGAGACGTGGTCAATGATAAGAAGGTACACAGCGTGTACTAGCCCGAAGATTATCCGCACAAAAAAGAAAGGAGAAGAAGAAAAAGAAAAAAGAGTCATTTCCTTAGTTTCTGCGACAATCTGAGAGGTCGATGCGTGTCTTTGTCCAACGTGGAACCTTCGCCGGGTACATCGCCGTCTGTCGACATACTGCAGATTCGTGTATTACTAGTACCCCGGGGATGTGAAACTGACATGAACAAGTATCATATCATATTAGAACATCTCCCCGCCGGTCCGAACCGTGACGCGGGGCGGTGATCCACGCCACGGCCCGTGCTACTCAACTCAAGGAGAGCAAGGAAAAGAAGACAAGTGCTCGAAAGAAGAAACAGTAAGGTAAAGTAATATAAAAGAGCTCTACCTATATACACAGAAAAGACATACAATAAAAGTCGTGCAGCCATGCGTAGATACATAAAGAATACTTGTAGCGCGGTCGTGATCGTACAACGGCAGTGGCAAGGGGGGGTTAACATGGGGTATCTATCCATTCCATCATCATCATCATGATTGCAATCATCATCCCTACCGCCTCCGCTTCCCCTTGCACTTCACAGATGCGCCCCTGACAGGGCCCATCCACGCGGGGTTAACGGCACGCGCACCGGCGGTCGAAGCAACAGGACTCGCATATTGCAGCGCAGGACTGATGGCCTCGTCGGACGTGTCGATGCGCAGACCGAGTCCGATGGGTTGTTTAGCCGCGGGGGCGGCGGTCGTCGTCGTCGTCGTCGTCGTCGCAGGCGGGACACGTGTACCAAGGGTATGAGCACGTGATCTGATAATAGGGGTTCCGGCGGCAATGAGCTCTGCGAGCCGCGGGTGGCGGCGGGCCTCCATGAGAAAGAGGCCTGTGCCTGGAATTGCTGCTGGGGTGTTTTGAACGAGGGCGATGCGCTGGAGGGCGGGGTTGGAGGCGATGGTTGCGATGGCGGTGTTCCATACGGAGGGGAGGTGGGTGGAGAATGTGTGGAGGGCGGGGGAGGCGGCGAGTGCGGAGGCGAGGGACGAGATGGGGCCGGTGGAGGGCTGGGCAGGGGGGGGAGCGAAGGATAGGGGGGGCAGTGTTGGGGACGTGGGGGTGTCGTCGGAGAGCTTGAATGCGATGTGTGCGGTGCGCTGTGGGAGATTAGTGCGGGTCAGAGTCAGAGGAGACGGGGTGCGTACGAGGTGGGGCCAGGACGGGATTGCGTGGGCGAGGGAGGCGATGAGGGCGCGCGCACGGGGCAGGCTGAGGTAGACGCCGGCGGGCTTGCGCACGGTCAGATGGCGCATGTCGGTCAGCGGTGCGAGGACGCAGCCGAGGTCCACGTCGTCGTCGAGGGCCAGCGTCAGATCGAGGCTGGACAGGCCCCGGCAAAGGCCGAGGATGTCGACGACGGGGCACCAGAGGCCGTGCACGACGAGCTCGCGGACGTGGCGGGCGTAGTGCGGGCTGGCGTGGAGCGTGTGCAGGAGGCGCGCGGCGTCACGTGGGTCGGTGAGGTGGATGACGCGGTAGAGCAGGGGCGTGGCGATGCGGTGGAACTGGCGCGAGACAGACAGCGAGGCAAGGCGGGTGGGCGACCGCAGCCAGTGCGGGCGCGGCGGGGGCGCGGCGACAACGTGCGCGAGGATGCGCTCGAGCAGCTCTTCGGGGAGAGACATGGCGATGGCACAAATCTGTCCCCGTGCCCGTTCATAAGCAAACTTGATTGGACTTCCGCTTCCGAGAACGGCGAGACACGCCCGATATTTTGGTTCGATCATCTCGTCACCACGGTTACTCTTCCCCCGTCAATTTGTCTATACATCTTGGCGTTACAGCACTGCGCCCGTCGCCCACCGTCTGCATAGCTGCATCGAGCCTGAGTGAGCCCGTAATCCCCGTGCTCACACTTCTGTCCTTCTTCGCACCGGTACTGCCATGCCTGACCACCGGTATAGGTGTCCACTCTACCTTATTCAGGCTATTCTTATCTTCCGGCCCATTTTCGGGACTGCGACTCATCGCGGCCATGTACACTCTCACTCATCGTGCGCCAGACTTACCCCAATCCAGACTCCGGCTCACCCGTCTCACCGGCCCCAACATTGAAAAAGCTTGTTTTTTTTTTTTTCGAAAGGGGTGGTTTCAAAGGATTTCTTGGGTAAGGTTTCGGTTCGCGAGTTTTACGTACGCACGCACGCACGCACGCACGCAGCCCGAGGCTCATTCATTCGCTAATAGTATACCACTCGCGAGCGAGGAGACTGACATCCTGACTCCGTGCGTCCGATCGCCTGCATCGCGTATTAAGGCAAGCAAGTACGCAGACACTCGTGAACCACACCACACCACACATCCTATCCTATTCCGCACCCCCCCCCCGACCCTAGGTACACACACATCCAACCCTATGTCCAACCCAACAATGACATAAACAACGATCCGCAATGGCTTACTTTCCATTGTTATTGTTATCTACATATCTTATGTTATGTATACCCCCCTTCCCCGAACTCCTCCGCCTCGGCTTCGTGCTTGCTCCGCGCTCCGCGGTCGAAGCCGAAGGTACCACTAATCAATATCAACATGGTGCTTGTGCGCCATACAGCACGGGTCCACGGACGTAGGCCTAAAATCTTAATCTTAGTGCTGGAGTGGGAATGGAAATGAGGGTGGGGGGGGTAGGCTCCGGTGATCGATTATCGATTGTGGTATGGGTGGCCTCGTTCGTTTCGATTCCCATGTAGATAGGTAGTGGCTGTGCTGGTGGTTCGGTTTAGATTCGACTTTTTTTTTTCTTTATCTCATCTCATCTTATCTCCGACGGGGATTTTGGTGAGGGGCCGTCCGTACTACTACTGCAAGTCCAGCTTGGATTTAGATTCACTAATCATGATGGATAGGTGTACATGTATGTGCAATTACATATTACATACTACATACACATTACATACTACATACTCAAACACAAATACAAATACCCGACACTGACACTACACAGCATAGCATAGCATATGTATAGAGACAAGTACTCACGGACGGACGAGTTACAAGTACTGTCCTTATCTCGTCCAATCAGTCCGATATCGATCATCAGTGGCGCTTCGCAGTTAACCTTATCGGACCGGCACACAGAACGACTACATAGGTGATTGATTGATTCGATCCACTCCGCAGAGACTCCCCTCCCAGATATGTATGTATGTATGTATGTATGTGCATGCTCCGACTCAGCCCGCCTATAAGTACAGTATACTCCCTCTTTTAGGCTGCCCCGGCATTTTGTACAGCTTGTTAGGTGTGCACCGGGATGTATGGATTAATACTTAATGTATGTATGTATGTATGTATGTATGTAGTTGCAGCCGCCGCCGTGCCGCAGTGCTTACCTTCAGGACCTAGGGCCTAAGGACCAGACCTATCATAGATACATCCCACACACACCGAGGAGGCTCTGCCCGCATCCTCATCTACACCGACACCCTCGCCTACACCCTCGCCTACGCTACGTATGCCACGATACGCCACGACACGACACGACGATTATATTCAGATTCGGATTGAGATTCAGATTCATTGATCAGTAATCAGTATGCAGTAATCATTACGAGCAGGTAAGCGCTACAGTTACAGACGCTCAGCCTCCCACTCCCACTCCCCACTCCACTCCTCTCCTCCAATTTCAATTTACATTTCGATTCAGGTGAAGCTTAATCCATGATTCATGATTAGTGATCCACGATGTACGATGTACGAAAACTTGGGTGCGAACGCACATGGAACATGGAACATACATTTAATGAAATGAAATGACGAGACCACGCGGTGTTGCGTACATTGACTGACATATGAGTATGAGTGAATATGAGCACCTACTAGTATGAGTGAGTTACTCACATATGCGCACCCCCGATTCTGCATACACACTGCACAGCCGTGTTCTGAGCAGTCGCACGCAAGCTCGAAGATCGAAGCTCAAAGCTCGATCGATGAAACGGAAGCGTCGACGTTCTGCTAAATTCTATTCTGTTCTGTTCTGTTCGGAGCACGGAAGGTACACAAGTACAGGCTGTATGTAGTCGTATCAAGTATCAAGTATGTATGTACATATATGTGTGTGTATGCTATTGACACCAACACCGACACCGACACCGACACTGCGCCGGCATCGGCAACTGTGACTCCGGACCGAGGTTGGATCGTTATGTAGGAAGAGAAAGGAAGTAAAGTAAGTAAAAGTAGATGCGACCATACATACATACATACATACATACATACATAGAAGTTCGAGGTGAGTGAGTTAGTTGGATTGGGTTTGGAGTATGTGATTGGTGTGTCTCCTTGTCTCGTCCTGAGTCTTTGCTCTTGTTTGTGCTTTTACTTTTTCTCTTCGTTGCCATTCAAGCTTGGAGGTGTATCAATTACTATGCTGCCTGCCAGTGGACCGCGATTCGAACATTGAACGCCCAGGCTCAAGAAGCGTCAATTCCACGCCGCTTCCATGGTGACACGCCCTTGACGTCCAGGTGACCCTGAATTGAGTTGCATCGTTAAGAAAAAGAAGTAAATGCTGAAAGTTCGAGGTGAGTTGGAGTGGGTTCTCGGGTAGGTGATTCAGATTGGTGTGTCGGTGCCTTGTCTTGTCTTGTCTTGTCTTGTCCTGAGTCTTTGCTTTTGCTTTTGCTTTTGCTTTTGCTTCTCCCTGCTGCGGGGGTGCGATGAACATTCGTTCAAACCTGCAGGGGTATCAACTACTGCCCCCGCCTTCCAGTGGACCTATTACAATGCGCAACGCGCACGTAATTCGAACATTGAACGCCCAGGCTCAAGAAGCGTCAATTCCACGCCGCTCCCATGGTGACGGGCCCTTGACGTCCAGGTGACCCTGAACGGAGTTGGATCGTTAGGGAAGAAGTAAATGCTACATACATAAAAATTCGAGGTGAGTTGGAGTGGGTTCTCGGGTATGTGATTGGTATGTCGGTGCCTTGTGTGGTCGTGTCTCCTTGTCTTGGCTTGTCGTGGGGGTGCGATGGATATTCATTCAAGCTTGGAGGGTATCATGTGCTAAATCATGATGGAGCGTGCATTAAGCCTACATGGGTACATTGCAATTTTGCGCTCGTACATACATTACATATCAAGATACTGCGCCGCCTGCCAGTGGACCTACAATGTGCAATTAAATATCAAATGCCCAGGGAGCTCAAGAAGCGTCAATCCTACACTGCTCGCTTAAACTGTTTTGGGTCAAGCTACTTGACTCGAGAGGGACATACATATGATGGGAACAACCGACCCTGTCTACTATCATCCAATTTGGTACCGACATACCTGCTCAGGTAACATGTACGTTCGCCGTTCAACGCATGAGCCATATTTACCATGTGGTGCAGGCACACATGGCGCTGACACCGTAGATCTCCTTTTGTCCATTCGTGAACAAAAAAGCGGCTCAATCACTTTGGCTCGTCGCAGGGTAGGACACTACAAGTGCATGTGTCAGACATTGTAGCAGAACATGTTTTGTATTGTATGCTACATGTCCAGCAGAGTCCTCTGCATTGTAGCAGAAGTTAACAATGTTATGTCTGCAATGGTGCCATTACAATTTTACAATGTGTCATCATAAACACTCTGAGCAGACATCTTTGACTGCCCTCTTGGTTTGTGGGAGTAGTACATTGTATTGTTGTCAATGGTATCAGCAGACAGCTGGTCTGCTTCTGTTGTTATATCACATCCATTGCAAAAAGTGGTTCTGTTAGCCAGTGTGTACCATCATATAACTCTTTCCATTGTCTCCACTTTCCATTGCTATATGACATCCATTGCCAAAAGCAGTTCTGTTAGCCAGCTTTTTAGGCTGCTCCATTGTTGATTTTTTTGTCCATCACCAGATCCCATCACAAAAGCATATCTGTTACAGATGTGTTTCCATTCAAAAGCTCTTGGTTTGTCTATATAGATATCTGTCAAAGTGTAGGCATGGGAAGCCATCACAGATGCATTTTTGTAGGGGAAAGAAGCCATCACAGAACTGTTCATCCATTGCAAGCCCAGTGGAAATGATAATGCCAATGATTGGGGCACTCCACAAATGATTCATCAAAATATCATCTTAGTACAGTATCATGGCTTAGTGGTTCAAAATTTCATAAGGTTATACTTCTCTCTGTCAGGATGAGGGTTTGACTCCCTAATCTGACAATTATCTACTAATTTGGTCTTTCATTTTATTTATTGCACTTCTTCTCCTGTGCTCTAACTGATGTTTAGGCACACTCTGAAGCAAAATGTTCTCATGGTTTGGGTATTCAGGCTGGCTACCAACGACAGCTGAAGCAGAGGCAGTGGTAATAAGCCAACTCGAGAACCTCCGCAGGGAATTACAACGCTTCTCTGACCACCATGTGTGGGGACAGCGCACCATGGAAGCCGCATACGAGATCGTGAGAAAGTTCATGCCGGAGCTCATTGCAGCAGGTGAGAAACACCACGAAGATCACAATGCTGATTCCTCGCGCGCGCTACAGGAATCTGCGGAGTTACGTTCCACAGTCAAAGACCTAGTCAAAGCCATAAACACATTAGTGGCACGCCAGGAAGCGAAACCGTCAACGAACGGGGAGACCCAGAGAGGACCTCCGGAAGTTCAAGGGACCAAAACAGTCATAGCCACGGGACCAGTGTACAGACCAACCAAAGCCAGCCCAACACAACCCATATCCACAGCACCCAAACCACAGTACATACCCCGATCGCCGAAAGACCAGTACCACCCAGCACGTCTCATCATCATTCCAAGGGGAGAAAAGATAAACGCCAGTATCCTAAGCCCTTGTAGACTCGTAAACCTCATAAATGACCAACTTGCGAGTTCCCCCAATGCGAAGCATCTGTGCGTAGCCTCAGCACACTACAACTACAACCAAAATCTCGTCATCATGCTTCGCAAAGACCAGAAGGGGGAGGAATTGAGACGACACGCAGACAAATTCATCGACATCTTCGGGGTGCCTGCCCACACCATCGAGATGGTCACGGATGACAGGCGATATAAAGTCAGAATAAATGGGGTATGGACAGGAAGGAATGGCGAAAATGACATACACACACCCGAAGAACTTCTAGAGGAAATTGAAAGGTTCAACCCAGTGATATCAAAGGTAAAACTGATAGGCAAACCCAGGTGGATGCGTGCCGAGACGGATCTACGACAAAAGGACTACTCCTCGGTAGTACTGGAGTTAGCCAAGGAAGATGACGCAAAGATCCTTGTAGAAGCAAGGTACATAGCCATGTACACGAAATTCTGCGAGGTCGTGCATCACGCGGACAGACCACTGGTACTGCAGTGCAGCAACTGCTGGGCGTTCGGACATCACGTATCGAAATGCAAGAACCATACAAAATGCAGAACATGTGCGGCGGACCACAACGAAACGGTACACCAGATCGACAACAACCAAAGAATGATGGAAGACAATGACAAAGGGGAGGAAACTGGAGGAGATGCGACGACGAACACTGAGAAATGTGTCAACTGCAGCGGAAACAACCCGGCCACATACAGGAACTGCCCCGAAAGGAGACGATACCAGATGATAGTGAGGGAGAGAGAAGAGGGGAGCAATGAGGGGGGAGGGACGATGAAAAAGAGGAAGACTAAAGCCAAGAAGAAGACCACAGAACAGACAACACGAAGGGTCGAAGGACAGAACAGAGAACAAGAACGCAACAACGCAGAACAAACGGAGGCAATGGAACCCAACAATGGCGAGAACAGAATAACGGGACAAGCCAAAAAGATGGTTAAAACAATAGCGAACAGGAGCGCAAATAAGTACATGGTGCTCGAAAACCTCCTGAACGAGGAGGAGAGAGGGTCATGGGATGAAACGGTCACAGACGACCAGGAAAACATGGAAAGGCAGAGGAACAGTAACGTACCCTCACAATGAAGACAAAACCCATCAGAATAGCACAGCTTAACACCAACAGAAGCAACATTGTTTGTCACACAATGCTTAACACCTTCGCAGACAAATTTGACATCATCATGGTCACAGAACCATGGTGGGGCAACATAGGCAACGAGCAAATGGGACCAGCAGCCATGGGAGCATGGGTGCCAATCTTACCAAAGGCAACAATACCAACCAACAAGAGACTGAGGGTAATGGCGTACACGAAGAGGAGACCAGACTTCTCGGTCACATTACGATCGGACCTAGCAGAAGATTTGGACATACAGGTACTAGACGTAACACAAGCTAACTACCCCACAGTAACAATAGTCAACATGTACAACCAGCCAAGAAGCAGGGAAGCAGGGACACAAGACAATGATGCCTCGGCAAGACTCAAAAGGATCAACCTCCCGACAGAATGTCCAGTAATAATAAGTGGCGATTGGAACCAGCACCACCTAATGTGGAGCAAGGGAGACCAAGAGCCAATGGAAAAGACCAAGGAACTGGTTGAATGGCTACAGGAACATGAATTCGCGCTACTCAATAGTAAGGGTGAGTGCACATACTATGAACACCGCAGAAGGGGAGCCACCTCGGTAATTGACCTCACATGGGCGAACACGGAAGCAGTGGCACTCGACACAACGAGAGAATGGACAGTAGACCCAAACCTGGTGTGTGGATCAGACCACTTCGCACTGAGGTGGATCATAGATCATGGCACTACAGAGATTCAAAACATTGCAGGAAGTAAATACCACTTCAAGGACACCAAAGTGGAGGACTGGCAGGAGGTATTCGAGAGAGAGATGTCCAGGAATGAGGAAAGGTGGGAGACACTCCGAAAATTAGATGCTGACCGCTCCACAGAAGAATTAGACATAGATGTAGAGCTGATCACAGAAGCAATGAAGAAAGCGACGGAAGAAACAGCCAAGGTTAGGAAACCATCGGATAAAGCAAGACCATGGTGGACGACGGAGCTCAACGAGGCAAACAACAGAAGGTTGAGATTGCGAGAGGAACAACGAGCATATACGGCACGTTGGGGAGAGCAAAATGAGGACACAAACAGAGAAATAAGGAAAGTCACTAACTAACTCTACAAATCTACAAACATGAAAAGAGGAAGTGGATCAATGACACGCTGGAAGAGGCCACTCCAGAAAACATGTGGGGACTGCGAGGCTGGACAAAAGGTACCAGAAACTACCCCTCACCAGCCATCAAGAGATGGAACAATACACCAGCAGTTGAACACGAGGACAAATGCGATGCATTACGTGACGAACTATTCAAACAACCACCAAGGCTAGAAAACAATGAACAACCAGACCTGACAAGGACACAGGATGGCGACTATGCACATGTCAGAGTGACCCGGGAAGAAGTCAGAGAAGCAATTTACTGACACAGCACAAAAAAGGCCCCAGGAGTCAGTCAACAACCATTCAACACGGTACGGTGGGCATGGGAAGCAGAAGGAGACACAATCTTCGCACTCATGCATCACTGCATCAAACAGGGTCACCATCCAAAAGCATGGCATAGCGCAGTGGCAGTTGCACTGAGGAAGCCGAAAAAGCCAGATTATTCGGAACCAAAGGCATACAGACTGATACAGCTGCTGGAATGCATGGGTAAAGTCCTTGAGAGCATAGTGGCTAAAAGGATAAGTTACCTGGTAGGACATGAAGACCTAGTTCCACTGACTCAGTTTGGAGGAAGGCCAGGTAGCTCCACTAATGATGCACTACTAACCCACATCAAAGATATCCAGGCAGCAAGAAATCATGACAAAGTCACAACGGTACTCACTTTTGACATATCAGGGTTCTTCGACAATGTCAACCACACAAGGCTCTTGTGAGAAATGAGGAGAAAGGGCATACCACTGCCATTGGTCAAGTGGACAGCATCCTTCCTAAGTGACAGACAGGCAGCAGTCTGCCTCGACGGCATAAGGAGTGAGATGAAGCCAGTAAAGAATGGTATACCACAAGGCTCCCCAGTATCCCCAATCCTATTGATAATCTATGGTAGCGAAATACTGGAGCTGATGGAAGAAAGACAGGTGCATAGACGCAACGTGACAGCGAGACAACATGGCAGTCCGACAGACACCACCTTACACATGTACATCGATGATGGCACACTCAAGGTGTCATCGAAATCGTTGGACATGAATGTCAGGATTCTCAGGGAAGAGTTCATTTTTGTGAATAACTGGCTAATAAGGGTAGGCCTATCCACTGCACCGGAAAAGACAGAGATGATGCACCATTCATGGAGAAGGGACCGAGAATACTCACCACCAATAATACTACCAATGCCAGATGGGACATCGACAACAATAAAGGCAGGAGAGACAATCCGCATACTAGGTTTACATATTGACAGAAAACTAATGTTTAATCAACACGTCCAAAAAATGGCGCAGAAGGCAAAGGCAACAGTTGCGGGCACACGCATACTAGCAAACACGGTCCGGGGTTTGAATCAAGCGCAACTCAGAACCATGTATAAGGCATGCATAGTCCCAATAATGTCATACACCTGTCCGAGCTGGTGGACAGGGAAAAGGTCACATGCAGAGAAGCTAACTAATGTACAGAACGATGCACTACGACACATGGCTGGAGCATTCAGAACAACGCCGACAAATGCCCTTGAAATTGACATGGCAATACCACCGATAACAATAACACTTGACGTGATATTAGAGGGCTATGCCAACAGGATGCACAAGCTAAAAACCACAAACCCGAT
The DNA here is from genome assembly GCA_018296165.2 of Termitomyces sp. T153. Taxonomy (NCBI): domain Eukaryota; kingdom Fungi; phylum Basidiomycota; class Agaricomycetes; order Agaricales; family Lyophyllaceae; genus Termitomyces; species Termitomyces sp. T153. The sequence goes on along the minus strand of JACKQL020000021.1, from coordinate 312,509 downwards.
AGTAGAGAGGCTAACGGAGGAGTGGAGGAAAGGTAACAAGGCAACCTACCCACCACCGCTACCCTCCCGGAGAAAGACGAGGAACAAGAAGAAAGTGAAACCCACACAGCTGGAAAAGATAACTGGCCTAACGTACAGCCCAATGGAAGGTGAAAGCATAGACCCGTTTATATCACCACCCTGGCGCAAGACAGCTGGGGACTACGGTAACCGACTAACTATCACAGGGGTACCTAAAGAGTGCAAAAAAGTTGAGGAAGCTAAGAAGCATAACGAGAAGCTGAAAGAAATGGAAAGAGACGAAGACCGAATCGTCGTATACTCAGACGGGTCAATGAGAGAAGAGGACGACGACTGGGAGAGCAAAATAGTAGGGTGGGGGATGGTAGGTTACCACCAAGGACGTGAAATATTCTCCAGCAGAGGAGGGCTCGGTCACCATGCAGAGGTATATGATGCGGAATTGGTGGGTATAGAGCAAGCAATAAAAGCCGCCACCGAGTACGCAACGAGGCACACAAAGGTAAAACACACACGTTTTCGCTGATAACACCGCAGCAGTCACTTCAGCATACGGACCGAAACCCGCCCCGGGACAGACACAGATGCTGAGTGTAACACACCATATTGACAGATTCCTGGACGGACAAGGAGATAGGACTGTCAACATCGGGTGGTGCCCGGGACATCAAGAGGTAAAGGGCAACAAAAGAGCAGATGGGGAGGCCAAGAGAGGGGCAGGAAAGTGGTCCACAGACTATACAACAATGACGAATGCCAAACGACGGACGAAGGAGAAAGCACTCAAAACCTGGAGGGAGGACTGGAAGAAGAAGACACCGACAGGGGGCTTCGCCATTGCCAACAGACTCGAGCCAAGATGGAGACTGAGGGAACACGTCATACACACCCCCAGGGAAGTATTTGGCAGACTCACACAATGCCACACAAAACACGCGTTCCTAGGTGAGTACTTCGCCAGGTTCGTACCTCACGAAAAGACAGGGTGTATATGCGGTGAAAGATACCAAACACGCGAACATGTAATAAAGACATGCCCACAATACGAAGGGCACAGGTACATCCTACGAAAGGCAGATGAACACCTAGAACTGGGGAGGCTACTGGGTACGAAAGAGGGATTAGAAGCAATGACGAAATTCCTCGAAAAAACAGGGGCCTTCACGAAGACGGGAACGAAACGCAAACAGAAAGAGACACCGACAGAAGAAGATGACGAAAACAACGAAGAAGAGGGAAGGTGGTGGCAGCGCATGGAAAGGATGCGGGACGAGGCAGACGGACTGATGGAGAGGGAAGGAGAAGAGGCGGGAAGGGGAGGAGGGGAAGAGAGAGACGATGGGCGATGGGAGGGGGATAGGGAGGACGAAGACGCGACGACGCAAGGAACAGACCGGCGAGGCGAGGAAAACACACACCACGGGAGGCTCTAGACATCCCGCGTACGCAAAGACACAAGTACTTCGCAATGTGACCCCGTCAAATGCACACGCCACGTAAAACTCTGCGAGGAAAGATATATTACCAAACGCTAAAAACCACGAATGCCACAAAGACGGATAACAGATTACATAGCAGGCGTAGAGTACAAACCTTACTTTACCCCCGCCTCTTAGCCCTGTATTGCGGCTTGCCGGCGGAATAAACAGATTTCTTCTTCTTCTTCTTTGTTTACCTCTCTTCGCGTCGGGCGTGAAGATTCAGCGACCTGAAGCGACGTCATGTCGTTCAAAAATTTGTTGAGGTTGCCAAGGCGGTGGGCCTACATATGGTTTAGTTTGGACCGGACAGATGACACATTGTGTCTCCTTGTCTTGTCTTGAGAAGGCTATGGTGGTTGAGTTCATACGATCTTTAGCAGTGCTGGCCTACACACACGAATTGATAGAATGTTCAATTTATGCCTAGGAAGTTCAGAAGCTTCTAGCGCTGAGCTTTGAATTTTGACGCGCTTCAAGTTTAGCGGAAGGAAAGATATTGAGCATGACGACTCCGTCCCCACTTAAGTTTCAAGACATAAGTACATGTTTACCTTTATGAAAATATTAGATTTTTAACGTGTTTCAAGTTTCGAAAGACAAGCTTTAACTTACTAAATCGTTTGATGCGCAATTTCTGTCTATAACTTCTTTCCATAATTTTATTTGAATCAGGGTGCGAATAGTAAGGCTTAACATGGTCCTTACCATCATGAGTTCAGAGGCATTTTGAGTTCATATATGCTCGCTCTCAAGCAAGATGCCAGCTGCAGTCCCAACTTGACATGTGTCTTGTTCAACTTTCAAAAATTCGGAAGGTGCCGGACTATTGAAGGAGCTTTGAAAGCAAACACTGTCTCCATGCTCGTTTGAGGCTCAGGATTTTCACATTTGTCTGTTTTTCGGGCTTCTCTCTTCGAGTCTCAACTCAACTCCATACACCGCGACCCGCCTTTGAGAAATCCAGCGTTGTGCTTTTGCAAGTCCTTGCCTCGCACCCTCGCACTTTGATTCTCGTCAGCTCCCATTCGGCTAATCTCTGCTTTCTCCCACGATAGCTACGACGTCGACGTGCTACCTTTATTTAAATCCCAGTTTTGAGGCTCATATGTACTTAGGTTCTGTAAACTGGCGTTGGTATGAGTTTTGGCTGAATGAGGTAGACGAGTCGTCCTGCCTTCTTCGCGGTCTGGGGTTGCCAATTGTACGACGCAACTCGTTTGTAAGATATTCGTGATTTATACTATTCACTCTCAAGCACTAGCAAAGCTTTCCGAGTTCACATAGTTCATGCTATAGTACTGCCTTCTTCGCGGCTATGCAGAGTGTTCCTTCTACACCTTCCTTCTTTGGGGCGTCATCACACTTGCACGTAAGGCTCAATAAAGATGTACATCTGGCCTAAATATGCTGTCCGTAAGTTTTGGATTGGTATGGGTCTTTTTGCAGTCTGGTCGTTCGTTAGAGTGATCTGTAAAGCTGATACATTCGAGGTTTAAAGCTACGTCCTGGATAGATATGGTTGTTGTCAGTCATCTTTTCCGCTGCTTGGGTAATCGCAACACCGATTCGAGCTGCAGGAGATAGTTCCTTTGGCCTTCAATTAGAGCATGTATCACAATATCCTTGCTATTTTTTCCAAACAACGTTTAATTCCGTGTATGTAAATCTATATACTCTATATACTTGGATCAGTATAGCTGCCTCTCCAGCATCGACCGTTGTCCGATTTTATTCCAGATGGCCTCTGGTGCGGCCAGATTCCCGAGCCAGGAGTCCAAGAGATCTACCAACTCTAGTGTTACTACGTAGACTATCTGTCAAAAGCTTAGGCATGCTTTCAATTATCAGTATATCAATTATGCTGTTGTGCCAATTGTCTTTCCAGAACTCGAGAATCGCTGGCGCTGGCAAATGCCTCCACATTTTCTGCAGTTCAAACCCTCCATCATATGCATGGATCACAGAAATATGATGCAGCATGAAGCATGGAACTCTCTTCATGTCAACCGGTGCCAAATATGTACTGGTAGTATGTATAAAGGCTGATATGAAGGCTGAATGAATTTACGAAGGTTTCCAGCTAACTGGTCCATCAATATGAGCCGGACTCGTGTTGCTCCTTTCAAAGAGGATGTCCTCAAATTGTGAGTTTGTTCGAAATGCTAGCCGGGAGATGTCACTGGCATTCCGCCATTGACCACTTTATTTCAGTCTTAAATCCTTCAATATACATTTCGCATCACTATTCCTTGCTACCTGCATCGCACTGCGTGCATTGGTGGCGCCTTTTCCAGCTCCAGCTGTCAAACCAAAGAATTTCGAGTTGACTAACACAATATTGCCCTTGCACTGCGATCATCTCTCCCTGCTACACCACACAATTGTTTGTGACATTGATAAGCCTTTGGCCGCAGAACACCAAGGTCAAAGGCATTGTGGTTCTTCCACAATAGATCGTTTAAAGGAGATTGTACTTTGCAGTCCAACCTGCGAAAAACTCACAATCAAAAAGAAATCACCGAATCCACAAAGGCCAACAAAATCCACACCCAGTCAACCAAAAAAAGCCACAGCCAGCCAGTCAAAAAAGGCCATAACCAGCCAGCCAAGAAAAGCCACACCCAGTCAGCCGAAAAAGGCCACAACCAGCCAGTCCGACATCAAAGAGATTAAAAAACACATTCACATCGGACCAGACGAGTCTCTATTTTATTCTGGACCGAATGGATACATGAAACTAGCAGGCAAACAAGCAAAGAAAATGCACAAGAAAATCCTTGACATGGCATGGACCGATCGGGATCTCTTCAACACTCGGCAGAACAAAGCTTTCTGGAATAACACATCACAGGCATTTGCAGAGCTTTCTTCAGGAACTGTGTATGTTCTGCTACCAGAGGACATTGGTATCAATAATTTTCACAATGGGACAGTTTGGAAGGAAGTTGAGTGGCCAACGCTCCAGCAAAATCTCCAGGTTACCAAGGTGATTAAGGTGACTGAGGGAGAAAAGAAAGAAGTTCTATTGGATAGAACTGGGTCTCCCCATTAGTGTATTGGTGTTTAAAATACTGTAGTAATGCATACTTCGAGTGTGATTTGCACCACAGCAAAGGCACAGTCACGAGTTTTGCAAACCCGCTGAATCTGTTTGATGCAAGGAGGTTCCTAGCATTATGTGGTGCAATTTGTTTATCTGGATAACAACCAGGTCCTGCTACTTCAGTGGAGGGTTTTTATTTTTTGCAGACCAGATACAGGCAGAGTAATGTATTACCCACCTCTCACCACAGGGCAAGCCGTAATGTATGTATAACTGTAAATCACAGTGTAGGCCAATATATCATTCAACTCTTATCTCATGTGGGCCTTGGGACCCTGGGTACCTTCCTTAGTTACTTCACATGCCTGGTGGTCATCATGCCTCATGACATCTCAATGCTTGACTCAGCCACAACACATGGTATCGAGCCTGTGCTGAAGCGCTCATTTCAACTCATTTCCTAAATCAAATTTCAATATCCAAACCTGGCATTAAGATCAGGTACCCTTTCCTAATCATCACCCATCACCTTCTGTCATTCTTTCATCAATGATGATTGTCAGGAAGAAGCTTTCCTAATGTATTTCCATGAACTAATGTCATAATATACAATGTTAAAATGTCTTTTTTTTTCAACATTCACTTGTGTTTCCATGAACTAATGTTATAATATACAATGTTTGATGTGATACTGGTGTCTGATTGGCACTCCAATACCTGTGGTGAAATGGGTACTCAAACCAGCCCATTTATTCTTGCATGTCAACCATAGCTGATGCTGGAGGTTTGCCTGTTGTTGAGCATAGGCACATAGTCCCAATGCAGTATGGATATTCACATGAGGATAGCTGGCAATAGCATGGGCTGCCCATACACTTTCCTGATGAACAAAGAACCCTCCACATTTCCTCATTGAGGAGGAGACAGAATGACTAGGTGATTGATTGATTACAGAGTCATCATGATCCAACTCTGCAGACACTCCCCTCCCAGATATGTATGTACATGCTCTAAACCACCTATACTCCCTCTTTTGATTTTCTCTTCCAGGCTGCCTCATCATCACTATTTTGCACAGCTTTTTAGCTGTGCAACAAATGAATGTATGGATTGATGTACTTAATGTATATGTATATATGTAGGTTGTAGCTGCTGCAGTGCTCAACCCAAGACATCACACACCTACCAAGGCTTGGCCTGCATCTGGTTCTGGTTCAGCATAATTACCACACCAACACCTTGCTACATACATACATATGCACATTCACTGACATGACATGACACAACAATCAGATCCAGATTCATTAATCAGTAGTCAGTAATCATTACAAGCACTAAGCACCATAGACACTCAGTCTCCCACTCCACTCCTCCAATTTTCAATTTCAATTTCAATTCAGGTGAAACTCAATTAATGATTCATGATGTACAAAAAATTGGGTGCAAATGCAGATGGAACATACATTTAATGAAATGACAAAACCACCCAGTGCTGCATACATTGACTGACATATGAATGAATATGAGCACCTATGAGTGAGTACATATGGGCACCCCACTTCTGCATACATACTGCACAGCTGGGTGCAGCAAAGCTCAAAGCTCAAAGCTTGATTGATGTGTCACAGTCAAAATGTTGATGTTCTGCCAAATTTGTTCTGTTCTGTTTGGAGCACATAAGGTACACAAGTATGTACAGGCTGTATGTAGTTCATTAAGTATCAAGTATGTGTATATGTATGCTATTGACACCAACACCAACATCAACACTGGATTGGTGACTGTGACCCTTGGACTGAGTTGAATTGTTATGTAGAAAGAGAAAGGAAGTAAGTCAAAGTAAATGCTACACACATACATAGGAGTTTGAGATGAAGGTTGGATTGGGTTCTTAAGTAAGTGATTGGTGTGTTTCCTTGTCTTGTCTTGTCTTGTTCTGAGTGTTTGCTTGTGCTTGTGCTTTTACTTTTTCTCCCTGCTACTGTGCAGTCCCAGGATGCAAGGACTCATATTCATCCAAGCTTGGAGGGGTATCAAATACTGTGCCACCTGCTAGTGGACCTACAATGTGCATGCAATTCAAACATTGAATGCCCAGGCTCAAGAGCATCAATCCCACACTGCTCCCATGTTCCACACTGCTTGCTTACTTGTTTTGAGTCAAGCTACTTGACTCAAGAGGGATCTATCTGTAATATATGTGACAACTCCTGGGAAAGTGGCTGTGCCTATTATATGTGATAAGTTTTTTGGATTGTGCTGAGGTAAGCCTGACTAATGCTGACTGATTCTGGCATAATAATTGCCTTTAAGGGTGAACACAATACAAGTTGGCTGTTTTTGGTACTTTGAACATGTTTTCTTTAAAAATAATTACAGTAAACAACTTGAATAAGTATATAACATCATTTGACTATGTGTGAAAGGTGCCAGATAATCTGCAGGGATGAAAAAGGCCAAACACAATTTAGTGGACACTGTTTTTCATGCCTTGCATGTTTTTTGCTACAACATGACCAAACATTGGGGGTTTCCAAAGTTGTGGAAAGGAGGCCACACAACAAGGTATGTTTGGTCACATCTATTGATTGATTGATGTTGACTAACAAGCTTATCACTAAATCCTTATCCACACTGAGCTATTGATATTGATGTATTGAATATCTCATCATGCAAGTTGATTTAAATGGTTTTTGACTATCAAAATGCTTAACAATTGATGTTTCAGGCAACCACATACTACTCCTGAAAGCCAAAGGCAACAAGCTAGGATTCAAAGGAGACTTGAACAGTTACAAATGACAGATCCTGATGAGTGTTGTGCAATTAGAAACAATAGATCTTTGGAACAGATCAATACTGTGGTTGTCCCAACCACTGCAGTTGGGGTCTGGGGGTATAGAAACTGGGGGTAACAATCAATCTATGGGATCTGGGGGTATAGGATCTAGGGGATTGAGGCTTAAAAATAACCACCAATCTATAGCCACCACTTCTGGCTCTTCAGAAAGACCTAGTATGCAGCTAGCACCTACTGATGATCCATTTTCTATGGTCATTCCTGAAACTGTTTTACTGAAGGATGGAATGTCTCTTCACAGAATCCCTTACCTAGATTGGTGCCACCTCTGCCTGCTGCTATACATAAAAGAGTCAATAGACTGAATCAGCCTATTATTGCTCAAGCAGCTATGGATATTCCAAGTGAGGGGGAGTGAATAAAGCATATAGGGAGTACTTGTGGAAGTTGAATCCCTGATAAATCCAGAGGCAGGAGTTACACCCATCAATGCCATCTGTGTTTGCTAGTCCTGGGGGTCCCAGGGCTTGGTGGGGTGCCATCAATGGAAATTCTGAAGTTTGTTGGGGGCTCTGTCAAGGTTTTTTTGGAGTTTCCAAGTATTATCCTCTGGTCTGTAGCCCTTGCAGCAGACCAAGTACTGGGGTTGGCCATGGACCATGCAGGAGTTAAGGATTTGGTCAACCTTGTAGTGATATTCATCCTTGACTTTAATGGGAGGCAGTTGACTGGGGCATTGCCTAGGGAAGGGGTCTGGAGCATGTTTCTTGAGGAGTTGTATGTGGAACATGGGGTGGAGGCCCTTCAGGCCTGGGGGTAGGTTGAGCTTGTAGGCATGCATGGAGACCTTCTGGAGGACTTTGAAAGGACTGAGATGCTTGTGATTGAGCTTGATGGAGGGCCTCTGAGTCTTGAGATTTCTTCAATCAAGCCAGACCAAGATGCCAGAGGGCTAGTCAGGGGTCATTTTGCATCAGGCATCAGCATGCTTGGAGTAGGCTTGATTGGCAGTGTTGATCTCATCCCAGAGGAACTGGTGAAGGGACTAGAGGTCTTTAGCAACTTTGTGGGCAACATGGGAGGGAATATCTTTGAGGGATAGCATAAGTCAGGGGTTGTAGCCCTTATTGGTATAGAAAGGAGAAACTCTGGTGGTGGAGTGCAGTGTGTTGTTGTAGATAAACTCAGTGAGGGGGAGTTCCACATGCCAGTTGTTCTGTAAATAGTTAACATAGAGGTGGAGATACTGTTCCAATGTCTGGTTTACTTGTTCTGTCTGTCTGTTGGTCTCCAGGTGATAGGCAGTGGAGAGGTTGGTTTTTATTTTGAGCACTTTGCACAGCAATTGCCAGAAATGGGAGGTGAACAGAGGTCTGCAGTCAGAGATGATGTTGTCTGGGAGTCTGTGCTTGGAGAATATGTGTTTGAGGAATAATTTGGTGAACTCTGGAGCATTGTCAGTGGTGTGGCAGGGGATGAAGAGAGCTTGTTTGGTGAGGCAGCAGATGATGATGAGGATTGCATCAAAACCTTTGGAGTTGGGGAGTTTGATGATGTGATCCATTGAGATTGAGGACTAGGAGTGCTGACCAACAGGGAGGGGCTTCAATAATTGATGAGGGTGGTGGTGGGGTACCTTGGCTTGGAGACAAGGTTTGCAGGCCCTTATGTATTGCATGATGTCCTTCTTCATTCCTGGCCAAAAGTAAGTCTGGGGGATGAGCTGAAGGGTCTTACAAATTCCTGGGTGCCCACAGAGCTTGTGGTTGTGGTGTTGCCAGAGTATGTCAAGATGAATGGAGTTGTGGTCCAGAGCATAGATTTGTCCACTCTGGAGCAGGAGGCAGTGGTCTAGAGACAGTGTGAAGGGGTTTTTAGTGTTTGACTCATTGGCAGAGTTGTTGTAGGGGTCATGCTGGGTGGAGAAGGAGTCCAGGGGTGAATTTCTGATTTGGTGGAGGATTCCTTCCTCATTTAAAATCAGCATGGCATGTAGATGTTTGGGGGGGGGGATTACCACTTAATGGTTGAATGTGTTCTGCTCAGCTTCAAATGACTTCTTTGGATACATGTTGGACCTCTATGTGAGTGTGTCAGGCTTTGCGCTGAGTTGTCTGGGGTGGTAGTGGATGGTAAAGTTGTACTCTGAGAGGGTTTCAGACCATTGAGCTTGGCAGTGGCTGAGTTGCTTCATGGTTGTGAAGTATTGCAGATTGTTGTGGTCAGAGTAGACTTGAATGTGGTGCGGGGATCCCTTGAGGTAGGCCTGCCACTGACAGAAGGCTTCAACAATTGCAAGGAGTTCTTTGTCATAGATATCATAGTTGAGTTCTGCAGGGATCATCAAATGGGTGTAGAAGGCAATGGGGTGGAGATCCTTGCCTCTGGAGTCTGACTGGGAGAGTATTCCAGCAATGGCATAGTCAGAGGCATTGCATTTGAGCATGATTGGCAGGGGGGGGTCAAAATGGTAGAGGACTGGAGCAGAGGTGAAGGCCTTCTTGAGGAGGAGGAATACACTTTGGCACTTGCTGTCCCAATCCCAAGGAGTGTCCTTCTGTATGAGTTTGTTGAGGGGTTTGGTGATTCCAGAGTAGTTGTTGATGAATCAGTGATAAAAGTTAGCAAACTCCAGAAACAACTGTACCTCCTTGACATTCTATGGTGGGGGCCAGTTGAGTATGGCTTTGACCTTGGTGGGGTCCATGCATACACCATCAGGGGTGACAATGACTCCAAGGTATTTGACTTCCATTGTATGGAAGGAGCATTTCTTGGGCTTGGCATAAAGGTGGTACTCCCAGAGTCATTCTAAGATGTGGTGGATGTGCTCCAGGTCCTCCACCAGTGAATATGAGTAGATCAATATGTTATCCAGGTACACAATAACAAAGATGTTGTTCATGTCATGGAAGATGTTGTTTATGAAATACTGGAAGGTAGTGGGGGAGTTAGTCATTCCAAAGGGCATTACTAGGTACTCAAAGAGGCTATAGTGGGTGTGAAAGGCAGTCTTCCATTCATGTCCTAGAGTAATCCAGATGTTGTTGTAGCCAGAGTGGAGGTCTATCTTTGTGTAGATCTTGGCACTGCAGAGGCAGTCAACAAGGTCTCCAATCAGGGGGAGAGGATACTGGTTCTCTTTGGTGACTTTGTTGAGTCCCTGGTTATCTACACAGAGTCTGAGTGATCCATCCTTCTTCTTGGCAAACAAGACCAGAGTGCTGGCAGCAGAGATCAATGGGCATATGAAGCCTTTGCTAAGCATGTTGTTAAGCTATTCTTTCAGGGCCCAGAGTTCAATCTCAGACATGTTGTAGATTTTGCCAAATGGGAGTGAGGCACCTTCTTTGAGGTTGATCTTGTGATTGTAGGAGCAATGCAGGGGAAGTCCTTTAGCACTCCCCTCAGAGAACATGTCAGCAAATTCATGATACTCTGGGGAAACTACTTTGTATAGGATCTGCTTCTCCATTTTTCACTCTAGCAGAGTAGTTTCTGTACAGAGGTGCTCCTCCAGTAAGGCTGGTGTGATTTGTAGCTGAAAGGTGGGGATGCCATCTTATAAAATGTGTGCAAAGGGGACAGTGCTAATGATTTTAATGTTGAGGTTGCTGGAGTTGACAGGGGTGGGTGATGGGGCAGCAGTGGTTGAGTCTGGAGTGGTGGTGGAGGCTGGTTAGGATACTACAGGCCTTTGTATTGATTCCAGGATATGTTGGGGGGCAGCTGTCATGATTTGATTAAGGATGACCAAGGCAAAGTTGCATTTCCTTCACCTTCTGGGTTACTATCAAAAGTTAAGGGGCTTTGGGTTGCTCCAGAGGTGCTGGCACCAGGGTAAGGGATGTCAGAGCCCAAGATAGACTGGAGGTGGAGGGGGATGGCAGCTGCTAAACTTGCTTTAGGGCCAGGAAATTGCATAGTGAGGTTTTTCCAGTTAATGTTGGGGTTGATGTCTTGCAGCTATGGAAGTCTGAGCATGACCAGAGTTGATGGAGGGAGTTGGGTGACAAGAAGCCAGGCCTAAAACTGCAGGTCATTGTTGAGGGTGAGGGTGTTGTTGTGGTATTGAGTGATCCCTGTTGTGGCAGGGCTTCTGTCAAAGAGTTGGAGCTCAAGGAGTTTATCAAGGTTGTTGTGTTGGAGGTCAAGTTGATTGCTGATGAAAGTGCTAGAGGCACCACTGTCAATGAGGGTGGGGAGAAACTTGGGCAAGCTGTCAAGTCAGACATTGATGACAAATGACTGTGTGGACCTTGAGCAGAGCTGTGGGGGGGTCCAGGGTTGGTTGATCAGAGTCTCAGACTTTAGAGTCAGTCAGGTTGTCTTGGTCAAGGTGGAGAGTGAGGCTGGGCCAGTCAATGCATGAATTGGTGGAGCAGAGCCACAAGAAGCCTAAGATGATGGGGACAGAGGGGTGTAGTTTTGTGACAAGTAATTGGAGTTCTTGCTGTTACTCATTGGTGAAGATCATGGTTGTCTCTAGGCAGTGTGTGATATCTCTGACAGGGGTGGGGTCACTGTTAAAGAGCTTGAGGAGGATTGGAGTGGGATGGCATTGGAGGCATTGGGAAGCAAGTGCCATCAGGGATTCATCAATGAAGTTATTCATGGCACTGCTATTGACCAATGTGGGGATAGAGTTGTCAGAGAGGGGGAGGGTGATGCAGAGGAGGAGAGTGGTGAAGGAGTGGGAGGGGAGGTATGCTGGGAGGTTGTCTAGGGTGAATACCATTGCACAGAGAAGTGGGGCTGGGGCAGAGAAGACATTAGGGTCTGTTCTGTGGTCTAGTGCATCTTCAAAACCTAAACTGCTGACTTGTTTTCTGTAAACTAGTAGTTGCAATCTTCTCTGTCAATAGTCCACATGGCACATCCCATCACCTGGCGTTTAGGACAATTACTGATACAGTGTCCCTGCTCACCACATAGGATGCATGCACCCTCCTTCCATTATTTCTCCCAAGTCTCCTCCAGTATGTCAATCCATGGTCTATTCCAAATCTTGTTTGTGCATAGGGCTTCTTGGCCATTAGTAGAATCCAGGGTGTTATTGAGGTCATTGGGGTTGGCATCCAGGGGTTCTGGTGCCTCATGGAGATCAGCAGCATTGAGTTGGGCAGGGGGGTGCTGTCCTAGGAGTCAATTGGCACTGGAAGGTCCTTGGCCCAGAGGGAAATGGGGTGCAGAGTTGGTGGGGTTGATGGGGATTGAGGGTCAATTGCTGTTGGTTGCTCCAGTCTGCCAGATGGAGTTGCTGGAGGTGTTCCATGAGGTCTGCAGTGCCATGTTCTTGCTCTAGTCTTCCCAGTAATGCTGGTCAACCTAAGTAACAAGTGCCTTGTATCCATCATATGTAGTTTGCTTGGGTGTGAGATGGAGGACATCCTTGATCTGCTGAGGCAGGACATGATGGAGGGCAAATTGGAGAGCATTATAGTTCCACCTAGTTCCATAGGCTTCTCATTTGAATCATATAGTGAAGATTGTGAAGCGTTCATTGTTGTGCATTTGGAGGTTGAAGAGGTTCTTCTCTGCTTCTGCTACAGTATCAAAGATGCCAAACTTACTAGAGAATTCCTGGGTGAAAGCAAGCCAGTTGGAGAGTATGGAGTTGTTGGGATTGAATTGGAGTAGCATGGTGTAATGGTCAAAAGTGATACCCTGCAAATATGATGCAGCAAAGGCTACTTGTGAGCTTTCAAGCTGGAAGGTAATGGGCTTAGCTTGGAATATAGTTAGACACTGTGTTAGAAAGATGTGCCACTTCTGGGGGTCACAGCCAGTGAAAGGTTTGGGCTTTTGAATGTTGAGTTTTCCTTCCCCAGCCAGGGTGTCACAAGTATCATTCTGTGTGTTTTGAGTTTAGGGCAGGGGTACAGTGTTGTAGTAGTAATAATAATTGTTTCTGTTTCCATGCTGGGGGGGAAAGTTGCCCATGGCTGGGCCCCATCCTCCAGATGGTCCACTGTTGGGAGGCCTGCTGCTGGGGGGTTGACTTGCATTGCCCAGGGAAGGTAAGTTGTTATAAGAATGTTCAGGAGTTGTAGCATGTGCATGGAGTTTGTACCAATGTCAGAGATGAAAAGAACTTAGAGAGACAAAGGAAGTAGAGACAATCAAGACAAGATGGAGGTGAGACAAGATGAGACTGAGAGAAGAGATAGATTTGAGATGAAAACAGAAATAGAGATGGAAAGAAACATGAGACCAAGTAATCAGTCAATGTAATATCAAGACTAGAGTATGAGGTGCTACTCTACAGATTATATACTGACTACTGGAGAGCTCTGGGAGGCAGTGGATGTGGTGGTGGGGCTTGATGGAGCTGTGCAGAGTCAACAGGTGTCAGTTGCCATTGAGGGGCAGGCCATGGTGATATTCTAATGGGATCAGTTGGGGGCACAGATTGCTCTGGGGTCATTGTGATGCTTTACAGTAGGTTGAGTGAGTCAGGGTGGTAAGCCAGAGACATATGACAGGGTCAGGAATGGTGGGGGAGGGTTCTAGGGGCTCAGGAGAGTCAGGGGAAGCATGGATGGCTGTGGAAAAGGCATCAGAATTAGCTAGGAGGCCATTGGGGTTTGCCAGAAAAGCATCAGAGTTACCCAGGGTGGCCACAGAGGGTGTTTGATGTTTGGGGATTTTGACAAGGTATTGGGGGAGGGACTCCAGGAATACAAGTGGGCTGGGAATGATGTCAGGGATCCAGGGAGTGGGTCGTGACAATGCCCCCCTGCCCAACTCAATGCTGCTGACCTCCATGAAACTCTGAAACCCCTGGATGCTAACTCTAACAACCTTGACAATGTTCAGGACTCTGCAAAAATCAAGAAGCCCTATGCACAAACAAGATTTGGAACTGGCCTTGGATTGACATACCAGAGAAGACTCAGGAGAAGCAACAAAAGGAGGGCACATGCATCCTATATAGTGAGCAGAGACATCTTATCAGTAGTTGCCCTAAATGCCAGGTAATGGGATGTGCTATATAGACCATCAACAGAGAAGACTGCAACTATCAGTTCACAGAAAACAAGTCAGTGGTTTAGGTCTCAAAGACACACTAGACTACAGACCAGACCCCAATGTTTTCTCTGCCCCAGCCACACTCCTCTGTGCAACAGTACTCACCCCAGACACCCTCCCAGCACATCTCTCTTCCCACTCCTCCCACACCCTCCTCCTCTGCACCACCCTCCCCTTCTCTACTGACCCTGTCCCCAGTGGCCACCATCCCCTGCCACATCCAGTCCACTTGGGCTCCAATGTCCCCAACCTTGATGCCAGCACCTCTGGAGCAACCCAAAGTCCCTCAACCCTCAATTATGACTAAGGAAGTGATGAAAATGTACCTCTGCCCTGGCCCCACTTGAATAAAACCTGACAGCTTTCCCCCAACAAACCCCAGAATTGATACAAAGGCCTGTGGTACCCTAACCAATGACACCAAACCCCTCTGGACAACCCCACCATAACTCCAGACCCAGCTGCTGCCACCCCATCACCCACTCCCATCAATCCTGGAGCCCTCAACATCAAAATTATTGGTGCCATACCCCTGCTTTCCAACTACAAATCATGCCATCCCTACTAGAAGAATACCTCTGCATTGAGACCACCCCACCAAAACAAAAACAGAGGAACAAATCCTATACAAAGTAGTTCTCTCGGTATATCACAAATTCACTGATGTATTCTCTGAAGGGAGTGCAAAAGAACTTTTTCTGCACCACTCCTACAATCACAAAATTGATCTCAAAGAAGGCACCTCACTCCCATTTGGCAAAATCTACAACATGTCTGAGATTGAGCTCTAGGCCCTGAAAGATTACCTTGATGACATGCTCAGCAAAGATTTTATATGCCCATCAATCTCCACTGCCAGTGCTCCAGTCCTGTTTGCCAAGAAGAAGGATGGGTCTCTCTGACTCTGTGTAGATTACTGGGGACTCAACAAAGTCACTAAAAAGAACCAGTATTCCCTCCCCTTGATTGGAGACCTTGTTGACCACCTCTGCAGTGCCAAGATCTACACAAAAATAGACCTCTGCTCTGGCTACAACAACATCCAGATTGCTCTGTGGCATGGATGGAAGACTGCCTTCTGCACCTGTTATGGCCTCTTTGAGTATCTAGTGATGCTCTTCAGAATGACTAACTCCCCTGCCACTTTCCAGTATTTCATGAATGATATCTTCCACAACATGAACAACATTTTTGTTATTGTATACCTGGATGCACCCAAAGCATGTCTGCCATGTCCTAGAATGACTCTGCAAATACCATCTTTATGCCAAACCCAAGAAATGCTTCTTCTATATGATGGAGGTCAAATACTTTGGAGTTATCATCACTCCTGATGGTGTATGTATGGACTCTGCCAAGGTTGAAGCTATCCTCAACTGGCCCCCATCCTGGAACCTCAAGGAGGTACAGTCATTCCTGGGATTTGCTAACTTTTATTGCTAATTCATCAACAACTACTCTAGGATCACCAAACTCTTCAATCAACTCACATAAAAGGACACCCCTTGGAACTTGGACAGCAAGTGCCAGAGTGTATTCCTCCTCCTCAAGAAAGCCTTCACCTCCACTCCAATCCTCCACCATTTCAACCCCTCTCTACAGATTTTCCTTGAATGTGACACCTCCAACTACCCCATTACTGGAATACTCTTCCAGTCAGACTCCAGAGGCATGGATCTCTGCCCCATCACCTTCTACACCCATTCAATGATCTCCACAGAGCTCAATTATGATGTCTATGACAAAGAGCTCCTCACTATTGTTGAAGCCTTCTACCAGTGGAGGGCCTACCTTGAAGGATCTCCACACCATATTCAAGTCTACTCCAACCACAACAATCTGCAGTACTTCATGACCTCAAAACAGCTCAGCTGCTGCCAAGCTCAATGGTTCAAAACCCCCTTGGAGTACAACTTCACCATCTACTGCTGCCCTGGATGACTTGGTGTGAAGCCCAATGCACTCAGAGTTCTGACATGTATCTGAAGAAGTTTGAAGCTGAGCAGAATGTGTTCAACCATCAGGTGGTAATTCCCCCTGAGCATTTGCATGCCATACTGATTATGAATGAAGAAGCAATCCTCTGCCAAATCAGGAACTCACCCCCAGACTCCTTCTTCACCTAGCACAAACCCCACAGCAACTCTGCCAACAAGTCAAATGCTGACAACCCCTTCATGCTGTCTCCAGACCACCACCTCCTACTCTGGAGTGGACAAATCTATGCTCTGGACCACAAGTACATTTGCCTCAACATACTCTGGCAGCACCACAACCACAAACTCCATGGACACCCAGGGATTTGTAAGATTCTCCAACTCATTTCTAGGACTTACTTTTGGCCAGGAATGAAGAAGGATGTCACATGATACATAAGGGCCTGCAAACCTTGTCTCCAGGCCAAAGTACCCCACCACTGCCCTCACAGCCTGCTGAAACCTCTCCCTATTGGTTGATGCTCCTAAATCTCGATGGATCACATTGTCCAACTCCCCAACTCTGAAGGCTTCAATGCAATCCTCATAGTCATCTGCCACCTCACCAAGCAAGCCCTCTTCATCCCCTGCCACACCATCAACAACACTCCAAAGTTTGCCAAGTTATTCCTTGAACATGTTTCCTCCAAGTATGGACTTCTGGATGACATCACCTTTGACTATGGCCCACTGTTTGTCTCCCACTTCTGGCAATCACTATGCAAGGTGCTTGAAATAAAAACCAATCTGCCAACCACCTACCACCCAGAGACTGATAACAGACAGAATGAGTAAACCAGACATTGGAACAGTATCTCCACCTCTACATTAACTATTTGCACAATGACTGGTGTGCAGAACTTCCCCTCACCGAGTTTACTTACAATAACACACCTCACTCTGCCACTGGAATTTTCCCCTTCTATGCCAACAAGGGTTACAACCCCTGCCTCACACTATCCCTCAAGGATATCCTCTCCCATATCACCCACAAAGTTGCCAAAGACCTCCAATCTCTCCACCAGTTTCTCTAGAACAAAATCAACACCACCAATGAAGCCTACTCCAAACATGCCAATGCCCAATGTGATCCCACCCCTGACTGGTCCTTTGGCACTTTGGTTTGGCTTGACCAATGAAATCTCAAGACCTAGAGGCCCTCTATCAAGCTTGATTACAAACAGCTCAGCTTTTTCAAGATTCTCCAGAAGGTCTGACACATGTCTACAAGCTCAACCTACTTCTGGGCCTGAAGAGGCTCCACCCCATCTTCCATGTCTGCCTCCTCAAAGAATATGTTCCAGACCCCTTCCTAGGACAATGTCCCAGTTGACCACCCCCCATCAAGATCAAGGACAAATATCACTACAACATTGACCAAATCCTTGACTCCCACTTGGTCCATGGTTGACTTCACTATCTGGTTCATTGAAAGGGCTACAGTCCTGAGAACAACACTTGAAAACCCTGCAAAAAGCTTGCTGGAGCCCCTGCCAAACTCTAGGACTTCCATCAACAATACTCCACCAAATTCCAGGACCCCTGGAAATAGTTGACACAGATGGCATTTGTGGGTGTAACCCTCACCTCTGAATTCATTAGAGATTCAACTCTTGTGAGCAACTCCTGCATGTTTTCTTTTTTGTTTTCCTCTCATAGTCATAAACTTAATCAACCAGGGTAGAAGTCCAAAAAGATTGTGTATGGACAGCAGATACAGTATGTTACAGTCAAACAAAAAAAGATGGCAGCAATGCCAGAGCAAGGAATCAAGAACCTCCTCACTCCCCCTCCTTCTCTGAGATTCTCCACACTGCACCCCCAACTAAGTTGACCTCCATCTGGGCAACCACCATATCCAGGACCTGTGGTTGCTCTAGTAGAAGCTCCCCCATGTTGGTCACAACCTCCCACCATGCCTCAGGGGCCACCACATTCCTCTGCCAATGCCCTGCAAATAGCCTTCCCATTTGTTGGGACCTCTGCTCCAACTCCAGAGGGAGTTCCCCAGGCATCTACACTAACCTGTCCTGCACCAATGCATGTGCAGCCAATGCTCCATCAAGGAGGACTTGGTGCTGTTGGATCAATCTATTAGCTTGCATCAGTAGGATCTGCAGGACAAGGAACAAAAAGAACTCATGCATCATCCCTGCATGCTGAAGCCACCTCATTGGCCAGCCACTCCTCCCATTGTATCCCCACCTCCACCACTACTCTGGCCCCCTCCACCTCTGTGGTCCCCTGCTGCACCTCCACCCTCTGCTCTGCCTGTGCCTCCAGCTGCCCCAGCCATTCCCACAACCCCTGTACCTCCAGTGACCACTCTGTGATCATCTGCATAGCCACTCCTAATTCACACTGCACCATGTCTTGGTCCCTCCATGCCTCATCATACTTCTACTGGACCACAACATGGTCCCTCTCCACCCTTCAGACTTCATCTTTATGTGACAACAGCAGTTGGGTTAACACCTCTGCCCACTACTACCAAAATACATCTCAGAGAGTGTAGGGGAGAGACTGGAGGTCCCCCCAGATCCCTCTACTAGAGCTCTTGAACTTAGAGAGTACACATATAGCCCCAGAGGGCCTGCCATTGACTCCCCTCCCTGTGGCTGCTTACTGGGCCCCACTTCTGATGAGAGAGATGCCCTCTGCTTCCCCTTATTGCATGCCACCAAAGCCCCCTCTCTCTGCCCACCTTATGGGGGCCCCATCTTCATCACAGACTGCCCCACACTTCCTCTACCCTCCACTCTGAACCCCCAACTCAACACCTTGCTTCTGTGCCCTTTAAACATCTGCTCCACCATCCACACTACATCCCAACCCTGTTTTTCCAACATGCAGGCTGCATGCCAACTCAGCAAAATGGGGCACTTCTTGTGCCTCATCTAACATGGGATACACACTGAGGTGTCCTGATGAGAACTCTGCATCAGTGCCTTGAAATTGCAATGCTCCCCACAATGGGCACAAAGAGCACACTACAAAATTGAGTTAGCTCCAAACCCAACTCTTGATGACATTGGATACTCACTGGAGCCTCCACTTGGCACCATTCCAGGGTTGAAGGATCCTGTGCTCATCCTACTGCCTCTGCAAACTTCTCTAGGGTCACCTCTGCCTGGGCAACCCACAGTACCTCTAGAACAACCATGATCTCCTCCAGACCAAAATTTGGCCTTGAAGAATGCCCCACTAATACTGAGGCTGACTGCACTGGGGCCCTACCACAAGACAAAACCCCTGATGGACCAGCCACTGCTGTGAATAATTCTGTCAGGTTTGATCAGCAACTCCAGAACACAGAGAAAACAGACCCACACTCACAGCTACAGTACATGGCATCCACCTGTTAACAACCATAATGTGCATTGGACTCCTCCAAGAAAGAGGAGGCAGGAGATGCCAACAAAAATGCTGACAATGCTGAGGATTGAGCTGAGAAGGACATAGGGAAAAGTTTGGAAACTCCAAGGTACATCTGACTCTTTTAATGACTTAGGAAGAACCCCCTGACAAACAGCAGCCATGCTTTGATTTTGTTCCCCATGCTGCCACTGCTTGCTGCAGTTTGATCAATATTACTTGGCTTCAATTCCCATGCCTCCACCAATCCCTGACCTGTGCCCCATGTCTTGAGGGTCTCAACACTGAAGGGGGAGTGATGTCACAACCTGCTCCCTGGACCCCTAACCTTGTTTCCAACTACCCTGCTACTCCAGAATTACCTCCAATGCCTGCTCAGACTCTCCTGACCTTTGTTAACCCATGACACCTATGTCAGGTAACTCTAATGCTTGTCTGGCAAATTCCAATGGCCTCCTGGCTAACTCTGATGCCTTCTCTATAGCCATTGATGCTTCCCCTGACTCTCCTGAGCCCCTAGAACCCTCCTCCACCATTCCTGACTCCAGTGCACATTACCAGTCCATCACCTTGGTTCACCTGACCAACTCCAGAACATTGTGATGACCCTAGGATGGCCTGCACCCTCAACTGATCCCATTAGAATATTGCTGTAGCCCATCCCCTGATCACAACTGATACCTGTTGACTCTGTATGACTCCAACAAGCCTTGCTGCTAGACCTGCTGTCTCCTGGAGCTCTCCAGTGGTCAGTATATAAGTCATAGAGTAGCACCTCATACTCTAGTCTTGATATTGCATTAATTGGTTACTTGTGTCTCATTTTCTCTCTGTCTTGTCCTATTTCTACTTTTAGTCTTGAATCTATCTCTTTTCTCAGTTCTGTCTTGTCTTGCCTTTGTCTTGTCTTGACTGTCTCTGTTTCCTTTATCATTCCTAAGTTCCTTTCACCTCTGATGTCATTACAAACTCTGTGCACATGCTATAAATCTTCAAACATTCTTACAACAACTCCAGACCTTGCTTTATGCTCAGCCCCAGAATCCATCAGTCTTGATTGATCCCCCATCAAACTCTGGCTCCACTCCCATCACTCATGAAGCCTCCACTTGCCCCACAGTCCATTTACACACCTACAAACTTGTTCCTGATGCCAACCCAAGCTCAATGTTTAATATACTGGGTTTTAGACTTCTCCAGACCTCTCCAGACTTACTTGGACCAATTCCCTTGGCTCCCCCCTGCAAGTCCCCATAGTCCATACCAACTCCAGAGTGCTAAGTTATAAGCACAGGACATTGTGTCTGCCTAGTAAGGACTCACCTAGTATAGCTGAGCCCCTGAACCTGACAGAAGAGTTATAGAAGCTCCTTGACCAGAAGCTATGCTCATTTGATACCACCTCCCCTTCACACACTAGCTCTATTTCAAGAGCAACAAAGCTTGAAACAGATGCAACAGGAGCAGGCACTAGCAGCCTTGTAAGAACAACAAAGGCTGAGACATATTGCTCTTGCTGAAGAGCAGAAGAGCTAGCAAGAGGAGGCACTAGCAGTACTGCAAGAGCAACAAAGGCTCAGAAAAATTGCTATAGCTGAAGAGCAGGAGAGGCAACAACAAATTGGCTATTCTGAGCTAGGAGAGAGAAAGAGAGGAAGAAGAGCAATTTATGCCAGAGGTTAGTTCAAGACAGATTTAAATGCTACTTCAACTAATAAAGTCTAACAGCATATAGATTGAATACTGAACATAGGCCTTTGAATGCAGCTATGGCTTGAATGGTCTTTCAAGGCTGGGAAGAGCAACAGGTAGCTGATCTGGAAGAGGACTTCAATGGTTTAAGTCTTCAGAATGACATGCTTTCTGATGATGACTTGGAATATGTTGATCCTGCTGGACATCAACCAGCAGAGCAATGGGATCCTCCCCTTGATGATCCATTGGGTCCTCAGAATGACATGCCTTCTGATAATGACTTGGAATATGTTGATCCTGGTCAACAGAGACAGGACTTGGAACCTGCCCTTGATGATTCATTAGGTTCCCAGGATGACATGCCTTCTGTGGATGACTTGGAATATGTTGATCCTGTTTAACAGAAAACTGCAGAAGACTTGAGCCCTGCTCCACCCAACCATCCAGCAGGACTACAAAATTCTGCTGAATAACCTCTCCTTGAACTTCCTATTCCACCACAGCTTGGCCCTGTTTAGCCTATTTCAAGGGAAAGGCAACCTTACTTGATTGAATACCCTCCACACTATCTTGGTCCTATGACTGTCATATGTCCACACTGCCAAGCTCTTCATTTTGATGCTGAAAAGCTTATCAAGTCTACCAGAAACAATTCAAAACTTTAAAAGTTTTGGCATGTGCTGCTTACAGGGCCAAGTCAATTTGCCCAGGCTTTGAGATGCTCCAGCAGATTGACTAAACCTGCTCCATGGGCATCATCCTCTCTCTGACACTTTTAAAACATCTATCTGTCAATACAATGCAGCCTTTGCATTCACATCTCTGGGAGTCAAAATTGACCATGTCATTACTAATGCTCCTGGACCATACTGTTAGGGGATGTCCCATTCCCCTTCTGTCCTGTTCTCCCTCCTTATGGTTTTCCTTTATTCTCCTTTGCCTTTCCTGTATGCTGTTTCCAGTTTCAGCCCTTAGGCTGCACCAGTTCTCTGTCTGTAAGTCAAACAAGTGCTGCCCTTCCACACAACCTCTTACCAAACCCCTGGATTGTTTTCTTTATTCTGAAACAGTGACTGATTGTAGGCCTCCCATCTTTGGGCCACAAGTACTTTCAGCCAAGAGCTATCTTTTGGTTTTGGAAGTCTGGAGATCAAGACCATTTACAATGGATTTCTGCTTTTTGATTGGACTCTGGATTTGGTTGTTGTTAGGTGTTTTTTGCAGAAGCTCTAGAGTGAACACTGGCATTGGAAATCCTTAGACTTGTTCTCTTTTCATCTCCCTCTGCCAGGTGAGTAGCTAGAACTCTAGAACTTCTTGTAGATGATGAATACTCTTTGGATCTCTCTTTGCCAGTTGTGTGACTGAGCCACAGCCTCCAGAAGTTGCCCTTACAGCAGAACAAGTCTCTAGATTTGGTCTGAGAGCCTCCTTTTCAATTGCCTGAGTTTCCTGTTTGGTTTTTTTTTCTGTTTGATTCTTTAAAAGGTCTCCCCCTCCACCAGTGTCCTGCTACTGCTCCAAACTTTCTCACTCTGTGCTCCCTGACATCTTTGATGGGACCATAAGGTTGGGGAACATTTCCTCCAGTCTTGCATCACCTATATCCAGTTGAGTGGTGGAGCCTTTGCCTCTGATGCCTTCAAAATTGCCTGGGTCCTCTCCTACATAGGGGTGGGCCCAGCCTTAACCTACACATTGCACATCCTCTGATGCCCAGGAGAAATGGAGAGTTCCTCTGGCTGGATAGAGTTTGAGAAGGAGTGTCAAGCTGAATTCTTTCTCCTTGACCTTGCCAAGGCTGCAGCTCTTTTCCCTTGAGACTGAACCCAGTATGGTTAAGGGAAGTGGTCACTTGATGAGTATATTGACTCATTCCATGCCTTAGTTGAACAGGCTGGATATCCAGACAGTCTACAACTCTGCTTAACCTTCTACAATGGACTCCACCCCTCTCTCATGGATTACATCAACAGTATGGCTGAGGGGCACCCAGATAATGAGCATGTCAACACCTGGTCTAAGGTGGCATGTGAGCAGTGGCAGTTGATGGAACTGCAATGTAAGCTGTAGTGGATGCAACTCTTAATGGCTCCTTTTCCTCATGGCAGGTTCACCCTTTGAGCTCCCCCTTCCATGCAAGCTCCAGTGACCCCACAAGCAAATGCAACTCTCCCTATTCCTGCTTATGTCGCTCCCTTCTGGGCTCCCATGGGCTTCCTACTTCAGGGAGTCCCTATGGATGTTGATGCCTCCCAACAGTGATCTACTCCACTGTTGTGTCAACACTGCAGAAAGGCTGGTCACTTTGCTCATTACTGTCCTCAAGGACTAAAAGTCTGCTACCTGTCTTGCTCATTCAACTCCTGGCAGCCCAGGATGCAACAGGAACACCCTTTCTTAATGTACATATAGCTGTCCCCTCTGACAAGGCAGCCAATGTATCAGAGGAGGTTCCTGCAGAGTTGGAGGAGGATTTTTAAGAAAGAAATGGATGACCTGTATGCTTCTGTTGCCTAATGCTAATCATTTTGCTCACCTGACCAGCAAGAAAGCTCTCACACCACCAGTTAGGACTCTTTATGGTAGAACAGCAGGTTGGGCCACTAGCCTATTAACTCTGACTCCCCACAGGGATATGCCAACTCTATCTGGTGTCCAACATGGTCAGGCTAACACCAGCCCCAAGGGACCCTATTCTGGGGCAATGCCTGGCACCCCTCTCACTTCTGGTGGTGGTCATTGACAGTGAGGAGTATGAGGTGGAGGAAATCCTGGACAGCTGTCTGTTTTGATGATGGTTACAATACAAAGTGAAGCAGAAAGGTTACAGAATTGAGGACATCTCCTAGGAACTATAGGAGCATGTGCATGTGCCAGGGCTGATTAGGAATTTCCACTGGAGGCACCCAGATGTGCTATGAGCCATCCAAGGAATCTACCCCATCTCACCAGTGGACTAGGCAATCCAGAACTTCTTCTACTCCACATGTCAAGATGCCACATGCTAGAGGGGTGTTGATGTCAGGGAACTCCCATTTCTGACCTCACCTCCAATTTCCATTTCTGACCTCTGCAGCAATCTCCCTGGCTCATTCCAGACCTCCAGAGATCTCTGGAGACCCACAGAACTTTGTACAGTTCCTTGTCAAGCACTTCTGTAGAGTTAGAGCTAGCTCTAGCCTTCTGTACAGTTGTTCTCATGGCTCTGCTGCCTGCTGATGCACCACACCAAGCAGCAGGGATCCTTAGACTTGTTCTCTTTGGATTCCCCTCTGCTAGGTGATTAGTTACTATTTGTATTGTTGGCTGCCTTGCTAAATATACTTTGGATTCCCCTCTACTAGCTGCATAATTGAGCTGCCACTTCTGGAGGTTGCCCTTACAAAGATCATCACAAATGGAGTGCTTGAATTTGTCCCATAAAGCCTTTGGAGTGGTAGGAGCACCTTGAAATTGAATAGTGCAAAGAGCTGTCTGAGAGTTGATCCTGGTTGGATTGGAGCAGCTTCAGCAAGACATTGCCTCCATTCTGCATCATCTTCTAAAAGACCAAAGGCCTTGCATGCCTCCTTGTAAGTAGGATATGTGTGGCCATAAGGTAAAACCTTTCTCCCTCTTTTGGTGAAGCAAAGTACATCTTTCCAATAGCTGTTCCTTTTGCCTCTCCTTCCAAGTCCTTTTGGAAGCTTCATAAAAAAACTTGGTTGAAAAGCTTTGATAGGTGGTATTGCTATTAGGGAATATGGCATTGGCTTCAAACCAAGCAGTGAGTGCAGTCTTGTTTGCATTAGGCCTAGCAGCTACCATCTCCAAAGGCTCATTGTCCTGAAAGTAGACTTCATGTTGGCCCTCCAATGCATAGATAATCAGTACACAGGGGAATATTCTCCATGCATGTTGAATTCAAAGATGTGCCAGCATGATAATGTATCTGGCATCTAGGTGTGCAGCAGCTACTCCATATCTTCTTGGCTCTTTTGATTGCCCTCCACAGAATCCTGCTTTTAAAATCAACAGTGGATATAAAGCATGGGAGTTTCCGCTTTATATTTATGTTCTTGGGCCTGGGCTTTTCTATGGATTATTACCTCCCCTCTATTACAATCATCTATGCCATTCAATTGTTGGCATTTGTATTCTCTATCAGCACAAGGTTACAGTTCAACAGCTACAAGATGCTTCAGATGCTCTCTCCCAGTTTGCAATCTTTTTTGAGCACATATACTATCAATGCCACAATAACCATCTCCATTTTGTTTGTCAAAGTATGCATCAAGTTTAGCATCTCTCCAATAAAGTGGCTTGGCTGGGTCCACCTTTCTGTTGTTCCCAGTGAACAATGGAGCAAACAATTGGAAATTCAGTAAGAGAAATGTGACAACCATCCAACCCTTATGCCAATCTGGTACAGCAGAGCCTGTCATGCTGTCAGTTAAACACTTTGCATATGCTTGTTCCTGATCTTATTGAGCCTGAAACTCTACCTTATGGAGCCAATTTCTTAGGAAAGGAGTATGTTCTTCTTTGACAATGTAATGGACATGCCTGCCTCTTCACTCCATCAATCAATGGCCTTGGCAGAATATCAAACATAGCAAGACCCCTTGAAGACAGTTCCAACACAACTTGTAGTCAAATGGGCTCAATTTTATCTTTCAAATT
This sequence comes from Termitomyces sp. T153, assembly GCA_018296165.2. Classification (NCBI taxonomy): domain Eukaryota; kingdom Fungi; phylum Basidiomycota; class Agaricomycetes; order Agaricales; family Lyophyllaceae; genus Termitomyces; species Termitomyces sp. T153. Next base: position 286,421 of record JACKQL020000021.1, on the reverse strand, counting down.
GTCAGGTTCCACTGATGATGGGGGCTCAGCTACACTGGCGAGTCCTTACTAGGCAGACGCAATGTCCTGCACTTATAACCAAGCATCTGGTATTGACGCGGAGGGACTTGCGATGGGGAGCTAGGGGTGGTCTGAGCAAGTCCAGAGTGGCTCAGGGGCATCTAAGATCAAGTATACTTGTTGTTGAACCTAGACAGGTGTCGGAGTAAGTTCGTGAGCATGCAATTAGAATGTGGGGTAATCGGAGGCTTTGCGGTTGATGGGGGCGGAGCCAGAGGTTTGATGGGAGATCACCAAGACATGAGGTGTTCCTGGGCCAAGTGGGAGCGGGGTCCAGGGTTGTCGTAGGAATGTTCGGGTCGTAGCACGTGCACGGAGTTTGTACTGTCATTGGAGATGAAAGGAACTTAGGAAGACAAAGGAACTATACACGGTTGAGACAAGGCAGAGACGAGGCAAGACAAGACAGAGATCAGAGATAGATTTGAAACTAAAAATAGAGACAGGGACAAGATGAAAGACAAGATATAGGAAACCAGTAAATGCAATATCAAGACTAAAGTACTAGGGGTTCTTCTACAACTTATATACCTACTACTGGGCAGCTCCAGAGGGCGGAGGAGATGGCGGCGGCTTGACAGAACTGCGCGGGGTCGACGGTTGTTGGGTGCGATCTTGGAACGGGCCATGGTGACATTCTGATGGGATCAGTTGGAAAGCGGATTGTTCCGGGGTCAGGGAAAGCCTTGGGAGTCCAGGGGAGTTCAGGGGATGCATCAACTGCTGTGGAGAAGGTGTCAGAGTTGATCAAGGAGCTGTCGGGGTCTGCCAAAGAAGTGTCAGAGTTGTCTGAAGTGGGCGCAGAGGGTGGGCGAGGGTTGGGGAGTTTGGCGGAGCATTGAAGGGGGGGGCTGGGGGTGGTGTCGGGGTTTAGGGAGCGGGTCATGATACAAATGGCCAAATTGTACATTCAGCTTGGGGAGAGAAGTCCAAGCCTCCAACAAAACTGAGAATGGCTAGGAATGTCAAGGTATGGGTTGTCTTTCAAAGTATCAATTTAATATGGTTAACAGCTTTGTAATAGTTTATATGTATACATGGAACCTTCATCCAGGTGGCCAAAGTACAATACTACTCCAAACCAGAGTCCTTAGTATTGTTTGCACACTTGCAATGGTTTCATGCTACAGCAAACCACATCCTGATCTCCTTTCAGCTTCCTGCAATACTTTGTGGTCATGCAAATACAGTGGCCAAACAAGTGCTAGTGGTTATTGATGTCAAAAGCATAGTTGCAGTAGTCACAATGATTCCTCATAATCCCTTTCCAGGTAGCAATACTCCACAATACTTTTTAGCTGAGAAACCTGGTTAGGACATTGTAACACCAGAAGGTGTTGAAGAAGATTTGGAGTAGCTAGCGCAAATTCCTGCTACTCTGTAGTGGATTCTTGTGGGCTCTATTCAAAAAAAACATTCAAAGTTGATGTGGATAAGTAGTCACATTTTCTGAACCACTGATCTAGACAGCCCATTTAGTCTTGTTTTCATCTACTGGTTTTGTTCTGCACTGCACCTACAACACCACATCTTGCCCAGCTCATCTCTCTGCAGCACCTATTTCATTTGGTCAGGATCATGTTCTTTTCCTGTTTGCCCTCCCTATCTTGATTCATTGTATATGTTATGTCTCTCTTCTATTTACATGTGATTTATATTGACATATGCCCCTTTCTACTTTTAATTATTATATTTGCATTTTAATTGGATAATTGGACATTAATCTGTTTCACTGTTTGAACTCCCTTGTATTTCTACTGTGATGTCCCTTTTCCCACCTGCACACTATTTTCCTCTGTGCACCAACCCAATAACTATCTGATGTTACTTCTGTTTGTTTTCCTGATGGCAATCTAGTTTTGTTGATTGGCAATGTAACCTTTTGTATTCACACTTTGGTGTTTACTAGGCTTTCACCAGTATTCGAGGTGATATGAAATGCCTGTGCTTTGCATGAAGGAAAACAGAATCACACCATTCATATCATTAGTGAGGATGCTGTTGACTTCTTTATTCTTATCAGGGCTATCAACTATGTTGACTTGTATGTCTTTTTGTGTTTTATCAGTGTCAATACATTGATCTTCTCAACTCCTTCTTGAGTTGTCAGCCCTTGCTATATCAGGGGTGTAGTCTGCTATTACTGATTGTGTCTGAGTTTGCTTTCCCTCCACATTATCTAGTTACAACTCATCACTCCATTTGATTGATAACACTCTGGTAGTGGATTCCTGGTATGGAGTTTGATCTTTTTGCTTCTTGTCATCCATTTGGCCTTCATTCTTGCATCCCTGCACTGATGTACCATATTTGTAAACATTATCCAATGGTCCATGAATTCCTGATCTTGCTTGTTCTTCTCATCTTCATTCCACATAAGTAGAATATTCAGTTTGGTGTCTCCCAAGTGGCTGGGATAGTTGCCCATATGAATTCAACAGACATAGCTCATGTGTGTGTAGGCAGGCAGTGGTTATTTCCATGCCAGGCCATCCCCTAAATGCAACAAACATGCGCTGGCAATCAGCCCTCAGATAGACCTAGACCCATGCATACATTTACAATGGGAACAGAGGATAAATAAAGTAAATCACAAATCACAAGAATTTGATTAAAATCATTGAATGTTAGTCACAATCATTGTATGCAAAGGGGACCAACAAGCAGCAGGCAGTGTGGCCAAGGAGGGTGCTCTTCACAGATGAAATTTGGAGGAGAGGATAGGGTTGTAGTGGTTTCAGTGGGGTTGGCTGCCTGAACAAAGCAACACAAAGTCTTGATGTGTCTCAGGGCCTCAAACAGGTGAATTTGCTCTTGCTCTTTGTCAAGCTATCTCATCATGGAGGTAACAGTACTAGTTGTGATGTGTTGACATGGCAATAGTTAACTCATTCTCATCCAACAGCCATGGCCACCTCCCATGCACACTATTCATAGCAGATTGTGTTTATCCCAGTTATGAGCAGCACACTCCCCATCACCTCTTATGAACCATTGACTGATGAATTGCACAAATTGCAGAATGTGTCTTCAGGTTCCTCATCTGTCTTATCTAGGTGAGTCCTTACATTTCTTATATTCATTGATCATCCTATTGATATGGGCCTAAGCAATAGCCTAGCTGAGCTTGACAATGTCATGGGCTCAGACAGTGACTCTGATGCTGCCATTGGTGTGTAAGTGCTTAGCCCTCACTCAATACTCAGTATCAATTGACTTAATCTGAAAATTGGACTTTCCAGTACTTGTGATGTGCAGAGTCCAACTTTGCCTCAAGTCACATTGCCCCCAATGCCAAATTGAGCCCCATCTCCTATCATCAAACAAATGAACTCTTTCTGAGCTCCTGCTGATATCAAATATATGAAGCTGATCATGCACACTGTTAACACTGCCCCTAATTCTTCTACTACTTCCACCATTGTAGTCACCCCCCTCAAAGACCCAAACTTGGAAAACACCATATCTGCAAGCTCCCATGAGCATAGACTGTCCAAGTCAAGGGGTAAGAAACAGAAGATAATGCCACCATGCAAAAAAGTGTTGGAAATTTCTGTGCTCAATCCCAATAGTCCTTCACAAGCAGAGTTGACTAAAGCTGAGTTGGAGGCTAATCTGATGTGCATCATTGACATGATTGAATGTGATGGCAATGAATACAAAGTCAAGGCCAGACTTTTTTGATTGCAGTCACTTATTGGATGTGGTACTTGTGTTTGGCAGGTGAGGAATAACAAGGGAGGGATTGTCATCATCAAGAAATCATGGATCCTCAAACAATGTGTACAGATCAAAGCAGAATTCATCAACCATGCTGATGAGAATCAGATACAAATCCTCTGCATTATCAAGCATCAAGAGCTTGTAAACATATCCACTGCAATGTTTTACCTGTTAGAGCACAAGGGTTTTCGTTGTGAAAAATAACATGCTGTCATGACTCCAGCCTGTGTCCCAGTGCTCAATGTGGAGAGCCCTCTTGAGGCTTTGGAACTGTTTCTTGACTATACACTCAGTATGAACTTTTTTTGTCATATCTCTGATAGACTAACTTAATTTATCCAGCCATCCAATACCTAAAGCAAAAGAACTGAATGCACTGAGATATATCTTCCACCAATCTATTGATTGCAGTGGCTTCCAATTCTGCCTTGACATGGAGCAACAACTCAATCATTAAGGAACTTGGTGACAAAGTTTCCCAATTGATGTCTGCATTGTTGTGTCTCACAGCATCCAATTGCAGATGTGGCATTTTGATTGACTATGATTATGCTACATTCATTGACAAATGGCTAGAAGACTCCTTTGTAACTCCAGACCCAAAACCTTCACTCAATTCCAAGTCCTCACAATATAAAACTCCAACAGTCAGTGGTGAACACAAGGACAACAGTGGCCCCAGTGAGCAAATGGTAAGTTCAATGACTCCAATGTTGCTCACAAGCATTAATCAATAATCTGTGATTTAGGGAACCACTGCATTCATGGCCATCTGATTATTATTTGCCTCATCTCAGCATTATGTTGCTTATGACTTGGAATCCTTGTTTTACTCATTCATCTACATCCTGACTCATGTCAGTTTCAAGAAGGAAACCAGGAGGGTGGAGAAAAAGCAACCATTGCAAACTTTGTGTGATGCTGTCATGGCTTGGTTCACTCAGCCTTCATTCAGTAGTCTTTGTTCAATGAAGACCAGCCAATTTCACTTCTACATGGAGTCATTGATTATTCCACATCTTCAAAAGGACTTTGCACACTTTGCACCTTGTCTACAAGAACTCTGGTCTGGGCTCTATCCTCATAACCAGATCCTTGCCCCCATTCTTAAAGAGGATTATGATAGCAAGACCAGACTAGCTGTTTGGGAGCCTGCTGATTGCAATGAAATGTTTATCAAAACTTTTGTGAAAGCAATCCTCCTTGAAAAAGATAGGATGACAGCAATTGTGGCTTCTGAGCAGGTCTCAACAAGGGCAAGAAAACAAGCAAAACATTGAAGAGTACAATGAAGTGCACAAAGTAGACATGTAATGCATAATTATCAAAAGGTTGAGTTGTATAATTTTTGGTATAGCTGGCTCTATACAAACAAAAAAGAACATTGTCCATATGTGCATATGCAGAGGTTGCCAAATTATATATTATGAGCTATGGTCCATGCCTTTGGCAGGGGCCTGTGGCTCTTGCCAAGTCCCAGACCCAACCTCACTATGTTCAGTTAGGTCTTTGTATTTTGCCAACTCAATGTTGAGATCCAGACCCAACCTCACTACATTTCATTAAGTCTTTGTATTTTGTCAACTCAATGCTGAGATCCAGACCCAACCTCACTATGTTTTGTTGAGTCTTTGTATTTTGCCAACTCAATGCTAAGATCCTAACTCAACCTCAGTTTGTCCACTTGGGTCTTTCATGTTATGATAAGAGTTCCTCAATAAAGTAATCAAGATTGTCATATTAATAGAGCTTCCCCACTCATCTCTTTCACTATGCTGAGTTTGGTCTTCCTTTTTGAAATTAATGTGTTGATAGTCCTGTCATTGTCAATGTCAGTGAATGTAAGTCTTTACTATGATTTCAATTATATTTCACTCAGTCAAATGAACCTTCCTTTATAAGTATTTTATTATTTTTAACATAATGCTGAAATCCAGACCAAACCTCACTTCACTTGGTTAGGTTTTCAATATTCCAACTCTTCCAAGTGATTATCATTCAATAGATCATCTTTGATATACTTGAAAATTTAGAATCATTAATGAATCAAAGTCTCCACTGCCTTCTGTCCCCTTATTACTCATACACTTTGAAGAGCATGTTGGACAATTTTTGGACACTCAAATACACTAAAGAGAAAGAGATTAGGGAAAGTAGCCTGAGTAATGAGATATCTACAATCTCATTTATGGTATCACTAAGTAGTACTAATACTTAGCAATCAGACCTTTGACTTGATTCTTTATTGAAGTGGTGACAATGCTTTAATAATCCCTTTCCAATACTCTATCTAACCAAGATTTATTACACATCACTCATCTGTTTCCTTCAACTCAATATATCTGACATACAATCATCTGATCATAAACCATACACCTTCAAATCAGAAACCCTAAGTAGTGAGAAAGAAACCTCCTATTCCAGTCCCTTAACAGAGGACCATCAACTTTACACATTCTATATTAATACTGCCTTCTGAAGCTTTTTCCATCTCAAAGCAATCTTCAAAGCTCTCTTCACCAATGGTTCCATTAGCATAATAAATAATAAATAAACCCACCATCCTTTTCTAGAGGCTGTCATAAAGTAGTCAAATATCCATTGAGAGCAGGAAAAGTTGGAGATGATCAGCAATATGTTGACTCTAAGGTATAAGAACTGATTACTGTAAAACTATAAGAATACACACTTTCAAGTCTGAACACACACCTTGAAATCAGAAAGCCAGCATACAGCTATCAGCACTCCAGTCCAAGATATAGCCTCACTTTCTTTTATTAGGGATTTTACAATTCCACATTCCAAGTTAGAGGCTCTCAGCAATCAAATTCAAGGTCAGATTTATAGTCCAAATATACTGTATGTCATAACCTCTCAAAGCCCTTGAGGAACCATAGGTTGCCTAGGGATATACACAGGGCAACTATTCTCCTTTCTAAAGAATAAGTAGAAGCTTTCAAGAGTCAACTCACTTTGTTTGATTTTACAATTCAATATTAGTACCACATAACTCTAAGTTAGAGGCTATCAGCAATCAAAGTCAAGTCAGATTTATAGTCAAAACATACTGTATGTCAAAACCTCTCAAAGTCCTTCAGGAACCATAGTTGCCTAGTAGGGATATACACAGCACCACTATTCTCCTTTCTGAAGAATAAGTAGAAGCTTTTAAGAGTCAAAGAAACATCTTATACTACTTCTCTGGCCATTTTTGATCATGAATTCATTGTTCTGAACTTTCTTTGATAAGGAATACATGTATGGGACATGTTCCTTGAGGAAGTGCATTGAAAGTCAGTACATTTCACATAAGTAAGGCTGAAAATAGTTAAATATTTCCTGAAATATCAAATCATACATAGTCAAAGGATGGTTCATATCTATCAAAGATGTCTACTTTTTGTAAAAAATGCATCTGAAGAGCAGCAAAATAGCCAAGTCTGATTTTATTACTATAAAAGGATGTTGTCAGGTTCCGCTGACCTCGGGGGCTCAGCTGCACTGGGCGAGTCCTTACTAGGCAGGCGTGATCCCCTTGCACTGGTAACCAAACACTCGAAAATGTTCCGGGCACTGATGGTTTGTGCGGATGGTCAGTGGGATGTGATCCAGACAGATCTGAGGAGGTCTGGAGAAGTTGGATTGCAAGGAAACGAGACGGTCTTGGCGGGGTTCAGGCAGAAGACCGTATGGGAGACACGCGGAAGCGAAGGAATAGGCAGCTGTGTGATCAATGGGAGTGGAGCCGGGGTTTGATGGGAGATTATTTTGGGTTGATGGAGTCTGGGACTAAGCGAAGAGCAAGGTTCGGACCTGGCGAAGGAGTGTCAGGGTTCGTGATCGTAATTGCGGAGTTTGTGAGGTTGTTTAGGTTGATGAGGACTTGGGCACAATGGTCAGATGGAGTCACTGAGACAGCGTCAGATGAAATGGAATGGAGTCGATATGGAACAAGAGTAGATTCGAGTGGAGATACGAAACAATAACAAGAACGATAACGAAATGAAGACGAGACAAGACTGGGAGACTGAGATAAGACCGGGAGACTGAGAGTAAGGAGAATGAGACACAAAACACGAGACACAAAACACGGAAAGGAAACAATCAGACCATAGGTAACGTTAGGCAATATCAAGACTAGAGTACGAAGAGCTACTCGATGACTTATATACTGACTACTGGAGAACTTCAGGGTACGTCGGCTGCGGCGGCGGGGCTTGGCGGAGCTCAACAGAGTGGGCAGGTGTCAGTTGTGATTGAGGATTGGGCCATGCTGATATGTTGATGGGATCATTGGGGAATGCGGGTCGCCCCAAGGTTGTCATGATACTCCGGAATAAGTCGGAGGAACCAGGGTGTTGAGTTGATGATGGGTGGCAAAGATTGGGAACAGCGGGGGTGGTTTTCGGAGTTTGGGAGACCCAGGGTAAGTGTCAGTGGCTGTGGGGAAGGCACCAAAGTTGGCCAGGGGGCCATCAGAGTTAGCCAGGGAGGCGTCAGAGTTAGCCGAAATAGGCATGGGGCATGGGCGGAAGTTCAGCGGAGTGTTGGGGGTTTTTTGGGGGTTCGGGGGGTTGATAGACGATGTGCGGGGTTTCGGGGGATGGGTCGTGACAGATGTAGATTTTTGTCAGCATTTGTCAGCACAGACAAATTTAGTCAGCACAAACCAAAAGTCATCACATATAATACAGTGGCTCAAAAAACTGTCCCAATGTTGTATACTTTTTGAAAGATGACATTGGCATGAACAATTGGAAGTATTTAAAATTCTGGTTAAATCATGTAAAATACTATGGCATCATAGCTACAAACTGCATTTTAGTTTATACAATTCAAATCAAAACTGATGGAGTAATAGCCATTTTAAAATATTCACTCATTGGGACAGTTTTTTGAGCATCTCTAATTTTGGCATTTAGTACTTTGTATGTCTTCCATTTGCCTTAATAACTGCTTGAATCCTTCTAGGCATGCTTTCTATCAGTCTTTGGCATACCTCTGGTGGTATTCCATCCCACTCCTTTGCACCCCTCTCCCACAATTCATGGACACTATTGGGAGGTGTTTCATACTGCCTAAGCTGCTTCTTGAGGTACTCCCAGAGGTGTTAAATAGGATCAAGATCAGGGGATTGGGCTGGCCACCAGAGAACATCAAAGTTGTTGTCTTCAAACCACTTGTTAGCCCTCTTGGAGTTGTGTTTGTGGTCATTGTTCTGTCAAAAGTAGCAGGAACCCTCTTCCATCTCCAACTTTTTAAAGCTCTCCTTTGCTCCATCAACCAAAATTTCACAATACTGCTCTGCATTCATGATCCCTACCACCTCTACCAGCTTTCCTACTCCATTCCAACCTATACAGCTCCAGACCATGAGATTATTCCTTCCTCCATGTTTTACAGTAGATGTAGTGGTTTGGTTTGAAATGCCTTTTCTTATAGCTTCCACACATACTGCTTTCCATCTGACCCAATCCTGTTAATCTTTGTCTCATCTGTCCACAACACTCTTTTCCAGTCCTCCACAGTCCAGTTCTGATGCTCTTGAGTGTCACAACCCACTCCCAGACTTCTGGGCCTCTTCCCAAGCAACTTGCTTCTCTGGAGTCCTCACCAACACCATCTCAACTCACCCAACCTTTGCCCACCCATGGCACCCACCCCAGCTAACCCTGATGCTTTCTTGGCAAACCCCAATGGCCCCCTGGCAAACCCTGCTATGTTCTCATTTCCTTCCAAACTCTCAGCTATCTCTGATGCTTCTTAGGAACTCTGGCACTCACCACAGACCCCTGCTATTGTGTTACCATAGCTTATCCAACCACTGCAGAATATTCCATTGACCACAGTGCAGCCTGCACCCCCATCAGTTCTCATCAGTATATCCCTGCCATCAGACCCATAGTCCCCAGAGGAGTTCCAGTAGCTAGTATATAAGTTGTAGAGTAGCATCCATTACACTAGTCTGATATTGCCATTACTAGTCTGTTTACTTTCTGTGTCTGTTATGTTTCCCAGTCTTGTCTCTGTTTCTGTCTATCATTTCATTACCATCTCATATCATTGTCTCAATCTATTCATTCTTGTCTTGTCTGACTTGGTTTCCTTTATTGTTGCCTAAGTTCCTTTCAACTTTAACTCTGTTACCAACTCTGATCATACATTTACAACTCTAAAACATTTAATTAACTCTGGACCTCACCCTATGCTTGGCCCCAGAACCCATCAACATCAACTGATTCCCCATCAATCTCTGGCCCCACTCCCATCACTTGCATGGCCTTTGCTTGCCCCACATACTCAATACTTGCCTCTGGACTTGTACCTGAGTCTTCCCCAAGCCCAACCATCCTTCTCTCAGACTTCCCTGGACCACCCTGGACTTGCTTGGACTGCTCTCCTTAGCTTATCCTTGAAGCCCAACCCTCCTTGTCTCAGACTTCCCTGGACCACTCTGGACTTGCTTGGGCTGCTCTCCTTAGCTTACCCTTGCAAGTATCTGAAGTCTGGACCTCTCTAGAGTGCTAGTTATAAGTGCAGGACATTGAATCTGCCTAGTAAGGACTCACCCAGTCAAGCTGAGCTGCTGTGGTCAGTGGAACCTGACATTGAGCCCATTTAAGTCATAGTTGCCAATGTCTAGCTTTGAGCATAGGAACTTTTCTCTTTGTAGCAGACCAATACTCCTCCTCCTTCAACACATTCTGGACAGTCTGAGGAGAGACAGGGTTGGAAATGATGTTGTTGATAAAATTGGTGGCCTGAACAGCTGTATTAAGTCTCCCAGTTGAGATTTGTCAAACAATAGCCTGTTTATCACATGGAGTAAGCTCAGCTGGATGGCCTCCAGGATGGTTTTCCTTGTCCACCTCCAACTCTCTACCAATCCTTCCAATAGTAGACTTCCCTGGACCAGTTTCAGCCTCAATCTGATGCAGAGAATACCCTTGAGCAAGGAGAGAAGCAACAGTAGAGCATTGTGCAGGAGAAGTAGCTTTTATGATGGTGGTTGAAGATCAAGACATGGTTCAACCAACTTGAATCACTCCCAAATATAGCCAAACATGGTCACATGACTCTTCTGATATTCCCACATGCAACTTACTCTTTATTTCTGACTAAAATAGGGATAAATCTGCAAAATTAGAGATGCTCAAAAAAATGTTCCAATGAGTGAATATTTTAAAATGGCCATTACTCCATCAGTTTTGATTTGAATTACATAAAATGAAATACAATTTGTAGCTATGATGCCATAGTATTTTAGCTGATATAACCAGAAACTTAAATACTTCCAATCCTTCATGCCAATGTCATCTTCCAAAAAGTATAAAACATTGGGACAGTTTTTTGAGCCACTGTAGGTGCACAGCCACCTTCCCAGGAGTTGTCCAATATATTATAGATATTTGTCAAGTTAATTAATAACTTATGTTTATCAATAAGAAAAACTTTTCTTGTTTGACTGTGACTTCTACAACATCACCATCACCACTGTACTACAGCCCATGGACCTTCCATTTCTTAACCTTTCAGAGGATTCTTAGAGCCCCATTGCCATTGAGGGACTTGTTGCAAAGATAGTTGATAGATTTTCACTTCTTGGGCATAAATTTTTGGTTTGTGGCCAAACAGTATCTTGATAATGACTTTACAAGGAGAAAGTTCATTGGGCAACAAGGTCCTTCCTTTGTAATGAAATTCACCACCTCAGAAGTCTTCAGATCTGATCAGGTATCCTTTCCTTGTCCTGAATTCTTGCTTCCCTCTAGCTATTACACTGGCTATTATAATTATAAAAATAAATGCCACATGAATTTGACTACTCTTGCTGGGTATCCTTGTCCTTGAATTTTGCTCCCTTAGGCACATGATCTGGTCTGACCAAGTATATCCTTTTCTTGTTTTCAATTTTTGCTCCCTTCCGGCTATTACCACCAGTTACTCCTTTTCCTTAATTTTCACTCCTTCCAGCTAGTACACCAGCTATTCCTAGCTATCCTTGTCCTCAATTTTTGCTCCCTTCTGGCTGTTACCACCAGCTATTCCTTGTCCTCAATTTTTGCTCCCTTGTGACTATTACCACTGGCTATTTCTTATCCTCAATTTTTACTCCTTCTAGCTATTACCACTGGCTATTCATGGCTATTCCTTCTTGTCCTCAATTTTTACTCCTTCTGACTATTACTGCCAGTTATTCCTTGTCCCTCCATTTTTGCTCCTTCTGGCTATTCCTTGTCCTCAATTCTTGTCCTCAATTCTTACTCCTTCTGGCTATTACCACTGGCTATTCCTAACTATTCCTTCTTGTCATCAATTTCTGCTCCCTTCTGGCTATTACCATCAACTATATCTTGTCCTCAATTTTTACTCCTTCTAACTATTACTGCCAGCTATTCCTTGTCCCTCCATTTTTGCTCCTTCTGGCTATTCCTTGTCCTCAATTCTTGCTCATTCCAGCTATTACCACCAGCTAATTAATGGAAACAACATGTGAGCTCCTTTTGTTACCTTTTTTCCTTATTATTTGGTATGTTATTCTATACTATTCTTTTATTTTTGTTTTCTTTCCATTCTTGATTGTGGTGGTTCTATTTGGACTAGAGTACAGACAATATCTATTTTGTATTTCTCTCAGTACAGCTTTGTAATGTGTCCATGTTCATTACAACAAGTTAAATTTATGAAGGTAATTTTAAAACATGTTAACTTTCCATTATTTGAGATTGAATACTTAACAAAAACACTGGGTTGGTTCCATACATTTTCTTTCTGTTGACATGTGCTTACTGATCTGAAGCTCTTGTCAATGAGTGTAATGGACCTGAATACTGTCAGGTTCTGCTGGCCATGGGGGCTCAGCTTAACTGGTTGAGCCCTTACTAGGCAGATGTGATGTCCTGCACTTATAACCCAGCATTCTGGAAATGTCCAGACTTTAGATACTTGTGATGGTAAGCTAGAGGGACCAGTCCAAGCAAGTCTGGAGTGGTCCAGGGAAGTCTAAGACAAGGTACAAATAAGGGTTGGGCTTGGAGGATGCCCAGGTACAAGTCTGGAGGCAAGTAATGAGAGTGTGGGGCAAGCAGGGGTCACATGAGTGATGAGAGCAGAACCAGGGATTGATGGGGGATCAATCAGTGTTGATGGATTCTGAGGCCAAGTGTAGGGCAAGGTCCAGAGTTAGTTATGAATGTATGGGGTTATAATTATATGAACAGAGATATGCATAGAGTTTGTAATGGAGTTGGAGTTGAAAGGAATTCAGGCAACAATAAAAGAAACTGAAGCAGACAAGGCAAGACAGAGTCAAGATGGGACAGAAATGAGAACAAAAAGGATTGAATGAGATGCAAGACTAGAGACAGAAATAGAGACAAAGCTGGGAAATGTAACAAATACAAACATAAAAGAGAAGTATCAGCAATATCAAGACTACTGTAGCAGATATTACTATATGGCTTATATACTGACTACTGGAGCTCCTCCAGGGGTAGTGGGTCTGGCAGTGGGGCTTGCCAGAGCCATGCAAGGTCAACAGGTGTTGGTTCTGATCAGTTGGCAGACTGCAGTGATATACTGATTAGAACTGAGGAAACTGGAGGAAGCATGGGCTGCACTGGAGTCAATGGGATGTTCTGAAGTGGTTGGGAAGGCTGTGGTGACACATTAGTGGGGGTCTGCAGCATGTGCCAGAAATCCTGGGAAGCATTGGAGATAGCTGGGGGCTTGTAAGGGAATGGGAACATGACAGGATTTGCTGGGGGGCTATCAGGGTTTGCTGGGGAAGTGTCAAAGTTAGCCAGGACAGGTGCCATGGGTGAACAAAGGATAGGGTGAGTTGAGGGGGTGTTGGTGGGGACTCTGAGGCAGTGGGGTTGCTTGGGAAGGGGTCCAGAGGTCTGGGAGTGGGTCATGACAAATACTAGCAGCATTTTCAGTTTTCCTCTGCTCTGATTGATGACCTGGAACAATAGTTGCATGGCTACTACGTCTCCTATTCTAAATCTTTCTAGTTTGCATAATTCATACCTGGAACATACATTTATTTAATCTTGTTTTTTTTTCAGTTATATGAGATTTACCTATGTTTGCTTGCCATCTTTATGTAATTTTGCTCTGGAATACTGTGCTGAGTTGGCCTTTGGCAAACTTGCATTCAAAATAGTTTCATATCAACCCAGCACTCTTTATTGCATCTTCAAAATGTTGAGTCCTTGGTCCATTGAGCTTGACTGATTGTTTTATGTATTTTATGCATTTGTAATTGCTGACCTTGTAAGTTAGCTCTTTGTATCTGACATTTAACTGTCTTAACTGACCTCATACACATGTCCTTTTTAAGAGGGAGTAAATATTTGTCCATAATTACACCATATACAGTGAATATAAGCTCCTTGTCTGAAATCTCTCCATCCTCATGAATATACACTAATGTCCATGTCTGTTGGTTTGCAATCTCTATGATTCAGACCACAAAATGTGATTCCAAGTGAGTTGATCATTGTATGAAGAGTTGACATTAATACTGATCCAGTGTTAGGGAATAGACTTTGGCAAGAAGAAATTGATTATCATGTTGAGGAGTTGAAAAGAAGAGTGGATGAAAACAAGTCCAGGTTTAATAATGAACAACTAGGGGCCTTCAACAAAGTTATGGACTCTGTGGAGAACAATCTGGGCAAGATGATATTCATTCACAGTGCAGGTGGATGTGGCAAAACATTTGTTTGCAACACTTTGGCCTCTGCCATTTAGTCCAATGGAGATGTAGCATTATGTGTAGCATCATCTGGAATTGCTGCTTATTGCTGGAGGGTGGTAAAACTGCACATTCAAAATTCCTGCTCTGGATACATCCATTGCCAATAACAAGCAAGGGACTCAATTGTCTCAACTCTTACTCCAGACCAAAGATGTCATCTGAGATGAAGTCCTAATGCAATACAACAATGCCATTGACTCTGTGGATCAAGGGTTCAGAGACATCCTGAAAAAGGATGTTCTTTTTGGTGGTGTCACTGTGGTGTTTGAAGGAGATTTTCAGCAAACTCTCCCAGTTATCCAACAAGGACTGAGGCAGCAGATGATTGCTGCTTCACTCAAAAGAGGAAGACTTTGGTATCAGATTCAAGTCCACTACTTCATTCAAATATGAGACTGGATCAGACTCCTGATAGCATTGCTCATGCAGCTTGGTTATTGGTGGTTGGTGCTGCAAAAAATCTTGGGCCTGTAGAAACAGTACAACTTCTAGAAATTATGATCTGTGGATTGATCTCTTCCACATATCCTCATATTGATTGCCATCAGGATAATCAATTTTACATGGACTCTACCATTCTTTCTGGCAAGAACTCTGACATAGAGGATATCAACTCAGAAGTTCTGCAGAGATGTCCAGGAGAAGAGAAAATCTTGCAGAGTGCAGACTCTATTATATTTGATGATGGGAATCCTAATGGCCTTGGATTGTATACAATGGAATACCTTAACTCTCTCAGAGCCAGCAGTTTGCCTTTGGCTAAATTGGCTCTGAAGATTGGTGTTCCTGTCATGCTGCTCAGGAATCATGATACTACTAAAGGACTTTGCAATTGGACAAGAATGATTGTCACCCACATCAGCACTAGAGTTCTCAGATGTCAGATCATCAGTAAGGATGCCAAGTTTGCAGGATAAATTGTTTTCATTTCAAGAATCAACATGAATGTCTCTGAAGAGGATTTACCAATTCCATTGCACAGAAGACAATTCCCAGTTGAATTGGCCTTTGCTATGACAATCAACAAGTCTCAGGGTCAATCAGCTAAGCATGTTGAATTGGACATTCAATCAGGAGTTTTTGCACATGGCCAACTTTATGTTGCACTTTCTCAGTGAACATCAGGAGATCATATCAAAGTCATTTTGGACCCAGAAAACACATCAAGAAAGACTGCAAATATTGTCTATCAAGAAATCCTAAATGGTTTACAAATGTAAGGTGACTTTTGATGGATTCAAGCAAGCAATTGCTAACCTCTATGAGCTTCAGGACCTAATGTATATGGCCTGACAATGTAGTATAGGTATTCTTAATGGTTTACAAATGTAAGTGTGACAGTTTAAATAATTCCTTGGTTAGTACTAACTTTTATAATTTTCAGCATCTCTGATATATACTGGTGGACATTGTAGTATTTTGTTGATAATTTATATAGATACATGATTGGTTTATATATGAAATCTCAGTATATCAAATTGTAAGAGGGAAGCACCACTTAGTCAACAAAATACAAAGACCTAACCAAATGAAGTGAGGTTGGGTCTGGATCATTGAATCAATAAATTCAAAGACCTAACCAAACAAAGTGAAGTTGGGTCTGGATCTTAGCATTGAATTAACAGATACAAAGACCTAACCAAATGACATGAAATTGGGTCTGAAGCTTAGCATTGAATTAACAAATACAAAGACTTAACCAAACAAAGTGAGGTTGGGTCTGGATCTCAACATTGAGTTAGAATATCAAGGCCCTAACCAAACAAAGTGAGGTTGGATCTGGGACTTAGCAAGAGCCACAGGCCTGTGCTGAAGGCACAGACTGTAGCTTGTTTCTATAATATATGCAACAACTCCTGGGAAAGTGGGTCTGGATTTCAGCATTGAGTTAACAACAATACAAGGACCTAACCAAACAAAGTGAGATTAGGTCTGGATCTCAGCATTGAATTGATAAAACACAAGGACCTAATTGAATGAAGTGAGTTGGGTCTGGAGTCATATACTTACTTGTAGTAGTAGTCACTTCAAGTTTTACTCAGGCAACAGGAAATCCAGTGTCGCAAGTTTTCCAAACCCACTCAATTTGCCTGAACATGATATGGCTCTTGCTAGTAGTATGTTGCTGTAGTCCTCTAGCGGCTGCAGGGCAGTATTCCTTTCAAATCCATGGGTTGAGGCAACAGAAGATAAAACAATGAACGAACAACTCCCCATGTGAACAGGCTTGTCATTGTATCGTCGTCTACGACTTAGAAGTACTGAGACAAAACGGGTGTCGTAGCAACTCACACCCCGAGTTCTGACGTAGCGGCTTGCAATGGCAACATGTCGTGAGCTCTATGTGCCGCAACTTGAGAAGACAATGCGCTGTTTAGGGTTAGAAGATTATGAAGAAGATTGTGAAGTATCACTCTCGTTCTCGGCTATACCCATTACGACGAATTAAAACAGCATCACCACCCTTCCAATACATCCACGACAGTCGCATGATTTCTTTCCCGCGCAAGTTCGAGTGCTGTCTTTCCCACGATATTTTTCAACCTTGGATCTGCACCTTTCTCCAAAAGAAGCTGCACAGCATCAAGCTGGCCAGCTATTGCTGCCTGATGAAGCGCTGTTCCCATCCCCGTGTCATAATCCATGAGGTTGTTAGCATACTTCGGGCGCGGAATCTCATTAATTTCGACTCCCCTCGCGAGTAACAGTTCAATCATCTCCGTACGCCCAAAGCGCGCAGCAAACTTGAGAGCATTGGTGTTACTTATCTGTGCGCCGCCTATATCGATGAGCACCTCGACGCTTTCGGGAGACTCATTGATGACAGCGGTCTCAAGAGCGGAGTGCGACCCGTTGTTGTAGTTCAGATTTGGGTCTGCACCGTGTGCAAGAACCCATTTAATCATGGAGGGCGAGTTGAGGCATAGGGCGAGAAGATCGCCCATGTATCCTAAGCCAGTGTTAATGTCCCAGCCGGAGTCAAGGAAAGCTTGGAGGACGTCCACGTTATAATCGGGTTCGCAGGCAGAAATGAGAGCGTCGGTGTAAACTCTCGAATTAAGGCCTCGCGAAAGAAGAAGAGAGACGATGGGTCCAGAGCCGGTTTGGCTCGCGAGGTCAAGGAAGCCTATGTTGAGCGGAGTTGAAGAGAGACTGGACCACTCGTCAACGAGGATAGTTGTGCGTTCGAGATCGCCATTGCCAATAGCTTTGTTAATGTCATCAGTGAGCTGCGCCTCTGCCAAGAACATCAGAATTGAAAGACATTAGAGTTGAGTTACGATGACAGAAGGCTAACCTGTCTTGCTCATCGAAGGTATAGTTATCAATGTACTTGGCAACATGGCGCCCATCATGCCTATAAAAGTCTGAGACCCGTTACTCATTTCACAATGAGAACCGTAAGTATGAATGCGACCTGATAAGTGATCATCAGTCATCTTGTGTAGGTAAATATCACAATAGTAACAAGATACAGTGATGGAATCAGAGGGAGTCAGACAGATTCATCATCATCAAGATGCGGCGATAATCGGTGGTGACAACAGTGGATGCTATCGCCAGCGCCGCCTTTGTCACTTGAGCTTTAGAGTACATCATAATGGGGCAGCGGGTCATGACCCTGCCCCTGGGCCCCACCCCAACCTGCTGTTGCTTCTCACTGACTTCGACCGAATGGCGATGTAAGATAACGAATTATCGATCACCACGAATTTTTATATTTATTAAACGATTCTACTTGGACGCGTGTGATGACCGAAGACCTGATTTCTACTTTGACATGGCTCCTTGCTTTATCGTCTCTTTCAAAAATTGCAACACGAATTCTGGTGCCGGACTTTCTCGAGTCCTAACAAGGCGCAAATTTCGATCTGACATAAGTCTTGTCATCCGCCATCTTCACGGTTATACTAGTATAGGGCGGTACTTCGAAAAGAACTGTACGTGCACCTGTCGTTGGCGTTAAGGCTGAGGAGCTAGTGTTCTCTCATACTTCCTGTATTGATATCATCACTAATTTTCTCTATCTAACTCCAATCTTACTTAGGTATCTGGACATGACATGTTTCAATTTACCCTCGCGTTTTGGAGGAGCAACAACCTCCGATTCTGTACTGAATGCCGAACCTGAAGAACTTGGAAATAGAGTAGGGTACTCCGTTGCAAGGGTAGTATTGGGCCTGAATGTTGGGGAAAGCATGTTTGAACCTATAAACGAAAAAATTGTCGTAAATTAACGCCGCTCGTGTGAGTGCTGCTTGACAACATACCTTCTGGTCTCAGCCTGTTCACACGTCCTTCAACTGCTTGTTTAATCATTATTTCAATGTTCGAAGTCTGCGAATTCTTTGAAAGGCCGGGTTGATGTGCATCAAACTCTTCAGAAGTCCCCTCGATAGATAGCACAGGTATTCTGTCAAGGACGTCTCCTTCCATTACTGCAGAAGTGGACCCTTCAAATGTCTCCAAATCCACTGTCATTGACACCCGATGCAAGAAATTCAGGTTCGCCGGAAGTGGTAAGTTATTTACGCGGAACTTTGTCAGGAATCGTTTTTCGAATGACCAGAAGGAGAGTACTTCGACCTCAATCTTTGGAAGGGTCAAGGGCGGCGCATCATCAAGCCCGAGTATCAACATCGGTCGTGTCTCAAAATCCTCGGTTGTGACTGGTCGGAATCCTCCGATTAGATTGCGTGTGTATTTCCATAGCATGCTTTCATTGTCTTTTGTCATGCCATAGACTCGGTCTGGTCTCCGAGAGCTAATTACCCATGGTTGTTGTGTTCTTTTTGTGCCCTTTATCAAACCAATTTCATCGTCGAAAGGTAGGGTACGGTTCACAGAACGTGACAGTAGAGTGGATCCTGTCTCTTTCCGATATGTACTGTCATCTTCTGCATGTATGATTCCGGGTGACCAATCGATGATGTTGGTACGACATGAAGATGCGGAGATGTAGACCTGACACTGGCTCAGGGTATAACGATTCGGTTTAGAATTTATATGAAGTCTTTGCACGTCAACTGCCAGTGATGGACCAGGCCAAACTTTTGGATCACACTTGTGAGCCTGATGACCAGATTGAACAAATCATGGGTAGAGATTCGGAGTTGTAGCTCACCACTGCTCTAATACGGCAAGTGATGTCAAATCTTTCTCCGCCATCTATGCTGGAAATGATAGAAGAAAACGGAATCCGTATCGATCCGTAACTACTATCACCATCCATGTTTTCACGCCGTTCGTCGCCATCATCGTGATCACCGCCTTCATCCTTATCGCTACTGCCATCAGTTCTCCTTTTCCTGTTCGAGATATGATCTTCATTCCTGTTCCTGTCTCCACCATTTCCGTCTCTGCCACCGCTACCATCATTACTCTGATGTGATCCCCCAGGGTAGTCCATATGATACACTCCGTCGCCCTTCCAGCTATAACCCCCGTTTCGAGGACCATGCTGCAAGAGATGACGATGATTGATTCCGGCCAAACCGGAGTGGAGACCTGGATCAAAAGCATCGATCCCTGCCTCTTGTGCCAAGTTATCCGAAGGGGTTATGACAATTCCTGTGAAGGGGCGTGCTATGTCTTCTAACGAGGCACGTAACTGATCAGAGATTTCAGAATCGAGGACAATATAGATCTCTTGTTCTGGTTCTTGAGATTCAATTGTCTCGGGGTTGAATCCAGAATGTAGAGAATAAGTTCCTGTATACCCTGCATCTGCGAGCGTTTCATGTAAGTTGTTGCTTTGGTGAATGGCATATAGGAAAGCTATGTCAGGAGTTGTATACTGCGTAGAAATACTTGGTTGCGATGCCTGCCGGTGTTCAGATTTGATTGGTGGGCGGATGTGGTATTTTCCAGATCGAGATGGATCATACAGAAAATCGTAAAAAAAAGGGTGAGTAGGACGGTGTCCATAGCCACGACCAAGGTATTGAGATATCATTAGGGATTGTAGTCCGCGAAACGTCAACGAGACTTGACCGGGGTCAATACCAAAAACGTCCGTAATTGCATCATCAGGTATCCCAGCTGATACAGCTCGTAAAATCTCTTTAAGAACGGTTGACCGCGGCCTGCCAGAACTTGAAACGGCAGAAGACTCAGAATCAATGTTTTTACACTGTTGCCAGAATCGACGACACCAGTGATTCAGAGGAAATACCTTTATTCGGAGAGGGTTGGCTGGTATGTCACGTATTCGTGAAAGGATGTGGTAGTAAAGCTTGTCGAGGGCCTCAAATGGATTGTATCGGGACGAACGTTCATGTAGAAAGATATTGAGTCGCTCAACGGGTGAGAAATCTGGTTGGTCAATAAAATTGACCAATGTAGTGGCATAGATAAAATATCCGGCCGATCTTTCGACCAGAGTTTCCAAATCGGGTTGTGTAGGCCATGGTGTATATATATTTGACATCCATACCTCATGTTCTGGAGAAGATCTGATACGATCAAATTCATGCTCAAGATAGCAGCGCACATCCTCGATGGACTGCGAATCGCCACCGGATAGTTCAATCGACTTGGCAGAGAAGCGAGACAAGAATGACTTTTCAAAGCTAGCTCGAATCAAATGGTCAGGTCGACTTAGAATGAGGAACCGAAGAGGAACATTGCGGTTGCTAACAAGTCGCTGAACTTGATACAATATTTCAGACTTGTTGGTGTTTGGGTCTGCACATTCATCTATGCCATCGACTATCACCAATGAAGGAAATGATCGTTCCGTCACTTCAATAGATTGGAATGGGGTGATAAGCAATGCCTCCACCTGAGTAGAAACTGCCCGATTGACAAGGGATGGATCGTTGCTGAAAGCCGTCAAGATAGGAGCACGCATTCGTGGAATAGAGACAGCTAATTGGTATGCAACAGTGATAAAAAGCTTGTCGATAGAGTTCCCCTCGGGACGGTCACAAGAGAAAAAGAAGCTGGCAGCAAGGAGTTTTTCGCGGGCACAATCTTCTGCAATGGTCTGTGCAATAGCAGATTTACCCACACCCGCAGGTCCATATACCCAAAGAACTGGTTTAGTGTATTCCCGATTGATCCACTCCTTGATCTGCTTGAGTATAGCTTGGCATGTCCTGGGGCCACATTTTGGCGGTGGATAGCGCTCTCTTGAATCAAAAGCTGTGCTAGATGATGCAATGTCTAGCAGAGCCTTCATTCGCAGATCATCTAATCCTTGGTCAGCAAAGTCGATCAAGCCAGGGAAAAAATTCCGCTACCCAATGGAGTCGATAGTGGATAAATCGCTGTATCACGGCGAGCAATAGGCTGATCGTTTCGATTGATCGGAGGAACTACTATCCAATCGGAGTCTGGAGAAGATAGAAACTGACAGCCCAACGTATTAGTGGATGTGGTTTGCTCGTGGTTCACGGGGTCCTCGTGGTGGGAGCTTCGCAAAGAAGACACAGAGTTGCTGTGCAAATCCTGAGAGTGAAAGCTCCGTGACCTGCTCATTTCGAGAGGCGGGATGAGTGATTTTGATGGTTCATACCCAGCTGACAGATACCATGGCGGGGGGTCGATATTGGCGGGTGACTGGGTCCTGCGTGGCGAGGCTGATATGACTGGCGCCAAGACGCGACGCTTCAGTGATTGGGGCGGTAGTGGCGTTGGGGAGAGCGGCGTTTCAATCCCATGCACCAAATGCTGGGGTGTGGAGACAGCCACAGAGGATGTGAGAGAGCGCGGGGAGGTAGTAATCCTAAGGGGAGCGATAGGTGTTTTCGGAAGACTGGTCGCAGGTGGCATAGGTAACGGCCGCCTGAATTGGTATTCCTCAACCACCTCAAGAGTAGGCAACAATAAATTGTTTACAGGCGAACTCGCTCTGTTCAATCTCGAAGGCGGAGCAGGGAGAGGTCTTTTTAAATTGCCGGTCTTCTTATTGTCCACGGCAGATATCGCTTGAGCGTCAGGTAAACACATTGGGTTGATTAATAATAACGATATACTCACTCTCAAGTCGTTTATATTTCATTTGGTGAATACCTTGAGAATTTTGGAAAACATTAACATACTTCGAATTATCGGACTCGGACTCATAGGTCATCGAAGACGTCAAGATAGAAGTGTGGGAGAGAGAGGCGCGCAACGAGAGAATACGGCATATATATCAACATGATCGAGCAATTGTGGGTATACCGGTGACTGTTTTCTCTACATACGGAGACAGGCTGTTGAGGACCGGTCAGGAGAAACCGAGGGCTTCGGAGTCCTATGATCCAAAGGACAAAGAATAAGCTTCGGAATGATCCGGCCTTACACCTTCTCCGGCCTCTTCCCAAGACTGACCGGCCCGCAGGCACAACTTGTTGAACGGATCCTATTGTCACGTGTACCTTTCTTCACCATCAGTTGTCCGCTAGTCTCTAGCCATGTCTCTTTGTAAAAGGTCTCCATCACCACTCACCGAAAATATCTTCAGTACTCCAGGTCCCTCCATGCACACACCTGTCAACACATGGCCAGCACAATTTGGCCTAACATATTGTATGCCTTTTCGTTTCCCTCTCCCGTCTTTTTACTCGAATTTTCACCGCAGCATGTCGCATTCAAACGTTTTTGATGACACACCTGCATCCTACGCCTTCCCTTCTCATCTTTCACGTGCCTTATTCAAACGCATATACATACACGTGGATCACGTCTGACGCTCTATTCACTACTTATGGATGGTCTATAAAGGGTACCTAGGAAGGGGATCTCAAGGGTGAGTGTTCGAGCTTACGAGTGCGGCGAGTTGTCATCCGCAGACTCCGTTGACCTCTTTGATTCGCGTCTACCTGTAGTGGTTGGCCTACTTTCCATGCATGTCGCGGCTGGTTGATTCGTGGTCAGGCATCTTGGCTGACGTTGGGTGAGCGGATGTGTATCAAACGGGACTTCCTTCGCTAGTGAGTTACATGCTTGACTCGTATCTTCCTCTCACAGCTGTATGATTATACATGAGCTTCCACCATAACAGAACGAATCGTCAAACTAACTAATCGGTGTTATGTCCCGTCTTTCCCTGATCATCCAAAATTCCAACATCTGCTCCATCTTTGCAGGCATCTCGAGATGGGGCGTTTACCATATGTCTACAGGTGCAACAAACTTGGGTTATCTGATGAATTGAAACCTTGGTCACAAATCTCCCTTACTAGAAGAGGAGGGAAGCGAAGTATAGGAGATCTCAACAGCAGAGAAAAATGTGAGCCTGTCGGCAGGAGTTCTGTTGGGTCAACTTCCACAATAAAAATGACCTATCTCAATGTTTACTTGCTCTGAGTCCATCGATACGTTCTTCCTTCCCTTGACAATTTTACAGTGACGTCAAGGCGCAAGGTCATTCGAGTTTCTTCAAGTCAGCTACCAATGCGATGTCAGATGGATGTGATACTACGTTCGAAAGATGCGGAGATGGCGACCTGGCAGAGATTGTAATGACTCGATTTTGATTAAACGCACCCTGCCAGTGACAGAGACCCCCAATATATATATATATATATCATCAGAATCTGCCGGTTAACTTGTACTAGGATACCATGAGGTTGTTTTCGTCTTTGCATATCTTAGAAGGCCTAAAAGCAGTCATCTTGCCCGGTTGGTTTACTATATCCCAACTCCACGCATCTCCCTCCCAGTGTGACCGATATCTTAAACACCAGCACATGTGAGAAGAATGGTCTACTCTGAATCCTGAGCATTACTCCGAAGGGACGCGCTGTGTCAGAGGCAGAGGACTTTGTGACAAAATGACCTATGAAATCCGAAAGCCATGCCAGTAATTCAGAGGAGGATTTTTGCAAGGCAGTGACAAAGTACAAGCATAATTGAAAATATTGGCATGAAGTCCCATGCCGGGAGTGGTGTTGACAACGATTCAACATACCAGCCTTGTCGAACCATGCTCTTCCAGGCTGATTGAACTCATTCGCGGACACAGCTGACCGTGAAACCGCCGATGGGCATTCAGGAGGTTTAGGTCGGTCTCTCACTACTCGTGGGACTGCCATGCGACGGATGAACGGGCTACATCCACACGATGTTCCATTGTCCATATGTAGTCGCGGGCAAATACGGACCGTACAGTAGAAACCTTACCATCAAATGACAGGCAAACTTGCGGTCGATGGCTTGGAAGAACTCAGTAATTTGAAATCTCACGAGAAGGTGTCCTGCGGGTGATTCCGACATCAAAGTGACACGGGGAGATACATAAGTACCCTTTCTGATTAAGAAAACCTGAGCAGAACACATAGACATTTTGGGTTCAATGGTTCAAGAATGTCGGGCGCTGAACAAAGCGAAACTAGTCAGTGGCCACCACATCAAGATATCTAGACGCGCACTTGCGTAGGGGGGAGGGTCGATTGGTCCTACTCGAACCCATCAATGAACCTTATTTTTGAAGGATCTTGACAGGTGTCCTGGTTCCTGTCAAACACGAAGTGTAAACAACCACTGGGAATAATAACAACAAATACACCAACATGAGCAACATTGCGTGCTGGTTTAACGCCAAGGTTCGGTTTGGGGTTCGCTTAGTGTTAGCCTAGAGGTTTTTGTGTTGCAATGCTTAGGATTCCACGCTTCAGTTCAATCAAGGGCAACGAAGGTGGACCGCCTGTTAAGTTTCAGTTTGATTTTTATTGGAACGACAGAAAGATAAACAAGCCGTCCTACGCTGACAGTAAGTGTCAAAATGTTGGTTGATCTGATCATTGATGGGATCGAGTTGATCCAATCGACATTGATATGAAAAGGTGTGTTATCCCCTTTTGGCACTAGCATACAGTCGTCCCTACACAGCCCTGTCGGTAGATTCCGATGGGTTCTTAATGTAAGGCGTATGTCACCTTCGACTACTTTCTTCTCCTTTGTTGCCTGCCATAATGCTGACCAGAAGGCCTACAAAGGCCATTTTCGCATCTATTCTCTCCCTGGTCTTGTCTCCCTCACGCTTGGTCACGATCTGAAATTACCACCTGAAATTGTCAAGTTGCGACGCACTTGGAATTACGCGCGACTTTTACTCACTGTCTCAAACCCTCTCAAATGACATGTGTGGTTCGTTGTTATTCGAATTATCTATTTACATCCTGGGTTCTGGTGGCTAAATCTTTATTTTTGTAGAGCTCGAAGATGTCTTTTTCTACCCTTTTCTGTAATGTTTGCAAAGTTGGCAAATTTTACTCGTTTCTCGTAACTGTCTTCAACGTTTCCCTCGACCTTTCGCCTCGCCGAGTACTACGGAAATCATCACGTGTAAATTGCCGCCGACAGATGCGCTCTCACCTTCGTGCCCTCACTGTTGGATACGACGCCGACAGTTACTAGACAGATAATCGTCACGAAAGTTTCCACACGCTGTAGTAATGGCTTTCCCCGCTGGCCGTTCTAGCTCTCCGACGATGGTCAAGCCAAGAAGGGCGGTATCATGTGCGTATTACTGTTTTCGATATTTGCTTGTAGCATTCCTGGGTCATACTTACCGCATAACCTCTTTGCTAGCCTCAAACGGGTACAATGGTACTTCGGAACATGCAATTGCGGACTTCGAACCCGTGATGAATCAAGGTGCTTCTCAGCTTGTTGCGGATACGAAGTATGGTTTTCCATGGGCGCTCTTCTCTCGTTCATGCTTGCTCATCGATCGGAACCTTCCAGGCGTAGAGGCATTATCGCACGGTGGTTCAAGAACTTGAAGAAGGTATTGAGCATCAGAAACAGGAGGCAGCCAGCAGACACAACCGAGGCTCGTTTTGCATTCTGCTCTGTGATCTGGCTTCGTTCGAATCTTATATCCGGCTTTTGTATGTGTAGGTCAACAAAGACAAGAAACGCAGGAACGGGATGTATACTCTCCTATATGGTGCTCGCGTCAACCGCGATGCTTTCTACTCTTACAGGGAGCATCAATGATTTTATCTGAAGAGTCTCGTGGAATATATCTTGCTTAAATAACGTCTTTGTATCTATATGTTATTCATCTATGTTCTGTATTGATCATTCAGCTATTCCATTGCTTTTGCCGTTGTTGGGAAGGAACACTAGTACCGTCATGACGCTACTACTAACGAAAAGTCAATGCAAGAGCTCTCAGACTCAAACACACAATTCTTGTCAGCTTTCAAAATTGGATGAAACGTTTTTGTCCATGAGTTTTAGTATCATCAAAAGGAATCGTCACATTTGAACTTTGAGCTATTGAACAGAACCGGAACACACCCAAGCGTTCCAAACTTGAAGGTGTCTTCAGTGTCAAGCTATGCTCCCAGCTCGAAGAATTGTGACCAGGAATACGTACTAGAAAACGAATTTTATGCCGCCCCTCCGGGGAACGATCTCCTGGAGAATTTCGATATGAAGCTCGAAAGCAAGAGTCAATGGGTATGATTAGTGGCAATAAGTATTCAAGAATCAAAATCATAAGTGGATCAATAAGAAAATACTTTGCGTTCTTTAGCGATTCAGATTTGGAAGCTGCAATTTCTTTCGGGATATTTACGATGTTTGAATTCACTGTATGTTAAGATCTGAAACAACATTACCTGTGGGACTTTCTTTCAGGAACAAATGCAGAGAATAGATGGGGAGCGAGCATATGGATGAGATAAATAGGTCTACGTGAACTTCATGCGACTTCTGACGACTGATCAGCGAAGCTCTGGGCGAAGAAATTTTCGAGACGAATGTCCTGCAAATAAGAGAAAAAAATCCTCGGACGACTCATCCACGTCTTGAAGACTTTGACTGACCAAAAATCTCACTATGAAACCTAACCTCCGTAAGCAGCGGCTGACAGTATAGAGGTAGAAAATGTTCATATTTCTAACTACCTTTCGTCGTCAATATCATAAAATCGAAATTATTCATCATCATAGATGATGTTCAAGCCATGTTTTGCCTTGTAGGCCTCAAAAGAGGTATTACCAAGTAACGGGGCCTCCCCTTCTTTATGATATGAAGACCAATTGGCACAGATGAATTCCCACATTTTCACTGCATGATTCCACTGTTCTTCCACCGGAGTATCCATGCCAAAAGTCCTTCGTTTATGTTGAAAAATGCTTTCAAGAGAGTCGACTTGATCGTAATCTACATCATACCCATACCAGTGGAACCGAACTTTCATACATCAGCTAGTTCGCTCATCGTAAATGTTGTACGAGACTTACGAGGTGCCACGCGGCGACGTAAACTTCTGTAAAAGTCGCGTAGTTCCCCGCACTTCAAAGTATCGGCATCCAAATCAAAGAGCCGAGTAGGAAGCTCAAACTCCTTTTCTGGACAATCGTGTTCGTGTGCTTCGGAGAAATCCTTAACGAACGGTCTACCATCAAGACATGTTATATTTCTATCGAGGCCGATAAGATTATGCCTGACACCGCTCTTATGAATATCAAGGAGGAGCTTGAAGGCCTTCAAGCTTAAAAGAAACGATTGTGTAAGGATCTCAACTCCAGGCAAATACACCCACCTGAAATCTGAGATACCCGCACCCGTTGACCATTGCAGATTCTCGCCTGAGCCATAATACTGATAAATGATACAGGCAGCATCAACAGGTTTCTCGAGCTTTGCTACTTTCCAAGTAAGCTTGGTTTCATAGAATCCATAAATTCTCGGGATTTCGAGGGACTTGTTGCAAAGACGATCTTGATAGATTTTCGTTTCATGAATGTACCTCTGGAGCTTCTGGGCATAAATTGTTGGTTTGTGGCCAAACAGTATCTTAACGATGACTTCACGAGGGGGAGGTTCGTTGGGCAACAAGGTCCTTCCTTTGTAATGGAATTCACCACCTCGAAAGTCTTCATACAGCAATTCAGTTACATCCACGACAGCGACAGTCCCTGCTGGTTCGATTTGGACGGAGCTGCTCTGATGAAAGATAACCTGATTTGAAGCTATTGCTTCCAAAAAGCGAGACAGGACATCGGAAGAAAATTCGAGGGAAAGGGACATCGGCCGAGAAAGTAACGGTTTTGGAAATATTCGAATCTATCTATCTTCTGGTGACGACAGACGTGGGAAAGTGGCTGTGCCTATATGCGACGACTTTTTTTGTGCTGAAGTAAGCGGGGATATACCGGCAAAAGCCAACAATTGAAACACGGGTAGCGGGGCAAGCCAAACACATGTGGCGGGCCAATCGAAATGGAGGTTGCCGGTCGGCTGCGGGTTGTCACGACAATTGGGGCAAAATTTTGGGCAAAATTTTGAGCAAATCAATTGGGCAAATCTATCTTCCTGTCGTTGCTCTTGTGTTGAGAAAGATGCCTCGTTATTTGATGTAAATAAGGTTAAATAGATATATTTAAATTCCTAATAGGTAGATATAGGAGGATGTGCCACCATGTAGTATAGTCTCAAAGAATCAGGCAAGCTACTCAGTCATCCAGACTGCCTTGCGAGCATGAGCAAGAAGGAGCAACTAGAAAAGACTGGAATATTGTACCAGGCAAAGTGTTGTCTTCTGGGGGAGAGAAAAGGGGACTGTGCAGTGAGATTTTAAAGGTTGGGAATAAACACTAGCTGTTTAGTAAGATTTGGACTAAAGATTGAAAGGTTGGGAATACATACTCACTAGATTACATGGGAAGGTGGCTTGGCATTTTTGAAAAGTCCACAGGATTGAAATGTTGATGCTTTTTAAAGAGCCAATGTACATGTGATCCTGGGAGGATGGTCAACATGATCATGGGTCTGCAATCACATGGTCACAGGAGGTTTATACATGTGATCATGACTTTTTTGGCTGGTTTTTTGGGTAAAAATGTTGATGCTTTTTCAATGGGTGAAGCAAACATACACATGATCCTGGGGGAAGGATGCATTCAAATGCTTTGCCATGTCAACACTTTCCCTGCAGTTAACCACCTAAATCATCAAGTATCAAAAGTGAAACTTAACAACTGCAGGATGACATGGATGACATGGTCCTTTGGAACTTAATGATTCAGGTCCTAACTGCAGGAGTATTCAAAGAAGATGAAAAGTGTTGACATGGCAAAGGATTGGAGAAAGTGTTGACATGGTCTTCTGAAACTTAATGATTCAGGTCTTAACTGCAGGAGTATTCAAAGAAGATAAAAAGTGTTGACATGGCAAAGGATTGGAGAAAGTGTTGACATGGTCTTTTGGAACTTAATAATCCAGGTCTTGACTGCAGGAGTATTCAAAAAAGATGAAAAGTGTTGACATGGCAAAGGACTGGGGAAAGTGTTGACATGGCAAAGGAGTGGAGAAAGTGTTGACATGGCAAAGCATTGGGGCCAATGTTATTTGTAAGTTGTCCAAGCATGGCATGTGCCATTTTTCAATTTTACTGCAAGATTTATGTAGCCTCAGGCATGTGTCATTTTTTAAATTTTCCCCAAGTTAGATCCCCACTTCTTCTATTGTTTTTGTGTATTTGCAATCTCATACTTTCCCCACTGACAAACTAAAAAGAATCAACCAAAGTCCTAGAATGTCTTGTAAGTCAGTAGTGAAATTTTTAACCCCTTCAATACCATGCTCACTCACATGTTTGAACAGCTCCTCTCCAGTAGAACTAAACCTTGGTGATAAAGTGAAAAGATGAGGATTGAACAAAGTCATAGGGT
Source organism: Termitomyces sp. T153 (assembly GCA_018296165.2). Classification (NCBI taxonomy): domain Eukaryota; kingdom Fungi; phylum Basidiomycota; class Agaricomycetes; order Agaricales; family Lyophyllaceae; genus Termitomyces; species Termitomyces sp. T153. The sequence continues at coordinate 256,250 of JACKQL020000021.1, read as the reverse complement.
GTCTCATAAGTCAGTAGTGAAATCTTCAACCCCCTCAATTCCATGCTCACTCACACTGTTTGAACAGCCCTTCTCCAGTAGAACTATTTTTGATTCTAGTTCCAGCCAAAGAGGTTCTAATGATGCAAAGATTCAACAGCTACCGATTCTTCTTTGTATTCAACATTCCAGCCTAGGCATATATACATTTGTACTTATTATTACCTGGCAATATATAAAATTTTGAGCAGCAGGCAAATTCTTCATCCTGTCTCCACTTCTTTTGTAGGGCAAATCCTTTGTCCTGTCTCCACTTCTTTTCTATTGCCTGCTTGTTGTTGACATGTGATGGGCCAGATGAGTTTACAATCATGGGTGATATGTGTAAACAATGGTATACCATATGTGTATTATTTGTATACTATATAATGTATATATGAGTAAGCCTGACTAATGTTGACAAATTCTTACATATTGCCTTTTAAGGGTGAACATGATACAAGTTGCCTGTTTTTGGCCCTTTGAATATGTTTTTCTGAAAAAAAAAATTACAGTAGACAAGTTGAATAAATATATAACATCATTTGACAATGTATAAAAGGTGCCAGATAGTCTGCAGGAATGAAAAAGTCCAAATGCAATTTAGTAGATGCTGTTTTTCACACCTTGCATGTTTTTTGACACAACATGACCAAACAATGGGCATTTCTAAAGGTTGTGGAAAGGAGGTCACATGACAAAGTATGTTTGGTCACATCTATTGATTGATTGATGTTGACTAACAAGCTTATTAGTAAATCCTTAATCACACTGAGCTATTGATATATTGAATATCTCATCATGCAAGTTAACTTTAATGGTTTTTGACTATTAAAATGCTTAACAATTGATGTTTCAGGCAACCACCTACTACTCCTGAAAGCCAAAGGCAACAAGCTAGGATTCAAAGGAGACTTGAATAGTTACAAATGACAGATCCTGATGATTGTTGTGCAAATAGAAACAATAGATCTTTGGAACAGATCAATACTGTGATTGTCCCACCACTTCAATTGGGGCCTGGAGGTATGGGATCTGGGGTTTCAATCAATCTATGGGATCTGGGGATATATGATCTAGGGGATTGAGGCTTAACCACCAATCAATAGCCACCACTTCTGGCTCTTCATGAAGACCTATCAGACAGCTAGCACCTGCTGATGATCCATTTTCTATGGTCATTCCTGAAACTGTTTTACCTGAAGGATGGAATGCTCCTTTACAGAATTCCTTACCTAGATTGGTGCCATCTCTGCCTGCTTCCATATATAAAAGAGTCAATAGACTCAATCAGCCTATTGCAATTATGCTGAAACTCATCTGCCTGAAGAATGAAATGCCCCTTTAGAGAATGCCTAGAATGGTGCCACCTCTGCCTATATATGGAGCAGTCAATAGGCTGGGATCAGTCAATCAGCCTACCATTGCTCAAGCTACTATGGATATTCCTGAAACCCATCTGCCTGAAGGATGGGATGCATCTTTACAGAATCCTTTACCCAGATTGGTGCCCCCTCCACCTGCTCTTATACATGGAAGAGTTATAAAAGTTTCTGTACCAGAACTCATGCCCATGATGATACCACCTCCTCCTCCCACACTAGCTCTATTTCAAGAGAAACAAAGGCTGAAACAGAGGAAACAGGAGCAAGCACTAGCAGCCTTGCAAGAGCAACAAAGGCTGAGACATATTGCTCTGGCTGAAGAGCAAAAGAGGCAACAACAAGAGACATATTGCTCTGGCTGAAGAGCAAAAGAGGCAACAACAAGAGACACTAGCAGTGTTGCAAGAGCAACAAAGGCTGAGACAAGATCAGGAGAGGCAACAGGCATTGGCTATTCTGAGCCAGGAAAGGTTGAGGGAGGAAGAAGAGGTCAGTCAAAGACAACTTGAAAATGCTATTTGGACTAACAAAGTCTAACAGCATATTGATCTGAATCCTGAACCTTTGAATGCAGCTATGGCTCAAAGGATCTTTCAAGGCTGGCAACAGCAACAAGAAGCTGATCTGGAAGAGGATTTCAATGATTTAGGTCCTCAGAATGATATACCTTCTGAGGATGACTTGGAATATGTTGATCCTGCTGGACATCAACCAGCAGAGCAATGGATCCTCCCCTTGATGTGCCATTGGGTCCTCAGGATAATATACCTTCTGATGATGACTTGGAATATGTTGATCCTGTTCAACAGAGACCTGCAGAAGACTTGGACCCTGCTCACCAAACCATCCAGCAGGACTACAAAATCCTGCTGAACAGCCTCCTCTTGAGCTTTCTATTCCACCACAGCTGGGCCCTATTCAGCCTATTCCAAGAGGAAGGCAACCTTACTTGATTGAATACCCTCCACACTATCTTGGTCCTATGACTGTCATATGTCCACACTGCCAGGCTCTACAATTTTGATGCTGAAAAGCTCACCAAGTCTACCATTTATAATCCAAAGTTTGGCATGTGCTGCTTACAAGGCCAAGTGAATTTACCAAGACTTCAAGATGCTCCAGCAGATTTACTGAACCTGCTCCATGGGCATCATTGTCTCTCTAACACTTTTAAAACATCAATCCATCAATACAATGCAGCCTTTGCATTCACATCTCTGGGAGTTACTATTAACCATGCTATTACCAATGCACCTGGACCATATAGCTTTAGGATCAATGGAGAACTACATCATTGACAGTTGCCTTGCTTCCTATAGAAGGCAATCTGCCTGTATATGCACAGCTCTACTTTTACAATCACAATCAGCAATTGGCCTTTTGTCAACAGAACAATCCCAGGCTTGATTCTCAGATAATGGCCTCTTTGCAGGATATGCTTGCTAGAGTCAATCCCTTGATTGGCTTATACAAGCTGGCCAGGCAGATCATAGGAGAATTCTAGAAGGCCAACTACAAAGGCTTTCTGTAAAGCTTACAGCTGATTTTGGAGATCCTTGATGCTATAATTGTCATGACCCACTCCCACACCTCTGGACCTTTGCCAGGACACCCTGCCTCCCCAGAGCCCTTTCCAACATTCCCTCCAACTTACCCCAACCTTTGTTGACCCATGGTGCCTGCTCTGGCTAACTCCAATGCTTCCTTGGCAAACTCTAGTGACTCCCTGGCAAACCCCAGCACATCCCCTGTGGGCGTCCTCAGCTCCCCCTCTTGCTTATAAGGCCCCTGAGCCTCTCTAACACTTTACCTGGCACAGACATACATCACTCAACCACCCTGCAACCTACACAACCCCTCTGGAGTCCTCCAACAACTATGGGATGGACCATGTTCCCATCAGAGTATCACTATGGCCCACCCTCCAATCAGAGCCAACACCCATGCAGCTCCAACAAACCCTACCAAGATGCCCCCAACCCCCAGACCCAGAGAAGGTCCAGTAGTCAGTATATAAAGGCATAGAGTAGCATTTGTTACCTTAGTCTTGATATTACATTAGTTGATTACTTGTGTCTTGTTTTCTCTCTGTGTCATCTCTGTTTCTATTTTTCAGTCTCAAATCTATCTCTTTCCTCAGTTCTGTCTTGTCTTGTCTTTGTCTCACTTTGACTGTCTCTGTTTTCTCTAACATTTCTAAGTTCCATTCACCTCTGATGTCATTACAAACTCCATGCACATGCTACAAACCCTCAAACCTTCTTACAACAACTCTGGACCTTGCCCTACACTTGGCCTTGGAACCCATTAGTCTTGATTGATCCCCCATCAAACTCTGGTTCTGCTCCCATCACTTGCAAAGCCTCTGCTTGCCCCACAGTCCATTTACATGCCTAGAAACTTGTTCCTGATGCCTGCCCAAGCCCAATATTAAATATACTTGGTCTTAGACTTCTCTGAACCACTACAGACTTGCTCAGACTGCTTCCCTTAGCTTACCCTTGCAAGTCTCTATAGTCCACACCAACCCCAGAGTGCTAGGTTATAAGCACAGGACATTGCATCTGCCTAGTAAGGACTCACCCAGTGTAGCTGAGCCCCCATGGTCAGCAGAACCTGACAATAATGACCCCAATGAACAGGAAGGAGTTGCAGCTGAGCTGTAATTCCAGGAGATGGCTCAGAGGAGCAATTGAATCATTGTGATATAGTCTTGTACTTGCAGGGAGGAAAATTGAAGCAGATCAGCCATCTGCATCCATATTGCACTCCATTGCATTACACAATCATCTTTCCTACTGGAGAGCCTGGTTCTTGCTAGACATGGACTATAGGGGCAACAAAGAACAAATAAAGTCTCTCAAACTTCATACTATGCATATAGGCTTCAAGAAAGAACCATGGAATTTAATGCTGCCTTACTCTGGAGTGGGAGGCTATTTCAGCAATATGTTGTTGATGCATGGGCTTCAATTGAACAAACAAAGTTGAATTGGGTTTGGCACAATCAGAAGAAGATCAGAGCCGAAGTCTATCAGGAATTAGTGGATGCTGCTGCTGGAGATGAAGAAGTCACCCCACAAAGCCATCATGTTATCCTCTTATCCTCCCATACTGGAAGTGATTGACAGATGCAGCAATTATTCCAGGACTCTATAGCTATCTGCAGAAATTTTAGAAAACCTGACATCTTCTTCATTATGACTGCCCAAAGTGGTCAGAAATTGAAGAAGCTCTCTTGAAGGAACCTGCAGTCAATGGGAAAAGGCAAACAGCTGCTGATTGACTTGATATTGTTGCCAGAGTATTTGAACTCAAGAAAAATGCTGTAGTGAAGGAGATCAAGGAAGGTCTCTGGGGCAGCTGTGTGGCTTATGTTCATACCATTGAATTCCAAAAGAGAGGACTTTCAGATATGCACATCTTGATCTTTTTCCATTACCATCACAGATCAAGGATGCACCTGATGTGGATTCCATTGTCTCTGCCCAAATTCCAGATCCAGTTGCTCAACCTCAATTGTATCAGGTATTGGCTTTGTTTGAAAGAACCAGCAGACAGGGCACTCCATATTGTCAAAGTTCCAATGACACTACTTTGGGCTGAGGGCTGAAATCTAATGTCATCTCAGAAACCATATTTCTTTTCATGGCAAAATACTTGTTGCCAGATATGTGAAACCTCCTGGTCTTTTGGAGCACTGTATTAGCATTCAATACATGGGCTCATGTGGCATCAACACAGTCTAGCAAGCAAACAGGTGACATGTAAATGAGGAATTTGTTAAGGGATGTTCCATTTCCCCCTCAGTCCTGTTTTCCCTCCTTGTGGTTTTCCTTTATTCTCTTCTGCTTTTCCTGTCTGCTGATTCCAGTTTCAGCCCCTGCACCAGTTCTCTGTCTGTAATTCAGACAAGTGTTGCCCTTCCACACAGCCTCTTACTAGACCCCTGAATTGTTTCCTTTATTCCAAGGCAACCACTTATGGTAGGCCTCCCATCTTTGGGACACAAGTACCTTTGTCCAAGGGCTATCTTTTGGTCATAGTTGTATGCAGTTACATGCCAGGATTCTGGAGATCAAGGCTGTTTACAATGGATTTCCACCTTTTGATTGGACTCTGGATTTGATTATTGTTGGGTGTTTTTCTCCAGACACTCTAGAGTGAATTTTCCAAACACTGGCATTGAGGATCCTTAGACTTGTTCTCTTTGGATCTCCCTCTGCCAAGTAAGTAGCTAGAACTTTAGAACTTCTTGTAGATGCTGAATAGACTTGGGATCTCCCTCTGCTAGTTGTGTGATTGAGCTAAAGCCTCCAGAAGTCACCCTTCCAGAATTGCAAGTATTGACTGTGAGAATGTAGTGTCACAAGGTTGATGCATCAATGCACACATCCACAATATATTATTTTTTTGTTTACCAAGTCCTCTTGAGATTTGACATGTAGTTCTATCTAGAAGTTATTCAAGTTGTCTGATAGTTTTATGATGAGAGAAATCTCGAAAATGGAAATGATAGAAAAACATTAGACAATTTATATATGTTTTCAAATTGTCTTGGTTTGACAAAATCTGAGGCTTTGTCCTGTGTTAGTCTTTTCTTGGCAATATATCCAAGTCTATGGACCATCATTCAATGTGATCAAGCATGCCATGCATGACTCCACAAATCAACAGTGCATTGAGAGGGCATACTCATGCATCATCCAAGAAAATAACTTGAGGAAAACCTTGACACCATTGCTCAATCCAACCACACTGCATGACTCCTGCCCTGCATCCTCTCTGCCTGCCTGGGGCAGGTTGGTTGTCCCAGCACCGTGACAGCCATGATGGTGATGCCTTTTCTGAAGGAGTCTGTCTTAGATGCAGAGAGGGTAGGCATGTGTGTGTGGCATTATCAAAGTCAGGCAGGAATTGAATGGCATTTTGTATGAGGTTACAGCTAGCATAGAACATACTTCCTTTGCCTATAAATTCTCTGTCATGACTCATCCCTGGGGCCCTGGACTCTCCCCAAGCAACCCCAACCCCCCAGAGTACTCACAGCCTCAGCAAACCCTGATGCTTCCTCAGCTAACTCTGACAATTTCTCAGACAACTCTGATGTCTCTCCTGCAGGCTCTCTCACTCCTCTGACCCCACCAAGCTCCTGAGTACCTCTGACACTCCCTCCAAACTCTAGCACATGTCACAGACCCACACCAGTGTGTCACCACAGCCCACCTGATCAGATCCATACACCCATCCAACTCATGCAGTCCCAACAAGCCCTGCCATCAGACCCACAATCCCCAGAGTAGACCCAGCAGTCAGTATTTAAGTTGTACAGTAATATCTGCCATGGTAGTCTTGATATTACCTACTTACATCTGTATCTGTTACATTTTGTTTCTGGTTTTGTCTTTGTTTCTGTCTATTGTCTTATTCTTGTCTTATATCTCTCTTAATTCCATTTTGTTCTTGTGTCTGTCTTGCCAGCTACAGGGTTGTGCTGAGACTCTTCTGTATGCCTTCCATGCTGTTCTAGGCATGAGAAGTGCTCTGCCTTGCAGGAGTGGTGGGTAGCATGTGTGGCTGCAAAGCAGGGCTGGGAGCAGGCATGGGTGCAGTAGCAGCTGGGAGAGGGGTGGAAGGGTAGAACTTTAAAGGTGGGGGAGACCAACAGGGAAGGTGGGGCTACTGTGGGGAGGGGCACAAGAAGAAGGTGCCTCCTGCACAGGATAAAGGAAAGCAGTGGGCAGTGTCCTCCCTTCAGAGGCAGGGCCCAGCAAGAGATCTTAAGGCAAGAGAGTGATGGCTGGCTCCCTCAGTTCCCATATGTATTCTCCAGGGTTGGGAGCATTGGTAGGGCCATTTAAGGAGGCTCCAGAGTGGTTCCCATCTCTTGTGGAGACATTTTTGTGCCACCAGGTTGAGAGATTGCAGAGGATGCTGGGAATGCATGAGGAAGAGCTTCAAAGGGTGGAGGAGGACTGGGACATGATGCAGCAGGAGAGGGATGTGGCATGGAGGGACAGGGATGAGGTGTGGGGGAGTCAGGTGGCAGCTGTGTAGATGGCCACTAAGCATTTGCTGAAGGTCCAGGAGCTGAGGGAGCAGTTGGCCCAGTTGGAGGCATGGGTTGTGGGGGAGACAGAGGGGTGATTGGAGGGGTTGAAGGCATGAGTATGTCAGAGGGTGCCTGATGTAGGGGTGCCCCAGGCTGTGGCAGAGGCAGGGAGGAGACAGGAGGAATGGTGATGTGCTCCTATGCCGCCTAGTGCCGTGCAGGAAACCTAAAAAGAAGACCTAACACTAGTCACTAGATAGGATAGCTGGCAGTAGGAAGTTAATAGTTGAGGGCAAGTTAGTAGCTGTCCCAGAGAACTAGAGCAAAAGTTGTGTTGTGGAGTGAAGTCAAAAGAAGTTGCTATCACTAGCTGAAGTTGCTAGTGACAATAAGGAAAGAAAACAGGTAAAGACATTGCTAAGACAACACATACCCCTAATGGAGGGAGGAAGAGTGAGGGGATAGGGTAGGAAAAAGGGGGGAAGGCAGTAATAAGAAGACTAAAATCAGAGAACAAATGTGAACTAGTCACTAGCCATAATTGCTAATGTCGCTAAGTCAAATTAACACGAATAGGCACCTGCAGTTGGCACCACACTAGGTTGAGGTTGAAGTTGAGAAGGCTTGTCACTAAGCCAAAGTCAAAAGCAATAGAGGAATGAAAGAAGCAAAGTGAAATCTCAAGCTGGTAAGCTTAGAGAGAGCAACTAGTCAACACTGACAAGGGTTCTCTGTTCTATTTTTCTATCCTCCCCCGGTAGTGTCTATGTACAGGCAGTCTTTATACATTTCCAAAGTATAGTATGGGAAAGTAAGCAAATAGTCACTACTGGCAATGGCATCTGTCACTGTGTTTATGGTCCATATGAGGCATCAGTCTGTAACTAGGTGAAAAACCATAAGCAAAGTCTCTATGGCATATAAATGCAAATGAATCCAAAAAGAGCAAGTCCAATGTCAATACCTGAAGCGTAGATGCTGTTCAAGTATGTTGGTAAGCTCAGCAAGGGGAATGATAGTAAAAAGGTACGTGTCTGGTAATATGTCTGTATATAGTAAGAGAACACTGTTTTGTCACCAGAGTCGCTAAAGTCGCTAATAATTGTTGCTAAGGAAGATCTAGGCCTTGATGTTCCAGGCACAAGTTCCAGGCTCCACGTGATATTTCTTGTGATTGAAAAGTCTCATGCTTGCTAAAGTCTCATGCTTCAGTTCAACCCTTGGGCTGGGTCCCATGTGCTGAGTGTTGTGACTTGTGCCAAATTTAAAGTAGTCAGCTGCTGCTAAGTTTGAAATGCCAAAAATAGTGCTCAGCAATAACTGGGGCTCATTAATAGCTTGTCAACAAGCCAGCTTTGGAGCAGCAGGGAGTATTCTGTATGTTTGTTCCATTACTTATCTCCACTGTGCTGACCTATTCTGACAGACTGGGCCAGGGAGCACCAAATCCTCCTCAATGGAGCATTGGCTGTGCTTGAGTCCATTCACAATGGGCTGTTAAGAATGCCTGGGGATTTCCCACTGGAGCTGGGGCAGGGGGTTGGGCAAATGGGGCACTTGCTGGCAGGGCATTGATGGAGGACCATAGTGGACCCTGGAGCATGGTGGGAGGTGGTGTCATGACCCATCCCCCAAAACCCCGCACATCGTCCATCAACCCCCCGAACCCCCAAAAAACCCCCAATGCTCCGCCGAACTTCTGCCCATGCCCCGCGCCTATTTTGGCTAACTCTGACGCCTCCCCGGCTAACTCCGACGGCCCCCTGGCCAACTTCGGTGCCTTCCCCGCAGCCACTGACACTTACCCTGGGTCTCCTGAACCCCGAGAACCACCTCCGCTGTTCCCGATCTTTGCCACCCATCATCAACTCAACACCCTGGTTCCTCCGACTTATTCCGGAGTATCATGACAACCTTGGGGCGACCCACATTCCCCAATGATCCCATCAACATATCAGCATGGCCCGATCCTTGATCACAACCGACACCCGCCCACTCTGTTGAGCTCCGCCAAGCCCCGCCACTGCAGCCGACATACTCCGAAGTTCTCCAGTAGTCAGTATATAAGTCATCAAGTAGCTCTTCGTACTCTAGTCTTGATATTGCTTAATGTTACCTATGGTCTGATTGTTTCCTTTTCGTGTTTCGTGTTTCGTGTCTTGTTTTCCTTACTCTCAGTCTCCCGGTCTTATCTCAGTCTCCCGGTCTTGTCTTGTCTCCATTTTGTTATTGTTCTCGTTATCGTTTTGTATCTCTACCTGAATCTACTCTTGTTCCATATCAACCCCATCCCATTTTGTCCAATGCTGTCTTGGTGACTCCGTCTGACCATTGTGCCCAAGTTTTCATCAACCTAAACGACCTCACAAACTCTGCAATTATGATTACGAACCCCAACACTCCTTCACCAGGTCCGAACCTCGCTCTTCGCTCGGTCCCAGACCTCGTCAACTCCAAATGATCTCTCATCAAACCCCGGCTCCATTCCCATTGATCACACAGCCGCCTACTCCTTCGCTTCCGCAAATCTCCCATACGGTCTTCTGCCTGAACCCTGCCAAGACCGTCTCATTTCCTCGCAACCCAACTTCCCCGGACCTCCCCGGATCCGTCCGGATCACATCCCACCAACTATCTGCACAAGCCATCAGTGCCCAAAACGTCTTCGAGTGTTTGGTTACCAGTGCAAGGGGATCACGCCCGCCTAGTAAGGACTCGCCCAGTGCAGCTGAGCCCCCGGGGTCAGTGGAACCTGACATAATATCAAGACTCTACCTTACCCCGTCCATGATGCCCGCATTATCTCTGCACACACGATCAAATAACTCCGATGTCTATGGTCTACCCGTGCCTGGAAACCCTTATGATTCATATGGCCCTGCCCAATTTGCCGAGGCACATTGAGTCGCAGATCCGACACCAAACGTCCCCTCCGCTCCGGTTACTTCCATACAATGGCTCCCCCACGGACACCCTCCCCGACTCCCACCCAACCTCCAACCCCTCGTGCAAACTGTCAAATCATCTCCCACCCCCACCCTCACCCTCTCCGCCAACTCCGTTCTCTTGCACAAAGTTAACCCCGACATCACCCAAAGAACAACATCCTAAAACCTGCCGACCATCCAACCAAACGAGCAACAATGTCTCCGGCACTGCGCCAACCCTCCGACAAACAATAACGCCAACCCACCGCGAAACAGTCACCCCTTGCGTGAAGATCGCCAACCCTGATGAGACCACTGAGAACACGCTTCTTCAAAGCATGCCTGTGGATCTGCTGACCCACTAGCAACTCCGCAGACCGACGAATGCGACTAAATGTTGACAACATCACCGAACCCTACTACCGACCCCCGACCCTCACCCCGACCCCCCCCTTTCCGAGGAACTAAACCCTCCGACAACTAGCCCTGAAACTACCAAAATCAAGCTTGACCCAACAACCCCAACCACAGAACAAGAACCTCAGACCTGGGCTACGCTCCAACCCCAGGACCTGCTTCCGGACCTCGATCGATTTGGCCGTCACCCCCGCCCAACAAATGAAGGGGCCCCGACACCTCCGACCCGACCCTGACAAACCCGGAACAAGACCAAAACATCCCCGAGCCTCTAGACGTTAATAAGGAGAACCACAGCACCCCACTCCCGACAAGGGACAACTCCGGACCACGCCGCTATTTCACCACCCTCCCCCACACAATCCGGGGCCCCCGACAATGAGGACCCTGGACGCCAAAACCCCCCCGCATGCCACCCCAAGCCTAAACTCCACCACCAGACTACGCCACCTCCCATGAAGGAAACCCCAGCATAGGAGCCACCCCAAACTAACTATAGGAAAAAGGACCCTATACGAAGTAGTTCCCTAAGTACTCTAAATTCGCTGACATATTCATATAAGGGAGGGAGAAGCCCCACCATCACCCAGAAAACGATGATCGGCTGTTTAAGTGACCTGACGACCCAAAGGGCACACACTCCAATATCCTCAAAGGACCTCCCCCACCTGGCTCGACGACCCAAACAACCCTGCGCCAGCCCAAAACAGCCCGACCCAGACCCCTCTGAACCCTTCAACACAGCTCCGGACCCTGGCGACACGACTCCAGGGCCTCCGCTCCAACCACAACATTTGATCAAGAGAACTCACGGCGCCAGCCCGACAATGATGCCCTGGTAGCCCCAACTCCGCAACATAAATCACCACCCGCTCCGAATCCTGCCCCTACGCCAGAATATGTCCGTCGAACAGGGACCACATCATCAGAGCATCCAGAGAAGCGAGCGGTGCCTCTCCCCACTGCCACCCCTACACTTGCAACAACCTCCGGGCTGCTCCGGAACACGAATGAAGAGTTGCCTTGACTCTGCCGCGACTGACCTCCCCGCCGCCCCAACAACCGTGAATAACCAACAAACCCCCACCGAGTGACCCTTGTGTTGACTCCGGGACCACCCACTCCTTCCCCGACGAAGGAACCACCGACCCCCAGACCTCTGAACTTGAGGAAGTATCAGAAAATATGTAAGACTCCTCTGTCCGTCTCGGGGCTTACCTTTGGTCAGGAAAGCGATGTCACGCAGACAATCTGGAACCTCAAATTTTGGCTCCAGACCCAAAGGAACTGGTCGGGACTGATCACCCTGCATCCTACCCCCTCGGTCATTGACACTCCAGGGCACACCAAAGCACCACTCAAACATGCCCGCCCACAGACACAATACTCCGGGATACGATCCCGACCTGGACCAACTACACCGCGAGGATGAACCTTGCCTCACCGAACCCCGCCAATGAAGAAGGCCCCGCTGCCTTCACCACCAGTGCAGGCATAAGGGCCAGATCATGGGAAGACCTCCGCTCCCCCCGCCAACTGCACTACCAATAAAACCAAAGCCCCGGACCCGCTGGGCACCGTGAAAGATTCGAAGGTCTGCCCTCCAATACCAATATGGCGCACGTCCCCACCACAGACAAAGAAAACCCCTACACCCCTGGTCAGAAACTCTGAGAATCGAACTCAATAACACCGCCCCAAAATGCCATGGAACCCCACTGGAGAACTCCCACCACCCCCGCCAAACCTTGGGAATCCCCCCTGCGATGCCTTGCCCCATCCCAACAAACCCCGGGAGTAACCAGCACAGATAGGCACTAGCGGGCACAACCCCCGCCTTGGGACTCACTAGGGATTCAACTCCCTCTCCACATCCCTGCGTGTTTCGCTTACTTCGCCCTCATACAAACTAAAACCTCACTTCACATGCCCAGCGACCAAGAAACGGACATGTTCGCGTACAAAAATTATATATACAATAAGCGAGGGAGGCAGCAAGTCCGAGAGCAGCAAGAAACAAGGCCTGCACCCATCTCACCCCCTTCCTGGACCCACCGGCAACCCAACCCCCAGATCGACTTCCATCTGGGCCTGCACCACCACCAAGATCTCCGCCAACCCCGGCAATGCCTCCCCCGCATCAGCCGCCACCTCCCACCACGACCCCAGGGCCACCGCATTGCATTGCCGATGCCCCGCCAACAACCTCTCCAATCGCGCCATTCCCTGCTGCAACTCCGGAGGCTGAACTGCAGATCCCTGCGTCAACCCATCCTGAATCAACGCAAATGCCGCGGAGGCACTGTCCAAGAGGACCTGATGCTCCCGCACCCAGCCTAAACCCAGAAAATGAACCGTCAGTAATGAACGGAGGAACGGGAGACAACCCACAAAGGATCCTCGCGCGCCCCAAAGCGGCCTCGTTGGCCAACCAGTCCTCCCTCCGCCTCGCCGCCTCCAGCTCCACCCACAGCGCATCCCCCTCCAGAGCTCGTCCCCGCTCCTCCGCCTCCCCCGCGGGCTGCCCCTCCATCTGCATCAGACGCTCCCACAAGCCCCGCACCTCTAACGCCCGCTCCGTCGCCACGCACACCGAAGTGTTCTGCTCCCGCTCCATCGCTTCTTTCTCCGTCCGTGCCATGTCATGATCCTCCCTCGCCCGTTGGAGCTCACCCTCCCATACTGCCAACAACGTTGTCAAAGCTTCCACCTGCTTGCAAAGAAAGACCTCTGTGATCGAAGGAATAGGCGCAGGGGGACTCGACAACCATTCCGAGGGGATGCCTGGGGTAGGAGAAAAAAGGGAAGACCCCGGAGGCCCCGCCGATGACTCGCACCCACACAGCCTCTTGCTGGGTCCCGCCCCCAAGGGCGGGGAGGCTCGACGCTTCCCCCAAACCATTGCCGAGGACGCCCCCTTCCCCTTTGGCAACGCGGGACAAAACTTGGTCCATTTCGGAACCCCCGGAAAATCCACTACTACTACCACGGATGATTCTACAGGAGCCCCATCAATCATCCCGAAAAGAAAAGCCGACAACACTTACGACTCCGGTCCCTGACACTACTCCGGCGCCGATGCTCGAACTCCTCACCCCCACTGTCGTACACCACCACCTCATCCAAATCGGCGGGAGAGACTACTGGAACACTGGGGGAAGACATGACAAAATTTGGGAAACCCCGGGGCATGCCCAAAGCTTTTAATTGATTGAGGAGAACCCTGACAAAATGGCGGCCGCGCTTCAACTTTGTCTCCCACGCCACTATCACTCGCTGCGGATTGATCAATATTGCTTGGCTTCGACTCCCATGCTCCGCCGATCCCTGTCCTGCCCCCGCGTCTCAAAGGGTCTCAACGCTGAAGGGGGGGTGATGTCACGACCCGTCCCCCGAAACCCCGCACATCGTCCATCAACCCCCCGAACCCCCAAAAAAACCCCCAACGCTCCGCCGAACTTCCACCCATGCCCCGCGCCTACTTTGGCTAACTCCGATGCCTCCCCGGCTAACTCCGACGGCCCCCTGGCCAACTTCGGTGCCTGCCCCGCAGCCACTGACACTTACCCTGGGCCTCCCGAACCCCAAGAACCACCCCCACTGTTCCCGATCTTCGCCACCCATCATCGACTCAACACCCTGGTTCCTCCGACCTATTCCGGAGTATCACGACAACCTCGGGGCAACCCACGTTCTCCAATGACCCCATCAACATATCAGCGCGGCACGATCCTCGATCACAACCGACACCCGCCCCCTCCATCGAGCTCTGCCAAGCCCCGCCGCCACAGCCAACGTACCCCAAAGTCCTCCGGTAGTCAGTATATAAGTCATCGAGTAGCTCTTTGTACTCTAGTCTTGATATTGCTTAATGTTACTTATGGTCTGATTGTTTCGTGTCTCGTGTCTCGTTTTCTTATCTCAGTCTCCTGGTCTCATCTCAGTCTCCTGGTCTTATCTCAGTTTCCCGGTCTTGTCTCGTCTCCATTTCGTTATCGTTCTTGTTATCGCTTTGTATCTCTATTCGAATCTACTCTTGTCCCATATCAACCCCATCCCATTTTGTCTGACGCTGTCTCGGTGACTCCGTCCAACCATTGTGCCCAAGTCTTCATCAACCTTAACAACCTCACAAACTCCACAATTACAATTACGAACCCCGACACTCCTTTACCAGGTCCGAACCTCGCTCTTCGCTCGGTCCCAGACTCCATCAGCTCCAAATGATCTCCCATCAAAACCCGGCTCCGCTCCCATTGATCACACAGCTGCCTAATCCTTCGCTTCCGCGAATCTCCCATACGGCCTTCTGCCTGAACCCCGCCAAGACCGTCTCGTTTCCTCACAATCCAACTTCTCCGGACCTCCCTGGATCTGTCTGGATCACATCCCCCCAACTATCCGCACAAGCCACCAGGGCCCGGAACGTCTTCGAGTGTTTGGTTACCAGTGCAAGGGGATCACACCCGCCTAGTAAGGACTCGCCCAGTGCAGCTGAGCCCCCGAGGTCAGCGGAACCTGACACCAGGCAGTGGCAGGAGTAGTAGGTCCATATTCAATGTTGGATCTGTCACCATCAGAAATTTTCAACCAGATTATAGCCATTGATCTGCCAGTGCCAGCAATGGCCTTAGTGATACCAGTGGGTGTGTCATCTCCAGCAGGTCCAGTATCTCCAGCAGGTCCAGCATCTCCAGCAAGTCCCTCATCAGAACATGATATAGTATTGGCATTGAGTCCATTGTTCCCAGTGGAGCTAGCACCAGGCCAGCCCCAGCTGATAAGAAAGGCTAGCAAAGCACAGATCCCCAACAAGAATGGAGGAAATAGACTGCTTAAACTCCTCATAGTCCTCCCCCACCCACCCTGTCTGTGTACAAATCAGTTGCCTCATATAAAGACAATGACAATGACAAATTCTGATGATGAGGAACACCAGTGAGGCAAGATTATGCTGTCAATGAGGCTAGAAGAGTAACTCATGATGGGACCTCCATGTGCAGGGGCATGGCTCCACCCCCCTTGCTGAGACTTTCAAAAGAAGGGGCTGCAGTGTGTCAAGACAAAGGAGAGAACCTCATGCAATGCCTGCTAGCTTGTCCTCAAGAAAGTCTGCAGCCTTACAAGGGATTACAAGGAAGAGGTCCAGAGGAACAAGGGAAAGAAAGGAAAGAAGGAGAAAAGGCAGAGAAAACACAAATCTGCTGAGTATGTCAATGGTAAGTGCCAATTCCTTCAACTGAAATAATTTACTAACAATAGACAGCTGCTGAGTATGTCAATGGTAAGTGCTGATTTTGTCAGGGGACTTCCATTTCTGATCTCTGTGACTGGTTCCAGCAGCTCCACAGCTTATTTGACATCTCCAGGGCTCTTTCTAGAACTCCAGAGTTCTCTGTATTACCTCAGTGATCATTGCCCTAGAGTTAGGAGCAGCTCCAGTCTTCTGTACAGTAGTTCCCATGCCTCCACCACCTGCTGATGTGCTGCACTAAGCAGTGGGGATCCTTAAACTTGTTTGCTTTGAATTCCCCTCTGCTAGGTGATTAGTTACTGATTGTATTGTTGTCTACTTTGCTAATATACTTTGGATTCCCCTCTACTAGCTGCATAACTCCAATCTGCTGCTCTGGAGGTTGCCCTTACAGCAGAACAAGTATTCTAAAACTGGTCTAGAAGCCTCTCATAGCCACAAGAAACCTCTGAACTGCTATCCATTGCTTCCTCACCAGGATTAAACACTGCAGATTTCTATGTCTCAGCTTGCCAGCCCAGACACACCCTCAGAGGCTCCAGCCCTGCAGGACAAAGCCTGGACTTGCCTGCTACACTTAGAAACCCAGGTGCAATTAATGCAATCATCTCTTACCCACTATACTACCAAACTCTCTACCCTCCATCAAACAACAGATCCTATCTCCCAATCACTCCAGGCATTGCTCAAATGCCTAACCCCTAACTCTGCCCCTCCTGCAGCTGTGGAACCAGCCCTGACCCCCTCCACACCTGTCTCTGCAGCTCCAGTGACCCTATGGCTGCAGATTTCACATCTGGTGCTATTAGACACCTATGACAGTGCCCACTCTGGCATTGAATGATTCCTGCAGTTCTGCCTCACCTATATCCACCTCAGTAGGGATGCCTTTGACTCTGATGCATTGAAAATAGCCTCCACCTATGCACTGCAAGTTTTCCATTGCTCCAGAGGTATTGGAAGTTTTCCAGACTGGGCTGCCTTTGAGAAGGACTTCTGTGCAGAGTTTTTTCTGTTAGACCCCACCAAGACCATGACCTTGACACTATGTGATAGAGAGGAGGCAGTGCCATGCAAAGTGCCTGTGCTTCTGGCATCTCTGGCACAGGCAGCTCTGAGCAGCGGAGCAGTGCAGAGCTGCCTGGCAGCATCCATGTCCATAGGGATCCCTGGCAGCAGGGGGCATGCTGTGGAGATGGCCAGAGTAAAGGCTGGCATTGGGTGAGCAGATGTGGGGTGGTAGAAATTGCTAATTAGAGTGAGGCACAATATAGAATGTGGACAGCAGAGCTCCCTCCAGATCTCCATGAGTTGCCATTGGTCCTGGACCACCTTATACCACAATGCAATCTTTTCATTATTAGAGTGACCCTCTGCCAGATTGTCAATGCATTCCACCAGTGCAGAGTGCAAGCCATCCTGGAAGGTGAGGCATAGTTGAAGGCTGTCAGGGTAAGCAGCCTGCTCAACTAGAGCCCAGAACAAGTCAATGTACTCATCCAGTGTACACTTTCCTTGCCTATATTGCTGGGCCTAGAGGTATGCTACCTCTCCACAGCAAAGCAGGAGGAACTTCTCCTGCAGCTGCTGGCTGCAAAGAACACCACTGGAGCTTCATCACTGGATGGGCCTATGCCAGAGTTGACCTCAAAGGAGATCAGTGCATGCACTTCACCCCCAGAGCTGGAGGAGGATTTTTAGTTGAGTGACAGATGAGGTGTATGCCTCTGCTGCTGGATGATAACAGGTTCTTGTGTCTGTCAATAGAAAATGAAACTGCCTTTTTCAACAGCCTTCATTCTGAGACAGAGGAACCTCAACACTCCTCTTCAGACATACAAACACTAACTCCAGAGCCTCCACCAAGCTCTTCAACACCTCTGAAGGTCCATCAGCATGGCCCCACCTGGGCATGTCAAATGCCCCAACAGTACATGATGGCTTCTGGCCCATCCATCAACTCCCTGCATCTCAACATGGAGATTGAGACAATGGACACCTAGAAAACTCATGGAGTCACAGCTCTTCTGAACAGTGGAGCAACAGGACTGTTTCTAGACTTGGAGTTTGTCAAATGCCATGGTCTAACCACACAGCCCCTCTCCAAGCCCATTCCAGTCTATAATATCAACAGAATGCCTAATGAAGCAGGTGCCATCAACTCCGTGGTTGATCTGGTCCTCTGCTATTGGAACCATGCAGAGTGCACTGTGTTTGCCATCACCAGCCTAGGTAGGCAGAACATGATCCTTAGTTTTATATGGCTCTGTGAGCACAACCCCAAGATCGATTGGACCAAAGGAGAGGTAACCATGAGCAGGTGCTGCTGGAAGTGCTCTGCCTGTGCCACAGAGAATAGATTGGAGCACCAGGCCTGAGTTCAAGAATATGCAGCCATCTGTGTATGTTGCACTAGCCCTCTCCCTTTCTCTCCTTCACAGATCTAGACCTCCAGGATCCCCCACCTCTGGCATTTCCTCATAGAGAGGCCCTTTACAAGAATAGCTGGAGTGGTGGCAGAGCCCCCAAGGAGGAGCATAGAAGGAAGTTTAGTGGTGTATACAAGCTAGAGTTCCTAGACAAAGCAGTAGAAGTGAGAGATTGGATCTATGCTACCACCATACACTTGCTACTCTCCATTGCAGAGATCCAGGCTGGCCAGACCATGTCCCAGTGGCTGGCCCAAGGATTTGCTGCCAATGCCATGCCCCAAGAGTTCCAGGATGTGGTACCTCCCTACCTCCATGCATTTGAGGATGTGTTCTCCAAAGCCTTGTTTGACTTGCTTCTGGAGTGCAAGAGGTGGGACCATGCTACTGAACTGCTGCTGGATTCCACACCCTTCAGCTGTAAGATCTATTTGCTTGCACCCAGGGAGCAGGATGAGCTCAATGCATTCTTGCAAGAAAACCTAGACTCTGGTCATATCTGCCCTTTCAAGTCTCTGATGGCCTCTCCAGTCTTCTTCATCAAGAAGAAGGATGGCTCACTCCAACTGGTCCAGGACTACCAGGTTTTTAATGCCATGACAGTGAAGAACTGCTATGCCCTCCTCCTCATCTCTGAGCTCATTAACAACCTCTGGGGGGCACTGTAAGGGCAACCTCTGGGGTGGTGAATTAGAGTCATGCAGCTAGCAGAGGGGAATCTGAAGTAATCAGTAACTAATTACCTAGCAAAAGGGAATCCAAAGAGAACACGTCTAAGGATCCCTACTCTCAGCACAGCACATCAGCAGGCAGCAGAGGCATGGGAACTACTGTACAGGTGACCAGAGTTACTCCTAACTCTAGGGCAATAGTTGCTGAGGTAATACAGAGAACTCTGCAGTTCTCTAAAGATCTCCACAGTCCTGGAAAGAGCTGCAGAGGCCTTGAACAAGCTGTGGAGGTGCTGGAAGCAGTCACAGAGGTTAGAAATGAATCCCCTGACATCATCCCCCCTCTAGCATGTGGCATCTCAACATGCAGGGTAGAAGAAGTCCCTGATTGCTTGGTCTGCCATTGAGATAGAGTAGATTCCTCATATAGCATGTGGGGTGTCTGGATGTCTCCAGTGGAACTCCTTGACAAGTCCAGGGGTGTGTATGTTTTTCTATAGGTCCCAGGAAATATCCTTAATTCTGTAGCCTTTCCACTTCACCTTGTACTGTAGTCATCTTCAGAATAAATGGCTGTCCAGGATTTCTTCCACTTCATACTCTTTATTGTTGTTGACTACTATAGGAGGTGGCAAAGGTGGTGGATGTCACCCTGGGATAGGATCTTTAGGGTCCAGGGTTAGTTTGATCACATTGAACACTGGATGAAGCTGGTGCATTCCCATGGGAAGTTGAAGTCAATAAGCCAGGGGTTCCACCTGTCATTCCACTGTGAAAGACTCTAATTGGTGGTGTGACAGCTTTTTTGAGGGTTGGGTGGTCATAATGTCAGAGGCATCCAGGTAGACTTGATCTCTAGGCTGATATCTGCACTCTAGGGTCCTTCTGTGGTCATAGTATTGTGCCATGTTGTCTTTTGCTTTTGCCAGTGCAGCTCAGGCCTCCTCATGTGACCTCTTCATTTGGTCCACAAATTTGTTTACTGCCTCATTCTCCAAGGGTCAGGCCCAGGATTCAAAATCCATGCATGGGTACCATCCAGTGTCAAGGAAGAATGGGAAAAACTGGGTGGATGCATGAACATGATTGTTGTACTGGAATTTGGCATTGGAAAGGAATTCATCCCAGTCATCTTGGTGCTCATTGCAGAAGAGGCAGAGATATTGTTCTAGCTCCTGGTTTACCCACTCTGTCTAGCCATTAGACTGTGGGTGGTAGGCAGTGGTGGTGTGGAGCTTTACTCTGAGCAGTCAGTAGAGCTTTCAGGTGAACTCTACCACAAATTGTGCTCCCTGATCCAAGATGTAGGTGTTGTAGAGGCTGTGGAGCTTCCAGACATTCCTCTGGTACAGGTTTGTAGCACTCATAGCAGAGCAGGTGGTGTGGGTTGGAATGAAGTGCACTCTTTTGCCATACAGATCCACCACCACCATGATTGCATCATAACCATGGGCATTGGGGAGCTCTACAATGAAGTCTATGGATGCTAAGCTCTACTGTTCTGTGGGCACTGGTAGCAGGTGTAACTGTCCATAGGGGAGTTAGTACTGGGGCTTAGTTCAGAGGCAGAGATTGCAGGTACTAGTGTAGGACTCAATATACCAGGACATCTGGGGCCACCAGAAGTTCTGCAATACTAACTCCAGTGTCTTCTACCACCTAGAGTGCCCTGCGATGTAGGAGTTGTGGTGTTGCCCCACAATTCTCCAATGGAGCTCCAGAATGTTGGGGACATAGATACAGTCTTAAAAGGTCAGGATTTCATCTTGGAGGGCCCATTCATCAGCATAGACTGCCTTAACACCAATAGTATGCTCCGACTTTAGTGTCCAAGTGGCCTGTGCTACAAGCTCCTCCTGCTGACCATCCTTATTACCCTGTTATATGTCCCGGAGAATGTCCACCTCTGCTCTGTTGATGGCAAGGCCCTTTATGGCTTAGATTGCAAATAACTCAGGGTGGAGGAGCACAATGTTACTGTTATTCCCTTCCCCCATTCCATAGTCCACCCTCCAAGACAGGGTGTCTGGTTTTCCCATGCTCTGGCCAGGCTTGTGGTGCAAGGAGAAGTCAAAGTTGGCAAGGTAGAGAGACCATCAGGGCTGCCAGCAATTGAGCTTCTTGGCTGTCTGGAAGTATTTGAGGTTCTTATGATCTGTCCAGACCTTGAACTTGTGCCATGCACTTTGCAGGAAGTGCTGCCACTCCTTGAACAACTGGATGATGGCCAGCATCTCCTTGTCATGAATCTCATAGTTCTGTTCCACCACATTCAGACTTTTGGAGTAAAAGGCCATCTGATGCCACTTCCCATCCTCTGGAAATTGCTATGAGAGCACCACCCCAGTGCCAAAGTTGGAGCTGTTAGCCTTTATGCAGAAGGGAGAGTTGTCATCCAGGAATAAGAGGACAGGCCCAGAGATCATGGCATGCTTGAGAGTGTTGAAGGCTGTCTGCTCTAGAGGTCCCCAGCTCCATATAACATTCTTTCCTATGAGGTTGAACAGTGGGCAGGCATGGTGTGAGAAGTCCTGAATGAATCTCCAGTAGAAGTTTGCAAAACCAAGGAATGCCTGTACTTTCTTCTTGTTTCAGGGCTCCAACCACTCTGGCACACCTGCTATCTTCATGAGGTCCATCTCTGCTGTTCTGTGGGAGATGTTCAGGCTGGGGTACTCAATCCAGTTTTGTTCAAACTTGCACTTCTCCAGCTTGAGGTAGAGCTGGTGCTGGCAGAGGCATTCCAGGATGAGATGAGTGATCTGATGGTGTTCCTCCAGTGTTTTGGTGTAGATGAGGATGTCATTGAGGTACATGCACACTATACACTCTATAATGAGGTCTTGAAAGATATCATTCATCATGGTCTGGAAGGTGGCTGGGCTGTTGGTGAGACCAAAGAACATGATGAGCAGCTCAAACAATGCCTGGTTGGTCTGGAAGGCCACCTTCTACTTGTCTCCTTCCTGAATGCACACATTGTTGTAACCCCACCAGACATCCAGTTTAGTGAAGTATTGCATGCTTCAAAGGTTGTTGATGAGCTTGGAGATGAGGGGGAGTGGGTAACAGTTCTTCACTGTCATGGCATTGAGTACCCAGTAGTCCTGTACTAGTTAGAGGGAGCCATCCTTTTTTTTGATAAAGAAGACTGGAGAAGCCATTAGGGACTTGAATGGATGGATATAACTGGAGTCCAAGTTCTCCTGTAGGAATGCATTGAGCTTGTCCTGCTCCCTGGGCATGAGGGGGTAGACCTTACAGCTAGAGGGTGTGGAGTTAGGCAGCAGTTTGATGGCATGGTCCCACCTCTTGCACTCCAGAAGCAAGTTGAAGGAGGCTTTGGAGAACACATCTTCAAATGCATGCAGGTAGGGGGGTACCATGTCCCAGAACTCTTGAGGCATGGCATTGGCAGCAAAGGCCTGGGACAGCCTCTAGAACATAGTCTGGCTAGCCCTGATCTCCATGATGGAGAGTGGTGAGTGGACAGTAGTAACATAGATTCAATCCCCTGCCTCTATTGCTTTGTCTGGGAGCTCCAGCTCATGTATACTACCAAACTCCCCTCCATGCTCCTCCTCTAGAGCTCTGCCATTGCTCTGATCATCCTTGTAGAGGACCTCTCTATGAGGGAATGCCAGAGGTGGGGGGTCCAGGAGGTCTAGATCAGTGAAGGGGAGAGGGCTGGTGTGACATGCTTGGATGGCTGTATGCTCTTGGACTTGAGTCTGATGCTCCAATCTGTTCTCCACAGTGCAGGTAGAGCACTTCCTGGGGCATTTACTCATGGTCACCTCTCCTTTGGTTCAATCAACCTTGGGAGTGTTTGACAAACTCCAAGTCCAGGAAAAGTCCTGTTGCTCCACTGTCCAGGAGAGCTGTGACTCCATAGTTTTGCTAGGTGTCTGTCATCTTGATCTCCACATTGAGGCACAGGGAATGGGTGGATGAGCCAGAGGCCATCATGTACTGTCAGGGCATTCAATGCACCCCAGCAGGGCCATGCCATCAGATCTTTGGAGGTGTCAGAGAGCTTGGCAGGGGCTCCAGAGTTAGTGTTTGTATGTCTAAAAGAGGGCTTTGAAGTTTTTCTGTCTCAGAATGAAGAGCATTGGAAAAGGCAGTTTCATTTTCTATTGACAGACAAGAGAACCTGTTAGCATCTAGTGATGGAGGCATATACCTCATCTATTTCTCAACTAAAAATCCTCCTCCAGCTCCAGAGGTGAGGTGCACATGCTGGCTTCCTCTGGAGTCAACTCCAGTGTGGGCTTGTCCAGCAATGGAGCTCTGGCAGTGTCTTTTGTGGCCAAGAGCTGCAGGAGGAGCTCCTCCTGCTCTGTAGGGGACAGTGCCATGCAAAGTGCCCAGGCTTCTTGCATCTTCAGCACAACAGTGGGACCATGTGGAGTTGTCAGGCTACATCCACATCCATAGGGATCCCCAGTAGTAGGGGATGTGTTGTGGGAGCAGCTGGAGTGAGGGCTGGCACTGGGTAAGTAGGCATGGAGTGGCAGAGGTTGCTGACCAGAGTGGGGCACAGTGTGGAATGGGGGCAGCAGAGCTCCCTCCATATCTCCATGAGTTGCCATTGATCCCAGGCCACCTCATACCATGACACAATCTTTTCATTGTTGGGGCAACCCTCCATCAGTTTGTCAATGCATTCCACCAAGGCAGGGTGCAAGCCATCCTGGAAGATGAGGCATAGTTGGAGGCTGTTGGAGTAGATGGCCTGTTTGACTAGGGCTCAGAACAAGTCAATGTACTCATCCAATGTATGCTTTCCTTGTCTGTACTGCTCCCTGTTACACAGTGTCAGTGCTGCCATCTTGGCAGGGTCTAATGGGAAAAACTCCATGCAAAAGTCTTTCTTAAAGGCAGCCCAGTCTAGGAAGCTCCCCACACTTCTGGGATAGCAAAAAACTCACATCATGTAAGTGGAGGCATGTCTGGTCTTCATGTATAATAGTACCCAGGCTATTTTCAATGCATCAGAGTCAAAGGCATCCTTGCTGAGGTGGATGTAGGTGAGGCAGGACTGTAGGAATTGCTCCCTGCAAGATTGGGTGCTGTCATATGCATCTAGCAGCACCAGATGAGAGATCTGTGGCTGTAGGGTCACCAGAGCCACTGGAGTAAGTGCTGTGGCAGATGGAACTGGTTCTGCCACCACAGGAGGGGCAGAGTTAAGTGTTCTAGCAGCATGAGGAATTGGGAGATAAGATCTGTTGTCTGATGGAGGGTAGAGAGTTTGGTCATATAGTGGGTGAGAGATGATTGCATTAATTGCACCTGAGTCTCTAGGTGGAGCAGGTGAGTCCAGGCTTTGTCCTGCAGGGCTGGGGCCTCTGAGGATGTGTCTGGATTGGCAAGCTGAGACATAGAACTCTGTGGTGCTTAATCCTGGCAGAGAAGTGATGGATAGCAGCTTGGAGGTTCCTTGTGACTATGCAGGGCTTCCAGGCCAGTTTTAGGAGACTTGTTCTGCTGTAAGGGCAACCTCCAGGGTGGTGGATTAGAGTTATACAGCTAGCAGAGGAGAATCCAAAGTATATTAGCAGAGTAGATGACAATACAAATCAGTAACTAATCCCCTAGCAGAGGGGAATCCAAAGAGAACAAGTCTAAAGATTCCTGCTGCTTGGTGCAGTGCATCAGCAGGTGGCAGAAGCATGGGAACTACTGTACAGGTGACCAGAGCTACTCCTAACCCTAGGGCAATAGTTGCTGAGGTAATACAGAGAACTCTGCAGTCCCAGAAAGAGCTGCAGAGGCATTGAACAAGCTGTGGAGGTGCTGGAACCAATCACAGAGGTTGGAAATGGATCCCCTGGCAGGCACAATACTTCACTAGACTAGATGTCTGGTGGGGTTACAACAATGTGCACATCCAGGAAGGAGATGAGTGGAAGGCTGCCTCCTGAACCAACTGGGGATTGTTTGAGCCACTCATTATGTTCTTTGGACTCACCAATAGCCCTGCCACCTTTCAGACCATGATGAACAAATCTTCTGGGATCTCATAGCAGAGGGCATAGTGTGTGTATACCTTGATAACATCCTCATACATACCAAACCACTGGAGGAACACCATCAGATCACTGATGTGCTCCTATGCCGCCTAGTGCCATGCAGGAAACCTAACAATTGTCACTAGATAGGGTAGCTGGCAGTAGGAAGTTAATAATTGAGGGCGAGTCAGTAACCGTCCCAGAGAGTTAGAGCGAAAGTGGTAGCGTGGAAGTGAAGTCAAAAAGAATCGCTACTGCTAACAATAGTCGCAGCGAAACTGAAACGGTGGCGGGGCGAATAAAGGAGAGAGACAGCGGTAAGAGTAAGACTGAGATCAAAGGACAAACGTAAACTTGTCGCTAGCCACAATTGCTAGTGTCACTAAGTTGAAATAACGCTAATAGGCACCCGTAGTCAGTACCACACTAAGTCGAGGTCGAAGTTGAAGAGGTTTGTCGCTAAACTAAGGTCAAAGACAAGATGAGGGAAAGAGACAAGGCAAATGAAACCCTTAAGCTGGTAGCTTATAGATGGGGGAGTAATACGATGGTGATGCGATGGTAAAATTTGATTGATGATGTCTATGTGCAGGCAGTATTTATACGTTTTCAAAGTATAGTAAGGGAAGGTAAGTAATTAAGCGCCACTAGTGGCGGCGTCTGCCACTGTGTTTAGGTTGCGTGCCAGGCGTCAGTCCGTAACTAAGTAAAAAGTCATAGGTGAGGCCTTGGCGACGACTAATTGCTAAAGGTCGCTAATAATCGTCACCAAGAGGGTCTAGGCCTTGATGGTCCAGGCCCAAGTTCCAGGCTTTGCGTGATGTTCCCCGTGATCGATAAGTCTCGTGGTCACTAGAGTCTTGTGCTTTGGTCCAATCCTAGGGCTAAGTCCCGTGCGCTGAGTGTTGTGACTTGTGTCAAATTCGAAGTAGTCAGCTGCCGCTAAGTCCGAACTGCCGAAAAAGGTGCTCAGCGATAACTGGGGCTCATCATCCTCCCCCGTACTGAAATATTGACTGTCCTCAGTCAACCCAAAATCACGTGCTTGATCGCCTGGTCCGTGCGCCAAAGGTATTCAAATAACAGTGGCTGGCGGTATCGCTTGAACTTCATCATCCCCCTTCCTTACCATCTAATCTCTTCTAGCCTCTCAATCTTATCACTATGTCCAATCTCGCCTCCCAATTTGAGAAGATTACCATGGCCCACGCCTTCCTCGATCAGGTCGACAGGTTGCTCGCGGTGGCCCGTGCATCGTTAGCGAAGGATCCTCGCTTGGCGGTCACCGCCATCTTTCAGACGTGGCTCCAGTGGTTCAAGACCTCGGGGAGTGGAGTCGAGTGGCCGGAGTTGGCGACTGTCGAGAAGGAGTGTCGCCAGTTATATGAGAAGTACAAGGGGGAAGAATGGGTTTGCCCGTTCGATGTTCACTTTGTAAGTTCCCTTTTCTTCCCTTTAGCGCCAACTTCTAATATGATCGCTAGGCGCCAATCGACCCTTCGCTGGAGTTCCTAATGGACGATCTCACGGCGGGAATGACGGTAAGTGCCTCGGCAGTCGCTAGTGCTAGCGACCCCGCTAAGGTACGTTAGCTCTTTGAAGACTTGTCACCGAATGACCAGTTCCTCTTCCAGCACCTGGTAGGTGCGTTAGCGGTGGCGAGGGGGGAGGGACGGAGCGAGGGTCGTAGGAACGAAGAGGCGGCGAATCGTGGGGACATTCAAGAGGCGGGCCCCTCGACTCCCAAGGCTGCAGCTGGTGGCGTCGCTAGAGGGTTGGCGACGTCGCCAAAATTGGCGACAACCCCAAAGAGCAAAGGGAAGGGGAAAGGAAAGGCAAAGGCGCAAGATGAGGAGGACGAGGATATTGAAGTGAGTCGTTTTTATTTTGCTGATTCTTGGCGACGACCGCTAACCTTTCCTGCAGGATCATGTTGAAGAAACTTTTACCGACAAGCGCTTGGCGACGCTCCTTCGATGGCAAAGGACAACAACGGTGGTGGATACGGGACTGGGAGCAGGAGTGAAGCTGGACAAGGCCAAGGGCAAGGTAACAGTGTCGCCAGAGAAGCGGCAAGAGTATAAGCGCACGCAAGGAGCGGTGAGTTCTTAGCGGTTCTTTTCTCTTTTTGTCGCTAACGCTTTCTTCTAGTGCGACAACTGCTGGGCAGATAACGACCCAGAAGGCTGCTGGTACCCCACGGGGGTCCAGCCTTGCTATCCTTGCGACAGCACTAGGAAGAGCTGCTCGCACAGCGGCCTGTCAACGAGGAGCACAGGCAGCAAATTTGCTAAGAGGATAGCGATCAAGGCGGTGTCGGTAAAGAGTGCGAGGGCCTTCGTGGAGAGGCAGAGGGAGCTGGCAAGGAGAGGGGAGCCGATCAAGGTCAAGCATTCGAGCTTGACCTTGCCGACGTCGCAGGAGGAGGGCTTAGTTGGAGGTAGTGGAGGCACTAGGGTGAAGAGTAGGGAGATGGTGGAGAGCGACGAGGACGACAACGACAACGGCAGTGACGGCGACACGCCCCGGGCGCGGAAACGAGCCGCAAGCCCATCATTGGTCGCTAGCGCTAAGCGACCTCGGACGGTCGCCAGCGAGGAGGGAAGGGAGGACGTGGAGATGAGAGAGACGACTCCCTTGGCAATGGTCGCCGAGGTGGAGGTGAGTGACATGGAGATCGAGGGTGAGGAGGAGGTGGAGGCCGTACCCGTCGCTACTGAAGAGGAAGAATGGGCTGAAGAGGTCGAGGTCGTACGCCGAGTAAGTTATCTTCTTCCGCTAGCTACCTGATCGCTAACCGCTTTGCTAGGGAACATGGAGCGCCACACCGTTGCGTCAGGTGGGCGATGACGAGCTGGAGTGGCTGGGCGAGGACCTCGGATGGCCAACGCCGCTAACGTCGGCGGCGTCACTACTGGACTTCGACGAGAGGGCGGCGGGAGTGGAACGACGGTTCCGAAGGGAGCTGGAGGCGGCGAGGGAGGAGTTGTTAGCGGCACGGGCTCACTACACAGTCGCTAAGCGGACGCTGGCAACTCTGGCGGGATATCGACGCGACTGCCAGGCCTTCCTGGCCTGGCAGGAGGAGAACAACATTGGCGAGGAGGATTGGGAGGAGACGGAGGTGATGGAGGTTCCTGACAACGACGCTGACCTTGATGCTTAGCGACAGTTGCCTCCTGTATATAATTTTTATATCTTTGTTAGTATTTTGGACCTAGATTGGCCCCCTTAAGGGGCTTCAAAATGTATAGTATCTTTGGCGAGCGATCCGAAAGTGGCACGAAGCAAAAGAAAGAAAGCAAAAATCAATTGGGCGTACTAGCGACTGTCCCTTAATGCTAGCGACATCTTGAAGGCAAACGCTCAGTAGATCATCATGGCGAATTACCCCTAGAGGCATGCCGAGCGCTGGCAACAGAATAGCCTAGCGCAGCATCGAAACAAGACAGTAGTAAAGTGTCTGTGAAAGGCTTTTTAACTGTATCAAAAATGAAAGAGTAACGAAATGAAAAGGACTTAGGTTTTGTAAAGTAATTGTTGACGGTTTTTCTGGGTAGTAGAGATGAGAGTGGTAAGAAACGAAGCAGAGTTAGGATTCGTCGCTAAGGCCTAGCGAAAGGTAGTTTTCTTCTTCACTGGTGTTTTCGCCAGTGTCATCGTTGTCAACAAGTTTGGTTTGTTCCAGTTCTCGGAGACGCGAAGTGTTGATGTCGAAAGTGTCGCTAGGCACGGTTATGTGTTCTCTAGCGAGATAGGGGATTAAGCGGAAGGCAGCAACAGGGCGATGTAGAACTGAGCCATCTAGTTCGCAAAGAATGTAAGCTCCTCCACGGTTACGAGAGATTACTACAAGTGGGCCTAGGTATCGCGGCTTCATTTTCTTGTTATGCGTTACTTCGATTCTCGTATTCCCCATTAGCACGAGGTCGCCTGTTTTGAAGTTGTAATCGCAAATCGTAGCGGCGTGATCTTTCTCGAAGCAAATGGCGGCCAGGCGACGGGCGCTAAGCACTTGGCTATGCAGGCGGTCGAGATCTTCTTGGCGGCGCTGAAGGTCAATCGCTTGGCGGGCTATGAGATCGGTGGTTGATAATAACGAGTTTGGCGGCGGTTGCAAATATGTCGCTTCAACTATGTCAGCAGGCAGGAGAGGGTGGGTACCGGTCGTCGCGTAGTAAGGGGAGCAACCCATTTGCTTGCGCACTGTAACACGTTCTGACCAAAAGACCGAGTAAGTAGCCGTACTCCACCTAAACTGATCGCCATTGACAGCTTTGAAAAGGGCTTGGCGAACGTCGAAGTGAGGCCACTCAACTATTCCATTAGCGCGCTTATTATAACCAGAGATCCAGATATGGTGTAAGTTATACTTCTTCGCCAAATAGGTAACCGCCTTTAGGATCGGGGGTCCATTGTCAGTCACGATTTCGCTAAGTGCTCCCCAACAACAAATGACGTCCTCGTATAGCCACTTGGCGATAGCTTCGGTGTTTTCTCGGGTGAGCATGCGAAATTCTGGGTAATGAGTTAGCAAACAACGTCCTTGGATGATGTACTTGAACTTATTGGAGGGCAGCATGAACATGGTATCGACGTATATCTTGCTGAACAAAGGCGCCGGGGTAGCAACAGTTGGCGGAATAAGCACCTTAGTTGTCTGGTGTATCTGACAGAGATGGCAGGTCCTAAGGTACCACATGATGTCGGCGCTAACTTGGGGCCACCAGAATTGCTCTAGAAGAGCAGAGCGAGTAGCGAAGAAGCCTCTGTGTCCCAAGTCGTCGTGCATCGCCTTCAAGACCCGTAAGCGACTGGCAATAGGGACGAACACCTTGTGAGCACTGTCTCGACTTCTTCGCCAAAGTTTGCCTCCCATAACAAAAAACATAGATGCGTAGCGAACAAAAGTGGCATAATCTTTGTCACTAAAGCCTTCGGGTCGGATTAGGTCGTGAAGCCATTTCTTAACTAAGAGTATACGGGCATCATCGGTGGTAGCTTTGGCACTGCGGGGTACGTCGCTATAAGTAGTGGTGCCATCGTCTCGGAGGGGGGTTATATCGTCACTGGTCGCTAACCGTGGAGCAGTGTCGGTGTTGCTGGCGAAAGTTGCTAAAGCAGGCAAACAGCCGAGATCGGCAGCAGGGAATAAGCGACGTGCGGCCATTGAGAGATGGCGAAGGAGCGGCAGCGGTAACTGGACCTGGTGTATGAACCCATGCAAACGATCAATCCAATCCTCATAGACAGAGTTGTCGCTATCGTCGACAGGGGGATCATCAGGCTGTGGCGGGCGCCGTGACAGACCATCCGGGCCGTGGAAAGTTCCCTTGACGTGCACCAGCTCGAAATGGAACATCAGAATTGCCACAATCCAGCGGTTCATGCTAGCGGAAGGCTGAATGTCGGGGTTCTGAAGCATACCCTTAATGTAGCGAGCGTCTACTTCGATGATGAGGTTCCTAACGCCAATTAGGTACATCCGTAAAGCTTGTAGCGCTCGATAAAGGCCGTAAAGCTCCAACTTAGGCTGACTGAATTGTGCTTCTCTGTCGTTTAGCGTAATTGACCCAAAGCAATTGTAGCGGCGCTCCTTGCGATTATCGCTAGCACACTGGCAAAGGTAATATCCGACCGCTATATATGACGTATCGACCGCTAAGATGACGGGGTCAGGCGATTCATAGTCGATAGGAACAAGGGGCTTAGTGTCTTGTAAGGCCTTCACGAGGTCACGTTGAGCATTAATCTGATCGGGACCAAACTCAAAAGGGACGCCAACGCGAGTAAGTTTCGTCAAGTTGTGGGCTCGATGGGCGAAGTTTTTGACGAAGATCCTTAGCACCCCAACGGTACCTAAAAAGGCGCGGACTTCCGATAGTGACTTGCAAGGACCCCATCACTCGATTAGCGCTAGGCAACTTTCGTCGGGGATTCGACCACTAGGAGTACAAATGTGACCGAGAATCTTGAAGGTCGGGGCGCAAAGAACAAGTTTGTGACTGGAAAAAGTGCCACCACAATATTTCATCCGCTGAAGGATCCTGTTAAGAAGTTCAAAGAACTCCCAGAGCGCTAGGCGGATGTTCGGATTAGCGGGATGCTTAGCGGGTTTACCTTTAACGATCTTCCAGTCCTTGGGTCCCTTAGCGCCAACGTCATCGATAAAGCTGAGCACGTTGTGGGGTATCTCTGGCTGCAGAATAAAGGTAATGTCATCGTGAAATATAGGCACAGAGTTGGTCCACCCCATTGGCAAGGTTACTAAGCGAAGAGCGCCAAACGGAGTCTGGAATGTCGTTAAATCATGTGATGCTGGGTTGATAAGTCACTCGTCGTAGCCAACGTAGAGGTCGAGAGTGGCACCACAAATGCGTCCAGCGAAAGATTCGGTGACGTGATCTGGAAAAGGTGGTACTCCAGAATGGCGAATGGTGATATGGTTGAGTGGCTCTAGACTGTGTACAATCCTGAGCTTACTGTTTTTCTTGAGAACGCAAAACCATCGCGAGCGATAAGCGGAATTTGAGGGTTCATAGACGCCGGCGCTGATCTTATCGCGAATAATTTTGCATACTTCCTTTTCTAGTCCTGGGGGTATGGGGCGATTGTGCTGAACCCAAGGTACGTGCGGAATTGTTGGTATGCATACTGGCGGGAAGAAGTCGGGGCGCAAACTTCCTTGTTCAGAATCTTCCCAAGCAAAGGCTTTTTCTTGCTTGGCAACCATGTCGTCCAATACGTTGATTTTGTCGCTAGTGAGGAACCCAGTGTCGTGGTCGCTAACCAATTTCGCTTGTCGCTCGCTGGTGAATTGCTTTGTCGGGACGAAAGGCAGCGGGTTTGGGTTAAGCGGAGGAATGGTCGCTAGTGGATCGCCTATAACTTGACGCTCGATTCGAAAGTCTTCACTAACGTGGCTAGCGACCGGTTTAGTTTTCATGACGACGGGTTTATACTTCTTCTTGACCTGTACTCCTTTTCGCTTAGGAGGTTCGTTAGCGACATACTGAGCGGGGAATGGGATGTTAACATAGGTGGGGGTAGTGTCCGTAACACATGTATCAAAGGGCAAAGTCTGGCCAAGAATCAAGGGATTAGAGGTATCAGTAGAAACGAGATAAGAACGAGGTGGAAGGGACAAATCAGGAATGTCGCTAGCCGTAGCGTAAAGGTATGCTAGCGCGGGATTAGTCTGTGTGTTAGAATCGGTAAGCAAAACGTCTTGGTCCAAATCACAAGAAGCTATACACATCGCTAGACCAGTTGAATGGTCATAGCAGATAACGATCCCTAGGTCGCTATCTTCTTCATTGCCTCGGGCAATGAAAGCAGCGGGGTGCCTTTGTTTCGCAGCAAACATTTTGACGGTTGTTTCTTTTGGTTTTGCCGTGTGGAAAGGTAGGGATCGTGCGCCAGAGGCCAGTATTGGGGTCCGTGATTGTTATAGTTGTTTCAATGTCGCTAATTGTATTAACCGTACTTCGGGTTAATACGTCGAATGGGCGACCGAGTAGGATGTCGTAAGCGGGAGACCGTAAAACGTGGATTTGGAGATAGACCGTCACGTCGCCAATCGTGCATGGTACGTTTCTAGCTAGTCCCAGTGATCGATCCATGGTACCGTTAGCACTCTGCATGTTTAGCACGATGTTGGGGTCATAGGATAAGCCAATGTCGCTAGCGATTTCAGCAGACATCAAAATAATCTGAGAACCGCTGTCGTGAATGCATTCAACTTCCTCTTTATTGTCGATCAGCATCATGACGGTACGAAGTGACTGAGATTCCTTAGCGACAGTGAGTACCACAGGCTCTTCTCCGGGGGGTAGCGAATCAATATAGGCCTCGACAGGGTCGACTGAAGTGAATGGTGTCTTGTCCGTGGTAAGTCCTTTAGCGGTATCAGCGTTGGACCCAAGCAAAAACTGGGGTTCTTTGATAGCGAACGTCGGCAAAATTTCTTCAAAAATGTTGCTGGAGTCCTGTACTGTATTAGCGCTAGCGCCAACCGATTGTTTGGGCGTAACTGCTGTCCTAAACTGATTCCTGATGTCTTGGGATACCGAGCAAAGTTCGCCAACCGATATCGTAACCTGGGTGTGTAAGACTCGTTCGAAAACCGCTTTGGATTGCTCGATGTCGTAGATGGGTGGCATAGTTCGATATGCGCCGTCGTTAGTTTTGTCGGGAGCAGCAAAATTCCGGTTAGCGGGTGGGGTGTAGCGACTAGGGAGGCCAGAAAATGGATGAATAGGAGGCTGAGCAACAGGTTCCTTAGCGACAGCCAGTTGTTCCTTAGCGACGGTGCGTTCAGGTGGTTTGCCTTTGTCAGCAGGCTTAGTGGCAGGAACTGGAGCTGAATCAGAAGGGGTGGAGGTTGACGGAGGGTCACTGGTCGAGGGTGTTGCCTTTGAAGCATCACTTGCTGGTCGGTAAGTCGCTCGGGGGACTTGTACGCCGTCGAATTTTTCGCCGTTTCGCCGGAGTGCAAATAGCTCGCGTTCCAAAGCCTTGATCCGTTCTTCCTTGCTTAGCGCTCGGCCTGTGGCGACGTCCTGTTGCATTACCTCGTGTATTAGCAACTGCTGCATCGCCGCCTGCTCTGGGTCTGGGTTAGCGTTGGAAGAAAGTCTTCCTGTAACGATTTGTCCTGGATTAAGCCGGTGCCATTCCTCGATGCGTTCAATGTATAGTCGCTTGCCGGAATAGTTGGGAATCATGGCGCCAGACGGTAAAATGATCTTGCCTTCGGCGTTACGATGGATCTTACCCTGTCTGATCATTTGCTCCAGCTTAATACAAGTGCCTCGGACCATAGTGTGACCTATTTCCCCGCAGAAGTGGCAAGTGCTGTTAGTGAACTGTTGGCGAGGTTGGGCGTTACCGCTGGTTAGAAGGGCTTCCAAACGTTCCAAGGCGCTGACAATTGCGGTAGTGGTCGCTAATTCCAATGCTTCTTGCTTAGGTGCCGGCGAAGGGACGGTCGGCGGATTAGCGATGGGCGATGACGAATGGATGCCGGTGGTGCCATTGCTGGTCTTAGCCGTGGAAGTGTCCGTTCCTTTTAGAACCCACTTAGCGCCTTCGAAGACTTGGTCAACATCGTAAGGGTCCTCAGGATGGTGATCGGGAAGGGTGATTTCGAGGCGGCGGACGACTTTAGACCATAGCGATGTGGGGATACCTTGTTGGAACAAGCGATGTTCCTCGTTACGATATAGCTTGCCGTTAGCGAGTAACCATCTAGCAATATGTTGGAAGTCCCGGTAGTAGTCAGAGAACCTTCCCAAAGTCGCTAAGCCACTGTTGAAAGACTGGTTAACTAGTCGTTCCAGATCGCCAAGATTATAATGAGCGCTAGCGTCAGCGCCAGGGTATAACCTAAGCACTGCCGCTTTCCATTCCTGGTAATTGTAGGGTCAAGGAGCGTCGTTGCCGACAATAATATTGTCGCCAAATTCAGGTAAGCCAAGCCAAGTTTCTGCCGTGTCATAGGAAACGTATCGAGACGCGTATTCTTTCTTTTGTGTGTCGTCAGCGATACCGCAATCAGCGAAGAGGTATTCCAGTTCTTTGAACTATTGGGGGAGTTCCCTAGGGCGACTCTTATCCCACTTAGGTGCAGTAGTGTCATTGCGAGGCGGCATTCTAGCGCGCCGAGCAATGGGGTCGTTGTTCATGTTAACGATTGTCAGATTTAGCGGAGGACGGGGGATAGTTGGTGATACGGGAATAGAGTGAGCTTCGGGGAAGAATATAGAGTCGGTTGGGGTTAACGGTGAAAGTGGCGCGTCGAGAAAACTTTCAATGAGAGCGTCTGGGAAGTCGGCAAGGATTTCGCTAATGTCGCGAAGGTTTTTAGCGGTTTCGAGTTCGTCGGCAAGGGGTCAAGGACAGGCTGCCGGCGAAGAATGCTGGGGAGTTGAAAGGGAAGACTGGGGTGGTTCAAAAGGGTTTTTCAAGCGACGTTTCGCGTGAGCTCTTGTTTCTGGCGGAATGGTTAACTTCTAAACACCCCTCGCGGTGGGCTCCAAAATGATGTGCTCCTATGCCGCCTAGTGCCGTGCAGGAAACCTAACAATTGTCACTAGATAGGGTAGCTGGCAGTAGGAAGTTAATAATTGAGGGCGAGTCAGTAACCGTCCCAGAGAGTTAGAGCGAAAGTGGTAGCGTGGAAGTGAAGTCGAAAAGAATCGCTACTGCTAACAATAGTCGCAGCGAAACTGAAACGGTGGCGGGGCGAATAAAGGAGAGAGACAGCGGTAAGAGTAAGACTGAGATCAAAGGACGAACGTAAACTTGTCGCTAGCCGCAATTGCTAGCATCACTAAGTTGAAATAACGCTAATAGGCACCCGTAGTCGGTACCACACTAAGTCGAGGTCAAAGTTGAAGAGGTTTGTCGCTAAACTAAGGTCAAAGACGAGATGGGGGAAAGAGACAAGGCAAATGAAACCCTTGAGCTGGTAGCTTATAGATGAGGGAGTAATACAATGGTGATGCGATGGTAAAATTCGATTGATGATGTCTATGTGCAGGCAGTATTTATACGTTTTCAAAGTATAGTAAGGGAAGGTAAGTAATTAAGCGCCACTAGTGGCGGCGTCTGCCACTGTGTTTAGGTTGCGTGCCAGGCGTCAGTCCGTAACTAAGTAAAAAGTCATAGGTGAGGCCTTGGTGACGACTAATTGCTAATAAGAACCAAAAAGAGAACGAGTCTGATGTCAATACCTGAAGTAAGAACACCGTTCAGGGATGTTGGTAAGCTCGACAAGGGGAATGATAGTAAAAAGGTACGCGTCTGGTAATATGTCCATATATAGTAAAGGAACGCCATTTTGTCGCCAGGATCGCTAAGGTCACTAATAATCGTCGCCAAGAGGGTCTAGGCCTTGATGGTCCAGGCCCAAGTTCCAGGCTTCGCGTGATGTTCCCCGTGATCAATAAGTCTCGTGGTCACTAGAGTCTTGTGCTTTGGTCCAATCCTAGGGCTAAGTCCCGTGCGCTGAGTGTTGTGACTTGTGTCAAAATCAAAGTAGTCAGCTGCCGCTAAGTCCGAACCGCCGAAAAAGGTGCTCAGCAATAACTGGGGCTCATCATCACTCACTTTATCCTGGAACACCTCTACCAGCACCAGCTCTACCTCAAGCCAGAGAAGTGTGAGTTCAAACAGACCCAGATTGAATACCTTGGCCTGATCGTCTTGCATGGAGCTGTGGAGATGGACCTGGTGAAGGTAGCAGGTGTGGCAGAGTGGCTGGAGCTCAAGAAGAAGGAGGTGCAGGCATTCCTTAGTTTTGCAAACTTCTACTAGAGATTCATCCAGGACTTCTCACACCATGCCCATCTACTATTTGACCTCACTAGAAAGGATGTTATATGGAGTTGGGGACCTCTGGAGCAGACAGCCTTCAACACTCTCAAGTGTGCTATGACCTCTGAATCCATCCTCCTCTTTTCAGACAACAACTCTCCCTTCCAGGTAGAAGCTAACAGCTCTGACTTTGCTACTGGGGCTGTGCTCTTGCAGCAATCTCCAGAGGATGGGAAGTGGCATCTGGTGGCCTTTTACTCCAAGGGCCTGAATGCAGTGGAGCAGAACTACAAGATCTATGACAAGAAGATGCTAGCCATCATCTGGTCATTTGAAGAGTGGTGGCACTTCCTAGAAGGCATGCAGCACAAGTTTGAGGTCTGGACAGATCAAAAAACCTCAAATACTTCTGGACAGCCAAGAAGCTCAATTGCCAACAGGCCTAGTGGTCCCTTTACCTTGCTAACTTTAACTTCTCTTTGCACCACAAGCCTGGCTAGAGCATGGGGAAACCAGATGCCCTGTCCTGGAGAGTGGACCATGGCACAGAGGAGGAGGATAACAGCAACATTGTGCTTCTCTGCCCTGAACTGTTCACAATCTGAGCCATTGAGAGTCTAGCCATTGAGGGAGCAGAAGTGGACATTCTCTGGGACATATAGTGGGGTAATTGGGATGGTCAGCAGGAGGAACTTGTGGTGCAAGCAGCTTGGACACTGAAGTTGGGGCATACTACTGGTGCTAAGGCAGTTCGGAGCATACTATTGGTGTTAAGGCAGTCTATGCTGATGAATGGGCCCTCCAAGATGGAATCCTGATCTTCCAAGACCATATTTATGTCCCCAATATTCCAGAGCTCCATTAGAGGATTGTGGAGCAACACTATGACTCCTGCATTACAGGGCACCCTGGATGGTGGAAGACACTGGAGCTAGTATTGCAGAACTACTGGTGGCCCCAGATGTCCCAGTATATTAGATCCTATACTAGTACATGCAATCTCTGCCTCCAGACCAAGCCCCCATGCCAACTCCTCTATGGACAGTTACACCCACTGTCCATGCCTGTGGAACAATAGAGCATGGCTTCCATGGACTTCATTGTAGAGCTCCCTGATGCCCATGGTTACAATGTGATCATGGTGGTAGTAGACCTGTATGGCAAGCAAGTGCACTTCATTCCAACCCATACTACCTGCTCCACCATGGGTGCTGTGAACCTGCACCGGAGGAATGTCTGGAAGCTCCACAGCCTCTCTTATGCCTATGTCTCTGATTGGGGACCACAATTAGTGGCAGAGTTCACTAGGGGGCTCTACTGATTGCTTGGAGTGAAGCTCTACACCTCCACTGCCTACCACCCACAGTCTGATGGCTAGACCAAACATATAAACCAGGAGTTAGAGCTGTACCTCTGCCTCTTTTGCAACAAGCTCCAGGATGACTGGGACAAACTCCTTCCTGATGCTAAGTTCCAATACAACAACCATGTTCATGCATCCACCCAGTTCTCCCCATTCTTCCTCAATACAGGACAACATCTGTGCATGGGTTTTGAATCCCAGGCCCAACTCTTGGAGAATGATGCAGTAAACAAATCTGTGGACTAGATGAAAAGGTTATAGGAGGAGGCCCAAGCAGCACTGGCCAAGGCAAAGGATGACATAGCATGATACTATGACTGCAGAAGGACTCTGGAGTGCAAATATCAGCCTGGAGATTGAGTCTAACTGGATGCCTTTGACATTATGACTATCCAGCCCTCAAAAAAGCTATTGCACTGTCAGTTGGGACTCTTCACAGTGGAATGACAGGTAGGACCCTTGGTTTATTGACTCTGGCTCCCCATGGGGATGCGCCAGCTTCATCCAGTGTTCAATGTGGTCAAACTAACTCCAGCCCCTAAGGATCCTATTCCAGGGCATTGTCTGCTACCTCTGCTGCTGCCCATAGTAGTCAATGACAACTGTCAGGTTCCACTGACTATGGAGGCTCAGCTATACTGGGTGAGTCCTTACTAGGTGGACATGATTTTTTGTGCTTATAACTTAGTGCTCTGGGGTTGATGCAGACTAGAGGGACTTGCAAGGGAAAGCTAAGAAAAGCAGTCTGAGCAAGTTTGGAGTGATTTGGGGAAGTCTAAGACCAAGTATATTAAACGTTGGGCTTGGACAGGTGTCAGGGACAAGTTTATAGGCATGTGAATACATTATAGGTGAGCAGAGGCTTTGCAAATGATGGGAGCAGAGCCAGAGTTGGACAGGGGATTAATCAAGACTAATGGGCTCTAGAGCCAAGTAAAGGGTGGGATCCAGACATACCCCAGGGTTCCTAAACTCTTTGTCATGTCTTTCTTTGCCTACTTTCTAGCCACATCTATATTGCCATCTGCATTCCCAGCCTCCTCCATGTCTGAGGAGTCTGACAGTCGGTGGGACTGTAGGTGGGTCCAGGCCATATATTGCAATTATAAGCACAGTCTTAATTCTTGCATTCTGGGGCTGGCTAGACTTTGACAGAGTTGTCCATAGCAGTGGCAGGTCCATTGGAGTTGTCATTGGGCAGGGCCCTAGTGCAGTTGGCATCAGGAGCAGCCCCCCCTTGCATTCCTAGCCTATTCTTGGTCCAGGGGTAGTCCAATCCATTCCTGCAATTTTAAGAATTGTGCAGGCAGAGGTAATGCCAGAGCAGTTTGCAGAGGCTGTGGAGCAGGCAAGGGGTCTTCTGACCCTTAAGTAGTGCCAGGTGGCAGCCCCAGTGAGTGATCAGTGCAGTCTTGCCCTCCCTGAGCTAACCTACTCCTGCAGTGCATGTCCTGCACCTAGCAGGGGGAGTGGTGTGAGTTTGAGGAGGCTATGCTGGAGCTGTGGCAAAAACATGTCAGTGTGCCTCCCATGTTGTTTGTGGCACAAGAAGTGCTCTATTGCTTTGAGTTGGCATGCTGCTTATGTCACAGTGGAGCAAGGATGGGATTGAGATTAGGTTATGGCACAGCTGGAGGAAGGGTGGAGGAGCAGAGTGTCAGAGTGGGGCTCTGGAGTGGAGGGCAGGGATAGCATGGGGTGGTCCACAATGAAGGTCAGGCCCCCACAGGGCAGGCAGAGGGAGGGGGCCCTCTTGATGCACAACAAGAAGAAGTGGAGGGCATCCTCATTGCTGGAGATAGGACCAAGCAAGCAAGTGCAGAGCAAGGAGGCAATGGCAGAGCCCCCATAGAGCAGCCCACAGAGATGTCATGATCAGTCATGAAGGCTTTCCTGTGTTGTCAGGTTGAGGGGTTGGAATGGTCATTGGCAACCTGCAAAAAGGAGGCTCAGAGGATTGTGGAGGACCAGGACATGATGTGGAGAAAATGGAATTAAGCATGGAGGAACAAGGATGTAACCATGGGTGCAGCCATGGAGCAGTTGTTCTAGCTCAAGGAGTTGCAAGCATCAGTGAGACAGTAGGAGGTGTGGGTGGAGATGGTGGTGCAATGGTCAGAGAAGTCAGAAATATAGAAGGGTCAGGAGTTACCCAACATAGGGGTCCCTCAGGCTATGGTGGAGAGGGCATGAAAATGGAAAGAGTGGCTCACCAACAAGGCAGCCTTGGGGCAGCAGGAGGTGCACCCTTCCTCTGGACCAGGTATTGGGGCCAGCTGCAGACTAAGCAAGAGTCAAGGATTTGGTTGAGTTTGTAGTGATATTTGTCCTCAATTTCAATGGGGGGCAGTAGACTGGAGCATTGTCCAGGAAAGGGGTCTGGAGCATACTTTTTGAGGAGGCACATGTGGAACATAGAGTGGAGGCCCTTCAGACCTGGGGGTAGGTTGAGCTTGTAGGCATGCATTGAGACCTTCAGAAGGATCTTGAAGGGTCTGAGATGTTTGTGATTGAGCTTGATAGAGGGTCTTTAGGTCTTGAGGTTTTATCAATCAAGCTAAACCAAAGTGCCAGAGGGCCAGTCTAGGGTAGGATTTCATTGGGCATTGGCATGCTTGGACTAGGCTTGATTAGCAGTGTTGATTTTGTCCTGGAGGAACTGGTGGAGGGATTAGAGGTCTTCAGCAACTTCATGGGCAATGTGGGAGGGAATATCTTTGAGAGATAGTGTGAGTCAGGAGTTGTAGCCCTTGTTGGCATAGAAGGGAGAAACTCCAGTGGTAGAGTGAGGCATGTTGTTGTAGGTGAACTCAGTGAGGGGGAGTTCTGTGCACCAGTCATTCTGTAAAAAGTTAACATAGAGGCAGAAATACTGTTCCAATGTCTAGTTGACTCTTTCAGTTTGTCCATTGGTCTTCACATGGTAGGTGGTTGAGAGGTTGGTTTTTATTTTGAAGATGAATGAAGGCCCACAGTCAGAGATGATGTTGTCTGGGAGTCTGTGCTTGGAGAATACATGTTTAAGGAACAGTTTGGCAAACTCTGGAGCATTGTTGGTGGTGTGGCAGAGGACAAAAAGGGCTTGCTTGGTGAGGCAACAGACAACAACAAGGATTGCATCAGAACCTTTGGAGTTGGGGAGTCTAACAATGTGATCAGTTAAGATTGAGGACCAGGGGTGCTGACTAATGGGGAGGGGCTTGAGCAGTCCATGGGGGTGGTGGCAGAGTACCTTAGCTCAGAGACAAGGTTTGCAGGCCCTTACATATTGCATGACATCCTTCTTCATTCCTGGCCAAAAGTAAGTCTGGAATATAAGTTGAAGGGTCTTACAAAGTCCTGGGTGCTTGCAGAGTTTGTGGTTGTGGTGTTGCCAGAGTATGTTGAGGCAAATGGACTTGTGGTCCAGAGTGTAAATTTGTCCACTCCAGAGTAGGAGGCAGTGGTCCAGAGACAGTGTGAAGAAGTTTTTAGTGTTCAACTCATTGGCAGAGTTGTTGTGGGAGTTGTGCTCGACAAAGATCTGGGGATGAGTTTCTAATTTGGTGGAGGATTCCCTTATCATTTAAAATCAGCATGGCATGCAGATGCTCAGAGGGGATTATCACTTGATAGTTGAATGCATTCTGCTCAGCTTCAAACAACTTCTTTGGATATACATTGTCAGGTTCTGCTGACTACAGGGGCTCAGCTA
Organism: Termitomyces sp. T153; assembly: GCA_018296165.2. Classification (NCBI taxonomy): domain Eukaryota; kingdom Fungi; phylum Basidiomycota; class Agaricomycetes; order Agaricales; family Lyophyllaceae; genus Termitomyces; species Termitomyces sp. T153. Next base: position 214,704 of record JACKQL020000021.1, on the reverse strand, counting down.
TACTGAGTGAGTTCTTATTAGGTGGATGTGATGTCCTGCAATTATAACCTAGCACTCTGGGGTTTGTGTGGGGTGTAGGGACTTGCAAGGGGAAGCCAAGGGGAGTGATCCAAGCAAGTCTGGGGTGGTCTAGAGAAGTCTAAGACCAAGTATATTAGACATTGGCTTGAGCAGGCATCAGGTACAAGTTCATAGGCACACAAATAGATTGTGGAGTATGCAGAGGCTTTGCAAGCAATGGGGGCAAAGCCAGAGTTGGACGAGGAGTCAATCAAGACTTGATGGGTTCTGAGGCTGAGCAAAGAGCAAGGTCCAAAGTTGTTGTAAGAATGTTTGGGGTTTGTAGTGTGTGTGTGGAGTTTGTACTAAAGTCAGAGTTGAAAGGGACTTAGAGAAACAAAGGAAGTAGAGACAATCAAGACAAGACAGAGGTGAGATGAGATGAGGCTGGGAAAAGAAATAGATTCGAGACTAAAAACAGAAACAGAGACAGAAAAAGACATGAGACACAAGTAACCAGTTAATGTAATATCAAGACTAAAGTATGAGGAGCTACTCTACAACTTATATACTGACTACTAGATAGCTCTAGAGAACAGTGGGTGTGATGGCAGGGCTTGACAGAGCTATATGGAGTTGACAGGTATTGGGTATAATCAAGAGGTGGGCTGTAGCAATATTCTGATGGGATCAGTTGGGGATGCAGGCTGCTCTAGAGTCATTGTGATGCTTTGGAGCAGATCGAGTAAACTGGGGCAGGGGGTCAGGAGCATATGACATGGTCAGGAATGGTGGAGGAGGTCTTAGAAGCTCAGGGGATTCAGGGGAAGCGTTGATGGCTGTGGAGAAGGCATTGGAGTTGACTAGGGAGGCTGTCAGAGTTTGCTAGAGAAGTGTTGGAGTTGTCCAGAGTGGGCATGGAGAGTGTACATGGATTGGGGAGTTTGATGGAGTGTCAGGGGGGACTTGGGGGGAGTGGGCAGGTTGGGAATGATGTGCAGGAGTCCAGAGAGTGGGTCATTACATCACTCCCCCTTCAGCATCAAGACCCTCAAAATGCAGGGCTCGGGTTGGAGATTGGTGGGGTGTGGGAATTCAAAGTTGAGTAATCTTGATCAAACTGTAGCAAGCAGTAGTGGTGTAGGGAATGAAGTCAAAGCATGGCCACCGTTTGTCAGGGGGTCCTTTCCAAGTCATAAAAAGGATCAGACATACTCCAGAGTTCCTCAACTCTTTGCAATGTTGTCCTCTGCTTACTCCCTAATGTCATCAGTACTATCCATGTTGCAGTCAGCATCTTCTGCTCCCTCCTTAGGGGAATCCAATTCTTGCTGCAGTTGTGTTAAATGCATGTACTGTAGTTATGAGTGCCAGTCTGTCCCTCTATGTCCCATTATAGTTGATTGAGTTTGACAGAGTTGTCCACTATGGTGGCTGGCTCTTCTGGGGCTTTGCCCCAAGGTGCAGTTCCAGTGCCACCTGCCTCAGCATTGGTTTCCTCAAGGCCCAACTTCAGCCTAGAGCAGGTTATGGCTGTTCTGGAGGCATTGTGAGTAGCCCAGGTGGACATGACCCCTGAGAGGTTTGTGGAGGCAGTGGGGTGAGCATGGGGTCCCCCAACCCTAGAATAGTGTCAAATGAAAGCTCTAGTAAGTTTGTAGCATTGCTTGTAGGGTTCTAAGCTGATCTGATGTTTTAGTGCACTCTCTGCACTCACCATGGAGAACATTATGAATTTGAGGAGCCAATGCAGGAGTTCCATTGGAACACCTCTGTTTGCATTTCTTGCTATGCCAGGCATGAGAAGTGCCTGATGTCATTAAGTTGGCACACAGCCTGCATGGTGGAGGAGCAGGAATGGGATGTAGAATGAGTGGTGGAACAGTTGCTTGAGGAGTGCAAGGAGAAGGTGTCAGGTTGGAAGTCTAGAGTGGAGGGTGGAGCAAGTGTGGGGTGGCCCGTGATGAAGGTGGGACCCCTACAGAGTGGGTGGAGGGAGGGGGCTCCATTAGCATGGGATAAGAGGAAATGAAGAGCATTCCCCTTGCCAGAGGTGGGGCCAAGCAAGCAGCCATAAAGGGAGGAGTCAATGGCAGGTCCTCTGGGGCCATGTGTACTCTCCTGTATTAGGGTTCTGGTAGGGAGTTCTAGTAGGGACTCCTATCTGCCCCTAGCAGTTCCCAAGACATTCTGGCAGTGGCAAGCAGAGGAGTTGTCCTGACTACTGGCATCACATGAGGAGGAGATTTGGGAGGTTGAAGAAGATCATGATACAGTCCAGTGGGAGCATGATGAGATGAGGAAGAACCAGGATGTAGTGTGGCAGGAGTTGGAAGAGGCCATGCACATAATTATAAAGGGTTCCTTGGAGGTATAAGAGTTGCAGGAGCATCTAGAGCAGCTGGAGGCATGGGCAGTGCAGCATTGGCCATACATGCCTCAATACAAGATGGATTGGTGCAGATGCCTAGGGAGCTCTCATCAGAGTTGGAGCAGAAGTTCTGGCAGATGGGGCAGTTGTTTGTGAGGCATTGGTAGAGGAGTGCAGCAGACCCTAGAGCATGGTAGGAGATAGCAACTAATGTGGAAGAGCCATTGCTGGGACAGCTGGAGGTCCTTGCCATTGTGGTCATGCAGATGGAGGTGGACCTGGTCAGGGGTAGAGTGTGGAGGATCCCAGATGAGGGGAGGGAGTGAGGTGGGGGTCAGGCCCTGTTTTCTTGCCATCTTGCAATTTTCTCTGTATGATTTTGTATTTCATAACTCTGTACATAATACTTTCTTGCTGTTCTGCAGATTATATGAGGTTTTAAATTGTATAAGGAGAGAGTAAGTGAAAACATGTAGGGGGTTACTTATGGGAGTTGAATCTCTGATGAATTCAAAGGGGGGGGGGGTTACATCCACTAATGCCTTCTGTATTTTCTAGTTCTGGGGGTCTCAGAGGTTGGTGGAGTGCTGTCAATGGAAGTCCTGGAGTTTGTCCAGGGCTCTATTAAGGTTTCTTTGGGGTTTCCAAGTGTCATCCTCAGGTCCATAGCCATTCCAGCAGACCAAGTACTGGGGTTGGCCACAGGCCACATAAGAGTCAAGGATTTGGTCAACCTCATAGTGGTATTTACCCTCAACTTTGACAGAGGGCAGTTAACTGAGGCATTGTCTAGGGAAGGGGTCCAGAGCATGTTTTTTAAGGAGTTGTATATGGAACATGGAGTAGAGGCCCTTCAGGCCCAGGAGTAGGTCGAGCTTGTAGGTGTGCATGGAGACCTTCCGGAGGACTTTGAAAGGACCAAGATGTTTGTGATCAAGCTTGATGGAGGGCCTCCAGGTCTTGAGATTTTGTCTATTGAGCCAAACTAAAGTGCCAAGGGGCCAGCTGGGGGTGGAGTTGCATTGGGTGTTGGCATGTTTGGAGTAGGCCTGATTGGCAGTGCTGATTTTGTTCCACAGGAATTGGTGAAGGGAGTGGAGGTCCTTGGTGACTTTGTAAGTGATGTGGGAAGGGATATTCTTGAGGGATAGCACAAGTTAGGAGTTGTAGCCCTTGTTGGCATAGAAGGGGGAAACTCTGGTGGTGGAATGAGGTGTGTTGTTATAGGTAAACTCAGTGAGGGGGAGTTTTGCATGCTAGTCATTTTGTTCTGTCTGTCTGTCAGTCTCTGGATGATAGGCAGTGGAGAGATTGGTCTTTATTTTGAGTGCCTTGCATAGCAATTGCCAAAAATGGAATATGAACAGAGGTCTGCAGTCAGATATGATGTCATCTGAGAGTCTGTGCTTGGAGAATACATGTTTGAGGAATAGTTTGGCAAACTCCAGAGCATTGTCAGTGGTGTAGCAGGGAATGAAGAGGGCTTGCTTGGTGAGGTGGCAGATGATGACAAGGATCCCATCGAAACCTTCAGAGTCAGAGAGTTCAATGATATGATCCATTGAAATTGAGGACCAGGAGTGCTGATCAATGAGAAGGGGCTTCAATAATCTGTGAGAGCAGTGGCGGGGTACCTTGGCCTGGAGACAACGTTTGCAGGCCCTTATGTATTGCATGACATCCTTCTTTATTCCTGGCTAAAAGTAAGTCTGGAAGATGAGCTGAAGGATCTTACAAATTCCTGGGTGTCTGCGGAGCTTGTAGTTGTGGTGTTGCCAGAGTGTGTCAAGGCAGATAGACTTGTGGTCTGGAGCATAAATTTGTCTACTCTGGAGCAGGAGGTGGTGGTCTGGAGACAGCATAAAGGGGTTTTTGTCATTTGATTTGTTGGCAGAGTTGTTGCAGGAGTTGTGCTGGGTGAAGAAGGAGTCCAGGAGTGAGTTTCTGATTTGGTGGAGGATTCCTTCTTTATTTAAAATCAGCATAGCATGTAGATATTCAGGGGGGATTACCACTCAATGGTTGAATGCATTCTGCTTGGTTTCAAATGACTTTTTTGGCTACATGTCAGACCTCCAAGTGAGGGCATTGAGTTTCATGCTAAGTTGCATGGAGCAATAGTGGATGGTGAAGTTGTACTCTGAGAGGGTTTTGGACCATCAAGCTTAGTGATGGCTGAGTTGCTTCATGGCTGTGAAGTATTGCAAATTGTCATGGTTGGAGTAGACTTGAATGCAGTGCAAGGATCCCTCAAGGTAGGCCCACTACTGATGGAAGGCTTCAACAATTGCAAGGAGTTCTTTGTCATAGATATTGTAGTTGAGCTCCATGGGGATCATTGAATGGGTGTAGAAGGCAATAGAGTGCAGGTCCTTGCCTCCAGAGTCTGACTGGGAGAGTATTCCAGCAATGGCATAGTCAGAGGTGTTGCATTCAAGCATGATGAGTAGGGAGGGGTCAAAATGGCACAGGATAAGTGTAGAGGTAAAGGCCTTCTTGAGGAGGAGGAATACACTTTGGCACTTGCTGTCCCAATCTCAGGGGGTGTCCTTCTGCATGAGTCAGTTGAGGAGTTTGATGATTCCAAAGTAGTTGTTGATGAATCAGCAATAAAAGTTAGCAAACCCCAGAAATAACTGTACCCCCTTCACATTCTATGGCAGGGACCAGTTGAGTATAGCATCAACCTTAGCAGGGTCCATGCACACACTGTTAGAAGTGACAATGACTCTGAGGTATTCAACCTCCATCATGTGGAAGGAGCATTTTTTGGGTTTGGTGTGGAGGTGGTACTCTCAGAGTCATTCTAAGATGTGGCAGATGTGCTCCAGATGCTTCTCTGGTGAATTCAAGTAGATCAATATGTCATCCAGGTACACAATAACAAAAACATTGTTCATGTTGTGGAAGATGTCATTCATGAAGTACTGGAAGGTGGCAGAGGAGTTAGTCATTCCAAAGGGCATTACTAGGTACTCAAAGAGGCCATAGCAGGTGCAAAAGATGGTTTTCCATTCAGGTCCTGGAGCATTCCAGACATTGTTGTAGCCAGAGCAGAGATCTATCTTTGTGTAGATCTTGGCACTGTAGAGGCAGTCAATGAGGTCTCCAATCAGGGGGAGGGAATACCAGTTCTTTTTGGTGACTCTGTTGAGTCTCCAATAATCTACACAGAGTTGAAGTGATCCATCCTTCTTCTTGGCAAATAAGACCAGAGCACTGGTGGTGGAGATTGATGGGCATATGAAGCCCTTGCCAAGCATGTCATCAAGGTATTTCTTCAGGGCCCAGAGCTTAATCTTGAACATGTTGTAGATCTTGCCAAATGAGGGCAAGGCACCTTCTTCAAGGTTAATCTTGTGGTTGTAGGAGTGGTGCAGGAAAAGTTCTTTGGCACTCTCTTCAGAGAACATGTCAGTGAATTCATGATACTCTGGGGGAACTACTTTGTATAGAATCTGTTCCTCTGTTTTGCACTCTAGCAGAGTAGTTTCTGTATGGAGATGCTCCTCTAGTAGGGCTGGTGTGATTTGTAACTGGAAGATGGGGGTGCCATCTTGTAAGATGCATGTGAAGGGGGTGCTGCCAATGATTTTAATGTCAAGGGTTCCAGAGTTGATGGAGTTGGGTGATAGGGCAGCAGCAGTTGAGTTGGAGTTGTTCAGAGGGGTTGAGCATCACTGGTTGGGGTACTGTGGGCCTTTGTATCAATTTCAAGGTATGTTGGGGGGCAGCCATTGTGATTTGATTGTGTCAGGTTCCGCTAATGACAGGGGCTCAGCTACACTGGCAAATCCTTACTAGGTGGACACAATGCCCTGCACTTATAACCTAGCATCCTGGGGTTGGTGCAGAGTGAAGGGACTTGTGAAGGGGAGCTAGGGGAGGTGGTCCGAGCAAGTCTGGAATGGTCTGGAGGAGTCTAAGACCAAGTGTATTAGATGTTGAACCTGGGCGGGCATCAAGAACAAGTTTGTGGGCATGCAAATAGACTGCAGGGTAAGCAGAGACTCCACAGTTGATGGGGGCAGAGCCAGAGTTTGAAGAGGGATCACCAAGGCTTGATGAGTTCCGGGGCTGAGCAAGGAGCAAGGTCCAGAGTTTTTATAAGAATGTTTGGGTTGTAGCATGTGCATGGAGTTTGTGCTGACATTGGAGAAGAAAGGAACTTAGGGAAACAAAGGAAATATACGCAGTCAAGACAAGACAGAGATGAGGCAAGACAGGACAGAGAAAAGAGATAGATTCAAAACTAAAAATAGAAACTGAGATGAGACAAAAGACAAGACATAGGAAACTAGTAAATGCAATATCAAGACTAAAGTACCAGGGGTTGCTCTATGACTTATATACCGACTACTAGGTGGCTCCAGAGGGCAGAGGATATAGTGGCAGGGCTTGACAGAGCTGCACAGAGTCAATGGGTGTTAGGTGCAATCGTAGAGCAGGCCGCAGTGACATTCTGATGGGATTAGCTGGAAAGTGGGTCACTCCAGAGTCATCGGGGTGCTCCCCAGCAGGTCAGAAGAATTAGAGTGGGGGGTCAGGGTTGTGTGACATGGTCAGGAGTGGTGGGGGAAGTCTTGGGAGTTCAGGGGAATTTAGGGGATGTGTCAATGGCTGTGGAGAAGGTGTCGGAATTGATCAGGGAGCTGTCAGGGTTTGCTGAGGAAGTGTTGGAGTTACCCTGAGTGGGCATGGAGGGTGGACGAGGGTTGGGGCAGTTTGGCAGAGTGTTGGGGAGGACTGGAGACAATGTCAGAGTCTAGGGAGCGGGTCGTGACAGATTGAAGGTGACCAAGGCAGAGGTGTGTTTTCTTCCCCTTTTGGGTTGCTATTAAAAGTTGAGGGGCTTTGGGTTGCTCTGGAAGTGCTGATGCTGGGGTTGGAGATGTCAGGGCCCAAGATAGATTGGAGATGGAAGGGGATGGCAGCTGCTAGACTTGCTTTGGGGCTGAGAAATTGCATGGTGAGGTTCTTCCAGTCAATGTCAGGATTGATGTCTTACAGCTATGGAAGTCTGAGCACAATTGGAGCTAACAGGGAGAGTTGGGTGATGAGAAGCCAGGCCTGAAACTGCAGGTTATTGTCAAGGGTGAGGGTGTCATTGTAGTACTAGGTGATTCCTGTTATGGTGGAGCTTCTGTTGAAGAGTTGGAGCTTGAAAAGTTTGTTGAGGTTGTTGCATTGAAGATCAAGTTGAGTGTTGATGAAGGTGCTGGAGGCACCACTGTCAATGAAGGCAGGGAGGACCTTGAGCAAGCCATTGAGTTGGACATTGATGACAAACAACTATGCAGACCTTTAGTGGAGCTGAGGGAGAGTCTGGGGTTGGTTGATTGCAGTCTTGGGGTTCTTGGAGGGGGGTGAGACATTGATTGTTCCAGTCAAGGCAGAGGGTGAGGCTAGGCCAGTCTATGCAGGGATTGGTGGAATAGATCTATGAGAAGCCTAAGATGATGGGGGCAGAGGGGTGTAGTTTTGTGACAAGTAGTTGAAGTTCTTGCTATTATCCATTGGCAAATGTCACAGTCATCTCCAGGCAGTATATGATATCTCTAGCAGAGGTGGAGTTGCTGTTGAAGAGCTTGAGGAGGATTAGGGTGGGGAGGCATTGGAGGTGGTGGGGGATGAGTGCTACCAGGGATTTGTTGATAAAGTTATCCATAGTGCTGCTGTTGACTAGTGTGGGGACAGAGTTGTTGGAGAAGGAGAGAGTGGTGCAGAGGAGGAGGGTGGTGGAGGAGTGAGAGGGGAGGTGTGCTGGGAGGTTGTCCAGGGTGAGTACTGTTGCACAGAGAAGTGTGACCAGGGCAGAGAAGACATTGGGGTCTAGTCCACAGTCTAGCATGTCTTTAAGACCTAAACTACCAATTTATTTTCTGTAAACTGGTAATTGCAGTCTTCTCCCTTAATTGTCCACATGGTGCATCCCATCACCTGTGATTGAGGACAACTGTGGATAAAGTGCCCCTGCTCACCACATAGGATGCATGCACCCTCTTTCCATTGTTTCTCCTAAGTCTCTTCTGGTATGTCAATCCATAGCCTATCTTATATCTTGTTTGTGTATAGGGCTTCCTTGTTGTTGGCAGAATCCAGAGTGTCTTTGAGGTTGTCAGGGTTGGCATCCAGAAGTTCTGGGGTCTCATGTAGGTTGGCAGCATTGAGTTGGGCAGGGGGGCACTGTCCTGGGAGTCAATTGGCACTGGAAGGTTCTTGGCCTAGAGGGAAATGGAGTGCAGGGTTGGCAGAGTTGATGAGGATCAACAATTGAGTGCTGTTGGTTGCTCTAGTCTGCTAGTTGGTGTTGCTGGAAGGGTTCCATGAGGTATGCAGTACCATATTCTCACTCCAGTCTTCCTACATAACACTGGTTGACCTGGGTAACAAGTGCCTTGTATCTGTTGTATGTGGTTTGCTTGGGCACAAGATGAAGGATGTCCTTGATCCATTGAGGCAGGGCATGATGGAGGGCAAATTGGAGAGCATTGCAATTCCACCCAGTTTTGTAGGCTTCCTATTCAAACTGTACAATAAAGGTCATGAAATGCTCATTGTCATGCATCTGGAGGAGTGTCAAAGATGCCAAACTTACTAGAGAATTCCTGTGTGAAAGCAAGCCAGTTGGAGAGTACAGAGTTGTTGGGATCAAACCAGAGTAGTGCCATGTAATGGTCAAAGGTGATATCCTGCAAATATGATGCAGCAAAGGCTACTCATGAGCTCTCAAGCTGGAAGGTAATGGGCTTAGCTTAGAACATAGTTAGACACTGTATTAGGAAGATGCACCACTTCTAGGAGTCATGGCCAGTGAAGGGTTTGGGCTTCTGAATGTCGAGTTTCTCTTCCCAAGCTAATGCATTGCAAGTGTTGTTCTGTGTGTTTTGAGTTTGGAGTGGGAGTCTGGCATTGTAGTAGTAATAATAGTTGTTTCTGTTTCTGTGCTGGGAGAGGAAGTTGTCCATAGCTGGGCCCCATCCTCCAGGTGGTCTGCCATTGGGAGGTCTGCAGCTGGGGGTTTGGCCAGCATTGCTCAGAGGAGGCCCCAGGGCCTATTAAGAAGGAGGAGTCTCTCTGGAGGTGGTAGGTCCAAAGTAATTGGTGTTGGTGGGAGAATTGGACATTGAAGTGGGTGGGGGATGAGGGGGGTTAGTGGGAAAAGGGAGTTGGGATGCCCCAGGGTTTGTGGGCAGTCTCAGAGGGGCTGGGAGGTTTTGGCAGGGTGGAGGAATGTTGATATGGAGGGGCACAGAGATCAAAGTGGGGAGGTCTATCTCATGGAGAGCTGCTGTGTGGGGCAGGCTTGTTGGTGGGATTCCCAGGCTTGTCAATATAGGAGAGAGTCCAGTTGTTGTTGTCAACATGCAGGGGTGGCCATTGTGTATAGAGTTTGGAAGCAGTGGGCTAATGCCATATACAGAAGGTGGTGGGGATGGAGTTGGCCTGGGGACAAGCAGAGAGGGCCAAGGTGTGGGTGGTAGATTGGTCAAACAATCCTCCCATGGGGTTGAGATTCCTCAAGATGCTGGAGGCCATGTTAAGTTCTTTCTGCTGGTAGGGAATGAGAGGAGGGGCTTTGCTTTGCATCCCAATGGGTTTCTTACATTGTACATGGAAGGAGCAGGAGGAGTCCAGAGGATCTTTGAATGGGTGGGGATTCAGACTAGTGTGGATTTCTTCAACCAGTGCACAGAGCTTGTTCCATAAATTAATGTCAATTTCCAGAGTGCCTTGCATAGTTTTTTCCTTGCAGGTAGCATTCATAAAAATCAAGGAGCTAATCTGCCGAAACTTATGGCATTGCAGGGGTGTTAGAGTAGCCTAAGTTGATGAGGAGGGTGTGAGCATGCCTTGCAAACTCTACAGGGGAGAGGTGGAGGAAGTGGAGGACTTTGTCATGCTGTTGGACATAGACTTCAACTCTTTGCTGTCTGGAGGAAGGAGGAGCTTGCGCAGAGAATGGCAGATGAGGAGGAGAATAATTATCTAGGTGCTCCAGAAGGGCTGGGGCTGCAGCAGGGACTGTCACGACCCGTCCCCTGAACCCCCGCACATCGTCCATCAAACCCCCGAACCCCCAAAAAACCCCCGACGCTCTGCCAAACTTCCACTCATGCCCCGCGCCTATTTTGGCTAACTCTGATGCCCCCCCCGGCTAACTCCGACAGCCCCCTGGCCAACTTCAGTGCCTTCCCCGCAGCCACTGACACTTACCCTGGGTCTCCTGAACTCCGAGAACCACCCCCGCTGTTCCCAATCTTCACCACTCATCATCAACTCAACACCCTGGTTCCTCCGACCTATTCCGGAGTATCACGACAACCTCGGGGCAACTCGCGTTCCCCAATGATCCCATCAATGTATCAGCGCAGCCCGATCCTTGATCGCAACTGACACCCACCCACTCTGTCGAGCTCCGCCAAGCCCCGCCACTGCAGCCAACGTACCCTGAAGTTCTTCAGTAGTCAGTATATAAGCCGTCGAGTAGCTCTTCGTACTCTAGTCTTGATATTGCTTAACGTTACCTATGGTCTGATTGTTTCCTTTTCGTGTTTTGTGTTTTGTGTTTCATGTCTTGTTCTCCTTACTCTCAGTCTCCCGGTCTTATCTCAGTCTCCCGGTCTTATCTCAGTCTCCCAGTCTTGTCTCGTCTCCATTTCGTTATTGTTCTCATTATCGTTTTGTATCTCCACTCAAATCTACTCTTGTTCCATATCAACCCCATTCCATTTCGTCTGACGCTGTCTCGGTGACTCCGTCTGGCCATTGTGCCCAAGTCTTCATCAACCTAAACGACCTCACAAACTCCGCGATTACAATTATGAACCCTGACACTCCTTCACCAGGTCCAAACCTCGCTCTTCGCTCGGTCCCGGACTTCATCAACTCCAAATGATCTCCCATCAAACCCCGGCTCCATTCCCATTGATCACACAGCCGCCTACTCCTTTGCTTCCGCAAATCTCCCATATGGTCTTCTGCCTGAACCCCACCAAGACCGTCTCATTTCCTCGCAACCCGACTTCTCCGGACCTCCCCGGATCCGTCCGGATCACATCCCACCAACTATCCGCACAAGCCATCAGTGCCCAGAACGTCTTCGAGTGTTTGGTTACCAGTGCAAGGGGAGGTATTCCCTGGCTGATGGAGGGGGTGTAGAATGCCTGGTTGGGGTTAGGAGTCCAATGGCAAAGAATGTACTGATATATAGAGGGGCCTGGATAGAATGGAGCATATGGGTTTTCAGGAACCAGCTGATTGTAGATGTTGGTTAAGTAGCCACCAGTGTTGCATGTGGGGTTATATATAGACATTGAGAACAGGGTAAGGGGGAGTCTTGATATTATGTCAGGTTCTGCTGACTACAGGGGCTCAGCTACACTGGGCAAGTCCTTACTAGGCAGACACAATATTCTGCACTTATAATCTAGTGCTCCAGAGTTTGTGCAGGGTGTAGGAACTTGCAAGAGGAAGTCAAGGAGAGTGATCTGAGCAAGTCCAGGGTGGTCCAGAGAAGTCTAAGACCAAGTATATTAGATGTTGGCTTGGGCAGGCATCAGGTACAAGTTTGTAGGCATGCAAATAGATTGTGGAGTATGTGGAGGCTTTGCAAGCAATGGGGGCAGAGCCAGAGTTGGATGAGGAGTCAATCAAGACTTGATGCGTTCTGAGGCCAAGCAAAGAGTGAGGTCCAAAGTTGTTATAAGAATGTTTGGAGTTTGTAGTGCATGCATGGAGTTCATACTGACATTGGAGTTGAAAGAGATTTAGAGAAACAAAGAAAGTAGAGACAATCAAGATGAGATGGAGGCAAGATGAGATGAGGCTGGAAAAAGAGATAGATTCAAGACTAAAAACAGAAACAGAGACAAAAAAAGACACAAGACATAAGTAATCAGTTAATATGATATGAAGACTAAAGTATAAGGAGCTACTCTATGACTTATATACTGACTACTGGATAGCTCCAGAGAACAGTGGGCATGACAGCGGGGCTCAAAGGAGCTACGTGGAGTTGACAGGTGTTGGGTACAATCAAGGGGTAGGCTGCAGCAATATTCTGATGGGATTAGTTGGGGATGTAGGCTGCTCTGGAGTTGTCATGATGCTCCAGAGCAGGTCAGATGAACTGAGGCAGGGAGTCAGGAGTGTATGATATGGTTGGGAATGGTGGAGGAGGTCTTGGAAGCTTAGGAGATTCAGGAGAAGTGTCAATGGCTGCAGAGAAAGCATCAGAGTTGACCAGAGGGGCCATTGGGGTTTGCTAGAGAAGTATCGGAGTTGGCTGAAGTGGGCATGGAGGGTGTACATGGATTGGGGAGTTTGACAGAGTGTTAGGGGAGACTCTGGGGAAGTGAGCAGGTTGGGAACAATGTGCAGGGGTCTAGGGAGTGGGTCATGACACACATTGGACCTCTGAGTGAGTGCATCAGGCTTTGTGCCAAGCCATTTGGAGCAGTAATGGATGGTGAAGTTGTATTCTGAGAGGGTTTCAGACCATTGAGCTTGGCAGTGGCTGCGCTGTTTCATGGTTGTGAAATACTGCAAATTGTTATAGTTGGAGTAAACTTGAATGCAGTGCAGAGATCCTTTGAGGTAAGCCCACCACTGACAGAAAGCTTTGACTAATTGCAAGGAGTTCTTTGTTGTAGAGATTGTAGTGGAGCTCTGCAGGAAGCATGGAACAAGTGTAGAAGGCAATGGGCAGAGGTCCTTGCTTCCAGAGTCTGACTGGGAGAGTACTCTGGCAATGGTGTAGTTGGAGGTGTTGCATTCAAGTATGATTGGCAGGGAGGGGTTGAAGTGGTGGAGAACTGAAGCAGAGGTGAAGGCCTTCTTGAGGAGGAGGAACACACTTTGGCACTTGCTATCCCAGTCCCAAGGGGTGTCCTTCTGCATGAGTCAGTTGAGGGGTTTGGTGATTCTGGAGTAGTTGTTGATGAATTAGTAATAAAAGTTAGCAAACCCCAGAAATGACTGTACCTCTTTTACATTCCATAGCAGAGGTCAGTTGAGAATGGCTTTGGCCTTGGTGGGGATCCATACATATGCCATTGGAGGTGACAATGTCTGAGTCATTCTAGGATGCATTGGACATGCTCTATATGCTCCTCCAGTGAATTTGAGTCAATCAGTATGTTGTCCAGGTATACAATGACAAAGACATTATTCATGTCATGGAAGATATTATTCATAAAGTACTGGAAAGTGGTGGAGAAGTTAGTCATTTCAAAGGGCATTACTAGGTACTTAAAGAGGCCATAGCAGGTGCAAAAGGCAGTCTTCCATTCATGTCCCAGAGCAATCTGGACATTGTTGTAGCCAGAGCAGAGGTCTATTTTGGTGTAGATCTGGTGCTGTGGAGGCAGTTAACAAGGTCTCTGATTAGGGTAAGAGGATACTGGTTCTTTTTGGTGACTTTGTTGAGCCCCCAATCGTCAACACAAAGTCTGAGTAATCCATCCTTTTTCTTGGCAAATAGGACTGGAGTGCTGGTGGTAGAGATCAATGGGCATATGAAGCCTTTGCTGAGCATATTGTTGAGGTAGTCCTTCAGGGCCTGGAGTTTAATCTTGGACATGTTGTAGATTTTGCCAAACAGGGGCAAGGCATCTTCTTTGAGGTTGATCTTGTGATCATAGGAGCAATATGGAGGAAGTTCTTTTGCACTCCCTTCCAAGAACATGTTAGCAAAATCATGATATTCTGGGGGAACTACTTCATATAGGATCTGCTCCTCTGTTTTGTATTCCAGCAGGGTAGTTTCTGTGTGGAAGTGCTCCTCTGGTCATTGCATCGGAGATCAAGTTAAGTGCTGATGAAGGTGCTGGAGGTGCGGCTGTTGATGAGGGTGGGGAGGACCTTGGGCAAGCTGTCAAGTTGGACATTGATGATGAACAACCATGCAGACCTTGAGTGGAGCTGAAGGGGAGTCTGGGGTTGGTTGATTGTGATCTTGGAGTTCTTGGAGGGGGGTGAGACATTGAAGAGCACTAGTTCAGAGTCACTTGGATTGTCCCAGTCAAAGCAGAGGGTGAGGCTGGGCCAGTCAATGCAGGGATTGTAAAATGAAGCTATGAGAAGCCTAAGATGATAGGGGTGGAGGGGTGTAGTTTTGTAACAAGTAGTCAGAGTTTTTGCCATTGTCCATTAGCAAAGGTCATGCTTGTTTCCATGCAGTGTGTGATATTTTCAGCAGAGGTGGGGTTGCCATTGAAGAGTTTGAGGAGGATCAGAGTAGGGAGACATTAGAGCCATTGAAGAATGAGTACTACTAAGGGTTTGTCAACAAAGTTATCTGTGGCACTGCTGTTGACCAGTGTAGGAACAGGGTTGTTGGAGAAGGGGAGGGTGGTGCAAAGAAGGAGGGTGGTGGAGGTGTGGGAGGGGAGGTGTGGTGGGAGGTTGTCCAGAGCAAGTACCATTGTGCAGAGGAGTGTGGCTAGGGTGGAGAAGACATCAGGGTCTAGTCCACAGTTTAGCACGTCTTTAAGATCTAAACCACTGACTCATTCCCCATAAACTGGTAGTTGCAGTCTTCCCTGTCAATGGTCAATATGGCACATCCCATCACCTGGCATTTAGAGCAACTACTGATAAAATGTCTCTGCTCACCACATAGGATGTATGTGCCCTCTTTCTGTTGTTTCTCCTGAGTCTCCTCTGGTACATCAATCCAGGGCTTATTTTGAATCTTGTTTGCACATAGAGCTTCTTGGTTGTTGGCAGAGTCTAGAGCATTGTTGAGGTTATTAGAGTTGGCATCTAGGGGTTCCAGGGTCTCATGGAGATTGGCAGCATTGAGTTGGGCAGGGGGGCATTGTCCTGAGGGTTGATTGGTGCTAGTAGGTCCTTGGCCTGAAGGGAAATGGGGTGCAGAGTTGGCAGAGTTGGCAGGGTTTGAGAGTTGGTTGCTATTGGTTGCTCTGGCCTGTCAGTTGGTGTTGCTAGAGGTGTTCTACATAGTCTGCAGTGCTGTGTGTTTGCTCTGGTCTTCCCAATAATGTTGGTTGACTTGAGTAATGAGTGCCTTGTATCTGTTGTATGTAGTTTGCTTGGGTGCAAGGTGGAGAACATCCTTGATTCATTTAGCCAGGGCACAACAGAGGGCAAATCAGAGAGCATTATAATTCCACCCTGTCTTGTAGGCCTCTCATTTGAATTGTACAATGAAGATCATGAAATGTTCATTGTTGTGCATTTGGAGATTGAAGAGGTTCTCCTCTGCTTCTGCTACTATATCAAAGATGCCAAACTTACTGGAGAATTCCTGGATGAAGGCAAGCCAATTGGAGAGCATAGAGTTATTGGGGTCAAACCAGAGTAGCACTGTGTAGTGGTCAAAGGCAATGCTCTGCAAATATGATGCAGCAAAGGCTACTTGTGAGCTCTCAAGCTGAAAGGTAATGGGCTTAGCTTGGAATATGGTTAAACACTGTGTTAGGAAAATTCTCCATTTCTAGGGGTTGCAATCAGTGAATAGTTTGGGCTTTTGAATGTTGAGCTTTCCTTCCCAAGCCAGCACATTGTAAGTATTGTCTTGGGTGTTTTGAGTTTGCAGTGGGGGTCTGGCATTGTAGTAGTTATAATAGTTGTTTTTGTTTCTGCACTGAGGAGGGAAGTTGTCCATGGCCAGGCCCCATCCTTCAGAATGTCTGCCATTGGGAGGCCCACTGCTGGGAGGTTGGCCTGCATTGCCCAGAGGAGGCCCCAGGGCCCACCAAGGGGGAGGGGGTCCTCTAGGAGTGGGGGGTCCAAAATAATTAGTGTCGGTGGAAGGGTTGGCCATCAGAATGGGTGGGGGATGAGAGGAGTTGATGGGGAGAGGGGGTCAGGGTGCTCCAGGGCCCATGGGCTGCTTTAGAGAGATGTTCTGGTGGAGTGGAGGGGCATTGACATGGGGGGCATAAAGATCAAAGTGAGGGGGTCTGTCTTAGGGAGGGCCATTGCACAGGGCAGCCTTATTGGTGGGGTCTTGGCTTATCAATGTAGGAGAGAGTTTGGTTGTCATTGTTGACATGTGGGAGTGGCTGTTGTGTATGGGGCTTGGGGGTGGCAGACTGATCCCATGTACAAAAGGCACTGGGGACAGAGTTTGCCTAAGGATGAGCTGAAAGGGCCAGGATGTGGGTAGCAGGTTGGTCAAACAATCCTTCTGTGGGGTTGAGGCTCCTCAAGATGTTGGAGGCCACATTAAGTTCCTCCTGTTGGCAGGGAATGGGAGGTGGGGCTTCACTTCATATTCTGACAGGTTCCTCATGTTGCATGTGGAAGGAACAGGAGAAGTCCAGAGGGTCTTTGAATGGGTAGGGGTTCAGACTGGTGTGGATTTCTTCAACCAATGTGTGGAGCTTATTTCATAAATTGGCATCAATTCCCAGAGTGCCTTGTATAGCTTTGGGAATGTTTCCCTGCAGATAGTGTTTGTGGAAGTTGAGGAGCCTATCTGCCCAAACCTCCAGAGTTGTGGAGGTGTTGGGGTAGCTTAAGTTGATGAGGAGGGTGCAAGCACATCTTGCAAACTCTGCAGGGGAGAGGCAGAGAAAGTGGAGGACTTTATTGCACTGCTGGGCATAGGCCTTGACTCATTGTTGTCTTGGGGAAGGAGGAGTTTGAGCAGGAAATGGCAATTGAGGAGGAGAATAATTATCTGGGTGCTCCAGAGGGACTGCAGCTGCAGTGGAAACTGAGTACATATAGTAGTGTACTGATCTGTGGGTGTGTCAGGGGACATCTCACTTGTTTCCCCTTCTTCTTCTCCAGTTCTTGTTAGATTTCCCCCACTATAGTTTTCCTTTGTTCTCCTTCCTCTTTTCTATCTATTGGTCCTAGTTCCAGCTCTTAGGCTGCACTGGTTCTCTATCCATAATTCAGACAAGTGTGGCTGCTTAGACACTGCCACTAGCTTATGTAACTGCTGACCAATTGCTGACACATCACTTTATCTTTTTTCTCTATCATACTGTACAGTTGTTTCTCACCCTTCTGAAGCCTCTGAAGCATCACACCTGGCCTAGGGAATCCCCAGGCTTGTTCTCTTTGGATTTCCCTTTGCCAGCTGTGTGACTGAGCCACAGCCTCCAGAGGTCGCCATTACAGCAGAACAAGTCTCTAGAATTGGTCTGGGAGCCCCCTTTTTAGTTACTTGAGCTTCTACTTGGTTCCTCTGAAGGTCTCTCCCCCACCAGTGTCTTAGTGCTCCTGTACCCTTTCTATGACCCAGCCAACCCCTCCAGCACCTCTCCCTGACACTTCAAGCCCCCAGGACAATGCCTGGAGTTGTTTGCTGTCCCTGGAGACACAGGTTCAACTTACCCAAGCCTCCCTTACTTCCCACACAGCTAAACTCACTGGACTCCATCAAACTACTAAAGCAGTGTCCCTTTCTCTACAAGCCCTTCTGGGATGTCTCTCCCTTGCTCCTACCACCCCTTTGATGCCCCCAGCAGATGCAGAATGGTTTGTGTCTGCACCTAGTTCAGGCTTTTTGGCTCTAGCTGCTGCAGAACAGTTTGCATCTGCATCTGGCCTAGGCCTTTCAGCTCCTTGTTCTAAACTCCCTTGTCCTGCACTCTCTGATGTATATGATGGAGATTGTAAGGCTGGAGAACATTTCCTCCAGTCCTGCATCACCTATATCCAGCTGAGCAGTGAAGCATTTACCTCGGATGCCTTGAAAATTGCCTAGGTCCTCTCTTACATGAAGGCTAGTCAAGCCTCAACTTATGCACTGCATATCTTTTGATGCCCAGGAGGAGTGAGAGTTTCTCTAGCTGGACAGAGTTTGAGAAGGAGTTCCAAGCAGAGTTTTTCTCCCTTGACCCTGCCAAAACCACAGCTCTTTCTCTTCAAGACCAAACTCAGTATGGTCAAGGAAAGTAGTCACTTGATAAGTACATTGACTCCTTTCCTGCCTTAGTTGAACAGGCTGAATATCCAGACAGTCTACAACTCTGCCTGACAGCATGGCAGAGGGGCACTCAGATGATAAGCATGTCAATACCTGGTATAAGGTGGCATACAAGCAGTGGCAGCTCATGGAACTGCAATGTAAGTTGTGGCAGACACAACTCTTGACCTTCCCTTTTCTTGTGAAGGGTTCATCCCCCAAGCTCCCTCTTTTGCACCTGCCTTAGCATCCTCACAACCAGGTGCAGCTCCTTCCTTCATGCCTCATGTTGCTCCTCTGCACATCCTACCCCAAGGAGTCCCAATGGATGTTGATACTTCCTGATAGTAGTCCACCACCCCTTTGCTGTGTTGACGCTATAGGAAGGCAGGTCATTTTGCCCATTACTGTCTTCATGAGCTAGAAGTTTGCTACTTGTCAGCATCAGAGCAAGAAGAGCTGCTCATCCAACTCCTTGCAGCCTGAGATGCTACAGGAACCCCCTCTCTAGATGCACCTATAGTTGTCCATTCTAAGGAAGCAGCCAATATATTAGAGGAGGTTCCTACAGAGTCTGAGGATTTCTAAAAGGGCAACAGATGACCAGTATGCCCCCATTGCCCAGTACTAATTGTTTCACCTCCCCTGTCCATAGAATCAAATTTATCTGTTACCATTGTTGATACTATGCTTGAAACAATAAGCTCCTCCTCAGACATACAAACTCCCCCTCCAGCTAAAGTCTCAGCTGGAAACACACTCCCTAGCCCATGCCTTCAGATTCCTGCATGAGAATGCCACCTCCCCTATTGTTATATTGTTGCTTCCACCTCTTCTACCAACTCCCTAAAGCTACAGGTGGAAATTGAGATGATGGACACCCAGCAGATCTGAAGTGTGGCTGCCCTCCTTGACAGTGGTGCAACAGGCCTCTTTCTTGATACTGACTATGTACAACAACACGACCTGACCACTCATCTCCTTTCTCATTCTATTCCTGTATACAATGTTGATGGCACACTCAATGAAGCTGGCTCTGTTTGCTCTATAGTGGACCTGGTCCTTTGCTACCAAGACCACTCAGAGTGGGCCGCCTTTGCTGTCACTAGTTTGGGAAAGCAAGACATGATCTTGGGGTTCACCTAGCTACATGAACACAACCGAGAGATTGACTGGACAAAGAGTGAGGTGAAGATGAGTTGTTGCCCACATTGCTGCGTTACCTGCGCAGAAGAAGCCTGTAAAGAGCAGAGAGCCAAAGTTTGTGAGTGTGCTGCTGTGCATGCCTGTCATGCTAGGTACCTCCCTTATGCTGATCTTGACCTCCTGAGACCCCCCCCTCTGGCATTCCCTTATAGAGAGGCCCTCTATGAGGATGTCTGAGGTGTTGGGCATGAATCTCCAGAGGAAGAGGAAGGTGAAGGAGAATGGACCCATACTCCAGATGCAGAGTCTCCAGATGAGACCATAGAGCATAGAGGTGGGTGATTAAATCTATGCTACAACCCTCTGCCCCCCTCCTATAATAGCAGAGATTTGGGCTAGTTAGACGATTTCTCAGCATCTGGCTGAGGCATTTGCAGCAAACTCACAGCCCAAGCCTTTCCATAGCACTGTTCCCAATCACCTCTACAACTTTGAGGATGTATTCTCCAAGGCCTCCTTTGATTCACTTCTAGAGTGCAAGCAGTGGGATCATGCAATTGAGCTGATATCAGATGTGGAGCCCTCCAGCTGCAAGGTCTATCTACTCATGCCCCATGAACAGGACAAGCTGGATGCTTTTCTGCAAGAGAATCTTAGCTCAGGATGAACACAACCCTCCAAGTCTCCAATGGCCTCCCCAGTCTTCTTTATTAAGAAGAAGGATGGGTCTCTTTATTTGGTTCAGGATTATTGTATCCTGAATGCAATGACAGTGAAGGACTGCTATTCTTTGCCACTCATCTCAGAACTTGTCAACAACCTTCAAGGTGCATGCTATTTCACAAAGTTGAATGTTCACTGGAGCTATAACAATGTAAACATCAAAGAAGAGGATGAGTGGAAGGCAGCATTCCAAACTAATTGTGGACTTTTTGAACCTCTAGTAATGTTCTTTGGTCTCACCAATAGTCCAGCCACCTTCCAGACTATGATGAATGACATTTTCTGTGATCTGATTGCAAAAGGTGTTGTCTGCATGTATCTTGACAATATCCTCATCTATACAAGAACTCTGGAGGAGCATTGCCAGGTCATACACATGGTCTTGGAATGCCTCTGCCAGCACCAGCTCTATTTAAAGCCTGAGAAGTGCAAATTTGAACAGACTAAAGTGGAGTACTTGGGTTTGATCATTTCACATGGTACAGCTGAGATGGACCCCATTAAAGTGGCAGGTGTAGCAGAGTAGCCTGAGCCAAGGAACAAGAAGGAAGTTCAGGCCTTTCTTGGATTTGACAATTTCTATTGGAGGTTCATATAGGATTTCTCCCACCATGCACAACCCCTCTTTGACCTCACAGTTAAGGATACTGCATGGCAGTGGGAGCCCCCACAGCAAGCTGCCTTTGATGCTCTCAAGCAATCTGTGACCTCAAAGCCAGTCCTTCTGTTTCCTGACAATGACTCTCCATTCCATGTGGAAGCAGATAGCTCAGACTTTGCTACAGGAGTAGTCCTCTCCTAGCAGTCAAAAGAGGATGGCAAATGGCATCCAGTAGCCTTCTACTCCAAGAGCCTTAATGCAGTGGAATAGAACTATGAGATCCATGACAAAGAGATGCTGGCAATTATTTGGTTCTTTGAAGAATGGTGGCATTTCCTTGAGGGTGCATGGCATAAGTTTGAAGTCTGGATAGACCACAAGAACCTGGAGTACTTCCATTCCACTAAGAAACTCAATTGACATCAAGCTTGGCAGTCTCTGTATCTGGCCAACTTTGACTTCTCGTTGCACCACAAACCAGGATAGAGCATGGGCAAACCAGATGCACTGTCCAGGCAGGCTGAACATGGCACTGGAGCAGGAGATAACAACAACATTGTCCTCTTCAAGCCAGAGCTCTTTGCCATCCATGTGCTAGAAGGAATTGTGGCTCAAGGAGATGAGGCAAACATCCTTAGGGACATCTGGCAAGGGAACTGAAAGGGTGCACAGGAGGATGCAGTTGCCCAGGCTGCACAGGCCCTATGAGCTTGACTAGCAAGTGGAGTCAAGTCAGTGCATGCTGATGAGTGGAGTCTTCAGGATGGGCTGCTGGCTTTCAGAGGATGCATTTATGTGCCTAACATTCTAGAACTTTGCCAGCACATTGTAGAACAACATCATGACTCTTGGGTGGCTGGACATTCTGGAAGGTGGAAGACACTAGAGCTGGTATCCCAGGACTATTGGTGGCCACAGTTCTCCTGATATGTAGGCACCTACACTAACACCTGTGACCTCTGTCTCTGCACCAAATCTTGCTGCCAAGGACCCATGGGCCAGCTCCACCCACTTCCTATCCCAGCTGCTTGCTAGAGTGTTGCATCAGTGGATTTCATTGTGGAACTCCCAGATGCTCATGGGTACAATGCTGTGATGGTAGTGGTGGAACTCTATAGCAAATGGGCTCACTTCATACTTACCCACACCACATGCTCTGCCTTGGGAGCAGCCAGCCTGTACTAGAAGAATGTCTGGAAACTCCATGGTCTGTCAGATAAGTATGTCTCAGACTGGGGCCCTCAGTTTGTGGCAGAATTCACTCAAGAACTGTATTGCTTGCTAGGCATAAAGCTCCATACCACCACAGTCTATTACCCTCAGTCTGATAGGCAGACAGAATGTGTTAACCAGCAACTGGAACAGTATCTCTGCCTGTTTTGTAATGAGAGGTAGAATGACTAGGATGGGCTGCTGCCAGATGCAGAATTCCAATACAACAACTATGTTCACTCTTCCACACAGATGACTCTGTTCTTCCTGGACACTGGCAGGCACCCTCGCATGGGATTTGAACCTTGGGCATGCCCCTCAGAGAATGACTCTGTCAACAAGTTTGTGAATCAGATGAGAAGGGCACAGGAGGAGGCAAAATGGTGAAGGCTAAGGAAGACATGGCACAGTACTATGATTGCAGACAGACACCTGCCCCAGTTTACAAGCCCTAGGACTATGTGTACTTGGATAGCTCAGACATTAAGACAACAAGGCTATTCCTGAAGCTGTCACATTATCATCTGGGCCCCTTCACAGTGGAGAAGGTAGGGCCTTTGGCATACCAACTTAGACTTCCAGCAGGCCTCTGCCAA
Organism: Termitomyces sp. T153; assembly: GCA_018296165.2. Classification (NCBI taxonomy): domain Eukaryota; kingdom Fungi; phylum Basidiomycota; class Agaricomycetes; order Agaricales; family Lyophyllaceae; genus Termitomyces; species Termitomyces sp. T153. Next base: position 192,163 of record JACKQL020000021.1, on the reverse strand, counting down.
CTGCATCCAGTCTTCAATGTAGTCAAGTTGTTTCCAGCTCCAGAGGATCCAATCCCAGGCCATCACCCTAAGCCACCCCCACCACCAGTCCTAATCAATGATTAGGAGGAGTATGAGGTGGAGGAAATTTTGGACAGCAGGGTATTCTGAGGGAAGTTGCAGTTCAAGGTGAAATGGAAGGAATATGGCATTGAGGACATCTCTTAGGAACCACTTAGTCTGGGACTTCTACCCCCAATGCCCCAAAAGCTATTCAAGGCATCTACCCTATTTCACCAGCTGACCAGGCAATTCATAACTTCTTTTACCCAGTGTGTTGAGGCACCACATTCTAGAGGGGGGGTGATGTCAGGGGATGTCTCACTTGTTGCCCCTTCTTCTTCTCCAGTTCTTGTCAGATTTGCTCTGTTATAGTTTTCCTTTATTCTCCTTCCTTTTTCCTATTTATTGGTCCTAGTTTCAGCTCTCAGGCTGCACCAGTTCTCTGTCAATAATTCAGACAAGTGTGGCCCCTATGACACTGCCACTGGCTTATGTAACTGCTGACCCATTGCTGACACATCACTTGTGTCTTTTTTCTCTGTCATACTGTATAGTTGTTTCTCATGCTTTTGAAGCCTCTGAAGCATCACACCTAGCTTAAGGAATCTCCAGACTTGTTTTTTTTGGATTTCCCTTTGCCAGGTGAGTAGTTATTTCAGTAGATACTGTACAGTACTGAATAGACTTTGGATTTCTCTTTGCCAGCTGTGTGACTGAGCCACAGCCTCCAGAGGCAGCCCTTACAGGGTGGGCCTGGGTAGAATGGGGCATATTGGTTTTTAGGGACCAGCTGACTATAGACATCAGTTAGGTAGCCAGCAGGGTTGTATGCAGGGTTATATGCAGACATTGAGAATGAGGTAAGGGGAAGTCTTGATATTATGTCAGGTTCTGCTGACTACAGGAGCTCAGCTATACTGGATGAGTCCTTACTAGGTGGATGCAATGTCCTGCACTTATAACCTAGTGCTCCAGGGTTGACATGGACTAGAGCAAGGGACTTGCAAGTAAAAGCCAAGGAAAGCAGTCCAAGCAAGTCTGGAGTGATCTGGGGAAGTCTAAGACCAAGTATATTGAATGTTGGGCTGCATCAGGGATAAGTTTGTAGGCACATGAATAGATTGCAGGTGAGTGGAGGCTTTGTGAGTGATGGGAGCAGAGCCAGAGTTGAATGGGGGATTAATTAAGACTGATGAGCTTTGGAGCCAAGAGAAGGGCAAGATCTGGAGTTGTCATAAAAATGTTTGAAGGTCATAGCACATGTGCAGAGTTTGTACTGACATTGGAGATGAAAAGAACTTAGGGATATAAAGGAAACAGAGACAGTCAAGGCAAGATGGAGACAAGACAAGACAGAACTGAGAAAGGAGATAGATTCAAGACTAAAATAGAAATGGAGACAGAAAGAGACCAAGATACAAGTAACTAGTTAATGCAATATCAAGACTAGAGTATGAGGTGCTACTATACAGGTTATATACTGACTACTGAAGAGCTCTGGGAGACAGTGGGTGTAGCAGCAGGGCTCAACAGAGCTATGCAGAGTCAATGAGTGTTGGTTGTGATCAGGAGGCAGGCCATGGCAATATTCTGATGGGATCAGTCAAGGATGCAGGCCACTCTGGGTTTGTCATAATACTCTGGAGTAGGTCAGGTGAACTAGGGTAGTGAGCCAGGAATGTATGACAGAGTCAGGAACAGTGGGGGAGGGTTCCAGGGGCTTAGGGGAAGCATTGATAGCTGCATAGAAGGCATCAGAGTTGGCCAGGAAGTTATTGGGGTTTGCCAGAGAAGTGTCAGAGTTACTTGGGGTGGGTGCAGAGGTGGTACAAGGGTTGGGGAGTTTGACAAGGCATTGGGAGAGGGACTCCAGGTAAGTGAGTGGGCTGGGAACAATGTCAGAGGTCCAGGGAGCAGATCATAAGAACAACAAGGAATACAAGGTGGAGGAAATCCTGGATAGCCATTTATTTCAGAGACAACTACAGTACAAGGTGAAGTGGAAAGGCTACAGGATTGAGGATATCTCCTGGGAGCTACAGGTGAATGTGCATACCCTCAGACTCATCAAGGAGTTCCACTAGAGACATTCAGATGCCCCATATGCCATACAAGGAATCTACCCTATCTCACCAGCAGACTGAGCAATCAGGGACTTCTTTTATCCCATGTGTCAAGGTGCTGCATGCTAGAGGGGGAGTAATGTCAGGGGACTTCCATTTCTGACCTTTGTGACTGGTTCCAGCACCTCTGCAGCTTGTTTAATGTCTCCAGCACTCTTTCTAGAACCCTGGAAATCTCCAGAGAACTGCAGAGTTCTCTGTATTACCTCAGCAATCATTGCCCTAGGCTTAGGAGCAGCTCCAGTCTTCTGTACAGTAGTTCCCATGCATCCACTGCCTGCTGATGCACTGCACTGAGCAGCAGGGATCCTTAGGCTTGTTCTCTTTGGATTCCCCTCTGCTAGGTGATTAGTTACTGATTGTATTGTTGTCTACTCTGCTAATATACTTTGGATTCCCCTCTGCTAGCTGCATGACTCTGATCCACTGCTCTGGAAGTTGCCCTTACAGATTTCCTCAACTCAAATAATTTATAACAACAGAAAGAACCTGCTGGGCTATCCACAATCTGCCCAGTGGAGATGTGCAACAACAAACACTTCACCACCTTCATTGTCCAGTTCAAGCAAGAAGCCTACAAGACCAGCTAGAACTACAATGTCCTCTCATTTGCCCTCTACTGCACTCTACCTCAATGCATCAAGGGTGTCCTTTGCCTTGCCTCCAAACAGAGTATGTATGATACTTATAAGGCACTCATTACATGGATTGATCAATGCTACTAGGAAGATGCACTGAATTGTGGATCAGATACCAATATATTTTCTGCCCCAGCTGCATCCCTCTGTGCATTGGTTTTCTCTCTAGACACCCTCCCAGCAAACCTCTCCTCCCACTCCTCCTACACCCCCTTCTCCATACCATCCTTCCCTTCTCCACCAACTCTGTCCCCACTCTAGTCAATAGTGGTGCCACCAACAACTTCATCAATGAATCCTTGGCAGTGCTTGCTCCACAGTACCTCTGGTGCCTCTCCACCCCTATCCTCCTCAATCTCTTTGACAGTGACTCTACTTTCACTGGAGACATCACACACTGCATGGAAATGACTATGACCTTTGCCAATGGACAACAACCAGACCTCTGGCTACTAGTGACCAAACTACACATCTCTGCCCCTATCATTCTGGGCTTTTTATAGCTCTGCTTAACCAACCCCCATGGTGACTGGCTCAGCCTCATCCTCCACCTCAACTGGAATAGCCCAACCAACTCCAGACCAGTCTCCTTCAATTTCTCACCCCACTCTGAGGACTCCAGAGGCACCACTGGTATTCCCCAGACCCCTCTATAGCTCCACTCAAAGTCTCCACAATCATTCATCATCAACATCCAACTGAACAACTCCCCAACAGTCCTCCCCACCCTTGTCAACAGCAGAGCTTCCAGCATGTTTATCAGCAACTAGCTCAATCTCTCCCACAACACCCTTGACAAACCCCTCAAGCTCCAGCTCTTTGACAGGAGCCCCACCTCGACTGAAATCACCCACTACCATGACAATGCCCTCACCCTCAACAATGACTTAAGATTCCAGGTCCAGCTCCTCACCACTCAGCTTCCAGAATCAATCCCAATTGTGCTTGGACTCCTCTGGTTGCAGGATGTCAACTCCAACATCAACTGGAAGGGCCTTACCATGCAGTTTCCAGCTCCTGAAGCAAGCCTTACAGCTGCCATCCCTCTCTGCTTTCAGTCCTCCTTGACTTCCAATGTCCCCAACCTTGACTCCAGCAACTCTGGAGCAACCCAAACCTCTACAACCCTCAGAGACAATGAAGGAGGGGAGAAAAGCACACTCCTACCTCAGTCTCCCTTGAACAAACATTGACAGCTTCTTCCCAACTTCCCCAGGAGTTGATACAAAGGCCTGCAGTACTCTGACCAACAATGCCAAACCACTCCAGACAACCCTGCCACAACTCTGAACCCAGCCACTGCTACTCCAACACTCACCTCCATCAATCCAAAAGCCCTTAACATTAAGATCATTGGTGCCATCCTCTTTGCATGCATTTTGCAAGACAGAACCCCTGCTTACCAGCTTTAAATCATGCCAGCCCTACCAGAGGACTACTGGCACACAGAAGCTACCCTGCCAGAACAAAAGACAGAAACAAATTCTACATGAAGTAGTTCCCCCAGAATATTATGAATTTGCTGACATTTTTTCTGAAGGAAGTGCAAAAGAACTTCCTCCACACTACTCCTACAATCACAAAATCAATCTCAAAGAAGGCACCTCCCCCTATATGGCAAGATCTACAATATGTCCAAGATCAAACTCCAGGCCCTGAGGAACTAGCTTGACAACATGCTCAGCAAGGGCTTCATATGCCTCTTGATCTCTGCTGCTGAAGCTCCAGTCCTGTTTGCCAAAAAGAAGGATGGGTCCCTCCAACTCTGCATCAACTACCAGGGACTCAATAAAGTTACCAAAAAGAATCAGTATCCTCTCCTCTTAATCAGAGATCTTGTTGACTGCCTCTGCAGTGCCAAGATCTATACAAAGATAGACCTCCACTCTGGCTACAACAATGTCCAGATCACTCTGAGGCATAAATGGAATACTGCCTTCCACACCTGCTACAGCCTCTTTGAATATCTAATGATGCCCTTCAGAATGACTAACTCTCCCACCACCTTCCAGTACTTCATGAACAACATTTTTGTTATCATGTACCTGAACAACATTCTGATTTACTCAAACTTGCTGGAGGAACATCTAGAGCACATCCACTGCATCCTAGAATGACTCTAGGAGTACCACCTCCATACCAAACCCAAAAAATGCTCTTTTCACATCATGGAGGTTGAATACCTTGGGGTTATTGTCACCCCAGACAGCATACACATGGACCTAGCCAAGGTTGAAGCCATCCTCAACTGGCCTCCACCCCAGAACATCAAGGAAGTGCAGTCATTACCAGGGTTTGTTAACTTCTATTGCCAGTTCATTGACAACTACTCCAGGATTACTGAACCCCTTAATTGACTCACCCAGCAGGACATTCTCTGGGACTAGGATAGCAAGTGCCAAAGTGTATTCACCCTCTTGAAGAAAGCCTTCACCTCCACCCCAATCCTCTACCATTTTGACCCCTCTCTGTTGATAGTACTCAAATGCAATGCCTTTGACTATGCCATCACTGGCATCCTCTCCCAGATGGACCCCAGTGGCAAGGATCTCCACCCCATTGCCTTTTACACCTACTCAATAATCCCTGTGGAACTCAACTACATTATCTATGACAAGGAACCCTTCACCATTATCAAAGCCTTCTAGCAGTGGAGGGCCTACTTCAAGGGAGCTCCACACCACATTCTGGTCTACTCCAACCACAACAATCTCCAATATTTCACCACCACCAAACAGCTCAGCCACCAATAAGCTTGTTGGTCTGAGATGCTCTCTAAGTATGACTTCACTATCCACTACCACCCCAGTTGACTTGGTGCAAAATCCAATGCCCTCATTCAAAGGCCTGATGCATATCCAAAGAAGTCATTTGAGGCAGAGCAGAATGCATTTAACTATTGAGTGGTAATCCCCCCCAAACACCTTCATGCTATGCTGATTATCAATGAAGAAGGGATCCTCCACCACATTAGAAATGCACCTCCTGATTCCCATTTCACCCAGCACAACCCCACAATAACTCCACTAACAGGCCAGCAGTTGACCAACTCTTTATGCTATCTCTGGACCATGGTCTCCTATTCTGGGAAGGACATATCTATGCTCCAGACTACAAGTCCATTTGCCTCAACATACTCTGGCAGCATCATGATCACAAACTCCAAGGACACTCAGGAATTTGTAAAACTCTTCAACTCATCTTCTAGACTTACTTTTGGCCAGAAATGAAGAAGGACATCATGTAATATGTGCAGGCCTACAAACCATGCCTCCAAGCCAAGGTACTCTGCCATTGCCTCTATGGCCTGCTGAAACCCCTCCCCATTGGCTGCTGCCCCTGGTTGTTGATATTGATGGACCACATTGTTAAACTCCCCAACTCCAAGGGCTTGAATGCAATTCTCATGGTTGTCTGCCAACTCACTAAGCAAGCTCTATTCATCTCCTGCCACACCACCAACAACATTCTGGAGTTTGCCAAGCTATTCCTTGAGCATACCTTCTCCAAGCATAGACTCTAAGATGACATCATCTCTGACTGCAGCCCTCTGTTTGTCTCCTGCTTTTGACAATTGTTATGCAAGGCTCTCAAAATAAAGACCAATCTATTGACTGCCTATCACCCAGAGACTGACAGACAAACAGAATGAGTAAACCAGACTTTGGAACAGTATCTCTGCCTCTATGTTTATTATGTACAGAACAACTGGCATGCAGAACTTCTCCTCACTGAGTTTACCTACAATAATACACCCCACTCTGCCACTAGAGTTTCCTCCTTCTATGCCAATAAGGGCTACAACTCCTGGCTCACCCTGTCCCTCTAAGAATTCTCCTCCCACATCACCCATGAAGTCACTGAAGTCATCTGGTCACTCTACCAGTTTCTCTGAGACAAAATCAACACTGCCAATCAAGCCTACTCCAAGCATGCCAATGTCCAATGCAACCCCACCTCTGACTAGTCCTCAGGCACTTTAGTATGGCTCAATTGACACAATCTCAAGACTCAGAGGCCCTCCATCAAGCTTGATCACAAATGACTTTGTCAGGGGACATCCCACTTGTTTCTCCTTCTCCTTCTCTAGTTCTTATCAGATTTCCCTCACTATAGTTTTTTTTCATTCTCTTCCCTTTTCCCTATCTATTGGTCCCAGTTTCAGTCCTCAGGTTGCACTAGTTCTCTGTCAATGATTCAGACAAGTGTTGCCCTGGTGATGTATGTGCTTGAGTCATGTGACCTGCCAACCAGTCAATTCATGTGACTTGGTCCTGTGATTGGTCAACCTGTCAATGCATGTGACTTGGTCATGTGACTTCCAGTAAATTTTCTGAACACTGGCATTGGGGATCCTCAGACTTGTTCTCTTTGGATCTCCCTCTGCCAGGTGTGTAGTTAAGCTTGTAGATACTGCACTATGCTGAATAATCTTTGGATCTCCCTCTGCCAGTTGTGTAATTGAGCCACAGCCTCCAGAGGTCACCCTTACAGACTTAGTCCCTTCAAGGTCCTTCAGAAGGTCTCAACTCATGCACACAAAGTTGACCTACTTCTAGGCCTGAAGGGCCTCCACCTCATCTTTTATGTCTGCCTTCTTGAAAAGTATGCTCTGGAGTCCTTCCTTGAACAATGCTCTAGCCAACCACTCCCCCTTGAAGTCAAGGACAAGTATTGCTACAAAGTCAACTATATCCTTGACTCCTGCCTCATCTATAGTTGATTCCAGTACCTAATCTGTTAGAAGGGCTACAGACCTGAGAATAATACTTAGAAACCCTACAAAAACCTCCCTGGGGCCCCTGCTATACTCTAGGACTTCCATTGATGACACTCTACTAAACTCTGGGACCCCTGAAACTAGTTGACATATATGGCATTAGTGGGCATAACTCCCATCTCTGAATCTATTAGGGATTCAAATCCTATTAGCAACCTCCTGCATGTTTTATTTCTCATTTCCTCACTTAAGTCCAAAATTCCATTTGTTTAACACCAGTCTCAAACCAAAATGAAGAAATCAATAAGTACAAGCTACAAAATACAGAATGATACATGAGCAGCTGCAGAAGGTGCAAGATAGCAAGAAAATGGAGTCCAACTCCCACTTCACTCCCCTCCTCTCTCTGGAACTCCTCTCCCTGCCTCCCCAATCCTCAAATCAACTTCCATTTGTGCTCTCACCATAGCCAGCCAGGATGCCCATGAGCCCTGGAAAGGCCTCCCCTACATCTGCTGCTATCTCCCACTATAACTCTGGCCTCACTACATTGCATTGCTGGTGCCCTGCTAACAGATGCCTCATTCTCACCACCCTTTGCCCTACCTCTGGAGAATGGTCCCCAGGCATCTGCACCAATCCATCTTGGATTGATGCAAATGTAGTGGAAGCCCTGTCTAGGAAGAGCTAGTGCTCTTGGATCCAGCCTGACCAGACTACATAAGCATGACTGGGGAAAAGAAAAGAGGACTCATGCAGAATGCCCACCTGCTCCTGAGGCTGCCTCACTGAACAACCACTTCTGCCATCTCCATACAACCTTCACTTCCACCTAAGGTGCCCCTTTGCCTAACATGTTTCCCTGCCTCCCCACTCCTCCTGCAGACTGCACCTCCAGCTGCACCAACTGTACCTACAACTCCTGCACCTCTAGGGCTCACTTAATGGCCATCTACATTGTGGTCTCCTAGTACTGCCATGCCATGTTTCTATCCTGCTGTGCTGTATCTCTATCTTGCCATGCTGTGTTTCTGTCCTGCCATGCCCCATCCCTGTCCTTGTGCACTGTGTCACAATCCTCTCCCACTGTCTGAAGCTCCTCTTTCTGTGTCACCAACATCCTCTCCAACATCTCCACCCTGCATTGCAGGAATTGCTCTGCAATGGATTGCACTGACTCAAAGACTCCTGCTAATTGCCCCAGCAAAACTTCCAAGCCAGAGAAATAGATATGAGGCTCAGGAGGGCCTGCTATTAATGCCTCAGCTCAGGGCTTCTTGCTTGGCCCTGCCTTGGGAGGCAGGGATGCTTGCCACTTTCCCTTATCCTATATGACTGGAGCATCCTCTCTATGACCCCCCTATGGTAGACTCACTTTCCTTGTTGACCTTCTCCTACTCTCTGGCACCCTGGCCTTGCACTCCTTGCTCAACTGCCCCCTCATCCAACCCAGTTCCCACCTCTACTCTGTGACAATACAGGCCATGCACCACTCCAGCAAGACCAAGCACTTTTTATGCCTCAAGCAGCAGGAAAGGCAAACCAACAAGTCTCAATAGAACTCTACAGCTAGCCCATCGAACTTGCACACTGCATAGCTACAAGTCCTGCCATTGCACCTCCAATCCCTGGAGGAGTGCAGTACTTAGTATATAAGTCATATAGTAGCATCTGTTACTTGAGTCTTGATATTGCATTACCTGTGGTTACCTGTTTTTCATTACATTTCATCTCTGTTTTTCTCTCTAGTCTCATATCTCTTGTTTCAATTCTATCTTGTTCTTGTATCTGTCTTGTCTCAGCTCCATCTTGTCTTGTCTGTCTCTGTTTTCTTTATTGTTCCTAAGTTCCTTTCAACTCTAACACCATTATGAACTCTGCACATATGTTACAACCCTTCAATATTCTTAACTAACTCTGGACCTTGCTCTAAGCTTGGCCTCAGAACCCATCACCATTAATTAATCCCCCATCAAACTCCAGCCCTGCTCGCATCACTTGCATAGCCTCCACTTACCCCACAGTCTGTATATTTGCATACAGACTTGTGCACAACACCCCTCCCATTCCAACACTTATTGTACCTGGTCTTAGACTTCCTTAGTGATGTGCTCCTATGCTGCCTAGTGCCATGCAGGAAACCTAAAAAGAGAACCCAACACTAGTCACTAAATAGAGTAGCTGGCAGTAGGAAGTTAATAGTTGAGGGCGAGTCAGTAACTGTCCCAGAGAACAAGAGTGAGTGCTGTATTGAGAGGTGAAGTGGAAATGGTTGCTATTTCTAGCCCAAGTTGCTAGTGACAGGAAGAAAAATGGATGAAGACAAAAAGCATTGCTAAGACAAAGTGAACTTCTAATGGTGGTAGAGGAGTTAGGGAGGAGAATAGAAGAGGGAAGGATGGCAATAAGGAGACTGAACAAAGGACAAATGTAAACTAGTTGCTAGCCACAGTTGCTAACATTGCTAAGTCAAGATAACATGAAGGGCACCCACTGTTGGTCCCACACTAAGTGGAATCAATGTTGGCAAGACTTAATGCTAAGTCATTGTCAACAAAGAGTGAGGGAATAGAGCAAATAATAGAGGTGAAATTGAAATCTCAAGCTGGTAGGCTTAGAGATGGATGGGTTTGATTCTAGGGGAATAAGTCCAATGGAATTTCATGATGTAGTGTCTATTTACAGGCAGTATTTATACTGTTCAAAAGTATAGTATGGGAAAGTAAGCAAATAATTCCCACTAACAATGGCATCTGCCAAGGCATTTATGGTTCATACAAGGTGTCAATCTGTAACTAAGTGAAAAACTATAAGCAAAGTCTCTGAAGTGTAGATGCCATTCAAGTATGTCGGTAAGCTCAACAAGAGAAATAGTAAGTAAAAAGGTACACATCTGGCAATATGTCCATATATGGGGGAAGAAAGCTGTTTTGTTGCCAAGGAGTTGCTAGGGTTGCTAATAATTGTTGCTAAGAAAGGTCTTGGCCTTACTGTTCTAGACCCAAAGTCCAGACTCCATGTGATATTCCTCATGATTGGTAAGTCTTGTGGTTGCTAAAGTCTCATGCAAAAGCTACATCAGTCCATACCCTGGGCTAGGCCTTGCTTGCTGAGTGTTGTGACTTGTGCTAAATTAAAGTCATCAGCTGCTGCTAAGTCTGAAATGCCAAAAATGGTGCTTAGTGACAACTGGGTCTTATCATTGGACTACTCTGGACTTGCTCGGACTGCTTTCCTTGACTTATCCTCACAAGTATCTGAAGTCTGGACTACTCCAAAGTGCTAGGTTATAAGCATAGGACATTATGTCTGCCTAGTATGAACTTGCCCAGTTAACCCTCATGATCAGCAGAACCTAGCATCTACTCCCTTAGCAATCTCAATCTTATTGCCATGTCTTTTGATCTTGCCTCCCAACTTGAGAAGCATGCCATGGCCCAGGTGTTTCTTGATTAGATTAACCATCTTCTCTCTGTTGCTTGTAACTCATTGGCAACAAACTCTTGTTTAGTAGTTACCACCATCTTCAAGATATAGCTGTGATGGTTTGAGATGGCTAGGAGTGGGATAGAGTGGGCAGAGCTGGCAACTGTCAACAAGGAGTGTTGACAACTATATAAGAGGTACAAAGGGGAAGATTGGATTTGACATTTTGATAAACATTTTGTAAGTTTTTCTTTACTTCTTAGAAATGTTGCTAATTCTTTTGCCAGGCTCCTCTCCTGCCATTGTTAGAGTTTTTGTCAGAGAATCTGGAGACTGGGATGATGGTAAGTGCCAGAAATGTTGCCAAAGCTAGCAACACTGCTAAGGTAACTTTAGCTCTTCAAGGACTTGTCACCTAATAAGCAGTTTTTGTTTCAGCATCCACCATGTGAGTTGGTGATCACAATAGGAGCTGAGCACTGTGAGGGCTTCAGGGGTGAGGGTAGCACAAATTGTGGGGACATTGGGGAGGCTGAGCCCTCTACTCCCAAATGTGTGGCTGGCAGTGTTGCTAAGGAGTTGGCAATGTTGCCAAGAGTAGTGACAGCCCCCAAAAGTAAAGGAAAGGGCAAAGGTATGACTAGAGGGAAGGAGGAGGAAGAGGAGTTTGAGGTAAGCCCTTGTCACTGCTAATGCTTAGTGAGTTATGCTAACATTTTCATAGGAACCCATCCAAGATACATTTACGAATAAGAAGCTGGTTGGTCTTTTGCAATGGAGAAAGGCCTCAACAGTGGTGGATACAGGTATGGGCACAGGGGTAGTGTTGAAGAAGGCAAAGGGGAAGGCAACAGTGTTGCTACAGGAGAGGGTCAGTTATGTAGTCCAGCAAACAATGTCAAACACATAGAGACATACATATGTAGTGTGTCATACAGTATAGCAGAGCACACTTTGTGTGGTATCCTATGTCACTGGTGGAATCCCCATGATGTAGCATATTATACAGGGGCCATGTGTCAGGTTCCGCTGACCTCGGGGGCTCAGCTGCGCTGGGCGAGTCCTTACTAGGTGGATGTGATCCCCTTGCACTGGTAACCGAACACTCAAAGACGTTCTGGGCACTGATGGCTTGTGCAGATAGTTGGTGGGATGTGATCCAGACGGATCCAGGGAGGTCTGGAGAAGTCGGGTTGCGAGGAAACAAGATGGTCTTGACGGGGTTCAGGCAGAAGACCTTATGGGAGATTCGCGGAAGTGAAGGAGTAGGCAGCTGTGTGATCAGTGGGAATGGAGCCGGGGTTTGATGGGAGATCATTTGGAGTTGATGAAGTCTGGGACCAAGCGAAGAGCGAGGTTCGGACCTGGTGAAGGAGTGTCGGGGTTTGTAATTGTAATCGCGGAGTTTGTGAGGTCGTTTAGGTTGATGAAGACTTGGGCACAATGGCCAGACGGAGTCACTGAGACAGCGTCAGACAAAATGGAATGGGGTTGATATGGAACAAGAGTAGATTTGAGTGGAGATACGAAACAATAATGAGAATGATAACGAAATGGAGACGAGACAAGACCTGGAGACTGAGATAAGACCGGGAGACTGAGATAAGACTGGGAGACTGAGAGTAAGGAGAATGAGACACAAAACACAAAACACAAAACACAAAACACAAAACACAAAACATGAAAAGGAAACAATCAGACCATAGGTAACGTTAAGCAATTTCAAGACTAGAGTATGAAGAGCTACTCGACGGCTTATATACTGACTACCGGAGAACTTCGGGGTATGTCGGCTGCGGCGGCGGGGCTTGGCAGAGCTCGACAGAGTGGGCGAGTGTTGGTTGCAATCGAGGATTGGGCTGTGCTGATATGTTGATGGGATCATTGGGGAACGCGGGTTGCCCCAAGGTTGTCGTGATACTCCGGAATAGGTCGGAGGAACCAGGGTGTTGAGTTGATGATGAGTGGCAAAGATTGGGAACAGCGGGGGTGGTTCTCGGGGTTCGGGAGATCCAGGGTAAGTGTCAGTGGCTGCGGGGAAGGCACCGAAGTTGGCCAGGGGGCCGTCGGAGTTAGCTGGGGAAGTGTCGGAGTTAGCCAAAATAGGTGCGGGGCATGGGCGGAAGTTTGGCAGAGTGTCGGGGGTTTTTTGGGGGTTCGGGGGTTTGATGGATGATGTGTGGGGGTTCAGGGGACAGGTCGTGATACCATGGAGGCCATACATTGTGCCATATGATGCATATCCAGCAGAGTCCTTTGACCAGGATCTATAGCTGCTAATATGACTGGGTCTGTTGCAATTACCTTTTGCAGTGACCAGCCTGTTGTCGCTGCTGAATACTACAATCTGCTAGTGTCAGCAGACCAGCTGTAGGTCTGCCACCAGCTATTTCTCATGACCAGCTACTGCGACTTGTGATGAAATCCACTGTTAAGAACATATCCACCCACTACCAGCAGAAAGCCACTGACAAGATTGGGTATGGCCAAAGCTGGTACCATCATTGGCTACAAGCCACTTAAATGGACACATTCATCCAAGACTCTCTTCTGGAAATATGGGGAAAATGATATGAAGATCTATTTTAACTCCAAAATTAACAATCAAAAAACAGAAACACAGCATCAATCATCTTTGGCAGCCATCAAAATCTCATCAAAGCATCAAATTCTTTGGAAGCTGCAACCTTCTTTGGCAGTCATACTTTTTTTGGCCAGTACACATAAATCAACAGAGGCATGTGACCCTATTTATGAAATTCTTGACTTTCAAGTCCTCTTTTGCTCAGCAGTTGCCACTCATCATTATCTGCTCATTGCTGTCCACTATGCCATGTCTACATCTACTGAGGCCATTTTCCAATGGCCCAGTAATGCTGAGAACTCTGTGTTGGTCTCTGCTTTGAGAGGGGACTTGCCTGATCTCCAGGGTAGGGCCAAAGGATTGGTGAGTAATCCCCTTGAAAATAGCAAAAAACAAATGAGGATTTTGATTTATTGGCAGCTACAGAAGTTGAACCTGCAAATGCCACATGCTGTTGATCAGAAAGTGACAATGCAGTACAATACACCATGTTGCAGTTGTAACACAGTTTTAATCTAAGCATCCTGTTCAACAAAAAAACTTGCAGGTGTTAAACAAAAGATCAAAAATAATGTCAAAAAACCAACTGCTGCTGCAAAAGTTGTGAATGTGTGTTTCTTGGCCTTGAATGGGTATTTGATCCTTAGGGTAGGTACAGGAAGGAAGTTTACAGTGGCTCAAAAAACTGCTCCAATGGTTTATACTTTTTGAAAAATGACATTGGCATGGAGGACTGGAAGTACTTCAAATTCTGGTTAAATCATGTAGACTACTATGGCATTAAAGCTGCAAATTGCATTTAGACCTATGTAATTTGAACCAAAACTGATGGAGTAATGGCTATTTTAAAATATCCACTCATTGGGACAGTTTTTTGAGGCTCTTTAACTTTGCAGCTTGATCCCTAATTCAGTCAAAAATATAAAGTAAGTTGCATGTGGGAATATTAACAGAGTCATGTGACCATGCTTGATTATATTTGGGAGAACCACATCTTGACCTTCAACCACCATCATGAAAGCTACTTCTCCTGCACAATGTTTTACTGTTGCTTCTCTCCTTGCTCAAGGGTATCCCCTGCATCAGATTGGGGCTAAAACTGGTCTAGGGAAGTCTACTATTGAGAGGATTGGTAGAGAGTTGGAGGTGGACAAGGAAAACCATCCTGGAGGCCATCCAGCTAAGCTTACTCCACATGGTAAACAGGCTATTGTTTGACAAATCTCAACTGGGAGACTTGATACAGCTGTTCAGGCCACCAATTTTATCAACAACATTGTTTCCAACCCTGTCTCTCCTTAGATTGTCTGGAATGTGCTGAAGAAGGAGGGGTATTGGTCTGCTACAAAGAGAAAAATTCCTATGCTCAAAGCTAAACATCAACAACTATAACTTGAATGGGCTCAAGAACATCAGAACTGGACTGTGGAGGACTGGAAAGGAGTGTGGTCAACAGATGAGACAAAGATAAACAGAATTGGGTCAGATGGGAAGCAGTATGTCTGGAAGCTATGAGGAGAAGGTATTTCAAACCAAACAACTACACTTACTGTGAAACATGGAGGAGGGAATAATCTCATGGTATGGGGCTGTATGGGTTGGAATGGGGTAGGAAAGCTGGTAGAGGTGGTGGGGATTATCAATGCAGAGCAGTACTGTGAAACTTTGGATGATGGAGCCAAGGTGAGCTTTGAAAAGTTGGAGATGGAGGAGGGTGCCCACTACTTTCAACAGGATAATGACAGAGAGCTTCACTATTGAAAAGTTTAAGAAGATGTTTGGAGACATTGTCAAATCATGCTTTGAGAGGCTTCTGAACAGCAAAAGGCTGAAGATACATTGAGCTTAAGTGTGGATCCACAATGATTCCTTTGCCTGGAATTGATGTACTGTTCTATTTGAGGTAGCTCTGGGCTGAAGTGATGTTGTTCCATGCTTGCAAGTTCACTCTTTGTCATTATAGTAAGTTTACCATTTCCACTGCCAATATCACTCAAATCATGAGCAGTAGGCCATGGTGGCTCAGCTGGCACCATTGTGGTCTTAGGGGGGTCACATGATCTCCCAAGTGGCAAGGTTGCAAGATTGAACCACACCTGTGTGGAAAACAATTGAGACACCGTGTGGGTTCCTCAATGCCACTGGGCAGCCACTGTCTGGTTCTGCTGACCTCAAGGGCTCAGCTTAACTAGGCAAGTCCTTACTAGGTGGACACAACATTCTGCACTTATAACCTAGCATCCTGGGGAGGTCTGAACTTCAGATACTTGCATGGGTAAGCCCAGGAGAACAGTCCAAGCAAGTTTAGAGTGGTCCAAGGAAGTCTAAGACCAGGTACAATAAGGGTTGGGTTTGGAAGTGCATCAGGTACAGATCCAGAGGCAAATATACAGACTGTGGGGCAAGTGGAGGCTACAGAAGTGATGGGAGCAGAGCTGGAGTTTGATGGGGGATCAATTAATGATGATGAGTTCTGAGGCTGAGCATAGAGTGAGGTCTGGACTTAATCATCAATGTTGGAGGGTCATAACATATGTGCAGAGTTTGTAATGGCATTAGAGTTGAAAGGAACTTAGATGACAATAAAGGTAATAGAAATAGGTGAGACAAGACAGAGTCAAAAATGAGATAGATTGAAGAGAGATATGAGACTAGAAACAAAATAGAAACAAGACTGGAAAATGTAACAGAGACAGACATAGCAAGAAACAGTGTCCACTATCAAGACTAGTGTAAGAGATGCTACTCTATGACTTATATACTAACTACTGGGCCTCCTCCAGGGATTGAGGGTGTGACAGTGGGGCTTGTCAAAGCTGTGTGGGATTGATTGGTTTCAGTTCTGATCAGATGGCAGGCTGCATTGATGTTCTGATAGGAACTGATGGGAACACAGTCTATTCATAGTTGTCAGGAAGTTCTGGAGTGGTCAGGTAGGTCTAGGGGACAAGCTAGCAACATGTGCCTGGGTCAGGAGAGATGTTAGAGAGGTTTGGGGGCTTGGGGGCTTGAGAGGAGAAGAGGAAATGATGGGGCTCACAGAGGACATTTTGGAGTTTGCCACAAGGTCATCAGGGTTTGCTAGAGAAGTGTCAGAGTTAGCTGGGGTGGGCACTGTGGGTGAACAAAGGTTGGGGTGAGTTGATGGGGTGTTGGGGGGAACTCCAGGGAAGCAGGGTGGCTTGGAAAGAGGTCCAAAAGTCTGGGAGTGGGTCATGACAGCCACCACCTGCACAGGCCAAAGTAGCATGAACTCCAACAAAGACAAATTGTTGTAAAGTGGCTATGAGGTGTAACCAGCATCAGGTGAAAAGGGATCAGGCTAGAGAACTAGTTGGATGTGTCCATAATTAAGCCCCCCTTAGAATACCATAGCATGGATGACATATGATTCCCATGTATTTCCACATTAAAATAAAGACATAAGTCATCATCATTATCATCATCATCATCATCATCAACAGTATGCTTACAGAAACAAAGACATTGATGAACACCAGCTGAGATACTTGGGTCTTGAATGTAGAGCAGTGCATTTTTTGAGGCCTTGAGAGCAGGAAGAATGCTTGGACACATGAGAAGACTGATGTGGTCAGTGGTAGGAATGCAGGGCATTTTACAATCTTGACTCAGAGAGTTATCTTTATTGGATGATATTGTATTGTCACAGGTTTACTACCTGCAAATTGTGACTATCTCAAATGGTGACATTTTCCTTACAGATAGATTGGCAATATTCATGGTTAGTACATGTGGTATATATTGGTGTGCAGTAGTTTCATTGGCTTTATGTCTTATTTGCTCCATCACATGATTGATGAATCTTGTGTTCTTGTGAGTCTTTGCAAATTTCTCTCCCTTTCTATGATATTTTGACTCAAAAAAAGGAGTACTGTAGACCTGCATACAATGGTGGAGAGATTATTGACACAATCATTTTGTTCTCAGTCTGTTTCACAGGTCTCACAGTTCTGGCTGCCATCCTGGCCTGATTTTGATCTCCCTCTCTTCATTGCCCCTACACTAGCATTTCACTTGACTTGTTTATCACTTTGTGCCTGATGGTTTTTATACTACACTACTTTCATAACTCATGTTCTTGAATGTCATTCTACTCACCATCTTGATCCTTTTCTCTTTGTCACCTTATTTGGATTCCTTGTCTTGTACTTTCTTTCAGCACTACATTTGCAACTTGTGTTCTCAAATGCTGTGATCTTATTTTTTGTTTTGTGCTCAACACAACAACTGAAACCATTAAAATATGTGGATATCTTTTTACTTATGCCTAGTAAGTGGAACCTGTTGGTAACACAAACAATAGCAAGCTCTCATCAACCATTCTGACCAGGTGCATAGACTTCAATCTCGACTTCTACCCGGAAGTCCAAGACCTGTCATACCTGGGAAGTCCCTTTCATCCTCTCTACCTCCGCAGTTTGCCTATCAAGAAAATATCGGATGACGGAGACATGCAAGTTCCTTACAGCCAAAAAATACTTCAGAGCTGGCTGTAGTAAGTCTCTGAGTTGTCCTTGAGAAACAAGCTCAAAAAAGAGGGTTTCAAAGGGTCAGTACCAGATCATTGTAGAACTCCATGGGTTAGATGTGTAAAAAGCAAAGGTTGTGTCCTTCCATGTTTAGTGATGTGCCAGGCCTAGCTTCAAGCTGTCAACCAGGCCAAGCCAAGCCCATTTGGGCTGGGCATAGCCAGGCCTGAGCAGGTGGCCTGATAAGGGCTTTGGCCCAGCCTACAAGGATGGAAAGCTGGAGCTGGCAGCTCAGGCTGCAGCTTTCAAGGGCAATAGATCACACATACAAACAGGTGGCATGTTTCTTTTGATGGACAGGTTCATGATGTTGACTTCAATACAAGCTCTTGCTATGCTCATCATTGACAGCATAACCATGCACATTCAACTATTACTTTTCCTCTATTTAGGTCCATGTCATGACCCACTCTTCCTTGAACCCCACACATTGCTCCTAACCTGCCCACTCCCCCAGAGCCCCTCCTGATGCCCTGCTGAACTCCCCAACCTACAGCCAACCCCAATGCCTCTCTGGCAAACTCCAATGGCCTCCTGATCAACTCTGACACCTTCTCCACAGATGTTGATGCTTCCCCTGGGGCCCTCTGAACTCCCAAAACTCCCTCCACCATTCCTGACCATGTCATGCACCTCTGACCCCCCACTCTAGTCTCTCTGACCTGCTCTGGAGCACTCCAATGATCTCAGAGCGACCCACATTCCCAGCTGATCTCATCAGAATATCACTGTGGCCTACCCCTTGATTGTACCTGACACTCATTGACCCCATGCAGCCCTGTCAAGTCCCACCGCCATGCCCACCATCCTCCAGAGCTACCCAGTAGTCAGTATATAAGTTATAGAGTAGCTCCCCATACTCTAGTCTTGATATTACTTGCATTTACTGGTTTCTTGTGTCTTGTGTTTTGTTCTGTCTCTGTTTCTATTTTTAGTCTCAAATCTATCTCTTTTGTCTGTCTCATCTTGTCTCATCACTGTCTCATCTTGATTGTCTCTATTTTCTTGATTTTCCTAAGTTCTTTCCATCTCTGATGTCAGTACAAACTCTGCACATGTGCTACAATCCCCAAACATTTGTCAGGTTCTGCTGACCATGGGGGCTCAGCTACACTGGGTGAGTCCTTACTAGCCAGACGTGATTCTCTGCACTGACAGCTGGGCACTCAGAGAAGTTCTAAACACAGGGGGCTTGCAAGGATAAGTGATGGGGAGTGATCTGAGCAAGTCTGGGGTGGTCTAGAGGAGTGCAGGATAAGTTGCAGGAAGCAGGCAAGCTTGGCAGGGTGTCAGGCACAACTCTGTAAGTGAGTATTGTGGGTGCAGAGGAAACAGAGGCTATGTTAGTGATAGGAGCAGAGGTTACATGAGTAATAAAAGCAGAGGCTATGCAAGTGGCAGGAGTGGGGCCAGAGCTTGATGGGGGATCAATGGAAGTTGATGGAGTTTGGAGCTGAGCATGTAGCAAGGTCCGGAGTTGGTTAAAGGAATGTGTTGATGTTTGTAATTGTAAGTGTGGAGTTTGTAAAGATGTTAGGGTTGGAAAGGACTTGAACACAATAGGCAGAACTGATCAAACAAGACAAGATGGAGCTGAATGGAATGAGGTGGAGTCAAGACAAGATTGCGACAAGAATGAAAATAGATTCAGGTGGAGATACAAAATGATATCAAGAATGATAACAGAATAGAGACAAGGCAAACTGGGAGACTGAGATAAGACCAGGAGACTGAGAGTAAGGAGAAACATAACACAGGACACAAAACATGAGAGGGAGGACAATCAGAAACACATTAGGTAAGGCAATATCAAGACTAGAGTACAAAGAGCTACTCTATGACTTATATATAGACTACAGGGAAGCTCTAGAGAACATTGGCTGTGGCAGTGGGGCTTGGCAGAGCTCAGCAGAGTTGACAGGTATCAGTTGTGATCAGGGGGCAGGCCACATTGATATATTGATGGGATCAATTGGGAATGTGGGCTGTCCTAAGGTTGTTGTGATACTCTGGAGTGGGTCTAAGGAACTAGGGTGGCAAGTCAATAACATGTGACAGAGTCAGGAAATGTGGGGGGATGGTTCCAGGGCTCAGGAGATCCAGGGGAAGCATTGGTGGCTGTGGGGAAGATGTCAGAGTTGGCCAGGGGGCCATTGGAGTTAGCTGGAGAAGTGTCAGAGTTAGCCAAAGTGAGTGCAGAGGGTAGACAATGGTTTGGGAAGTTCAATGTGGCATTGGAGGAGGCTCTGGGGGAGCAGGAGAGTTGGAGGTGATGTGCAGGGGTCCAGGGAACAGGTCATGACAACATTCTTATGACAACTCCAGACCTTGCTCTTCACTCAGCCCCGAACCCATCAAGTCTTACTTGATCCCCCATCAAACTCTGGGTCCACTCCTGACCCTAGCAAAGCCTCTGTCTACCCCACAATCTGTTTAACTTGTTCCTGATGCCCACCCAAGCCCAACTTAATATACTTGGTCTTAGACTTCCCCAGACCACTCCAGACTTGCTCAGACTGCCTTCCTTAGCTTCCCCTTGCAAGTCTCTCCACTCCGCGTCACCTCTGGAGTGCTAGGTTATAAGCACAGGACATTGTGTCTGCCTAGTAAGGATTTGCCAGTGTAGCTGAGCCCCTGTTGTCAGCAGAACCTGTTAGTCCAAATATAAACATGTTTCTTTTCTCATTGACCTCTACCCTGCATGGGGATCTCTGGCCTGTGACTATCTATCAATCATGGCATCCTCTGTTTCAAGCAAGCATGCTTTCAGGGAAGTTTGACTATTACCAAGCAAATCAACTGATTGAAAGGTGACATTGTCAAAGCACTGCAGTGTTTGAAATGTGCTATACAATATGATCTGCTCTTTAGAGAACCAGGACCTTCATCTATCTATGAGCCTGAACTTGAGCTCGAGAATGATGAGAACAATGGTGGACCTAGGACAGAGGAGGGGTGGGATGAGTTGCTTTCCGATGACAAAGACACTCTTGATATGGGCATTGACTTTGATTCTGATCCGGAAGAGATTTGCCATGTATGTGTCATTGTTCTCTTATCAAATATGTTTTGTCTGCTACAACCCGCGGCCTGGGCCAAGCCAAGCCGGAGCCAGGCCGCTATTGGGGGCTTGGGCTCGGCCCAGTGTTGGTCTGAGCCGGAGCCGCCTAAGCCAAAGCCGGGGCTTTTGGGCCAAGCCGGGCCGGAACATCACTATCCATGATATTTCGGGGCACAAGTCACTTGCCGGAACGGGACTCGTACTCGGGTCAACCGGTGCGGGTGAGAGATGTAACAGTCATTACTCTTCATGAATTCAACTGAACTTTCATCCATATATTTGATCGCTGGCAGTCGCCGGTCAGATCGCCCAAGTAGTCTATTTTTACATTGGCGGTCTATTATTGCATTGCTACCTAGGAAGTCGCCCCTCGAGGTCTATTCCTGTGTGTCAGAATGATGGTCCCCCAAGACCCATTTGTCAGCGCGATCAGTGCTGCCCCAGGTGCGACGGGCCGTCTCGGTTGATTGAAGTGCAGTTACCGCTGAACTCCTGAGTACTTGTGAAGATTTTTCCCCGGATGTGAGAAAAATCTCTATGAGATGTGCGAACACCAAGTCAGAATTTGGCGAAGATTTCGGGAGGACGTATGGCCACCTGTCGCACCTGTCCATCTGACCTTGACCTAATTACATAATCAGCACCACCTGTTTTACGTTTGCGACAGATGATACTCACTATCTGGGCCGTGTTCAATGGAAGAGCAGCTTCTGGCTATTCAAGTTCAACCTCTCAGTTGATCTTTCAAACATGAGCCGAGATGAGCAGCCGCAGTCCTCACAATATGAAAGACCGCCTCTCGATGGAAGCTTGTATGTCCCGGAGCTCTATGATTGGCAATACCACCACAATCCTACTCAGACCGCCTTTTTGTACTCTGTAGGAGAGTCTGGCCTCCAGACTATTACCTACAAAGAATTTGTTCCCGCGATACATCGGGCTGCTCGACTTGTCGCTGGCATGATTGGTATCGACATCTCAGGGGAGAAGGCTCATTATCCGGTTGTGGTCATTCTCTCAGCTGCAGGTAACCTCTCGAAAGTTCTGAAGGGTTAGGTTCTGACACGTCCACCGGAAGATACGATCTCTGTTTTCACCACTTTGATTGGCATGCTACGTCTCGGCGTTGTGTGTTTCCCGATTTCACCTCGATTTTCTTCTTCGGTTGTCGCACATCTATCACAGAAAGCGGGTGCTACCCATATTTTAGTGGATGGTCACAATTCCCGCCTTTTTCAAGTCGCTCGAAATGCCCTTGTGGAATTGAACGAGCGACGTGGGGTTGGAACTCAAACTCCGCTTCCTAATCTGCATGCTCTTCCTATATTTGATGAGATATATGGTGATTATGGCCATTTCGACCCCTTGCCTGAAACGAGCTATCCTCTATCATCCCATGCCATGTTGGTCCACTCTTCGAGTACGTCGCAAGTCTCTTCTTATCCGTGACCCGGATTAACCATCACTAGACTCCACGTCCGATTATCCCAAGGTGATCCCATGGACAGTCCAATTGATCCTGGCCACTACGACGATACCTGGTATAGCATTTACTCTCTTCCAGTCAAGCCCAATTTAACTTATGCCCTTCAAGCGAACAGCTCCCATGATCTGTCTGGGGCGGTCTTCAGCTGCCATGGCATTGAGCTCTTTCATCCTATCGGACTTCATTTCTTATTTTGGCTTGTAAGTTACAGAATTTCTACCTCGAAACACTGTACAACAAATGATTGCTTAGCCAGCATATGGTTTGAAGCTCGCGGTTTTCAAACCATCAGTCCCGGCCGTCAGTCCCACATCCGAACTCACCTTTCAAGGCATGCAAGAAACAAGGGCTCATTATATCGTAACACACACCAGATTCTTAGAGGTACGTTTCTGACGATGCTCACCCATCACACCCTTAATTATTCCCAGGATTGGTGGCAAGATTCGCAAAAGCTGTTGCATCTGGCGGCCCTTCGAGCTGTGGTAGGTACACAGCAACTTGATGGTTGATACTAGACCTCTGAGTTTCATGCCTCCATCTCCAGATATATGGAGGAAGGTCCCTTAAGCAATCAGTTGGTAATTACCTAGCTCGTCAAGGCGTTCAGCTTTGTGTCTTGTACGGCTCGTGAGTTAGACATAAGAAAGCTTACTTGTGACTTGCAACTGAACCTCGTTATCTGCATACCTTAGTACAGAAAGTGGTCTCCTCAGCTCCATGCCCTCTGGTGATGTGTTTAATTAATATCATCCTTGAATATCAATGTATTCATTAAAAGGTAGATTCTCAAGGGTTAGATTGGGAGTACTTCCAGTTGAATCCACAGTGCACTTTTCACTTCGATGCCCAGGGTGACGGTTCCTTTCTTGCCATAGTGATGGTTTGTACTTTTTGTTCTTTTATCATTTCGGGAGGAGTTCTCAGCTTTTCAAAACAAACAGGCAACAGAAGGATATTGTCCTCCTACAATCAATTTGCAGATCATGGGGCAAGATGCTTGCGCTACTGGTGATCTTTTGGCTCCTCACCCTACCAAGCCAGATTATTGGAAGGTCATCGGTAATGTTACAAATGTCTTTCAGTTTATGATCTTATCTTGATTATTTTATCTTATGGCAGGTCGCTTGGATGATCAAATCATGCTTCTAACAGGGGAAGTCGTAAGTTGTTCGCAATATAGAACATTATGGCCAATTATACTGATGAAGTGTTGTATAAAATTAGATAAATCCCATTCATTTTGGTAAATTTCAATTTTGTTAAAGTGATCAATCAACTCAACACTTGATGCTTAATACAGAGAATATGTTGTGTGAGAGCCCATATATCAATGCAGCAGTTATTTTTGGACGTTCTCGTGTTTGCCTGGGTGTTTTGTTGGAACTTTCAGTCACTATAGATACTTGCAATGCTCAGGCGGTTCAGATGGCACGAAACCTCATCTGGTAAGCATTCTGCTAAGCAACTGTCTATTCCCATTTCTCAAACTATTTAGGCCAACTATTGAGCTCATGAATGCATCAGCACCTCCGAAATGTCATATTGCATATGAGGTAGGCATTTTTATTGCTAGGCTGTTACTCAAGGAATACTGATCCCACATCTATAGATGATGATATTTGTACATGCTGATAAGCCACTGCTTTATAACTCAAAGGGATATCCAAAAAGGCCTGCTACCTTATTACAATATCAACATGAGATTGATGTTTGTTATAAAGAGTTCCATGATCCATTATTGGTTCATGATGTTGCCATAGTATAACAATAATAGAACAAATGTCATATTTGTATTATCTTATTTTGTCAACATTTTTTCCCTTTTCTATATTCAATGTGTACACCTAGAGATAGAAGACTATTTGTTTTTTAATTATTTACCATTCTCTCATTTTTCAAAAATTTAGATATGGAGTAGAGCCTTCTGTTCTGATAGCATGCTGTACAAGAGTAAAACTATGGACAAAGGTAAGCCAAATAAGCTGTAATATAGAATACCCGGCAGAAAGTCACAAATGCTACTTACCATTGATGAATGAGAGTTCAAAACCATTGCTGCAAACCTACTTCTCAGATTCCAGCTTGTTTCCAAGGTATCTATGTATGATGGATATCCATTCTTTATTTGAAGCATGTTGAGTCAAGGCTTCTACTGTTCATAATATGGCTAGTTGGAGTGTCTGTAAATCACACCTGTACATACTGTAGGGATAACATAGGGCTTAATTCCAACTGCTCCTTCAAGAAAAACAATAGATAAAAAAAAATGACATGTTTAATTACTTTCTGTTGAATCTATGTAGTGTTTGAAGTATCTTTCAGCCTCACCTCAAGGTACCATACCCTCTTTCTGTGCATGGACTGCTTGTCACACTTCTCTTGCTTCCAACTCATTGCTTCTTCTTTTATCTGTTTTACTTGGGCATGTGCTAGTTTTGCCCTTGTCTCCAGTGCATTTGTAGTGTGCATCCTGGCCCTGCCTCATTGCTATGACTTTGTGTTGAATAACCAATGCTACTTACAAGTGGCATTGATGATGTGGATGTGAATTAAGTGCCTGGCCCAGCTTGATGAGATCAGCTGCATCATGTACCTGACTAATTCTTTATCATGTGAATGAGGCACCTGGGACCTATTCTCTTTGTGTTTGAGAGGGTGTATGAGTACATGACACTCACATTTTGGTACTCTGAGCACTCAAACAGGAAGTGGCAGGCTGATCTACCATAAGTCCCACACAATGGGAACAGGTGGGAATCAGCTCTTTGGATGCAGAAGAGGTGCTAGGTCTGAAGGAGGTGACCTGTGCAGAGTTGGGTGAGGATTGTGGACTGGCATTGGTCAGGGTATTTGACAAAGTTCATGTAACTCTTTGACAGGAGAGTGTGGTCAAGAATGTGGATCAGCTCAGGTCTAGGGGACTTCTTCCATTGTCACTGCCAGATTACTCAAATTGTGAGAAGGTCTGAGTGCCAGATTGCTGCAATACTGAACAGGAGGCAATTATTCTCAATGTAGGCCAGTAGGAGGGTGTGGGGGCTGGAGAAACCTTGAGCCACTTCCTTGGTGAGTTTGTCAGCTTTCTCATTGTGACCAAAATCTACATGGTTCAGGGACCAATGAACTTGAAGTCTGATGACATGTCTGGCTCAGGAGGTCCCCTCATTGTTGTGCATAGTATGGTGTGTCTTCATGATAGTTGAGCATGCAATCCTGGTTTTTTGTAGGGAGCCTTGAAGGAGGTAGTGTGCAGGGTGTGGCCATTGGTTATTAAGGGTGCAAATCATTTCCTAGCTATTAAAGCCAATGATTATAAGGCCTCAAAGCTGACCATGCAAGGAGGACAGGAGATGAAGATGAAGTGCTCCATGGACCATGTGCCCAGCAGCCAAGCCAAGGAAGTATCTCAGGAAGGAGGCTTCCTCACTGTCTACTAAGAAAACTGCCAATGCCCAAATGCCTCCTTCAAAGCTGAATCCAGCACAGTAGATTGTCATCATGGCTTGGTCATGCACATGCTGGATGGCCTCAAGGGCTAACTCCCCAAAGACTTGCACTCTGCCCTCATCCTCAACAAAGAAGGACTCCTTGACCAAAGTCAGAATGCCCCAACCAACAACCATGTACTTCAGGAACAGCAACCCCCAATCTTGACCAACAATGATGCCCCTGCTCTTTCTCTCTCCTCCAACCTCTCACACCCCTCTCTAAATACTCTAGTTACTCCAAATATTCTTTTCCCTTCCCTTTTTTCACCCTCTCTTCTAGCAGTAAGGCCTTTTGAAATTGGAGTTGGGCTTATGCTAAACCCAGGCTTATCAAAAGCTACAACAAATAAAAGGTTAGGAACGAATTCACTATTGTCACTTAAGCCCAGTGAGTTTGGGAGAGCCAGTCACATGATTGTCACAATTAGTCACAAATTAATAATTTTCTATCTCAACAGTCATCTTTGGCTACCATGGTTCAGACTACTTTGGCTCCTCCAGATAGAGACCAATCTACTCATAAATTGAGGGAGAAGAAGCACTAAAAAAATTCTACTCTGTTTGCTGCAATAGCAATCTCATATGCTGCTACTTCCATGGAGAAAAAAGCCTCTTCATACCTCAATTCTGACTGGCCAGTGCTGACTAGAAGAGCTGTCAAAAAAATGACTATTGTTTGAACCCTGTTCTCCTTCACTATTCAGGCCACCATCATGTAGATCACCAAATGTGGGAGAGTGGTATCCTAAGCATAACCAGGGTGGAAAACAGCATCACCTGTTGTAACTAGGCCATCAACCAGGTTGGTCATATCATCATAGACTGGGAAAGATGTTTTTTTTTTCACTTAATTAGTTGGGATAAGCCTTCAAGTCAAATAAAAGTCAGAAAAAGCTAAAAAATGAGTAGTGGTTTACTTACCTTGTAAAGATCCTCTCAGACTTTATCAGGTGCCATAACTAGGTTCTTATCTGCATCCCAACCAAATCCCAAGATATTGTCATTCATTGTCTTGATTTTCTGATACTCTTCCTGAGTTGAAGTAGAAAAGCAGTGGCAAAACAAATAGATCATCAATGTTTCACTCACAGCAGTCCAGCAGCCATGGTAACTTGGTGTGGGCTTGTGAGCCTCTCACTATGCATCTCTATACCAGCTAGGGCCTGTTCAGTATCAGTCCATGCTGATTTGTGCCAACTGGCATTGCTGGTTGTCAGACCTCCATTGCATTGCTTGAATAGGATCTCAACCAAGATTCTGTCACATTCTATATTCCATGCAGGATGGATGGATGCTTTCTTGACAGGGGATTGTAGCTTGTTCAAGTCAATGTTCTCCTTATTGACATCCATTTATACCTTCAGTGATGATCAAGAACAAGCATGATAATGAAAATTGATCAAATCATAATGGGTGTTACAAGACTGTAACAACACATTATTCCAAATACTATGCCTACCCACAATTCAAAGAGACTGTTTGTTTCAAGTCAACATTTGCTTGTTGCAACTTTTGATAAGCCCAACCCCAATCCAAAAAGGCCTCAGCTCCTTCTGCACTGCAACCTAATCTATGTCTCAGTCCTCTCAGGCTATGTCTGGATGTTCTCTAACAGCAACATAACCATAGGCTTCAAGGACACCCTGGAATTCACAAAACTCTTCAACCTATCATGCTGAAATACCTTTGGAGGGATTGAAGAAGGATGCTCCCAGATATGTTTGTTCCTGTAAGGCCTGCTGCCAGGCCATGGTTCCCTCTCATCAGCCATTTAGACTATTGAGACCCCTTCTGATGAGCCAGCACCCTTGGTCTTTGATTTCAATGGACTACATTGTCAAGCTTTCAGACTCTAGTGGCTATGATACTATCCTTGTCATTGTCTGCTGTCTCATGAAGCAAGCTGTGTTCATTTCCTGCCACACCTCCAACAGCAGCCCATAACTTGTCTGACTCCTTATCAACTACATCTTTTAGAAGAACTGCCTCCTCACTGATCATCTCCAACTGTGGCACCCTCTTTGTCCAGGCCTTCAACATCCAATCCAACCTCTCCACTGCAAAAATGGCAGCTAGACACTAGAACAATACCTCCAAATCTATGTCAACTACCCTTGGGAAAACTGGTATGCCAAACTTCCTATTATGAAGTTCACTTACCACAGTGCCCCCATGCTGCCACATGTATCTCCCCATTCTTCTCCAACAAAGGATTTGACCTCAAGCTCTCTGTTTCTCTCTCAAACATCCCCTCCCACACAGCCCACAAAGTCACTCATAATTGCTAGTACTTCCAGGAGGACATACTCCAGACTGACCCATTGGTTCTCTTGTAAGGCTTGGTCAATGGAACATCAAAGCTAAAACATCAAAACCTTAAACTCAATCACAAATATTTCAGATCCTCCAGAAGATCTCTTTCTCAAGGACTGCTAACCTACCATAATAACTCTAAAGATTGTATCTCATATCTAATCCTTCAATCTTCTCTAGCACCCACAACATCATCACATGAGCATTACATCACCTGCCCTGATATTTTGATTCATTCTATGTTTAATGTCCCTGACATCACCACAATAACCTGTGGCAAATATAGTGAACCAAATGCCTACAAAATCTCCTCACTGAGCTTAGCAAGGAGTGTCCTCAATGTCAGACATCACCTCTGCAGAATTCATGCCTCTCAGCTTGAGGATGGCATTTTAAGCAAGGGAGGCCCTTCAGTTAGTGTCCACTAGCCTCTTCTGTGTTGCCACATCCACTTTGATCTCCCAGAGCAGCAGATACTCAGGTCACATTTGCCAGAGACTGTCATGAATGGATGAGCTTGCAGTGGATACAGAGTCATTCTATCAAAGCCAGTATATACTCAAGTTCTTGATGTAAGCATGTGGCTCAGCTGGCACCATCACATCCTTAGGGTTCAGCTAACCTTACTCAAGTCAGAAAGGTGAGGTTGCTAGTTCCATTCTTGCCTAGTATGGTGGCCTTTGGCAAAAAAAAAAAACAATCTAGATACTGCATTTGACTTACTCAATGCTGTCAGACAGCCACCACCTTCATGTGTTGACTAGGAAGCATTTGTTGTGCAGGCTGATCATAGGTGTAACAATAAGCACATGACTTTAGCTTAAGGAAGCAATGTGACCACCATGCCTGTGCCCAATCAGAAAAAGAGAGGGTTCCCTAGTATGACAGATTTGGGAGAGGTGACTTGCTGACCAAGTGTGTTGTGGCCCAGGTAGGCAGGAAAATAGTTGTCAGTAGGCTGCTAAAGTACCCAGAGAATGCAACCAGCTTATAATGTGATGAGCCATGAACCAATCATATTGATGTTGGACATCCTGCAAATTCTTTTGCTTCGCCTCATTCACCAAGTCACTTACAAATTAGCCCTTGGTTTTGGGCTAGAAGTTGCTCATTCTGCCCTTGGAGCCTTGGCTCTGTACTACCTATATCCACATGTATTCAATTCAAGATGATCCATCAATTGTGAAGCTTGAAGTATTTGGGAATAGTCAAGAGAAATGTCAAATGTTACAGGCAAATGTTATGAGACCATCATTTGTATATACAGGTGATTAAATAATAATCAAGTCACATGGCTTCAAATTTAAAAGACAACAGCATTTTCAGTTTGCATTTGTATATACAAATGATTATATAATAAAAGTCACATGGCTTCAAATTTTGAAGACATTTCCCACACTATAGAACTGCACAGAAAAACCTCAATCTGATAGATTTGAGAATTGGACATGGAAGTGAGGAGTGCTGACCAATATGGAGGCCACAATGGCTAGTACCCCAGCAAACTCCAGAGTTCCCACACCCTTAAACATGTCTGGAGGCCTATGTGCACCTCAATAGTTATAGCACTGAGAGGGGGTAGTTTATGGCCCCACCTAAGCCTTGCTCTACCAGCCTCACCATACCTTATTTCTGTTTCTGTGAGACGTGCCTCATTCTCTGGTTCATGTTCTTATGTTCTGTTCTACTCTGCATGTTTGAAAATATCCACCACCACTGCTAAACTCCAAAACCTTGTTTAAAATCCCTTACTGCCACCACCACCTTTTCAGACCCACCTGGAGTAGCCAATTCCCCATCATTGATTCTCAATATTGCCCAAAGTCTCTTAGTTTCCTGAACTTATCTGTAATGGAGCACCTGTTACCCCTCAGTAGCAATGACTCTTTAATGTTAATTTATTTATGTTATTATTAGGTAGCATCACATGACACTACCTTTAAATACTCATATTGTAATTGTGTAAGGCAGTGCCTTACTTCATACTTTGTAGACAAGATCAATCAACTGGTTTTGACTTATGAGGTGTGAACTGTAAGCTGTGCAAACCATAATGGAAATGTCACATTTTCCTAAGTCAAATGAGCATGTACTTATTTGCAGAGCTAGAAGCTAAACTTCTGAAAAAAGAAGTTCACTGCCATGAATTATGATTAGAACATTAAAATTTTAATGTACACCTATACAATGGGCATGGTGGTGACCATGGAAGGTCAGGTGTTCAGGCCTAGGTCTGAGCCAGGGTTCAATGGAATAGTGCAAACTGTTCCACATGAACCAATGTGTGTTGCCATGACATACCATGGGCATAGGGAGAGAAAGTGGAGTGATGCTAGGAGGACTGCCAGCAGTTACTCCTGTCCAACCATCCTTGGGTGGTCTAATGAGCTCCACAATGGAGGGTATGTGAGTGCCCTCTGCTCAAATGTACCTAATGGTAGAGCTAAAGGGTGCAGCAGGGGCAGTGAGCAAGGGGAAGAACCCCTTGCATGCACCTACTGTTAGGTTCTGCTGACCACGGGGGCTCAGCTACACTGGACAAGTCCTTACTAAGCAGACGTGATTCCCTGCACTGACAACTGGGCACTCGGAGGTGTTCCAAACACTGGGGACTTGTGAGGATAGTTAGTGGGAATTGATCCAAGCAAGTCTGGAGAAGTCCAGAGGAGTAGAGGATGAGTTGCGGGGAAGGGGGATGGGCTTGGTGGAGTTTAGGCATAAGCCCATATGTGAGTATGGTGGGTGCAGAGAAAGTGGAGGCTACATGAATGATGGGATTGGAGCCAGAGTTCTGATGGGGGATCAATGGGGATTGATAGGGTTCAGAGCTGAGCATGTAGCAAGGTCCAGAGTTGGTAAAAGAGTGTTGGAGGTTTGTAATCGTAATTGTGGAATTCATGAGGGCATTATGGTTGAGAGAACTTGAACACAATAAACAGAATCAAATGAGATGAGATGGAGATGAGACAAGAACAAGAATAGATTCAGGCAGAGACATGGAACAATAATGAAATGATAATGGAATAGAGACGAGATAAGACCAGGAGACTGAGAATAAGGAAAATGAGACATGGAACATGAAACATCAGAAGAAACAGTCAGAAACACATCAGGTAAGGCAGGTAATCTCAAGACTAGAGTACAAAGAGCTACTCTACATCTTATATACTGACTACTGGAGAGCTCCGGGAACGTCAGCTGTGGCGGCGGGGTTTGGCAGAGCTTGACAGAGTTGATGGGTGTTGGTTATGACCAGAGGGTGGGCTGCGTTGATATGTTGATGGGATCAATTGTTGATGTGGGCTGTTCCGAGGTTGTCGTGATACTCCAAGGTAAGTTGGAGGAACCAGGGTGTCAAGTCAATGATGTGTAATGGGGTCAGGCACTCCCAGAGGCTCAGAAAATCCAGGGGAAGCGCTAGTGGCTGTGGAGAAGACATTGGAGTTGGCCAGGGGGCTGTCAGAGTTAGCTGAGAATGCGTCAGAGTTAGCTGGAGTAGGTGTGGAGTGCTGGGAAAGTTTGATGGAGTGTCAGGGGAGGTTCTGGAGGGATGGGGGTTTGTTGGGCAATGTATAGGGGTCCAGGGAATGGGTCATGACATCACCCCCCCTTCAGCGTCGAGACCTTTGAGATGCAGGGAGTGGGTTTGGGATCGGCAGGGGCATGGGAGTCAAAACCAAGTAATATTGATCAATTCACAGCAAGTGATGGCAGTGCAGGAGGTGAAGTTAAAGCATGGCTGCCACTTCATCAGGGGGTTGTTCCCAATCAATTAAAAAGCCTTAGATGTACTCCAGGGCTTCCCAAGTCTTTTGTCATGTCCTCTTCCAGTTACTCAGCCACTTCCCCCACCCCATTGTTTTCAGACATGGACGAGATGATTGTGTATGACAGTGAGGAGGAGGAGTTTGAGCATTGGCACCGAGCTAGTGCCATGTACTGGAGTCATGAGTAGTGTTGACTTGTTTTCTCAGGGTGGCTGACGGAGTTTTGCAGAGTTGTCCATGGCAGTGGTGGGTTTCTTGGGGGGTCCTAGGCAGGCCAAATTCCGTCCCATGGTGCCCAGATTGGTGGCAGGGGATGCAGAAGGGGTCCCACCATTGCAGCAAATCTCTCAGGCAGAGGTGATGGCAGAGGAGTTTGCAAGGGTGTTGATGCAAGCTCAGGGCCCCCTGATGCTAGAATGGTGTCAAAACAAGGCCCTGGTGAGTCTTTGAGTTCTCTTTTGTCATGTATGCTGATCAGTTGTTTTTAGTGTGTTCTCTGTGCACAGTGGGGTGAGACCTGCATTTTCAATGCACCCTCCATGGGCTTGCAATGTGACACTTCCATTTGCCTTCCATGTTGCGCGAGCCACAAGAAGTGCTTGATTTCGTTGGAGTGGCAAGTGGCATGCATTGCCATGGAGCAAGGGTGGAACAAGGACTGGGTGTGGGGTCAGCTGGGCAAGGCATGGAAGACCTGGGTGTCGGGAGTGGGGAGTGCGGGGCAGGTGGGGCCTCCGCAGGGTGGGTGGAGGGAGGGGGCATCCTCAGCAGCAGACTGTGGGAAGTGGAGAGCTTCCCTGCCATTGGGGGCAGGGCCCAGCAAGAGGCTGCAGGGGCATGAGCCAATGGTGGGGCCTCCAGGGTCTCACATTTACTCTCCTACCCCAGGCGTGCCCTTGGAATGAGCGTCAAGTTCTTCGGAGCCCCTGCCTTTGATTATGGAGGTCTTCCTTCACAAGCAGGTGGAGGTTCTAATGGCAGCATTGACAGCATGGGAGGGGGTGCTCCAATGGGCAAGGGAGGATTAAGATGCGGCATGGGCAGAGAAGGAGGCATTGGAGCGGGCACAGAACACCTCAGTGCAAGTGGCGATGGAGCAAGCATTAGAGGTACAGGGCTTGCAGGAGCATCTGATGCAGTAGGTGGTGCGGCCCACAGAGGAGGCAGAGGAGCAGGGAATGGTGCTGGAGGGTGGTTTGCTGTGGGTGGAGTTGGAGGCAGCAAGGCAGAGGGAGGATTGGCTGGCCAATGAGGCCGCTTCAGGGCACACAGGGATCCTTCGTAAGTGTCTTTCCCAATTCTCTGCCTGTTACTAAAATGAGTTGTTTTTGGAGTCAGGCTGGGTGTGGGAGCACCGGGTTCTCTTGGATGGTGCCTCCATGGTATTTGCACTGATCCAAGATGGGTTGGCACAGATGTCCATGGATCAGCCTCCAGAGTTGCAGCAGGGGATGGCGAGAGTGAGGAGGTTGCTGGCAGGGCATTGGTGGCATAATGCAGTGGCCCCGGGATCATGGTGGAAAGTGGCAGCAGATGCATAGGAGGCTTTGCTGGGGTTGAAGGAGGTCTTGGCAGTGGTGCAGGCCTAGATGGAGATTGATTTGGGGGTAGGGATAGTGGGGGTTCTGGGAGAAGAGTGAGGAGGCAGTCGGGCCTGCTTCTTGTTATCTTTGAGTTTGCTGCCCCATTCTGCCTTATATTATATTTTTTTGTACTTTCAATGCATCTTTGTCATTCCTGGGTGTGTGAAGTGAGACCTTAATTTGTGTGAGGGTAAGGTAAGTGAAACATGCAGGGGTGCTAGTGGGAGTTGAATCCCTAGTGGATCCAGAGGTGAGGGTTAAGCCCACTAATGCTGTCTGTGTTAGCTAGTTCTAGGGCTGTCAGGACAGGGTGGAGTGCTGTAGGAAGAGTTTCCAAGGCTTGACGGAGATGTTGGGAGTCTTCCTTCTGTGGCATTTTTGGGCGGCATTGCTGGGTTTGATTCTTGGGGTCTGAGACCCAGGGTTTAGGGGTCTTCTTCAGTCTGTGGCAGAGATGTGTGTTGTGCTGGTTCAAGGGGGTGGACCTCCAAGTCTTTGACATGTGTTTGGGGTGGTCAGGGCTTTGGTCTTTTGTTGGTGTGGCTGGCAGGAGGGGTGGAGGTCTTCCAGCGGTCTGGCCTTTATGCCGACGTGGGTGGCAGAGTGGTGGAGATCCTTTTTAACAATGGTGGGAGTGGCAGGGTGAGGTCCATCCTTGGGCATAGTCAGTCAGAGGAGGGAGTCCCTGGTGGCTTAGTGGTGGAGCCTCCATAGTAGGGCAGTCTCTGTAGTAAGTTGGTGAGGGGCTGTTTTTCATGCCATCTATGCTGTGAGTTTGGTCAGCATAGAGGTGGAGGTACTCTCTTAGGGTGAGGGTTGCAATTCCTTGGTTGGGGGTGCCTGGAGGTTTATGTTTTGGTGGGGTTGTGCATGGTGGGGTTTTGTCAAGCTCTGGAGTATTGTATTTGGTAAAGGGCACATGGGATTGGAGCTTTGCTGCGCTCTGGAGTGTTGGTTCTGGTCAAAGTCATGCTCTGGAGTATTGTGTCTATGAGCAGGCGTGCTCAGGTAGTGCTTTGGTGTGCTCTGGAGCGTTGATGATGGGGTTTGGAGTGATCAGTCCCAACAAGTTCCTTCTGGTCTGGAGTCGAGGTTTGTGGGTTCTAGGTTATCTACATGACATTGCTTTCCTGGCCAAGAGTGAGTCCAGAGATGGGCAGAGGGGTCTTACGTATTTCTGACACTCCCTAGAGTTTGGAGGGCTGTTGGGGTTGTATTGGTGGATGCTTCTTTAGGCTGGGGCAGCACAGGGGTCCAGCAGAGATGCTTTTGGGGCAAGGGGGAGTTTGGGGGCTATTGTCCCATGGGTTGTTCCTTCTGGAGGTAGGTGTTTCTTTTGTTGGGGGAAAGTTAGTAGTCCAGAGTCAACATGAGGGTCACTCAGTGGGGGGTTCGTCATTGTGTTGGCCTTGGGAGTGGTGCAGGGCTGAGGAAGGGGTCCAAGGCACATTTTGTCAGTCCACTGTTCCAAGCACGAGTACCAGGGGTCTGGGGTTGATGCAGGGGTTGGAATTGAGTCTTGACTTATTGGTGGAGTTGTGTTGCAAATTGGAAGGGAAGCTCCAGAGTGAGGGTTTTCCTTACTGAGCAGCAGAGTTATTGTATAAGAGTGGTGGTGGCGCCTGGAGCCAAGCTTGGATAGGGGGAGTGGGTATAGCTGCCTTTTGAGGTTTCGGGTGAGTCTGGCCATCGTCCCTCTGTGAAATATTTGCTGCATTGGGAGGAGATGGTTGTTCATGATTGTTGGAGGGCAGTGGGAAAGTTGGTTGTAGGGGAGCATTGGTTTGGACTCTCCAGGAGTCACAGCAGGGTCAGGGCAATTCTTTATTTGTGCTCCAGAGCAATCCGGAGGTTGTTGTGAATGTGGGTGGGGGTTGGTTGCTTCTTTGGAGGGCATCATTGGTTCCTTGATTGTCGGGGTGGAGTCGGTGGGGCCACCTCATTATTCTTGGCTTTGGGGTTGGTCTCCATCAGGTGTGATTGGATTCACCGGAGGTGTTGTGAATTTTAGGGGGGAGCTACTTTGAGGGTCCCAGAGTTTATTCTCTATTTGAGGAGCATTTTGCATTGAGGGAGGGGAGTGGGATGGTGGCACGGCTGGAACTCCAAGGGCGGGATTGCAGCATGTGACATCTTCTTGGAGAAGGCATCAGCAACTTTTAGGGTACTCCAGAGAGATTACTTCACATGGAGTTTGTTTCTGGGTACTCTATTGGTGTGGTCCCTGCTTGATAGACATCTTCCAGCATAGGGACAGGGTTGTACAGAGCTGGTGGTTGGTGGTTTATACTTGTGGGGTAGGAGCTACAGGGGCATCATTGTTGAGCTAGCATCATAGGTTCCCTTAGTTGGATGTTGGAGTCAAAGTGGGGGCTCCAGAGTTGTGTTGCTAGGGTCCAGAGTTGCATGGAAGGGTTCAGAGTGGGTCAGAGGAGTGGATTGGGGCAGCTTTGAGTCAGTGCAGGATTATTTGGGTCATTGATCCTGGCAGGAAAGTCCTCCAAGGATGTCAGAGCATATGCTCTTTGGGTCATTGAGACATTTGAGTGGGTTGATTGACAGTCTCTGGAATGATGGTGGGGCTTCTCCCTCCCTTATGTGAACATGTCAGTGAATTTAGAGTACTCCAAGGGAACTACTTCATATAGGGCCATCTTTCCTATAGTTTGTTCTGGGGGAGTGACTCCTATGCTGGGGGTTCTTGTTGTGGGAGGTGGCATAGTCTGATGGCAGGGTCTATGTCTGATAGTGGTGTGCAGGAAGGGTCAGCATCAAGAATCTTCAATGTTGGGGGTTCCGGATTGAATGGGGGGGGTGTTGAAGTAGTGGGTGGGACTCCGGAGTTGTTTCTTATCAAGAGTCAGGGTGCCATGGTTCTCCTTGTTAATTTTGGGGTTGTGCTTTGAGGGTTGGAGCAGAGGTGCATATTACCTAGAAGCTGGGGAATTCCTTGGTCTTGTTCCAGGGTTGTTGGGGTCAGGTCAGAGGCATCAGGCTCCTTTCATTTGTTGGGCAGAAGTGATGGCTGAGTTGGCCAGGGGGTCCTAACTGATCCCAGAAGTGGTTTCTATAATTTGGGGTGTAGCATTGGTCTTGGAATCTTGTGTTATTGTGGGTGGGGCTGCTAGGTTGAGCTTGATTCCAATCAACGGCAGGGCTAGCTTGGAGGGTGATCTTTCTTGAGGAGGGTTGTGGGTGAAAGTCAGATGATCTGTTGTGCAGTGTCAGAGAAGTTGTTGAGCAATGGACTGAATTGTCACTGGAGTTCTGGGTGAAGCCTTGGTGATGCTGGGTTCGGTCATTGCGGAGAAGTGGAGCTGACAGAGAAGGTATGGGAAGGGTGGGGGGTGGTTTGTAAGAGTGGTGTAGGGTTGGGCATGGGTTGGGGAGGGTGTCCATGGAGAGAGCCATTGTATGGGTGTAACTAGAGCAGAAGGGACATTTGGTGTTAGATCTGCAACTCAGTGTGCCTTGGCAAATTGGGCAGGGCAATATGAATCATAAGGGTTTCCAGGCATGGGTCAACCATAGACATCAGAATTGTTTGGCAAATGTGTGTGGGGCATGTGCAGACATCACAAATGGGGTAAGGTAGAGTCTTGAGATTATGTCAGGTTCTGCTGACCACAGGGGCTCAGCTACACTGGGCAAGTCCTTACTAGGCAGACGTGATTCCCTGCACTGACAACTGGGCACTCGGAGGTGTTCCAAACACGGGGGACTTGTGAGGATAGTTAGTGGGAATTGATCCAAGCAAGTCTGGAGAAGTCCAGAGGAGTAGAGGATGAGTTGCGGGGAAGGGGGATGGGCTTGGTGGAGTTTAGGCATAAGCCCATATGTGAGTATGGTGGGTGCAGAGAAAGTGGAGGCTACATGAATGATGGGATTGGAGCCAGAGTTCTGATGGGGGATCAATGGGGATTGATAGGGTTCAGAGCCAAGCATGTAGCAAGGTCCAGAGTTGGTAAAAGAGTGTTGGAGGTTTGTAATCATAATTGTGGAATTTGTGAGGGCATTATGGTTGAGAGAACTTGAACACAATAAACAGAATCAAATGAGATGAGATGGAGATGAGACAAGAACAAGAATAGATTCAGGCAGAGACACGGAACGATAACAAAATAATAACGGAATAGAGACAAGATAAGACTAGGAGACTGAGAATGAGGAAAACGAGACATGGAACATGAAACATCAGAAGAAACAATCAGAAACACATCAGGTAAGGCAGGTAATCTCAAGACTAGAGTACAAAGAGCTACTCTACATCTTATATACTGACTACTGGAGAGCTCCGGGAATGTTGGCTGTGGCAGCGGGGCTTGGCAGAGCTCAACAGAGTCAACGGGTGTTGGTTATGACCAGAGGGCAGGCTGCATTGATATGTTGATGGGATCAATTGTTGATGCAGGCTGTTCTGAGGTTGTCGTGATACTCCAAGATAAGTCTGAGGAACCAGGGTGTTGAGTCGATGACATGTAATGGGGTCAGGCACTCCCAGGGGCTCAGGAGATTCAGGGGAAGTGCCAGCAGCTGCGGGGAAGATGTTGGAGTTGGCCAGGGGGCTGTCGGAGTTAGCTGAGAATGCGTTGGAGTTAGCTGGAGTAGGCATGGAGTGCTAGGGAAGTTCAATGGAGTGTTGGGGGAGGTTCTGGGGGAACGGGGGTTTGTTGGGCAATGTACAGGAGTCCAGAGAATGGGTCATGACACCTACTGTGCTGCAAGTGGAAGGGTTGAG
Organism: Termitomyces sp. T153; assembly: GCA_018296165.2. Taxonomy (NCBI): domain Eukaryota; kingdom Fungi; phylum Basidiomycota; class Agaricomycetes; order Agaricales; family Lyophyllaceae; genus Termitomyces; species Termitomyces sp. T153. Next base: position 153,641 of record JACKQL020000021.1, on the reverse strand, counting down.
ATCCTTCCCAGAGGACATGGGAGGTCATAGTGACCCTTCAATTGTGATTACACCACTGAGGAGTGAGGAAGAAGCTCCTCACAGAGCCTGTGGCCCTGTTTGATCATGAGCAGGATCAATGCTGGGCTTATGCACAGTGGGTCCTTCAGCATTCATTGAGATGATTCCAGATGATGTCAGAGACACCTTGAATACAGATGGTGAAGTGAACCCAGATGACATCCTTCATAGAAGGGTGTTGGTATTCTGGCAAGATTAGGTTGAGGTCCCAAAGACATCAACTCAGCAATGCTTAGCTGCAAGAGTAGCTAAGCATATCAATTCAGTGGTCATTGGGTAAGGGAATCATCCCAACTGACCCAGTAGAGTTCATGGGACTTTATACAATTTTCCTAGTGCAGGAGGTAGCAGACTACCTCTAGCAGAAGAAGTTATGAGAATTGTAGGCATTGTCTGCTATGCCTTTGCTATTTGTAGATGGGGCTTGTTTACCCCCACTGTCTCTGGTCAACAAAGCATTGACCCTATTACAGGCACCGCAGCAGCTTGGAGAGATATACTGTGTGACTATGTAGTGTGACAGGCTGCAGTAGACCATCAGAGAGGGATTACATTAGGTATGATTGTAGCTCCTGATCCTAGTGTCTACAGAGGCTGGGTCAGTAATTACAGTCAAGCAACCTGTGGTGCATCAGAGACATACTAGGTCTACATATAGGGCATTGATCTGGGAAGATAGAATTGCATTGCAGCAATTCTGCAACAGTGACCTTGAGAACTTTGGGCAGTCCTATGTAGATGACCAAGGAGTAGTGTTTCAGGGGAATACTGCCTATGATGAGTGACCTGAGGACTATGTTCCACTAGAACATACTAGGCCCATTAAAAGAGAAGGAGGTTTCTCCTCTGATAGATCAGCATGTGGGGACTATGAGTAGCTCTATGGCACATCAACATCTGGCTGACTAGAGAGGGAATGTCCCTCCAAGTTGGTCTGGTGACCAAGCAGTGGGTAGAGTAGATCCACAATGGGAATCACTTGGAGGTGATCCTATGTCCACTCCACCCTCAACATCTCATTGTGGACTGCCTGGGCCAGGTGGAGGTGGTGGTGAACCTGGAAGAGGACTGCCTTTTTCTGGTACTGCCCCCAGGGGAAGGTCTGCTAGATTCAAATGGACTAGGCAATGGTCCAGCAGATAAAGAGGATGATGTGAGTCATGAAGCTGGTAGGAGGAGAACTACAGTCCTCCCAGAGAGACAGCCACAGTGGTTTCCAATGCTGCCACAACATCATGGATATTTCACCACTCCCAGAGTGGAGGAGGCCTATGAGTGACACCACCAGACAATGCATGATTGTCTATGGGCAGTGATAGAGCAGATGCTTGCTGCTTGACTGGTGATCCCAGAAGGACTCAAGCCTAGGAGGAGTGATCTGTTAAAGACAATCACCCCATATGCTGGATTTGCCAAGTTCAGTGAACTTGAAGGTTGGCTAATGAGCATCTGCATGTTTTATGCAGTAACCCAGTATGGTGGAGATGGGTGCAATTGCAAGAAACTCCTGATTCTTATGGACTTTCTTGCTGTAGGGGCACTGAAATGGTACCTACAACATGTGATACATGTCAATAGGGCCCAGTCCCACTGGAGATTTAAGGATGTCCTTGGATCATACAATCAATTTGTACAGCCCTCAATAATGCAGGATGCATGTGACATGTTCTGTGATGCAGTGTATGCAGTCAAAGAGGGAGTGCAAGGATTTATGATGCCTTGCTCAACTATGCTCAAAACATGGCCATGTTCCCCAACAAATTCACTATTCATGAGCAGTTTTTGGAGGGGATACCCTCTGACATGCTTGTGGCATTGATATGCAATGGCAGGCTTGCTCCCAAAGTGAACACAGTCAAGGAGTTTGTCTTGGAGGCAAAGGCCTATGAGAATAGCATCAAAACTGCTGCACACTACTTAGAGCACAGCATGAAGAGTCAGTCAGAACAGCAGCTGTTGTTAGAAGTAGTGCAGTCTCCAAGATCTGAGACCACCTTGGCTGCTAGACACTATGTCCACCCACAACCATCTAAGTTGGCAAAGAGGCCCACCTGCTGTACACATGGTCTCAAGGCCTATGTAAGTATGAGTCAGTCTGGGCCCAGGCACTTCCTGACCTGTGGGTGCAGTACAAGCAGTGAGAAAACATCTTGCTGCAGGGAAAAATGTGGTGGCCATAGCATCTGGCCAACCAGGTAAGGATGCCAGGCAATCTGCTAACTGTTACAAGTGCAGAAAGGTCAGGCATTTTGCCTGCAAATGCAGGGAGCCAGCTAAGCCAGCTCCTTGAGTGTTTGTGCAAGCAGCCCATACTGCTGCTCCCTTGGATATAGGAGATGCCAATGATGAGCAGAAAGAAGAGCCTGCTGAGGCCAACAGCAATAATGCAGCTGAGTCCAAAGGGACTCAGGAGAATGATGAAGAGTACATTGAATACTGGGGTAGTGATAGTGAGGGACTGTTTGCCCTTACAGAGGTCCCTACTGCCAAGCATAGGATGAAGAAACCTGGTAATGAGGTTCACATGTGTAAGGTACAGATTATGGCAGCTAAAGATGCCATGGACCATCCAGTGCTGCCATTATGAGACAAAAAGTGTCTTGTCACTTGGGTGGAGGTCAATGTCCATTTAGCATGGACACTGTGGGATTCTGGCAGTACAACCTCCAGGATCACATCATTGTTTGCTCATGTGGCTGGGATACATGTGGCACCACTTGCCACACCAATCACCCTGTGGCTGAGGACAATTGGAAGTCATTCCATTGTGAACTATGGGGCCAGGGTGACCATGAAGGTTCCTAGCAAGTTCTGTTATGTCTATGTGGACATTATAAATTTTGATTGCTACAACATAATTGTAGGGACACCATTCATGAGGGCCCATAAGGTCCTCCTGGATTTTGAGAATGACCAGGTGGTCATTGATGGGATAGCAACTCCAGCTCACAAGTTGGAGCTGGAGAATGCAGATGAATAAGTGTGACACTTCCATACTATGAAAAAGCAGCATGACAAGCAACCATGACTCGCTGGTGGACTCAAGTGGCCCACCATAGAAGAGGTGGTAGAGGACAATGAGGTATGGGTGATGGAGAGTTTACTCAATGACCATCCATTTCTACTGATTGCAAAGAAAGAGTATTGGAACAGTACTTTTCAGGAGGGGGGGAGATTATGCTGGAAGGATAAAATTGATCCTTTGATAACAAGGGAACAAATGATTTGGGATAGACCAATCCCAAAGCTTACTCTTGAATAGGCTTACAATTCACAAATGCTACAGGAGTAGAATCAGGTTATAGCCAACCTGACATGGCAGAAAGCAGTAAGAAGATTAACCCCTGTTGGTGAAGTATACAGACTGGCTACAGAGGATGAGATATCTGAGCCTAGTGAGTTTGAATACTCATAGACTGAAGTGAAAGGCAGGACAGAATGTTGTCCTGCTCAGCTAGACATACCAGACAAATCAGAGATTCATTTAATAGCCCAATATTTGTGCATACACTGGGCCATTAATGGCCATGGCACAGAATGGGTTGCCATTCCACTGACAACTTATTCATCAAATGTGTTTTGACATGATCAAATGGATCTGTGCTGAAACCCCAATTATTCAACCACTTGATCCTTGACACAAGGATCTTATTTTGCTGATTTGCAACACCTCAGAAACAGGCATCAGAGCTATGTATGGGCAAGGCCCAAGCTGGCAGAAATGTTGGCCAGCTGGGTTCATATCCAAAAGTTTACTAATGCACAGCAAAATTATACCATGCACAGATTAGAAATGTTGGCTATTCCAGAGGCTCTCCTCAAATAGGAGGATAAGCTTATAGAGTATAAGATCCATGTAATAACAGATCATAAAGCCCTTGAGTTCTTCAAGACTCAACAGAATCTATCATCCCATGAAGAATGGTGAATGAATTATATGTTGAGATTTAATTTTGACATCACATACATTAAGGGAGAGCTCAATAATAAGGTAGTGGACTATCTATCCCACTATTTTGAGAGCAATTCACCTTGAGATGTACACCATGTCTACAACTACATACAAGCAGATGCAGAATTGATTCAGAGGGGGATGATTTGCCTCCAACATGCCTGCAGGAGATGCAAGTGCAACTAGATCAGATGTGTGCTCTCCATGACAGACCAAGGTGCAGAAGCTAGTGGGTATGGGTACATCACAAACTTTGTGATGAAGAAGCACAAGGGCTAGCTGGCAGTAATGACAGCAGGAAAGGATCAGCTCAGGCCCAACAGGGGTCTGATAGCCATGACAACACAGGAGATATGACTCTTGGCAAGGCCATTTTAGGGATGGCCCAGTCACCACAACCTCAGAACAGGTCTGACAGAGGATTGCTCCATTGGATCTAGTCCTTGTATAGCAAAGACAAGCTCTTTGCTGAGATTGGACCCAGCCAAAGGACTATAAGTCCTTCCAACTGAACAACAAGCTAATTTGAACCACAAATCTCTTGGGCCACAAGGTGCTGTGTGTAACTCATGATTGGGAGATGGTAATCAAATTGCCTGACCAAGCAACCAAGCACATTGTGTGGTTGAGCACTTTGGTGTCTAGAGAACAACAGAATACATTTGTTGTTGGTACTGGTGGCCAACAGTAGTCACAGATGCACATGCATTCTGTGCCACATGCCAATTATACCAGTGAGCAAAAGGGATCAATTATCTCCCTTCAGAAAAATTACACTCCCTGCCTGTCCTGTTTAAACCCTGGGATTCCATAGGGAGGACTTTATAGGCCCATTTCCTGAATCTAAGGGGTATAACTACCTATGGGTAGTTATATGTCACATGACAAACATGGTGCACATGATTCCAGTGCATACTACTATGATGGCATTGCAGCTGTCCTGGACTTACATGCAAGAAATTGTGAGGCTTCATGGCCTCCCAAGCTCAATTGTCAGTGATTGGGATCCTGAGTTCACATGTAAATGGTGGTGTGAACTGCATAATTTATTTGGAGCAAAGCTCCTAATATCAATGTCCTTTCATCTGCAGATGGATGAACAGACCAAACATGCCAATAGGAAGATTGGTCAGATATTGTGCAATGTGGTGTCCCCAGATCAGAAAGACTGGTTAAGTCAAATAGACTTAACTGAGTCTGCAATAAATGCAAGCATTTCTGAGATGATGTGTTTTCCACTGTTCAAGTTAAATGGTGGCTACATGCTGTCAATGATATGTGAGATCCTGCCAAGCTCTTGAGAACTTGGCAGCAGCACATGATGCAATAATTGAAGTGTGTGTCTTTCAGACATGCCTTGCCACCTTGCATTGTAGATTTGATCCAGAACTGGAGAAAGATGCATTGGTGTACCTTTCAACAAAAAACCTCAACCTTCCAAAATGCAGAGCTAGGAAGCTCTGTCCAAAGTGGGTTGGGCCATTTAGAATCTTGAAGGCCTACAGTGAGACCTCCAATTATGTGTTGGAGCTGCCTATGGCACTGCAGAAACAAAGGATACATCTTAAGTTCCATGTGTTGCTGCTGCAACCATACAAGGCCAGTGACAATGCCCTGTTTCCTAACAGGGCAACACTGGAGCCATATGACTTTAGTGCTCCAGACAACCAAGAGTAGTTTGTCAATAACCTATTAGGTTATTGTTGGGATGGGGCAAACTTTGAATTCAAGGTTTGTTGGAGTTTGGGGGACACCACTTGGGAGTTCCTTCCACCTACAAGGACCTGGCAGTCCTTGACAGGTATGTGGAACTGCAGGGCATCCAGCACCCTGCACAGTTGGCCAGAAGGACTAAGTCAACTTGATATAGTCCAGACACTGGACAGGCTGCCATGCCAGCAACCATCACATATTATATTAGCCAATTTTTTGGCTGAGTGCAAAGTCCAACTGCTCTTTGTCTTCCACAATATTGTTGGTGCTATATGCCAACAGTAGCAAGAGGACTCCTTGCTCAATGAGCAAGAAAAAGAAGCAACCTGGCAAGGTGGATGCAAGTCCACCAGAGTATTTATTGAGCTCTATCCAGTGCTCAAGAGGGGAAGGACCAGGGAGTAGTTCACTCCCAGGGCTTGGTGGCTTTGCTACTTTGGCAGAGGTCTGGTGCCTGGGGACATAGTGCCCCTGGTGATGAGAAGAGTGGTGCAATCATCAACACCTTGGAATGCTTAGAAGCCCTCTTGACCAACAATAATGCTCAGCCCCACCAACAGTTTGCCAGCAGCACTTGCCACTTCTGTGGCAAAACAGGTCATACCATGGTCCATGGCACTTGTCTCAAAATGGAGCATATGATTCAACAGGGTAAGATTTGTCACAATGCTGAAGGAAAGATCATTTTACCATCTGGTGCTATGATTCCAAACTATTTTGGTAAATGGCTTTACATGGAAGGCATCAAGGAATGGCATAGGCTTGACCTAGGACAAATTGTTACTGGCAGACTTTCTTCCAATGCTAACCCAGACCCAGATCAAGTGACAATGCAGCAGTCACTAATCCACAAGGTAATGCAACAGGATGTTGCTATGGGCCAAGTGCTCAGCAAGGAAGAGCATATTGAAGCATTGGAACATGAACTGTTTGCACTTAGGCAACTGAGTGAGATGTTCAATGGTGTAAAAGTTCCCCACATGGCATATCAACCAGCAAACAATACCCCCAAGGTGACACCATTGATTAGCAACACTTCTGTGACCAATTCTCCATCCAATTCTGTACTAGTTCCTGCTGCTAAACCTGCAGACAAAGGCAAAACACCTGAAAGATTCATCACTAACAAACAACTGCCTATTGCTAAGGAACCAGTTGCTCAGCCTCCAGTCCACCTGTTTTCTGGTATCTCCAGTTGCTATGCCCTTCCTGCTAACAGGAATTTTGCTGCTCCAAACAGATTTAATGAAGGCACATATCAAACTATGCCGCCCATTTACAACATTGAGCAGTCTAAAGCAGTCTTTGAATGGGTTTTAAGCACTAAGGTTATGGTCTCAGTTGACAAGCTTTGCTTGGTATCTGAGGACATCAGGAATCAATTCAGGACAGCCATTACACCCAGGCAACTTGTAGGAGCTAGTGCTAACACAGTACAGGACACTAGTGACATTTTCAAAGATATTTTGCTAATGTTTGCTATTGAAGAACCCTAGTTTTCACTAGGATCCAATGCTGCTACCACTAACAGACTCACACTGGATAAGGCTCAACTTGCATCTGTCAACTCCATTGAGACTTATATTGATTTGCTGCCCCTTGGAGAAGAGCCTGTAGTGCTCACAGTTGCAAAGGATTCCCAGTCACTTCAGTCTATTATGATGCTAATTGATAACCACAAGGAAATAGAGTGCATAACTGACAGTGGTTCTCAAATTATTTCCATGTCTGCCAAAATTGCTAATGACCTTGGCCTATCTTATGACCCCATCATTATTTTGAATATGCAGAGTGCTAATGGCACTATGGATTGATTGCTAGGCCTTGCTCACAACATACCTTGCACTTTTGGCAACATCATGGTTTATTTGCAGATTCACATTTTATGATCCCCTGCCTACAACATTCTCCTTGGATGCCCATTTGATGTCTTAACTCAAAGTGTGGTCAACACTCTTAGCAATGCCAAGACCACCATCACTATCACAGACCCCAACACTGGCATGCGATGCACAATTCCAACTTTTCCATGTAGTAAATCTAGAAGAAACAACTGCCAAAATGTTTGCTTTGAAACTGAAGCACCCACTGCTTTCATCACTGAAGACATTGACAACAACAATAGCAACACAGCAGTTATTAGCTATAATCATTCAATTGGTCTAGCAACATGCATAGCTTCTTGTAAATTGGACAAAGACCACAATTGCCCCATACTCCCAGGCCTAGAAAAAGAAGTCTGTGAAATCATCCACAACAAAATCAAAGCTGGCATCTATGAGCCTTCAAACTCAGCTTATCACTTGTGATGGTTTTGTGTCCTCAAGAAGAATGGTAGGCTCAGGATTGTACACAATCTAGAGCCACTGAACCATGTCACCATTTGCCATTCTGGAGTGCTGCCTATTCCAGATCATGTTGCAGAATCTTTCACTGGATGCATATGTGGTGCTACCCTTGATCTCTATGTTGGCTATGACAAACAACTTATTGATCCTGCCTCACATGACTTAACAACATTTCAGACTCCTTTTGGTGCTCTTTGCTTAGTGACTTTGCCAATGGGTTGGACCAACTCTGTGCCAATATTCCACAACAACATCATATTCATATTGCAGCCAGAGATCCCCCATAATGTACTCAGCTTGATTGATGACATTGGTGCTAAAGGACCCAAGGACTGGAAAATCATTAATGGTATTCCTGCTAAGCATCCCACTAACCCAAACATTTGCTTAGTGCTATAAGAGTTCTTTGAACTTCTCAACAGCATTCTCCAGCAAATAAAGTATTATGGCAGAACCTTCTCAGGTTGCAAGCTTGTCTCATGCACCCTGACCTTCAAGATTCTTGGCCATGTTTGCACACCTAGCAGTCAAATTCCTGATGAAAATTGTTTAGCCTTACTCAAGTGTTGGGACCCTTGCAAGTCACTATCAGAAGTTAGGGGTCCTTAGGATTTTCATCAAGAATTTTGCTCACTGTGCCAACAACTTAACAAAACTCATGCATATTGGCATCCCATTTGAATTTGGTCCAGATTAGATCAATGCCCAGCAAGACCTTGTTAAAGCCTTACAAGATGCTAAGCCCCTAGTTCCTATTGACTATGAATCACCTGACACCATCATCTTAGCAGTTGACACTTCATATATCACTGTAAGCTACTGCCTCTGCCAATGCACTAGCAACAACTGCAAAGAACATCACTACAACTGTTTTGGGTTGATTACACTTAACAACAGAGAGGCTAGATTTAGTCAGCCAAAGTTGGAACTCTATGGACTTTATCAAGTGCTTCAAGCCTTGTGAATATACCTGATTGGCATTAGGAACCTCATCATTGAAGTTGATGCATAATATATCAAGGGTCTGCTATAGAACCCTGACATCCAGTCCTCTGCTAGCATGAACTGCCAGATTATGGTGATATTGATGTTTCACTTCAAGCTTGTCCATGTCAAGGGAACTTTTCATGGCCCTGATGGTCTTTTGCAATGCCCACTCCAGCCTAGTGACCCACTTCCTGACAATAGTGACAACTCAGTTTATGAGAACTGGATTAATTGCTTGCACAGCTTCATTCACTAAGTCCAGCTGCCACTGCTTCTCCTTCACCAAGTTTCTTCAGCTTCATGATGATTACCCCCTCTTGCTGAATCCAAGCCTCTCCAACCTTTCATGACATTAGTTAGTGATAGTAGCAATGACTTGGCCCCTTGACTAGTGCACAGCAACAACATTCAGTCTCTCTGGGATGATGGCCTCACTACCTATAGTGACATACCCTGCAGTGCCAAAGCTATTGCTAGTGACACCCACATCCTTTTAGTCAAGAAATGGCTTAACAACCTTGTCAGACCTGAAGGCCTTAGTGACAATGACTATGCTACCTTCATTTGCTATGTGTTGATGTTCTTCATTGCTGGAGGCAAGCTTTGGTGACAAAATAGAGATGGTGCTCATAAGCTATTTGTTCCTATCAACCATTGCCTATGAATTTTGAAAGCCATGCATGATGACTTGGGATATAGAGGACTTTTTTGCTACCTGTTCAGTTCTCCTAGAATGATTTTGGTGGCCTTAAGTTAGCACTGATATTGTGTGGTACATTTATACTTGTCATCTATGTCAGATCCACCAGACAACTAAAGTGCTCATTCTGCTGACTGTTGCTACACCAGTGCCCTTGTTCAGCAAGATATACATTGACACTATGTTCATGCCTCCATCCAATAAGTTCAAGTATATTATTCAAGGACACTGTTCACTAACTCAGTACCCTGAGTTCCACATGCTCACTAGAGAGAACACTGAAGCCATTGCCAAGTGGTTATATGAGGATGTCATTTGTCACTTGGGAGCCCTTAACAAAATTGTTACTGATAACAGACCTCCAATTCTGAAAGCCATCACCTACTTAGCAAAGAAGTACAATTTACATCACATTTGGATCTTAGGTTACAACAAGTGTGCTAATGGTATTGTCAAGTGACTTCACTTTGATGTCTGCCAAGCTCTCTTTGAAGCAGTTGACAGTGATCAGTCTAGGTGGAGTACAGCTACTTATTCAGTCTTTTGGTCAGAACATGTTACAGTTTGCAAGTGCATGGGTTGTTCCCCTTATTACACAATGACTGGCACCCATCCTCTGTTGCCTGCTGACATAGTTGAAGCAACACACTTGCAACCACCACTAAACTTGTTCTTACTGACAACAGACCTCATAGCCTACAGAGCAATTGATCTTCAACATTGCCAAGAAGACCTTGACTGCCTTCACAACAATGTTCTTAGTGCTTGATGCTTAGCTGCCATTCACTTTGAAGCAAAACATGCCACTACAATTTGCAATTACAACTTCCAAGCTGGCAACCTTGTTTTGATTAGGAACACTAGGATTGAAGCAATCCATAACAAAAAGATGAAGCATCAATACTTAGGCCATTGGGTGGTAATTTCTTGTAAGCATGGCAGCACTTACATCCTTTGTAAACTAGATGGTTCAGTACTGCATTGCCCTGTAGCTGCCTTTTGTTTGGTTCCTTATTTTGCTAGGAAACACATCTTAGTGCCTAGCAATGCATTTGACATCAACACCTTACACCTACATGAACTAGAACAAACTGACTTTGTAGACAATGATGACAATGGCAATGATGCCAGCAAAGAAAACTAAAAACACACCTTTTGCTAAGCCCTGGTGATCTTTCTTGATTTTGCATTTTGTCTCACCTATACCCTCTACTGGTTACTCAGAAAAACTGCCGAAATACCTTACAAAAACATCAAGTCTTTTTGTTTTTGTTACTCTTTCCTCACAATACAATTGTTTAAAAGCCTTTCCTAGACATTTTATTTACTATTCTATTGCTTCCAATGCTGTGCTTTGCTGTTTGTCACTAGTGCTCAGCACACCTCTAGGAGTTTACATGCCATGATGACTTACTGAGCATTTCCCCCATAGTATCTAGCATTAAGCAACAATTGCTAGTGCATACCAACTCCTTTGTCTTGCTGCTTGACTTGACTTTTTCTCTGACTTTCTCTGATTTTGTATATGATACATTTTGGGCCCCTTCAGGTGGCCATTCTACAAAGTACAACAATATATGAAGCCCCTTAAGGGGGCTAGTCTGTGTCCATGTGATACTAATAAAATTTTATGTACAGGAGGATGGTAGTCACTAGGTGTCAAGGTTGGCATCATTGCTGGGGACCTCCTCCATCTCCCCCTCCTCCCAATCCTCCTCACCAATGTTGTTCTCCTCCTGCCAGGCCAAAAATGCCTGGCAGTTGCCTTGATATCCTGCTAGAGTTGCTAGCAATTGCTTGACAATGGTGAATCTGGCCCTTGCCTCCCATAACTCCTCCCTTGCTTTTTCCATCTCCCTCCTGAACTGCCTCTTCACTCCTGCCACCCTCTTGTCATACCCCTATAGTGATGTTGCCAATATTAGCAGTGTTGTCCAAGCCAGGTTCTCATCCAGCCACTCCAATTTGTCATTGTCAACCTGTTGCAGTGGAGTGCTGCTCCAGGTCCCCTAGCAAAACTGATTAGCAAAGGAAAAATTAGCAAAAGAAGCCACTTACCCCCTGTCAGACCCTCTCATTCTCCTCAACTTCCATATTGCTAGCTGCTGGCTCAACCTCAGCAACTGTTGCAAAGGGAGTCTTCTCCCTCAGCTGCTGGCTCAACCTCAGCAACTGTTGCAAAGGGAGTCTTCTCCCTCATCTCCATGTCTTCTTGCTCCTCCTCTCCCTTATCACTAGCAACAGTCTTTTGTTGCTTGGTCTCAGCAACCAGCATTGAACTTGCAGTTCATTTCCATGCCAAAGGCATGTCATTGTCATTGTTGCTGCCTTTGTTGCTAGCCTTGTCACCACCATTGTCCCTCTCCACTGTCTCCTTACTCTTCTCTTGGCAACTACCCTTGGCAACCCTGCTGCCTCCAACTATTATCCCATCCTGTGAAGTCAGCAGGAGCAAGCTGCAAGGCTTGACCTGAGTGGGTTCACCCTTCTTTGCTAACTCCCACTGTTGCTCTACAAACACTCTGGCCTGTCATATCAAGGCCATCTCCATCACTATCTTCTGAGCAAACTTCCCACCAGTGCTCCTTGATGATTTGCCACTGTAAGAGCACCCCTTCCTCATGCTATTGCAGCAATAGCAGGGCTGGGCCCCAGTTGGGTACCAGCACCCCTCTGGATCATTCTTCACCCAGCAATTGTTGCACTAAAGAAAAGGTTGTTAGTAACTGAGGTAGTAAAGACTGCTAAAAGACATACTGCTCCTTGCTCTTGTCTGAAAGCTTGTTCCTTCTCTAGCAACACTGTTGACTTCCCTTTTGCTTTCTTCAACACCACTCCAGCTCCCATTCCTGTGTTGACCACAGTCAAGGCCTTTTGCCAACAAAGAAGACTCACCAAGCATTTGTTGGTAAACAAATCCTCAACTAGTTCCTGTGATGATATTAGCAATGGTTGCAAAGAAAGAGTAAAGACTTACTTTGATTTCTTCCTCCTCCTCCAACCTGGCCTTGTCCTTTCCCTTCCCTTTGATCTTCAGGGTTGTCACCACTCTTGGCAACATTGCCAACCCCTTACTGATGCTGCCAACCACATGCTTGGGAGTCAAGGGCCCAGCAACCCCAATGTCCCCACAATTTGCACTACCCTCACTTCCATGACCCTTGCTCTGCTCCACCCCTGTTGTTACTGCCAGCTCACATAGGGGGTGCTGGAAATAGAACTGGTCATTGGGAGATAAGTCCTCAAAAAGCTAACATTACCTTAGCAGGGTTGCTAGTGCTAGCAACTGCCATAGTACTCACCATCATCTCTGCCACCAAGTCTTCCATCAGGAACTCCAGCAAAGGATCAACAGGGGCCTAGTGAAATCATTAAACTGTGTCACTAAGGAAAAAGTAAAGAAGAACTTACAAAATGCTTATCAAATATGCAAATCCAATCTTCCTGCTTGTATTTCTCATAGAGTTGGCAACATTCCTTCTCAACTGTTGCCAACTTAGGCCACTCCATGCCACTCCCAGCTGTCTCAAACCAATGCAGCCATGTTTGGAACATGGCAGTCACTGCCAAATGGGGATCTTTTGCTAACAAAGCATGGGCCACTGAGAGCAAATGGTCAACTCAATCCAAGAAAGCATGGGCCATGGTGATCTTGTTGAGCTAGGAAGTGAGATCAGAAGACATAGCAATCAAATTGAGATTGTAGGAGAAGAGAAGGATGAGAGAAGGGAGTGGTGATGAAGTCTAGCTGAATCACTAGTCACTTTTTATTCTGATCACTATAAATGCACAGACCAGGCAAGCAATCACAAGACTCTGAGTTGACTGAGGACAGTCAAGATTTCAGCATAGGGGAGGATGATAAGACCCACTTGTTGCTGAGCACCATTTTTGGCATTTCTGACTGGACAGCAGCTGATTAGTTTGACATGGCACAAGTCACAACACTCAGCATGTGAGGCCTAGCCCCAAGGTCTGGAACAACATAGCCTTTGCATGGGATATCAGTGACCATGAGACTTGTTGATCACAAGCCATATCATGGGGAGTCTGAACTTTGGAGTCTAGAACAACAAGGCTGAGACCTTTCTTAGTGATGAAGCACTAGCGACTTCCTTGGCAATAACACTGCCTTCCCCCAAAATGAACATATTGACAGTTATGTGATTTCTTACTTATCATTTTTCTTGTCAAGCTTACAAACATACCTGAACAGCATTTACACTTCAGGTATTGACATCAGACATGTTCCTTGCTTGTAATTTATGGCCTTTATGCATTACATCAATGTCACCTACTTTTACTTGGTTACAGATTGACACCTTGTATGTATTATAAACACTTTGGCAGACACTGTCACTAGTGGCAATGATTGGCTCCTTTCTTATACTATACTTACAACCAGTATAAATACTGCCTGTACATAGAGACCAGGCCATCTGACAAACAGAGTACCATTCCTCCTTTCCTCTAAAGCTTACCAGCTTAAGATTTCACTTTGTTCTCTCTCTCTTTCACTCACTATTGACAACAACTTAGTGACAGTCTTGCTAACTCAATTTCAACTTAGTGTGGTACCAGCTGCAGGTGCCCTTAGCATTATTTTGACCCAGCAATGCTAGCAACTATGGCTAGCAACTAGTTTGCATTTGTCCCCTCAGTCCCTTCATTGTCACTTCTCCTTTTTCTCCCCAACTCCCCTTTCACTGCTTAGTTTGCTCTTTTTTAGTGACTTTTTTGCCTTCATTTGTTTCCATTCCTTTGACTAGCAACCCTCTGTTACTATCTAGTGACTTATGCTAGCAATAGCAACTCTTTCCACTTCTCATCCCCTATGTACACTGTTCAGTCACATTCTCTGGGACAGTTACTGACTCACCCTCTTTATTAACTTCCTACTGCCAGCTACCCTATCTAGTGACTAGTGTTAGGTCCTCTTTTAGGTTTCTTGCACTGCACTAGGTGGCATAGGAGTGCATGTGCCTGTTACTCCTCAATAGCAATTACTCTTTAATGATAATTTATTTATGTTATTATTTAAGTAGCATCACATGATGCTACCTTTAAATACTCATATACTTCATACTTTGTAGACAAGATCAATTGACTGGTTTTGACTTACAAGGTGTGAACCATAAGCTGTGCAAACTGTAATGGAAACATTACATTATCTCACTTTTCCAAATGTATCAAAACATATCTCTGTTTGCTCATACTCAGTCTCCTGATCCCTTCAATCTATTTCTCTTTGTCCTATTGAACTCCAGTCTATCTACCTAATGTCTCCAGCTTGCTCTACCTGTTGAACAAGTTCCAGTGAATCAGCCACAATGTTTCCTGATTTTTGAGATTGCACAATGGCAATGATAATGGAAAATCCCTAATATGATATGAGGATCTTCCCCCACCCTTCAACTACACCACTATTGATGATGCAGGAGAAAATTCCCCCTCCTGAGTATATTGTGCAATACAAGAAATAACAGAAAATCACCATTCTGCCCCAATAATCTTGCCACTGAGGACATAGGCAGGATGTTTGACTTACACTTCCTGGCCACAACACACTCTGTACTATGATGTCTGTGCAAGAGGAAGGAGATTCAACATCCTCCTTCTTTAGACTTTGCATTGATGGTGCCCAGCATCATCCCTGTGTAGGAAATGAACAGTATGTGAAAGGGCATGTGATGTCAGAGGGGTGACAATGATCAGAGTTGAGAGTGCCATTATGTTATATTTGTAAGTGCATGGGAGCGACATACAAGGCCCGAGGGTGGTGAAGTTGAGTAGTTGTTATCCAGTTTCAAACCAGTGTCCAAAGCTTTAAACTTATCAAGCCATTCCTTGCCAATCCGGTTGCAATTTAAGCCAGCGAAGCATATCACACTGAAGATCAAACAGGACCGTCATTTACATGTACCGCTCGAATGGAATCTTTTCTTCCATGGCTTTGATTTCTGAGTAATCTATCTATCAGATGATTCAATAGTCCAAGTTAGTCCAAGGCAACTCACGCAGGGCTAGGTGGTGTGAGTAAAAGCGATTGGCCTGGAAACTACCTAGTAAAGATCATCAGTGTAAGATCAAAGATATGTATTCCAAAGAGAGGCTCTCCAACATACCCCCAATGAACCAGAGGCCAGTACGATGTAACGGACGATAGATATTCATTTCACCCTCACTGTTAACACCCATTAGTCTGGGGCAAGTATCTGCTACTTCGTCGCCACATATTTGGCGGATGGGCTCTCGTATGTCTCCAACCCTGCATCTGGTCACAATAGTCAAGTGTTCAACATTTCGAAGCTTACCCTGTCGCATAGATTATTACATCGGCTTCCACCCTGCTACCATTGGCAAATTCAATACCATTTTGATAGAAGGCACCAATAGTGCTGTCATTCTTGAGTTTGATTTTTCCGTCGATTATCAGTTGACTTCCTCCAGTATCTGAATGCATTGTGGAAATAATACTCATTGCGAGCAACAAGAAATCAAACACCAACCGAAATAATGCCCTCCAGCTCGTTCCTTAATTTGCAAGAGTATACCAGCTTCCTTGATTCCACTGTTGGTCCTAAAGCCGACTGTGTTCAATTTGGCAAGAGTGTCCCTGAGGAAATTGAAGAAAACTGGAACACGATAGGATAATTCAAGAAAACTTACGAGTAGTCCTCAAGGATGGCTTTCGTTGAGTGTTGTGCCAATCCACCCACAAGCAAGAGATGAGGAATAGAATTGAACAAATTGTCCGCAAGTTCCAATGGTGGTCCTTTTTCATTATAAAAACCTGTGTAGACAAAGAATCATCAGCGTAGGCAACCTAGAAATTGTCTTAACCTTACTACCACCGAGATATTTCCAGTGTCGATCCAGATTCATGACAAAGGTAGAACTTCGTTGGAACATGGTAGTGTCTAGAACGAGATGAAAGAAATGACCCGAACGGATTAAATTGAACCTTACCAATGTTCTTCCGCGCGAGATCTGAGGCAATATCATGACCTTCAGAATCAGTTAAAATGTATATTGCTTGTTTCTTATCATTAGCCAACCTGAGTTACCGGAACCGATGACAAGTACTTTTTTTCCTATATATTCATCGGCTCGTTTATACTGAGAAGAGTGCAATGTTATTCCCGTGTAAAGATCCTATAAAATGGTAAGAGGAACGTGAAGAGGTAAGAATCCTAGGACCTACAAGATTTTGGATGTCAGGTATATTAGGGTTCCCATCGCCGATGCCTGTAGCAAAGACTAAGAAAACCCTAATCAGCAGGAAATTGGAAAGGATAAATATGTGACTGAACCTAAGTGGTTGACCACAAAAATGCGTAGTGTTCCATCATGCGTCCGAATACGCACAGACCATTTATTATTATCAAGTTGCACGGCACTTTGCACGATTGATGACGTCCAAACAGGTAGTTCTAAGATGGCAGCGTAGCTCTCCAGCCAGTCCGCCATCTGCTGTAATAAATGAAATGATCTAATAAACGCAAGGGACGATATCAACCTTGAGTGAAGGAGTGTATAGTGGCCAAGTGGACGGAAAGCTGGAGATTCATCCCGTCCTATGAGCTTTGGCATTGCTGATTGAACAAAATCATTTACGGAAGGTAAGGCATATGATCACCCCCTGCGTCTGATTCAATCCAGCAGTCATGACGCGATAGGGACGGAACTTACAGACAGGAAATGGAGACAGAGAGCATCGTATCTCCGCCGCCAATTGTCGCCGATTCGAAGATCCTTTTCTACCATCAAAGTCGGAACGTTGAGATATTTTAATCTCGCAGCCAATGAAAGAGCGCTTTGTCCTGCACCTACAATCAAAACAGACGGATCCTGGCGTTCTATCTTTCTCTCGCGTCGGAGGTTTTCTGCCCATGAGAGTCCTGACACCAATTGGCGGCTGCGCAATGGACCAATCGCTGGAGGAAAGTTCGCCAAGACCTCGAGGTTTGTGAAGATAGTGAACGCCTTCCACTCCCCCGATGAAGTAGGAACCAGGCGAAAGACCCCAGAACAGTGGCCACTGTCGACATCAAATTCGAATGTACCCAGGATCCAAATCAAATCTGGACAAGGCCTCTGCAATTGGATAAACTCCTTTTGTTTCAGCGCACGCATTTGTGGGGAGTTTCGTTTGTCTAGTAACATCCTAATTTTCTCGGACCCCTCCAATGTTCGGATGTCCCATGTCAAAGCAAGCAAATCCCTCCAGAGAGCATTTGGATGCAGTAAATCGAGCGTTTCTTCGGTGTTTCCAATGCTTTTAGAAAAAGAGGAAAACCAGTTCTGCGCTATGAAGCTCGGGTCTAGCTCAGTCGGCACAACCCCAAACTTGTCCAGGGAAGGTATGCAAGATACCCAAGTTGACGCTGGTGAGTTTATCATGATGGCAGGTCAGGAGAGATCTTTGGATAGTGACAAGAATCTCTATTTACGCAAGGCCTATTGCCGAGTCCGACGAACGGCACGATCGAGAAGAAAATCTCCTCGCTTTCCGGAGGTGCAATCATAACTCACATGTCTTGGGGAGCATGTGGGAACAGTGCAAGGCATCTAGATTTTCCCACCCGATAGATTCTAGATTTAGAATCCATGTTTGGAAATGGTCCAAAGCTGATGACGAGTGGAACAATCAAATAAGGATGAAAAAAACCAGTCGATTGTTGATTGTGTACCTTGCACCAGAGAGTTGAACCACAATCACACACGGTCATAGTGCCCTGTCTGGGCAATAATCCATTTAGAGCTGTGTTGATATCTCCCACTGTTCAAGGATCAATCATGTAGCTTCGAATACTGCCAGGATTCACGGCGTAGTCGACACATCGACATCCAACATAATGGGCCGGGATCAATGTCCTTGGGACTGGCAATGCCCCCACTCCGAGGTCCCTGGAAACTTTGTCCGCAAAATAATGGGTGTGAGAAGAAATTTTGGCTAAACCTTCCGGATTTAAGGCTTCCAGAAGGGAATGCGGGCTTGTTCGTCCGTAAATGCGTGTTCCCAGGGTAGGCAGCATTTCCGGAGGCCTCTGCGCAACACGCGCATACAACTTCTTGTCATTCTATACACTTTTCTTGCAGATTCAAAGCCATTTTTGGTTTAGTGCCATTGATTGGCGGATGCTGAATTAAGAACAGTAGGGTTGAGATGTCTTGCATTATTTTATCCCGTGCATATTTTGCGCTCTCACCATTACTACGTCCTGTCCGTTATAAAGGTGAGCGCATCGTCGCTCTCTCATTATATTGATGCAAAATACAAAGAATATAGACTTAGTTGTGAATCTTACCTTGTAGTAGTCACAAAGTTTGGGGCTTGATTACACTAAAGTCCACTGATACGCCTGTCTCGTACTGTGAGACAGGCAAAAAGTATTATATAGTGGACGTGCTTGAACATACCCCGAAAATGGGCTGAAAACTGTAAGTCAGGACACAACACATCTCCAACAGGCCTTGTGTCAGTGACACATCCACCCCTGTGATTCAATCAGAGGACATGGATATGGTATGTTTTGTTTGTGACTCTCACTCTCTACCAGTTGTTAATGACACAGTTATCCAGCTTATCAGACTCAGTTATCCAGCCTATCAGACTCACAACCAATGAAGTTCACCCAAGTTTTTTTCATGTCATGGCCTCAAGGGTCTTGCACAATGCACCTAGAGTCATCTGGAGGAGGTGTCCTTCAGATACCTATGGTTGTCATTGTAACATTACACCTACTTTTCCTGCTTTTTCAAATTTCACAAACCTCATTTCAACTTACTTTTATACGTATGTCTCTCCCCCAAAACCTCTTCACTCTTCTTTGTCAACATGTTCAACCATGCCTTGCTTCTTTACCACAGATTCAACTCCAACTTATACTATGTTAGCCCATCTAAAGGATGGCTTTGCCTTCCACACCTTCTTACTTTTCTTGTCTCTCTCCAGCTTGTCTTGCAATGTGCCTCTACCCTTAGCTTATCTTTCATAGGCCAACTGTTACTGTTTGCAATAATATTTCCCACCCTCCCCTATCTTGCATGTGCCTGCCCCATCTGTGCTCAGACCCAGATCTTGGTCTGTTCCCTTCATGCCAATGGTCTAGTAAGCTCAATCAAAGTGGCTTTTGTAAGTTCCTTCATAGCTAAGATTACACTCCACTTCACTATCTCGGAGACAAAAACCAAATTCACTGCTGAAGCTAAGCCCCCAATCTCAAACCATGAGATTTTGAAGAGAACAGTGTCCCATGCTTGACTCATCAGGGCAAATGGGGAGTGGTATTAGGAATTAGAAAGGATATCCAGGTCATCTCTTGAGTCCAACTTCCTTACTCTTCCTTGCATGGCTGTGCTGTTGCTGTGGATGTTGTTTTCCTGTGTTCAGTTTCCTTCTCTCTAACCCATCACATATTTGCTGTCTGTAATCCAATGCTGGATGATCTTTCACAGTCTGGCCCCATCTCATGGATGTGGTACAAAACATCACTTTGTCATGGTGCCTTTTGGAGATATTAATTCTACTATTCTTTGTATACAATGTGCCAGCAATAATGTGTTTGCCAAAAGGAGCTTTAATGGGTTTCTCTCCTGCACTAACAGAACTGACCTTTGGCAATTGATCACAGATCACAACTGCTTTGTTGATTGGACTAGCTGGGCTTGGCATACAAATGAAGGCAGGAGCATCATTGATCAGGTCATTTCATCCTCAGCAGCTCTTGTGGACAGCAAGATCAGTACTGACCATACATTGATTCTGGAAACTGACCATAGAGCAGTGGTAGCAAAACTTGTCCTGAAATCCACATTCATCAACCCAGATCAACCTCTTCGATGACCTTTCATGGAACTGCTGGCCCTCTGTGCACCCAATCCAATTTCAGTTTTGTGGCTGCAAGGTAAACCTTACAGAGCACAAGAACTGAGGGTCATGTCTCCCTCAATATGCAGTATGGTTGCTAGAATTTGTCACCTGGGAGGTGCCATTGCCTTGTCTCAAGGTCTACCAGGCTCCTTCTCCTTTGGCTCTCACAGGGCATTCAATTTGTTGAGATTCACTTACAGGCCTGCAGCCCCCTGTCCGTGCTGTACTTTTACAGAGTACCTAATGAACATCAGGAAGCAATATTATTGTGACCTGTACACTGCTAGGAAGGCAGAGATCTGGGATTATGCAAAGTGCCAAGACTTAGGTAGAATCTGTGGAGTACTTGCCAGGGGTTCATCCAAAAACCTCATGGGTGGATCTTCATCCTTTATATCAATCCCTACAATCCTCTTCTGGTATTACCAGAACAAAACCTAAAGCTGTTGCCAAACTAACAATGCAATACTTTCTCAATCTTCAGAAATACTCTCCTCCACCCAACAAAATTGAAACTGTGCTGCACACTCCTTTTGGTGGTCAAGGTTTGGAACCAAGTGGCACAGAATCCCTTAATTTGACTGCTAGCTGCAACCCTCACAGACTTGAGGGCTATGATCAGAAAAGGAAATTCTCACCCATTGCTTGGACCCAATGGTTGGGAAAAATGATGCATGAAAAACTTATTCAATCAGGTCTTACTTTTGGTCCTAGAGTTGCACAATTAGTCAGTCATGAATGCCAACTTTCTCAGAGATTTGAAGGACACCCACCTCACCTTTTTCCACAAGAGAGGAATTTGCATGGAGCTCACTAATTGGAGAGGGCTCATTGTCTCCAACTTCCTATGTCTTGGCTGAACTACAAGCTCTTGCCTTATGCAGTGTGCATGGGTATAATTCCCCAAACCCAGGTCATATCTCAACCTGGCATACAAACCCATAATCTCACAAGCTTTCTCAGTGGCCTCAAGATATGGAGCCACCACAATAAGAAAATGGTTTACCTCCTGAAGTGCAACCAGATAAAGAGATTCAACTACCTGTCCCCTCATGGATTCTACAATGCCTGCAGTGCTTATAGTCTACCTTCACTCATCTGAAAACTCAATCAGGCAGCTCAACATAGAATCAAGTGCTTTCCTTATACAGCTTTTGGCATAGCTCCACCAATTGTCATTGATGGCATCACTAAACAGGGCAGCCTGATGTTCTTTTTTAAAGTCATAGTAACCACTAGTTTAGGTCATTGCTACCTAGACAATGTTTCCAGTACTATTCCCAATGCTGTAGTGATTCAGAGTCTCTCCAATCTGGCTGGCAATCCTCATCTACTTATCAATTTGGACACTCTAACACTGTCCATGACAGAAGCCACTGATGACAGCTTTATGATTGCCCTCTCACATCAGGCCCAGTGAAAAGTCCATATGGGCAAACAACCTCAGTCAAGTGACATCAAGGAACATCAAAGTTGATCATCTTTTGAAAACTTGATCATTGTTGACAGTGACCAAGCAACTACTTACATCAACAAAATCACCTTTGAAAAGCTTGTACTTGTTACACCTTACTTTAATCAACTTCTCTGCTCTAAGATTGTGCTAGGCTGTGCAATAGATTCTTGCCCCATATTTAGTAATACATGTCTAGAGTAGTTGCCCCCCATCCTGGCTTGACCTGCAGCTGGTACTGCAACTGCCCCCAGTACTGCAAGCATAGAAAGGAGGTATCAAAGGCAACATATTACAATCATCAAAGAATACTTTGTGATGCTTCTGGTCCTGCCTCTCATAACATGACAGGTGCCACAGGTACAGTCTCATAGCAGCCACAGTTCACAGATAGGAGACTGGATGGATAAGAACTGTATATACCTATGCCAGACAAAGATATGTCAGTTGATGAGGTAGTATAAACTCTTCAAGGAGAAGTAACATAAATAACATTTTCTTTGTTCATGTACTCATTCTCAATTGCATTCCTGGCCTGGATCTTCTGATTCTTATCATGATTCTTTCTTGCACTCCAGATCTTCTTCAGAGTCTCCAAACCAAGCTTGTTCATGCTCTCATTCACACTCTCAACCACAATCTTGGTGCCATATACCTTCTCTGAGTCCATCTCTGCACTCACCTAGTCCTGATCCTGGATGTGATTCCACTCAAATCTTTGATGATGATCCTGGCATCAATGAGGATACCAATGCATCTGATCATGAAGATGACCCAACTCCACTTAGTGACTTAGTCAATATCCACATCACACAACAATACATCCAATATTTACAAGATGCTACTCTTGAAAATGGTGATCTGACTCCTGATGACATTGAATTGTTACTCAACCCTCCTCATAAATCTTTTGAGTTTGATGATGAACATGATCATGATACTCTCTTATCAGTCCAGCTCTTCATGTCATCAAATACTGTTGAGTCATATAATGGATCAAAGGAAACTGTACAGATAGTGCATCCTGCCAACAAAATACTTTCCTATGACCAGGTCAAAAGGCTGATTGCAGGCATCACAGGAGTGTGGCCAATCATCAAACATATGTGTCCTAACAGCTGTATGGCATACACAGGTCCTTTGGTTGACCATGATACATGCCTCCACTGCAGTGGACCATGTTACAATGCAGAGAAACAACCACAGCAAATATTTGACACCATTCCAATCCCTTTTGCAATCCAGGCACTCATGCAACATCTGGATGTGGCCACTGAAATGGGCTACTTTTATCAATGAGTCCATCAACTGCTAAATCAACTTGACCTTGGTAGTGACATTGATATCTTTGACAACATTCCTTGTGGATCTGAAATCCTTGAGGCAGTGGCAAATAAAGATATTAGAGAGCATGATACCCTATTAATGCTCTCATTTGATAGTTGTTAGCTCTATCACAACAAAGCTTTTGATTGCTGGGTCTATATCTGGATTTTTGTCAATCTTGCTCCTGACTTGAGGTACAAGAAAAAGTTTGTGTATCCTGGTGGCACCTTTCCTGGTCCAAACAAAATTAAAGATGCTCAATCATATCTTGTTGGGCATCATCCAATTGCTGCCATCAATCAGCATGGAGGACTTCCTCTTTGGAATGCTAATACCAAATGTTCTTACCTCTCAAGGCTCTATATTATCCTTGCAACAGCAGATGGGCCTGGGATGGTGTATCTGAATGGACTTGTGGGACATTCAGGCAAGATTAGTTGTCACTTATGGGTAAATGCCAGGGTCTTCCTATTACTTCCCTCTTCTATCAAGACCAGATAATTACAATATCCCTGGGTGCAATAACAATGATGTCCCTCCTCATATCATCCATAAAATAGACATGAATTGGCACAACACTAGTCTGGCACTTGCACTAAACAAGAATACAAGTTCAACAACTGTGAGACTGGTATCTGCAGACCAAGCATATTCTCTGGCCTCCCAGTTGGTATCTATCTTGGTGTTCCTCATATGTTTCCTGGTGACATCATGCACCTTATTCTAAATCTTGCTGATCTGCTCATTCCTTTGTGGCAGGGAAAGTTTAGATGCAC
The DNA here is from genome assembly GCA_018296165.2 of Termitomyces sp. T153. Taxonomy (NCBI): domain Eukaryota; kingdom Fungi; phylum Basidiomycota; class Agaricomycetes; order Agaricales; family Lyophyllaceae; genus Termitomyces; species Termitomyces sp. T153. The sequence continues at coordinate 129,450 of JACKQL020000021.1, read as the reverse complement.
TTAGACAGACTCATGCAATACCTGGTATTGGGCTGTTCTAGAAGGTGAGAGATGGCAGGCTCATGGCTGAGATGTAGTGCAATGCACTCCCTATCTTCCTGGTTCATTTGATCAGCCACCACAGAATCCTGCCAAAAAGATAAACAGTGGGTACAAAGAATGGGAATTCTTGCTCTACCTCTTTGGACTTGGACCTGGTCTCCTTTACTGTGTCCTTCCCACTGATATATGGCACTCCTATTGCAAACTGGTCTCAGGAGTTCATATTATTTATCAGAAGTCAATTACTTAAACACAAATTCAAGTTGCACACTTACATCTCATTCAATTTGTTGCTGAGTTTGAGTCCATGTACATCCAATGCCATGAGGATTGGATACACATGACATGGCAATCTGTACATGGACTATTGCATCTGGCCAATGAGGCTATATGAGTTGGGCCAGGAATCACATACTTGCAGTGGACCATGGAACAGACTATTGGTAACCTCATAGAAGAACTCAAGCAACACTCTGATCCCTACAAGAATCTCTCATGTTGTGCAGTTCAGCAAGCAGAGATTAACTGCCTCAGGGCAATGGTTCCTGCATTTGACAGAGACAAACAAAAGGAAGGGCTGATTCCATGGAGAGATTGATCTTGGAGAAGGTTATGTCCTCCTTTGTGCAGCAGACACATCCCCTGTGACATTCCAAATGCTAGAAGCAGAGCATTGCAGCTATATCTGGAAAACAATAATCAAGAATATCTTCCTCAGACATTCAAAATAATTTGATGAGCTTGATTACATCTACCAAATGGCCAAGTAGCATGTTCACTCTAGAAGGAAGCAAACAAAGCTCTCTCAATATTACACATGGCAAGGAACATGAAGGAGAAGGTATTCTTAAAAGTTCAAGTATAATTTCTGATGCATGGTGTAGCTGTTCCTCCTTGGCAATTTGGAATTTGGTGAAGTTTACTTTTACTTCTGACTTGAAATAAATCAAGAGATATGGACACTTGCAATGATCAACCTATATAGTCATCCCAATGCTGACCTGCTCTGCAAGTCTTCCTACACCTTGTGGACCTGCAAGAGGACAGATGGAGAACAAGTAGTTGTTGTGGATGCCAAAGTCATACAATCAGTTGTGTGTATGGCTCCACACTTGGTGGAGATACTTGGTGCTGGATGGGAGGATTGAGAATTTTTGGTTGAGAAACTAGGTTTGGATATAGCAGAGCTGAGTGGTGCTATTGAAGTTGATTTACATGAAGATGAAGAAGAGATAGGAGAAGGAGCTGCCACACACACTGATGTGTAGAGATGTAGATAAATTTTTAACAAATTTAGCAATACATTGTTTAGTAGTACAAACAATGTGCTGTGTCCCAAATAACGCATTGACAATACCCTTCACTCCTGCCAATGCCATCTCTTTTTATGTCTTTGCCATTTCCACCAGAGTCATCACCCTTTTCAACCAAATTTTCCTTTGAAGATTTCAATACTGCTCAGAATCAACATGTATCTTCCAGAACTCTTCACAATGGCAAAATTGACAATACCCAAGCATTTTGAGTACAGAATCTCACTATAAACTCCATGGTGCAGTTTATGTTTAGATTAGATAGGACAATGATTCTCATATTTGCTTAGAATCAAATAGGCTTGCATTTCTGGCCAGATGAGCACTTCAAAGATCCTGGCCCTGGCAGTGGTCCATGACATGCAACTTGCAGTGATCACAACATGGAGTCACAACTTGCCAACATGCTTCATGAAAAACAGAGACTTGCACAGCAACTTGAATGTGTCAGGTTCCACTGACCATGGGGGCTTAGCTTAACTGGGCAAGTCCTTACTAGGCAGATGTGATGCCCTGTGCTTATAACCTCACTCTCCAGGGTGGTCTGGACTCCAGATACTTGCAAGGATCAGGGAGGGGAAGTAGTCCAAGCAAGTCTGGGGCAGTCTGAGGAAGTCTTTTGAGTTTAGAAGTGCATCAAATACAAGTCTGTAAGCAAATGTATAGGTGGGGAGGCAAGTGGAGGTTTTGCAAGTGATAGGGGCAGAGCCAGAGTTTGATGGGGGATCAATTAAGAGTGATGGGTCTTGGGACCAGGTGTAGGGCAAGGTCTGGAGTTAGCTTATGAATCTTTAGAGGATTGTAATGTATCTGGAGAAATCATAAAAAAGAGATAGCTTTGAGACAAGAGACTAAAATAGAAGAAGACCAGGAAACATAACAGAAAGGAAACATGAGACACAAGTAACCAAGTAAAGCAATATCAAGACTAGAGTATGGGATACTACTCTATGACTTATATACCAACTACTGGGACTCTCCCAAGGATAGTGGGTCTGATGGCAGGGTTTGTTGGGGCCATGCAGAGTTGATGGGTGTTGGTTATGATCAGCTGATGGGCCACAGTGAGTATTGATGGGATCAGATGGAACATGGGCTACCCCAGGATCAGTGTGATGTTCCAGACTTGATCGGGTAAGCCATGGTGGCAAGTCAGTGATGTATGCCAGGGTTAAAACCAGTGTTGGAGAGTTCCATGGGCTCAGAAGGGGAAGGGGAAGTGTTGGGGCCTGTAGGAAACACATTGGAGTTTGCTAGGAGGGCTGTCAAGGTTTGCCAGAGAAGCATTTGAGTTAGCTAGAGCAGGCACCATGGATGAACAAAGGTTGGGGCAGGTGAAGGGGGTATTAGGGGAAACTCCAGGAAAGTGGAGTGGCTTGGGGAGAGGTGCAGAGGTCTGGGGATGGGTTGTAATAGAATGCTTAGAGATGTCTGTTGAAGATTCCTATAGAAACCTCCTTACATTAATCAAGTGCACACATAACAAGTCAATCAACTGATACTGACCATAATCCTATAGATCTTTGAAATGTGAGCTCCTCAATGCTCTTAAATCTGCTCCTGCTCAAGAATCTTCAAGTTCAGCCTCTGATCCTATTAGGGGACTTCCATTTCTGACCTCCACAACTTATTCCAGTGCTTCTGCAGCTTGTTTGATGTCTCTGGGGCTCATTCTAAAACCCCAGAGATTTCTGGAGAACCACAAAGTTTGCTGCATTACCTCAGCAATCATTGTTCTAGAGTTAGGAGCAGCTCCAGCCTTCTGTACAGTTGTTCCCACACCTCTGCCACCTGCTAATGTGCTGTGCCAAGCAACAGGGATCCTTAGACTTGTTCTCTTTGGATTCCCCTCTGCTAGGTGATTAATTACTGATTGTATCATTGTCTACTCTGCTAATATACTTTGGATTCCCCTCTGCTAGCTGCATGACTCTGATCTGCCACTTTAGAGGTTGCCCTTACAGCAGAACAAGTCTCCTAAAACTGGTCTGGAAGCCCCTCCTAGCTGCAAAGAACCTGTGAGCCACTATATGTTGCTTCTCCACCAGGCTTAAGCATTGTGAAGTTCTATGTCTCAGCTTGCCAACCCAGACACACCCTCAGAGGCCCTGGCCCTGCAGGACAAAGCCTGGACTTGCCTACTACACCTAGAACTCCAGGTGCAATTAATGCAATCATCTCTCACCCATTACACTACCAAACTCTCTAACCTCTATCAAACCACAGATTTGATCTCCAAATTGCTCCAGGCACTGCTCAAATGCTTAACTCCTACCTCTGCACCTCTCCTAGCTGTAAAACCAGCTCCAACTGTGTCTGCACCCATCTCCACAGCTCTGATGACTTTATAGCTGCAGATTCCATGCCCTGTGTTACCAGATGCATACAATGGCACCCACTCTGGCAGGGAACAATTCTTGCAGTTGTGCCTCACCTACATTCACCTCAGTAGGGAAACCTTTGACTCCAATGTGAAAATAGCCTGATACTGTTGTACATGAAGACCAGATGTGCCTCCACCTATGCATTGTAAGTTTTCAATCACTCTGGAGGTGTTGGAAGTTTTCTGGACTGGGCTGCCTTTGAGAAGGACTTCCATGTGGAATTTTTCCCATTAGACCCCACCAAGACTGCAGCCTTAACACTATGTGATAGGGAGCAATACAGGCAAGGAAAGCATATAGTGGATGAGTACATTGACTCATTCTGGGCTCTGGTCAAGCAGGCTGCTTACTCTGATGGCCTTCAATTATACCTCACCTTCTGGGATGGCCTGCACCCCACACTGGTGGAAAGCATCTACAATCTTGTAGAGGGTCACTCAGATGATGAAAAGATTGCATCATGGTATGAGTTGGCCTAGAACCAGTGGCAACTTATGGAGATCCAAAGAGAGCTCTGCTGCCCACATTCCATGCTGTGCTCAGCTCCAATCACCAATTTCTGCCACCCCATACCTGCTTGCCCAATGCTGGCCCTTATCTCTGCCATCCCTGCAGCATGCTCCCTGCTGCCAGAGATCCCTTCATATATTTATCTCTGACAGCTTAATTAGACATTCTATAGCAAAATATATTGTAGCATGTCATGTTTCAAATCAACTTAACATCCACACCAGGACACCATTTATGGCTGTGATTCCACAGTGCCGTGCTGTTAAAGGTTTATAAAAAGCTCACATGACATGGCTCACAGAGGCTGTAACCATTCTTTTGCCATACCCATACGGCCATGTACTATAAAGGAATGGTGTGTAGCCTATTTTCAACTTAGGACCCAGTGGGGAGCAAGCTCCCCAAATGGATGTGTGTGGCTTTAGCTCCCACTCAATAGGTCAGGCACATACAAACATGTCTAGAAACTCCCACCCGACATCCTTCAACACTGCTGAGGCCAGAACATGTTTCCCTTGGAAAAAGTGACAAAGAAAGCTGTCATGCTACTTCCATGTCATTTTTTGGCAGGAAATATGTAAGCAACTTCTTGTAGTAAAATTAAGGAAATTTTATACCTTCATCCAAACCCTTTCCTGTGGCAAAATAATATCTCTTTACCACTCTCTATCCATTTTAAACAGCATGGAAATCTTTCTGATATTTCATTGCATATTTCTTCAGAAAAAAGAAACCAAATTTACTTTCAAAGTATGCATTGAAAGACGGAACCTTTTTCTTTCTATGTTTTTCTTTGATAATTTTATCCTTTTTCTTCCGTAAATGAATAATTGAAACTTGAAACAATTTTACAGCGGAAAATGTTCAGAAAAAAATAGAATATGTATTTTCACTCAAGAAAGGTCAAAGAAACAGAGATCGACTTGATCAGTGAGTCACTGAGGGAGTAGATTAGGAAGTCACCAGCGGCTCGGCATGGACACAAAGTGGGATATGACCTTAATAATAATTGTAGAGCAATCATAGGTACATGGGACACAATTGACAAAAACATAATCCAACACTCCTAAAGTCCCCAGTCGCATGAACAGGAATAACTGTACCATCATCTATTCTTCGGACATCATTTTTGTCCATGAAGTTGATAACTTATTGAGCACATAGGAGAGTTTGAGGTTCTTGGACTTTGTAGATCTTGGTTTGCTTAGGGTTTCACAAAATATGTCGAGGAGATCCTGAGAGTTGATGATCGCCTTGAGGTGCACCAGTAAACACCCAGCAATAGGAAGTGCAGACACATGATATTGACTTTGAGAGTAGGAGTGGACATTGCAATGAGAAATGATTCACCTCAGCTCCAGACTCTGGAACATCCCTGTCATCCACTTCTCAAAGAGCATGTGAATGTCAGAATCAGCATCAAGTTGTCAGATAGTCAACACCAACACTATATAAACCAGGTGAGCATAGCATGTGGACATACCTGTGATGAACATGATTATAAGCCAAATACTTGTAGAAGAATTTGGAAAAGTGATGCACAGCAGGCCTCATCCCTATTTCTCGCACTGCCCAACATGACCTCTGCATACTGCATATCCATGACCCGCCACAAGATGACTCTCAATCGGCAGCTGTTGGTTCCCCAAGCTCAAATAACACTGCACCTCCTCATAACTTGAGATAATCATGTCCTTGTCATATGTTTGTTGCGTAGTTGCTTGAAGTAAGAACAATTGTCTGTAGAGTTGGGGTTGAGGAGAAATGCAGGGACATTAATATTGAGAAAGAACAATTGATACACCAACACAAAAGTCACGTTCAAATAGGAGGCCTGCAGCAGGGAATTAGAGAATAGCTTGACCTTTCAGAGATGACATTAATTGACATATTGACGTGTACTGGCTGCCTGGTTGAAATTGTGTATGGTCACCATGCCTAGATTATGAGAAGTAAGCCAATTCTGAGATGAGTGAGAGAAGTGGGTCAAGAGAACAAGGAGTGTGATCAATATTGCCAATGATTGGCTAGGTGTTATTATCATTGTCACAATGTTGATCTCTCCATGCTTCAAATATATATTGTCTGTCTACATCTATCTTTGAACATTAAGTGAAGTAATGGTTAATAATTTTGAAAATTTATGCTGTCATGATTATACATCTGCAGAATCTAAAACAGTGTTTTCTAATGTGACGTGGTGAGTTGATTGAAGGTGAATTTAAGACAATGGACTCACCCAGGACAAGGATACTACAACAGTTGCATTCTTCCCTTCCCAGGATATGCAATGCTGAGCAAAATGAGTCTTAACATTATCAAGATGGCAAACCTCCACCTGCAACTTGAACTCAACTCCCCAGAGTTTTGCTTTGAGATGAGGAAACTTCAAGCAGGGATCATGTTGGATGCCAACTGGTTTCAATGATTGTCCAACCAACCATTTCCCTTTGAGATTATTGCTGGAAGATTCTTCAAATTCTACAATGGTGTCAATGCAGAATGGGATACCAGAGTCAATACAAAAGATATCACTGTTTCCCCTGTGATGCCTCAGTGAAGTGAAGGATTGATTGTTGGACATTACATGATTTAAGAATATGGCACATTATCTTTATCATTGTCAAAAGTCAAATCAATATCATGGATGCCTAAGGGGCTGCGGATATTGGAGGGTATGAGTGACTTAAACATATCATAGCACATCAGCATTGGTTGAGTACAGGTTGCTTTTGTGAAGTATGCACAAAGATTTGTTAAAGAATGCCATGACTGAGAGATAGTTTCTTTGTACTTGCCTTAAGATGTGATTGTTAGATTAGCTATGAAAGACATGAACAAAATTTATCTTACCCTCCTTATAGTTTGTTGAAAAGCATTGCAGGATGCCAATCACATGCTCATATGGATATGCCCACCAGCCATGTACAGGGCCATACATACAAATTTATTCTGATAGATGAAGAGCAATATGGTGGTTTGGATGACATTTGTAATCTGGAAACAAGATTTATAACTGTTTGCAGTATTTGAGCATATGAAACATGTACTTGTCTGCATGTTGAGATGATGTGACTTGTGATGAAGCAATGACAATGGCAGATAATATATGCATCGTGAGCTGGAGGAGTTCCTGTCTATGCTGCAACTTAGTGCCTTCAGAGGTTGAGTTACTCCAGAGACATATCAGAGTCATTGGAAGATATAAAGACCCAATAATGCACCACTGGTTGGATTTGAGTTTCCCACAGGATGGTGTTCCAAGTGCTGCAGGAGGTGACTGGATCCAAGATGGTTTGATCAAACTCTCTATATCTGCCCAGAGCACCTCCATCTCCTTGGTTGTAAAAGCAATTCCATGTTGAAGTGGATGAGGGTTGTTCTTCTCACTTCTCTCACCATTGTCAAGAGTTTGACTGTGTTTCATGCACTAGAGATGGGAAAAAATTAGTATGTGCAAGGCTGAAAAAAATGTTGCTTACCCAGTCAAGTAGTCATTCAGCAATGTGCACCTTTTTGAGTGCTTTGACTGCAAGTGGTAAGGATGTATCCTTGCCTTCAGCATCAACCATTGACAAGACACAATGAACACCTTTTGCAACATAGATTAATGAGGCTAAGTGGGCATTACTCCACTGCTTGATTGTCTGCTTCACAGTGATATGGTCATTTTGGTCAAAATCCAATGGTGTTTCCAACCATGCAATGATTTTTTGAACACTTGATTGTTCTTGATGAGTTATGGGGAGGGGATTTTGAGGAGATTCAGGGATTTCAATATGAAGTGATGTCTTGCAAGGGCTCTGTCAAGCAGAGGTGTCATAGCCAAGAATTCCTTGAAAATGCTCCTTGATCAAACCAAGGAACAGATTGTGCATTGGATTAATGACAAGAAAACAAGCAGGTTCATAGTATGGAAGGCGGAGAAGTTCAGACCAATGAATGCCAGACATATCAAAAGATCTCTGAGCAGCTGCATTTGAAGATGCTGATTTCCATTTCTCTGCAAGTCTGTGACATTCTTCATTTGTCCAATGGATCCAGGAATTGACATTGATGTCATCATATGTATGGTTGAATCTGGTGCACCAACAAACAGAACAGAAGTAGCGATGACTATGGGATGAGAAGCCACCAACTTTTCAAGCAGCAGGCAAGTCACAGACTACAGCAACAAGAGTGGCCAAGATAAGGCAGCCTGAACTGTATTTTGCTGTGCATGTAAAGAAAATTCCATTCCATAGTTCAAGGAAGGCATCAACCAATGGTTGCAGATAGGGGTGAATCTGCAATGTAGAAGGTTCCCCAGATATAATCCCTGCAAGAAACATGTTCTCTGGCTTGTTACATATTTCAATTGGCAGGTTGAGGCATGAAACTGTCACTGCACCAATGGATACCTTCTTCCCCACTGCTTTATTCCTGAGAGGATTAAAGAAATCGACACTCAATGCAAAGATGTAATGACCAGCATCTTTTCCACCCAATACACTGAAATGGGTAGTTCCATCTGGCCCTTTGAAATTTTGGATAACTGAGCCTTGGAAAATGTCGTTAAGAAGTCCATCAGAGGATTGATCATTCATTTGTTCCCAAGCACCATCCATTAGATTTTCAAATCCTTGACATGAGAGAAGACCTGCAAGCCAGTCCTTGAAATCGCATGCAATATATGGCTTGATTGGAGTGTAGATTGTACAACCATCAATTGTTTTTTGGCACACCAGAACCCCATTACAAGCAGAGTGTCCATAGGCCTTGTATCTACAGACTCTAGCATACATGGGAATACCATCACAGATGGTAGGAGTGTAAATTCTATGGCATTTGAGACAAGTGGCATAAATTGTCTTCTTGCTCTCAAGGTTGAACTGGGCTGCAGCGGTTTGAATGTCATGTGGGAAGTCACTGAGAATGGACTGGAAGTAGGGAAGACTGTCAATGTTATGGAGAAAGGGCTGAAAGCCTAGTACAGATGCAACCAACTCATTGACAAGTGCAATTGCCTTGAGGACAGTCATCTGTATGATGAGGTGAGTAATGTTGAACAACCAGGAACAACCTCTCTGAGGAAACCTCAGAATAACACTGCAGCAAACAACCATAATAAGTGATAATTGCACCCAGGGTTTTACATTTTGAAGGTTGTCATGAAAGTGGTGAGCTGGGTTGTTGGACTGAGAATCTAAACAATGATGGTCAATGAGATCTCACCTATATCATATTTTCATCTATAAGGAATGTTATTGCCCCTCCTTGCTACTTCAGTCCAATAAACTTTGACTTCATTGAGTTTTTGCAAGGATTTTGCAATCCTGTCCTCCAATTCCCTATGAATCTCCAGTAATCCCCCATCACCACCACAACCCTCTCGAATGAACTTTAGTTTATCCATTTCATTATGAATATGTAAACCAATATTATCAAGGTCCTTGAGGACACCGTCCATGCTACATTGTGATGACAGTGTTGCAAGCTCTTCAACAGAACAAATGTGACACTGCAACCAGACCTCCATTTCCTCCATGCATAATAATGACTGCTGATCAAGCAGTGAGTGGGTCAATATGGGTGTGTATGCTTGACCTTTCACCAAGGAGGCAACAATGTCTGCTTCCTGAGACTGAATGGCTTGGCTCTGTGCTGTTTTGAGCAACTGTTGATATCAACTGTCTTCAAGCTTTGTCACTGCAAATTTGTCAGTTAGATTTGCAAGTTGATCATCGTCTTGATGTTTCTTCCAGACTCAAGGAGGGAGGTGATTGCCTCTTCCATTGGTTTCAAATGCTTTGCGACAACCATGGGAAATGCACTGGCACAGCTTGGAAGGGGGCATAGTATGATATTGGGGAGAGTGGAGATAATTGTCTCCACTTGGTCTTTGGTGGTTATGAGCTGCTGAGGCACTAGAAGAATTGAAATCAGGAATAGAATCTTGATGTGGAGCAAGAACTGGTGTCAATAGTTGGCATAGAGGTGAAGAGTGCAGAGCCCTTGAGGCAGGCACAGGGAAAGCAGGAGATGAAGGCTGCAGAGTAGGAAGACATAGACAAGGAGTTTGGGGAGTCATGAATGAGTATGGTCATGATATCTGGAGAAGGGGGGAGATTGTCTCTTCAATACTTGCTAACTCAAAGGAGACTCATCTTTGAGAATGCCTGTCTTGAGTTGCTTCTTCAGTTACCTAGTAGAAAGTATGAATTACAGGATAGACTTGTCATTGAGAGAACTATACATACATGGATTCTAGTCAATTGAGAATCTGCCAGAAGTCTGTTATGTGCACAATCTGACAAGGTGTCTAAAATTGATGGACGTTGTACAGAAGGGTCCAAATTACTGGCTTGTGAAACTTGAGAAGGGTCTGTAGCCATGTTTGACACATGATGGGAGTTATTGGAAGCAGTCTGGGCTTCAAGACACTGTGCTTGTAGTTAGAAACAAGTCTCTTCATGAATATAACTCAACTTACCTTGACTTGTTCTTGAAGGTCTGATATAACCTTAGTATTGTGGTTGAGAATGGATTTAAAGGCTGTCTCAGAGTGAGAAGCTGCTTCAGCAGAAGTATGAGCTTGCTTGATTGCATTTGCTGCCTATAAAAGGGAAAAATAACAATACTTGTTCCAAAAAGAATGAACAATAATACCTGAATTTGAACTTCCTCAAGTTCTTGAATCCTGCTCTCCATTTCTTCATGAGCAATAGTAGACTCCATGATTTGTTGCCGGTGCTCCTCTTCCAATCAACTCACTCGAGCTTGGAGAGATTGCTCATGGATGTGACTCTGTTCATCCAAGCGCTGCTGAATTTCAGCTGCTGTTTGTGTTGCAAGATTCTGTTGTTGCAGCTGAAGGCATTGCTTGAGTTCTTCTTGAAAGCGTTGCTTGCATTCTTGCGATTCCTATTATTTCCAAACTCAGTTGACTTTGAAGGTATTTATATTTCATGTAAACTTGCCTGAATTCCAACTCGTTCTAGTTCTTGGATCCTATTCTCCAGTCCTTCACAGGCTCTAGTGAGCTCCACAGTTTCCTGCTGGTGTTCCTCTTGCATACAATGTATTACTGATTGATATGATTGCTTATGATTGCGCTAAGTTCCTGCAACTGCTGTTGAGTAGCCACCTCCAGCTGTGTTGAAATAATTTGATGCTCCTGTTGAAGTTGTTTTTTGAATTCCTGTTGATAGCGCTGCTCATGTTCATCAAGTGCCTGTTGCAAGCATTGCTCATACTTGTGTGTAAATCAATGTTCATAATCTTGATTCTGGTCATCAAGAGCCTGTGAATGCAATGACTGAAGCTTGGAGAGCCTGGGCATGCTGAACAAGACTGTTGGTGAGCAAGATTTGGTTGGAAAGAGCCAGCTCATTGCTGGCCACAAGAGACAATTCAATGCATTCTTCAGTAGGAGATACCATATCCAGGGCCTGAGCAACCACTGTTAATTCTTCAACTGCTGAATCTCTTTTGCTAGTGACAGCTTGCAGTTGGGAAGACATTCTGTCATATATTCCTCTTGCATGCCAGGCAGTTGCTACTTGTTCTTGTTGTATCTAACAAAGAATCTTTTTGAAGTGGGGCCTTTGGAAATGATTGAGAATATTCTTACCTGTGATAGCTGATGGTTGAGAGCATTGACCCTGACCCACTCCTCATTCAGCTGGTTTGAAAGCTAAGCCACAAGAGGTGAACAACAAATAAAATAGGCAAAAATAAATAATTTTACATAATTGTTCTGAAGGCACAGCATAGGATCTTGAAGGACTCTAACCTTAGTGTGATGGCAGTAACTCTGGTATAAACTGTTAATATAGAAATATGTGCTAACTTTCTCAAATATGTACACTATCTGCAGCAATCTCGGTGTCTTCATAGTTAGTAGATAAGCTGTCACTGCCTCTGCACTTTTGAGTCAATATATTCTGGAAATTAAAAATTAATGATACAAGGCAAAGTACACTTCAAAATAAGGTGCCTCACTCCTGAAACAGATGCACTAGAACTATTGAAGAGTACTGCAGCTGAGTTGATCTCAACGTCGCCAGACTGCTGATTGGTATTGCTCTAGAAAACATATGTGATTGCTTTTTTTTTGCATTGATAGAAGAAGTACTCACCCTATGCACCATTGCCTCTACAGATGAAGTTTCACCATGGACCAAAAGCAGCACATGCAAAGAAGAGAAGTGATGGGTTGACACCTTTTGGTGGGGAGGTGGCATGATGGAATTGGAAGACTGTTGGGAGGACACTGCTGGACTATCAGCTGTAGAGTCCTCTATTTTCTCGATTGTCAGTAAAGTACTGTCATTGTAGATATGTCCATTGGGAGGGTCATCAGAGTGATTATCTTGTGATTGGGTATCTTGAAGGAGGAGAGGACCTCTGAAGAAAAAATTGAAAGGCATTGAGAGTGCAAGTTATTGCTGAAGAGTCTGAGTCTGTATGAGGTGGACACTCAGACACACAAATTTGTTGGCAAGAAAAGATGTACACCATTTTATACCGGGCCCTGAGCAATAGAGAATGTGCCTGACAATCATTTCAAGATGTTCTTGTACTCACCTGATTGCTTGAATGTCATATGCTGGAAGGAAATGAGGACTGACAACTGTAATGAAAGTTGTCAAAAAGAGAAGAATAATTGTCATGGGACACACAACAAGCCATATTTGGATGTAGTCTCTGTTGTGCCTTGCCTATAGTGCCCCTGGCCCACTGCTTTGTATTCTCACTGGTTGCTATCTAGACTTTGTCACCCTGGTTGGAATGCATTGTACTCAACCCTGAAGACATCCAGGAAATTTCTTTCACCATGATTTGGCACCTTGTACTATGATTGAGTGCCTTGTTCCATTTTTGTGCCTACTTCTAGCACCTTGAGTGAGTACTGAATACTTGTAGAAGGGCATCTTATTAAATTGAAGTGATAACCCATGGCTCCTAGAATGAAAGCTCTGAAATCCAGTGGCATCCAGCCTTATTGATGAAGTACAGATGCCAAGTTATACAATGCTGCACTCAATCCTTGTGGTCAAATGGGACTACCAACAACTGATTCCACTAGTAATCAGGTGAGACTATGCTGGGTGATCAGTGTTTTTACTATCACTGAGCTCCATGTTGCAGCCCAGTGTTTTATGGAATGCATTAGCTAAAGTTGTTGCAGAAAAGAACCATATCGATGCATTATTATGTGCATTATGAGTAGTGAGTGTTCCTGTATAAGAAGCATGCACTCAATCCCATCATTTTTCTAGTTGCACACAGACGTACAGTGTCAACCGGAGGAGCTCAGGGAGGCTAAATTCATAGAGGTCAATGAACTTAAAGAAGTGTGAATCAGAATTCATCTCCTTGACTCAGACTAATCCTGATACTCAAAGCAATTATCTCATACAATGGAGTCGCAAGATCATCTTTTTTGTGTTTAACAGTCTGTATGTTGGACATCATATTATTTGCTGTCAAACTTACCATCCAATTCCAGCTAATTCCAGTCTTAAAGGGTCTCACTCTTTGCAGCATCTGTTATGATGTTGCCAAATTACCATTAACAATGTAGGTGTCAATTTTTGATTCTTAAATTGTCACTAATCCTATTCAGTCTAACATGTGGTCATCTCTTTTGTAAAGAGTGTATTGATGGGTGGATTGAATACAGACCCTTTGCAACATGCCCAACCTGCAGGAGAATGATTGAAAAAGTTGATCAAAATCTTATGGGGCTGGAGGATGTATTGGCCAAGGCAAAAAAGTTATGACTTGTTTTGTACTATCTACATTTAATTGACATCCCTAGCACATACTGTTGTTGCAAACTTCTTTTCCCAAATTTGCTCCATTCAATTGAATACTTGTTATTCAAATCATAATTAGCATGAATTTGACTCTACAACTGAATACTGAATCAAAATTTACATACCAGTGACTATCTACAAAGCTACACTGATGCTGAGGCTGTACAAGGTTTGATAATATTCATAGCAAAGACCAAGTCACCATGATTTGGCTTTCAATATGCACATTTCCTCATATTTCTCTAAATCTTTGAGTTTGAGCTGTTCCTCCATCCCATAGCCCATTACCCACGTATCAAAGTAACCTGCCTGGTGCATATTAAGTAAATGATGCACAACAATTGCCTTCATGTTACAGAAACATAATATTGCTGACAGAACCAAGCCCCAGGAGGAAATTCCACAAGGTATCTGCACTCCATACTTATTAGAAATAAGAGTTGAAATATATTAGTGGGTCTTGTGGATAACAAAGCAAAAAAACTCAAGGCTATGACAACTACGACTCAATGTGTGATGCTGCTGTGCTGTGTCACTGTGACACTTGATCAAGTACTTGACTCACTCAACCTGACCAATCCTCAGTCTCATAATGACCTCTGCCTGTCCTTCCACTCATAACAATACTCTACAAGAGAACCTTCCAAGGAATTGCATGGCGCCATCCTCACAAGCTCTCTCACAAAGCCTTGATCATAATAGACATAAGGAAAAATACTCTGGGAGTCCTGTGGGCTCTGTGACAACCAATAGTTTCTCCAAACTAACTTCTAATAGTGCATCTTGAATTGCCTATGAGGATAGAAATACCATGCCTTGCTCCTGATCACCTTACCCTCCCTAAAACCATCACAGATATCTCCATACAATCTCCAAGGCCACAGTTGCACACCTAATGCTTACAAGCCAAAGCCACTATGCAAGCCCTCTATGACCTATATTTGCCCCTTAACCACCCCAAAGCTTTCCTTTGCCATTCCAGTCCTAGAAACGCCCACACTAAAAACCACATCTCATAAAGTGTGCAGACATCAGCAATCTCGTGCATTTTATACGTTCAGTTATACTTGAATGATCAGCTGAATTTTGTCGGTTACATAGGACTTGCAATACTTTTGATGTATTATCATCTTGGTGACATCACGTTTGTCACTCAGTAGGAAATTTTGGAGGTTGCACTGAGTACTTCAGCAACCATTCCTGCTGCCTTGCAGCTGCAAGCTCTCAAGAGTGACTCAATGACGCAGCCCCTCAATGACTACACACAGTGCAAAGCAGCAACCTTTGTTACTGTATGTCCCATCCCATCCCCTCCTTCTCATTAACCTCATGCTCTCGCTCACAAGATGAATAAAATCACCACTCTAATCTAACAAGGCCTTGCCCATGCTCCCTGCTGAACCCTCAAAAAGCTCACAGGGATTTACATCACCAGCCCAGATTTTGACTATTGAGGCTTTGCTTGTTCTACATAATTAGCTATAATTGTTGCATTATCATTGCATGCTTGTTTCTACATACAATTGTAATGATATACAGATATTCAGTCATAACAAGTTCAGAGACATAAGGTGCTTTCATATCTACTATACTAAAACACCTCTTCCATGAGATGCAACTACCTCCAAGACTTGTTTTGACTGAGCATGCTTATGCGCATCTGTTCCTGTTTTCAGTACCATTTTTAGAAGGCTGCACACTGGTTAGCACTCCTCATAGCATTCAAGTGATGGCCATTGAGAGTCATAAGTTAGCTATCAGTAGGGTTGTAATCAGTGAGTATGCATACAACAAACTGAACCTCTCACCAACTGGCATATAGCTTTAACAATTTCCTGCTTCTGGTACCAAGAAGATTGTGACATGTCAAGTTTTTCAGTCACCTCTAACTTGACCACATTCTAGTAAATATAAGTTGGATGAAACCTTTTGAATGTATATCCAACTCATGTATAGAGCATTATATTGAGCTTTTGACCAATGCAACTTAATCAGCTCACCTTCAACATTGTGCCCTCCTGCATTTGGACGACCAGGCTCTCCTGGAGGCTTCTTGAAAATTTGAGTATCTTATGTTTCAGGTGAACCAGACTGAAGCTGCATGGTTCCTGATTGTCTGAGTCAACAATTGCCACCACTGGCAGTAACTTCGGAAGATTTCTGGAAGGTAACATGTCACAATCATTGAATGTTCCCTTGTTCATTGACTTTTGCAGGCATATGTGCTCGAGATTCTCGTGCCTGTTGGCGGTCTTCAAAGTCAGGTTGATGATCACTGCTGTCTCTGAATGAATGCTTGTCTCCAGGTTGGGTATGTTTAGAACTCAGCTCTGGATTGAACTGAATCTCTTCATCCAATATCTCATTGCATATCATTGAGAGTTGGAGCTGCTCTTCCAAAAAGACAATACAATGGGTAATCCAGACTCGTGGGGGATAAGGAGCTGGCCTGAAGCGGATGCAATGGATGATAAGAGGACAATGTTTCTCAATATAAGGCATAGCAATCAAAATATCTCTTGTCAATCCTGTTCTTATAACTTTGCCATTCGTTGTTCTACTGCCCCTTGAGTTGCACAATGTTGCCAAGGCCAACAAGGCTCTTGTTTGTTCCATCCAGATGTTTCCAAGCACCAGCCTGTCCCTTGTTCCATTTTAGATGGAAAGATTGCCTTTTAAATCTTCAAGTCATTTGTGACCTTACACTCTCTGAAACTCATGGTACGTCAATAGTTGAATCATAATAAGTCCTGTCTTTTTATCCTTGTGGTGTAGTCTCAATTCTATACTCTGCATCACCACTTAGAAGGCTCTCAAGAGGCAGTTAACTGCATCGCTTTCTCTCCCAATGGCCATATATTGCTCTCTGGAGGTTTGTGCTCTTCTTCTGGACAAGCAGTTGTTGTTAGTAATACTTCAAGCCCACAGGTGATGATGACTGTGTTCAAGTTTGGGATCTTACTACCTTACAATGCATTCAAGTGATGCACAGTCAGAATTGGGTGCAGATCACATCCATCAAATGGCTGCATTGCAACTCATCACCTGAGGGTTTCTCAGATTGGATCAGTGCTGGCATGGGCAGAGGTTCACATACCCTTTGCCCCAAAGCAACAGAAGGAATGGTACAAAATGTTTACTGTTCTGGTTTACGAACAATTTTCCTCATACTTCAATTAGATGTTTGCTTGAAATGAAGCAAGTACAACATTTCCATTTCATGTCAATGACCCTATCAAGGCTCAAGCTTACAACAATATCAATGCAAGGCTTGCTCTGGCCAGCCATTCCAGGGTACTTAAAGTCTTCAAGCTTTGCAGAAGTGAGTTTTCATCTGAACTGTTGATTGTGTCCTAATGTCTATACAGAAAGTCTGATCCTTCTCTGGGAGTTGACAGTACAGACATACCTCGATCATTGCAGTTTTTTGGTTTGTGAAAGCGATATCTTTTGTCATCCTTCCTGGAAGGAGGCAAAATGTAAGGATCTACTGTGAGACAATATAACAAAATTCTGACCTGGATTTTAGTGTCTGTCAGAATGGAGAGGATTCAACAATTGAGTGGAGGTGATTCCTTCTAGGTGGAATATGAGTATTTGGTGTTGTAAGGTTTTCACAGATACTTATCCAGATACAGTGGGAACACAGCCATATCTCCAGATGGGAGCATGTTACTTGTTGATAACCTTTGCACAAACAATTTTGACCTCTATCGTTTCCCTATAGGCAATCTTCATACCTCGATTCCTTCAAAATCAATTGAACAAATTATAAAAGGTGTGACTTATATTGAAGGTGGCAAGTTTGCTGTTTGTGAAAGTGATCAACAATTTGTCCAAATCATCAACCTAGCCATGCAAAGATTATGCCAGGAGTTAATCTCAGAAAACCATAAGTTGGTCTTTCTTATATTCTGTTATCACTTCTTACTCAATGATTGTAGCTTCTGATGTTTTTCAGGCTGTTGCTACCATTAGCCTTGGTGATCATCAGCATCTGATTGCCTGCAGATCTTCTAGTACCCAACCCACCATCTATGTTTAGGAGAAAGTTGTGGGTCAAGTTTCATGTCACACAAAGTATTAATTTATAATGGATGATCAGGATTATAGTTTTGATGATAGGCCTGTCATGTCCATGACTTTTGCACCTCAAACCCAAACTAGTGCATCACACAAGGTGCTTGACACCCTCTTAGTTTCCTTTCTCCAATCCCTCCCTATTATCCTGTTAAGCACCCACTCATTCTGGATGCCTTACTTTTGGCAGGTACATTGAATGCTTACACTGGCCAGTAGTACTCCACTGAATTGTTTATAAGTTTCTTGGTGAAGTTGGGGGTGGTCTTTCTCATGCCACTGAAGCTTCAATCAAACTCAGCAATCAGATGCAAGACTTCTCACTAGGTGCTTCATCCTTGGCTGTGTCTATAACTAGCATTAAGGAAATGATCTTGAGCACCTTGCAATTGACCTTGACTAGTACTTCAGTTAGTGCTAGCTTGCCTACTCTCCCATCTGTCAAATAAATTGAGATTAAAAATAATGGATTGATGTGATGCTTGACAATGACTTACCCCTTTAATCATGAATTTTTAATTTTCCTTGTATTCTCATTGGAAGCTCTGTCACATTGATATCATACTATGCCCCCTTTCAAGCTGTGCCAGTGCATTTCCCATGGTTGTCGCAAAGCATTTGAAACCAATGGAAGAGGCAATCACCTCCCTCCTTGAGTCTGGAAGAAACATCAAGACGATGATCAACTTGCAAATCTAACTGACAAATTTGCAGTGACAAAGCTTGAAGACAGTTGATATCAACAGTTGCTCAAAACAGCACAGAGCCAAGCCATTCAGTCTCAGGAAGCAGACATTGTTGCCTCCTTGGTGAAAGGTCAAGCATACACACCCATATTGACCCACTCACTGCTTGATCAGCAGTCATTATTATGCATGGAGGAAATGGAGGTCTGGTTGCAGTGTCACATTTGTTCTGTTGAAGAGCTTGCAACACTGTCATCACAATGTAGCATGGACGGTGTCCTCAAGGACCTTGATAATATTGGTTTACATATTCATAATGAAATGGATAAACTAAAGTTCATTCGAGAGGGTTGTGGTGGTGATGGGGGATTACTGGAGATTCATAGGGAATTGGAGGACAGGATTGCAAAATCCTTGCAAAAACTCAATGAAGTCAAAGTTTATTGGACTGAAGTAGCAAGGAGGGGCAATAACATTCCTTATAGATGAAAATATGATATAGGTGAGATCTCATTGACCATCATTGTTTAGATTCTCAGTCCAACAACCCAGCTCACCACTTTCATGACAACCTTCAAAATGTAAAACCCTGGGTGCAATTATCACTTATTATGGTTGTTTGCTGCAGTGTTATTCTGAGGTTTCCTCAGAGAGGTTGTTCCTGGTTGTTCAACATTACTCACCTCATCATACAGATGACTGTCCTCAAGGCAATTGCACTTGTCAATGAGTTGGTTGCATCTGTACTAGGCTTTCAGCCCTTTCTCCATAACATTGACAGTCTTCCCTACTTCCAGTCCATTCTCAGTGACTTCCCACATGACATTCAAACCGCTGCAGCCCAGTTCAACCTTGAGAGCAAGAAGACAATTTATGCCACTTGTCTCAAATGCCATAGAATTTACACTCCTACCATCTGTGATGGTATTCCCATGTATGCTAGAGTCTGTAGATACAAGGCCTATGGACACTCTGCTTGTAATGGGGTTCTGGTGTGCCAAAAAACAATTGATGGTTGTACAATCTACACTCCAATCAAGCCATATATTGCATGCGATTTCAAGGACTGGCTTGCAGGTCTTCTCTCATGTCAAGGATTTGAAAATCTAATGGATGGTGCTTGGGAACAAATGAATGATCAATCCTCTGATGGACTTCTTAACGACATTTTCCAAGGCTCAGTTATCCAAAATTTCAAAGGGCCAGATGGAACTACCCATTTCAGTGTATTGGGTGGAAAAGATGCTGGTCATTACATCTTTGCATTGAGTGTCGATTTCTTTAATCCTCTCAGGAATAAAGCAGTGGGGAAGAAGGTATCCATTGGTGCAGTGACAGTTTCATGCCTCAACCTGCCAATTGAAATATGTAACAAGCCAGAGAACATGTTTCTTGCAGGGATTATATCTGGGGAACCTTCTACATTGCAGATTCACCCCTATCTGCAACCATTGGTTGATGCCTTCCTTGAACTATGGAATGGAATTTTCTTTACATGCACAGCAAAATACAGTTCAGGCTGCCTTATCTTGGCCACTCTTGTTGCTGTAGTCTGTGACTTGCCTGCTGCTTGAAAAGTTGGTGGCTTCTCATCCCATAGTCATCGCTACTTCTGTTCTGTTTGTTGGTGCACCAGATTCAACCATACATATGATGACATCAATGTCAATTCCTGGATCCATTGGACAAATGAAGAATGTCACAGACTTGCAGAGAAATGGAAATCAGCATCTTCAAATGCAGCTGCTCAGAGATCTTTTGATATGTCTGGCATTCATTGGTCTGAACTTCTCCGCCTTCCATACTATGAACCTGCTTGTTTTCTTGTCATTAATCCAATGCACAATCTGTTCCTTGGTTTGATCAAGGAGCATTTTCAAGGAATTCTTGGCTATGACACCTCTGCTTGACAGAGCCCTTGCAAGACATCACTTCATATTGAAATCCCTGAATCTCCTCAAAATCCCCTCCCCATAACTCATCAAGAACAATCAAGTGTTCAAAAAATCATTGCATGGTTGGAAACACCATTGGATTTTGACCAAAATGACCATATCACTGTGAAGCAGACAATCAAGCAGTGGAGTAATGCCCACTTAGCCTCATTAATCTATGTTGCAAAAGGTGTTCATTGTGTCTTGTCAATGGTTGATGCTGAAGGCAAGGATACATCCTTACCACTTGCAGTCAAAGCACTCAAAAAGGTGCACATTGCTGAATGACTACTTGACTGGGTAAGCAACATTTTTTTCAGCCTTGCACATACTAATTTTTTCCCATCTCTAGTGCATGAAACACAGTCAAACTCTTGACAATGGTGAGAGAAGTGAGAAGAACAACCCTCATCCACTTCAACATGGAATTGCTTTTACAACCAAGGAGATGGAGGTGCTCTGGGCAGATATAGAGAGTTTGATCAAACCATCTTGGATCCAGTCACCTCCTGCAGCACTTGGAACACCATCCTGTGGGAAACTCAAATCCAACCAGTGGTGCATTATTGGGTCTTTATATCTTCCAATGACTCTGATATGTCTCTGGAGTAACTCAACCTCTGAAGGCACTAAGTTGCAGCATAGACAGGAACTCCTCCAGCTCACGATGCATATATTATCTGCCATTGTCATTGCTTCATCACAAGTCACATCATCTCAACATGCAGACAAGTACATGTTTCATATGCTCAAATACTGCAAACAGTTATAAATCTTGTTTCCAGATTACAAATGTCATCCAAACCACCATATTGCTCTTCATCTATCAGAATAAATTTGTATGTATGGCCCTGTACATGGCTGGTGGGCATATCCATATGAGCATGTGATTGGCATCCTGCAATGCTTTTCAACAAACTATAAGGAGGGTAAGATAAATTTTGTTCATGTCTTTCATAGCTAATCTAACAATCACATCTTAAGGCAAGTACAAAGAAACTATCTCTCAGTCATGGCATTCTTTAACAAATCTTTGTGCATACTTCACAAAAGCAACCTGTACTCAACCAATGCTGATGTGCTATGATATGTTTAAGTCACTCATACCCTCCAATATCCGCAGCCCCTTAGGCATCCATGATATTGATTTGACTTTTGACAATGATAAAGATAATGTGCCATATTCTTAAATCATGTAATGTCCAACAATCAATCCTTCACTTCACTGAGGCATCACAGGGGAAACAGTGATATCTTTTGTATTGACTCTGGTATCCCATTCTGCATTGACACCATTGTAGAATTTGAAGAATCTTCCAGCAATAATCTCAAAGGGAAATGGTTGGTTGGACAATCATTGAAACCAGTTGGCATCCAACATGATCCCTGCTTGAAGTTTCCTCATCTCAAAGCAAAACTCTGGGGAGTTGAGTTCAAGTTGCAGGTGGAGGTTTGCCATCTTGATAATGTTAAGACTCATTTTGCTCAGCATTGCATATCCTGGGAAGGGAAGAATGCAACTGTTGTAGTATCCTTGTCCTGGGTGAGTCCATTGTCTTAAATTCACCTTCAATCAACTCACCACGTCACATTAGAAAACACTGTTTTAGATTCTGCAGATGTATAATCATGACAGCATAAATTTTCAAAATTATTAACCATTACTTCACTTAATGTTCAAAGATAGATGTAGACAGACAATATATATTTGAAGCATGGAGAGATCAACATTGTGACAATGATAATAACACCTAGCCAATCATTGGCAATATTGATCACACTCCTTGTTCTCTTGACCCACTTCTCTCACTCATCTCAGAATTGGCTTACTTCTCATAATCTAGGCATGGTGACCATACACAATTTCAACCAGGCAGCCAGTACACGTCAATATGTCAATTAATGTCATCTCTGAAAGGTCAAGCTATTCTCTAATTCCCTGCTGCAGGCCTCCTATTTGAACGTGACTTTTGTGTTGGTGTATCAATTGTTCTTTCTCAATATTAATGTCCCTGCATTTCTCCTCAACCCCAACTCTACAGACAATTGTTCTTACTTCAAGCAACTACGCAACAAACATATGACAAGGACATGATTATCTCAAGTTATGAGGAGGTGCAGTGTTATTTGAGCTTGGGGAACCAACAGCTGCCGATTGAGAGTCATCTTGTGGCGGGTCATGGATATGCAGTATGCAGAGGTCATGTTGGGCAGTGCGAGAAATAGGGATGAGGCCTGCTGTGCATCACTTTTCCAAATTCTTCTACAAGTATTTGGCTTATAATCATGTTCATCACAGGTATGTCCACATGCTATGCTCACCTGGTTTATATAGTGTTGGTGTTGACTATCTGACAACTTGATGCTGATTCTGACATTCACATGCTCTTTGAGAAGTGGATGACAGGGATGTTCCAGAGTCTGGAGCTGAGGTGAATCATTTCTCATTGCAATGTCCACTCCTACTCTCAAAGTCAATATCATGTGTCTGCACTTCCTATTGCTGGGTGTTTACTGGTGCACCTCAAGGCGATCATCAACTCTCAGGATCTCCTCGACATATTTTGTGAAACCCTAAGCAAACCAAGATCTACAAAGTCCAAGAACCTCAAACTCTCCTATGTGCTCAATAAGTTATCAACTTCATGGACAAAAATGATGTCCGAAGAATAGATGATGGTACAGTTATTCCTGTTCATGCGACTGGGGACTTTAGGAGTGTTGGATTATGTTTTTGTCAATTGTGTCCCATGTACCTATGATTGCTCTACAATTATTATTAAGGTCATATCCCACTTTGTGTCCATGCCGAGCCGCTGGTGACTTCCTAATCTACTCCCTCAGTGACTCACTGATCAAGTCGATCTCTGTTTCTTTGACCTTTCTTGAGTGAAAATACATATTCTATTTTTTTCTGAACATTTTCCGCTGTAAAATTGTTTCAAGTTTCAATTATTCATTTACGGAAGAAAAAGGATAAAATTATCAAAGAAAAACATAGAAAGAAAAAGGTTCCGTCTTTCAATGCATACTTTGAAAGTAAATTTGGTTTCTTTTTTCTGAAGAAATATGCAATGAAATATCAGAAAGATTTCCATGCTGTTTAAAATGGATAGAGAGTGGTAAAGAGATATTATTTTGCCACAGGAAAGGGTTTGGATGAAGGTATAAAATTTCCTTAATTTTACTACAAGAAGTTGCTTACATATTTCCTGCCAAAAAATGACATGGAAGTAGCATGACAGCTTTCTTTGTCACTTTTTCCAAGGGAAACACGTTCCGGCCTCAGCAGTGCAAGGTCGGCCATGCCATGATGTGTTCAGCCGCCTATCCAAATCTGGCCGAAATCTCCCACAGCCAGCTAGACGCACCCTTCAAGACACCACGCTCGAACGTAGACGAGAATCGACATTTCTGGGCATATTTAACATAAGAGATATAGAAAACCATGTCAAGTTGAAACTACGTGTGCATAGATGCAAGTGAGTCGAGTCGGAAGAAGTTGATGTTTGATTTAACCTTCATGATGAGGTGCACAGCGCCTTCTTTCATCCGAATGGAACGCAATGATGTGCAATACTGCTTACATGCGTTCCCAACAGCACCGGACTTACAAATCATAAAATCCAGCACTTACTCTGAAACAACCATGTCCAACGCCGCTCATTCTTCCGAAATCCCGCACTCCTTCCAGGATTCTGTATCCAATAATCGTCCTGAAGACAAAGTGTTGGCTGCATTGCCCACCCCAAGAAAAGTCATTCTGCTCATCTCCTTGTGTGTGGCCCAATTCCTTGACACGTTCGCCAACTCTTCTCTCTTTGCTGCTATCCCGCCCATTTCCGTGCAACTTGGTATCTCGAACAGCGACTCTGTCTGGCTTATTAGTGGCTATCAACTTACTTTCGCTTCGCTTCTGCTCAGTGTGAGTGCACTTCCTCGTTCTATCCTTTGGGGCTTATATGTTACATAGAGCGGACGATTGAGCGATTTGTACAACCCCAGTAAGTAGCCATTTCTGTCGCTGAGTTGAGGAAGTTTCATGTCGCTACAGAGTATGTCTTCCTATCGGGAGCTGCAGCGATTGCAGGATTTTCTTTGGCTGCCGGATTCGTACGAACACAGGTTCCCTTGATCATTCTGCGAGCTTTGATGGGTGTGGGTAAGGCTTTGTAGGTTTTGATTTGATTTGGAATCCATCGCTGAAGACCTGGCAGGAGCGGCTTTGACCGTGCCCTCTGCCTTGTACCTCATCATCCATCTCTTTCCAAACCCAGCACAGCAATCCAAAGCTGTCGCTCTGTTCGCAGCTAGCGCAGCTCTCGGTAATGGTATGGACTCTTTCTGTCGCATCCATAAACAATTGGTGACCGTATGTGGCCAACAGTCATCGGGCTTATCATTGGTGCTTTGATTGTGAGTTTTTCCTCATGGCCATGGGTTTTCTATACCTTCGCCATTATCGGGGCGGTTCTTTTCTTTGTTGTGGCCATTCTATCTCCTTCGCCTCGGAGCGCATATCGTGCACATCATTCGGTCCTCAACGAGGCGCGACGCTTCAGAAGTCTTGATCTTTTCGGAGTATTCTTGATGACATGTAGGATTCGAAAATTGGTTCATTCCAACCAATAATCATTTAACTAATGGTTTCTCTCAGCTGGCCTAGTCCTTTTCATATTTGGTGTGACAACGGGTTCGGTTAACGGCTGGGACACTGCACAGTGCTTGACCCCACTCATCATCTCAGTGTTCTTAATCACTGGATTCTTCGTGTGGGAGGCACGACTTTCCGAAGATATGGCTGCTATGTACGTATTTCAAGGTCGAATATATCCATGGTACCCACTCACTTGTTTTAGTCCTCCAAGCCTTTGGCGAGTGAGAAACTTTGCAGTCCTTGCTGCGTCTGCTACTCTACCTTTCATGTGGTGGGGTGCCGTCCAGCTCTTATTCTCGTGGATCTGGCAAAATGTCTATGGATGGACACCGATCATTGCTGCGCTCCACTTGTGAGTCGTTTTCATACTTTTCAACATACATTTTGTCTTAGTTCTATTCAGCCTACCCCTAGGGCTGCTAGGCTTCCCAATGAATCTTTTATCCAGCCTTCTTCAGCAGAAATTTCCACTCAAATGGGTCATCGTCTTCGGACAACTCATTGCCATAGCGGGTTCGCTGCTTCTTCCTTTTGGTAACTCTCCTCAACACTATTGGCGTTTCGTATTTCCTGGATTCTGTCTCGGTACTTCCGGTATCACGATTGCTTTCACCACTGTCAAGCATGTCGTTTATCACTGATCTATCGACGTATCACTCACCCATCCCCCTGTAGTATTGCCATCTTTGCTGCTACACCGCCCGAAAAAGCAGGTGTTGTTGGCTCCATCTTCAACTGTTTCCTGCAGCTTGGATGTGCTGCTGGAACTGCTATTATCACTTCCATCCAGACGAGTGTTGACGCCAGCCATGGCGGACCCACAGTATGGACTGGACGCGCAGCCGGCCTCTGGTTCCTCTTCGGATTGCTCGCCATTGAGACTTTATGTATCATGATATTTATGCACAATACCATGCCCCCGACAACCCATATTCTCCAGAAAAAGCAGAAACGTATGGATACACCTGAGATTGCTGACTAGACGCAGTACACAGACCTTTCTTCCTTTCAATCCATTTGATGTTTAGAGTTCTTCCAGTCTGTTTGTGCCATTTAGTCATCTTTGAATACCATTACCATTCTTATTTTCAGATTGACAAAAAGAGCTATGGACTCACTTGTTATAGGTACCTGTATTGATTCAGTGCCTGCCATCAGAAATCTCTCCTTCTAAATCAGAGGCACTCACTGTAGGTAAACCAGGGGTGCATGCTCATGCATTTATAGCACATGGCTATGGCAAATGACCTCAGAACCTTCATGTGATAAGGTTTTCACTAGGATTCCTTCCATTTGTCTGGCTGTATGCATTTGGCTATGTGGCTCTTGATTCTCTGTGTGACTCTCACCCTGAGCAGCTGTGTACACTCACCATACCCAGAAGCTAGGCTTCTACTTACCCCCTATCTCTGCACTTACATGCTGATGAATACATTCTATTTGTCAAAACTAGAATTGAAGTGTGAAGAAAGATATTTCTTGAAATCCTTTCCCTGAATTCAGCATTAGCATTTTCAAGTGAGGAGGTTGGTGTCAATTGTAGTGAGAGACCGTTGTGTTTTATTTTTGCATTGCATCAATTTCGCATCACATGGTGGAATGCTCGTTGATCTACAAAGTTGAATGCCAATGGATACTCCAAGTTTTTCATGAGAAAATGATGTTAGATATAGGAATATTTCCCTAGTGTAAGTTGCTTTGAGATGGCAATTGGGAATTAATAGGTCTTCTTGTGTAACAGAGCATCCTACTGACCTCCTAGTTACATTATTACATTACATCAATTTAATATTACTTGAGGATTTCTACTCCAACAGCATCATGTGACACTTCCACTTAATTGTACTGATTGTATCATGTAAAGCAGCACCTTACTTACACTCTCATAGTATAGAATCAATATCTATATCTGGTTTGACATATGAGTGGTGTACTGGGAGGAGACCTGCAAGGGTTGAAGGCTACCACATGAGTGCAATTTGGGCCTGCCCTAAGCTCATGGGGAGCTGAATGATCCATGTTCATAGAAACAATTCTAGAGGACATCATTGACACCTTGGATATAGATGCCAAAGCTCATTCAGATGAGATCATCCAAGGGAGGGTTGGCAAGGCCAGGTTGAGCCAAGACCTCAACTCAAAATTGTTTAGCTGCTAGGGTAGCTAAAACATTGCAATTCAACATTTGCTTGAGGAAGAAATTATTCCTACTGACCCCATGAAGTTGAAGAAACTTTACATAGTGTCTCATAAGGTACTGGAATACCTTCAGAGGAAGAAGCTGCAAGGATCTCAAGCATCCTAAGCTCTACCATCACCATTCATTGGGGTTGCACTGCCCCCACTTTATCCAGTCAATGAAGCATTGACAATACTGCAGGTGCCTCTGCAATCTGGAGAGATGCCATGTTATCACATGGCATGCCAGGCTGCAGCAGACCATCAGAGATGGAACACTAGCAGCAACTGACCTAGTATTAACTGATGCCAGGTCTGTCATCACTTTGGAGCATCCAGCAGTATAGCATAGACCAACTGTGTCTATATGGAGAGCCCTCATTTGGGAGGATCAAATCACTCTCCAGCAATTCCAAAATGGTGATCTGGAAGATTTTGGTCAGTCATACATATATGTAGCCTAGCCATGCAGTCTGGATGCTCAGGTCAAGGAGTCAACCTCCCTTGTGATGTGACCATCTTGGAGGGGGTGGAGGAGATCTGGGCAGAGGACCACCAGATGGCAATCCTGGGCCCACACCACCCTGATGCCTTGGGTGGAGGAGGTGGAGGACCTGGGCAGGAACCACCCATCTGAGTCAAGGGCCACCACCACTCTCAGGAGGTCTCCTAAATCCAGGAGACTAGGCAGTCCTTCCTATATAAAGATGGGGTTGACAACACACACCCAATAAATACAAGATATATTTCAAGAACAAGAAGAACTACAGCCTGCTCTAAGGAACAACCACAGAGGTTGTCCATGCCTCCACAATGTTGTGGACAATTGACCACTCCAGGAGTGGAGGAAGCCCATGAATACCACTGTCAGACAATGCATCATTGTGTGAAGCCCATGATAGAGCAGTTGCTCTCAGATTGACTGGCAATACCAGACAGACTGATGCCTAAGAGGAGTGATCCATCTAAGATGATTGCTCCCTATGCTGGGTCAGCCAATTTCAGTGAACTTGAGGACTGGCTGATGACCATTTGCATTTGGTATGCATTTGCTCAGTATGGTGGGGAAAGCATGACCATGAGAAAGTCCTGATCCTTATGGACTTCTTATTGCTCAAGAATCAACTGAAAGTTATCATAAAGCCACTCAAATCACCCCAGCATTATTGAAGGACCACAATTATGTCCATTCTTACCACACATAACAATCATATTTGCAGCTTCTCAATTACATTCTCTGCATTTCTCATAGATCATATTGATACTTCTCTTTGTTTCCCATGACCAGCCTTAACTATACTTGACCTTTATTCCAACCTTGATCCATTTGCACCATACTCATCATTATAGCTTACTTGTTTATACTACCAGCTATGACTACTGACACCAGTGAATCACAGACTCCAATGTCACCTGCACCTTGTAGACTGCCTAGAACATCTTCTGCTCAAGCTCAGCCTGCTTCATGACTACTTCTAAGAGCTTTCCTTGGTGGTATCACCCTTCAGTGATAGACCCACAAATGTGTCATTGGCATGCTATGTTAAACTTAGGTTTATGGTACTGAGACATCAGCTGAACCCAGAGCAGATGTCTTGGAAAACATCTCAGGAGGGATCTCAGTGGCCAAGCCCAAGTGGGAAGTATGGTGGACTGTTAGCAAGAAGGGCCATAGTGACAAACAATTATCTTGCTGATTGCTGGACTTATGTCCAGGAGTGACAGATTGCAGTGGCATCCCTGCCACTGATCTATCTATCATCAAGGAGCACATTGAAAAGCAGGGGTACTGTATGACCTCCATTTTCCTGCCATATGGGGGCCCCAGGTTACATTCCTCCTCCCTATTAACACTGACAGAGTCATGGCTTCATGATTAATTGCTGTCCCCTCTAAGGTTTTGAAACACTTGGCAAGGATTGAGCCCTTAAAGGAGATCCTGATTGAGAGGACCTTCAAACTAGTAGTCTCTAACTAGGAACAAATGGAGGGTAAGATTGAGCATTAGGCTTGCAAAACTGCACCAAAATCTTGGAACAGATGCCATACCACAGACCTTGACACCAACCTTTTTATCTTCTCAATGGCAACATGGTCTGACATTCCTAGAATCCTCCAAGCCAAAGAATCTTTTAGAAAGACCTTCCCTGACACAATGAACCCTCCCCACCAGCTTTGCCAGCATTATCAGAATTGCTAGCAAGTTCCATGCACTCCCAGTGCCTCCTATTGCCCCTTCATCCACTCAGGTCCAAACCCTGACAATTTGTCACAACCCCCACTCCAGTCACTAGTTGCACCCAGAAGAAGCACAGGAATGCCAAAAACTGTAGGCACTGAGCACATACCAAATGTAAACACTGATGAACCCAAAAGCCCAGCTAAAAGCAACCAGAAATGAGCAGCTGATGACAAGGGAAGCATAGAATAAAGATGAGATCACACACTGATTGCCAATGGGTGGCTGTGCTTGGCAAGTCTGCCTACCAAAACATCTATTCTCATAAACTTCCCAAACCCCTCAGGAAAATGATGTTTCCTATGACAAACCAACTTAAGAAACTCATAACTTGCATCAGGAAAATTAACAAATTAAGGAGAAGCAGTAGAAAGGGAAAGCAAGGGAAAAAGGGCCAAAATTAGGCAGGAATAGTGCCAAGACCAGCCCATGGTAGACTGGCCTAGAGCATACCTGACCAACCACAAAAACATGCAGATATGCCATGGTCCATGCATGGACAACAAAATATAAAAATGGGAGGATTTTGTCAGGGGATATCCCAGTTCCCCTCTATGCCATTCTCCCTCCTTATGGTTTCCCTTTATTCTCTTTTGCTTTTCCTATCTGCTGGTCCCAGTTCCAGCCCTCAAGCTGCACTGGTGCTCTGTCCATAATTCCAACAAGTGTCACCCCTTCCAATGGCCTCTTACCAGACCCCTGGATTGTTTCCTGTATTCCAGGCCTCCCACTCATCGTAGGCCTCCCATCTTTAAACCACAGGTACTTTCAACCAAGGGCTATCTTTTGCTTATATTTGTATGTGGTCATGTGCAGGGAGTCCAGAGATCAAGACCATTGACAATAAATTTCCACTTTTTGATTGGACTCTGGATTTGGTTGTTGTTGAGTGTTGTTTCCAGAAGCTCTAGAGTAAATTTTCTGAGCACTGGCATTGGGGATCCTTAGACTTGTTCTCTTTGGATCTCCCTCTGCTAGGTGAGTAGCTAGAACTCTAGAACTTCTTGTAAATGCTAAATAGACTTTGGATCTCTCTCTGCCAGTTGTGTGATTGAGCCATAGCCTCTAGAGGTTTCCCTTACAGATTTCAAAGGAAAAAGCAAGCAAACTATGTACCATGGCTTGGAGATACCCCGGGAAGCAGATCTCTTAGGCCTACAAGTCCTAGTTATTTCAGGTTTTTATTTAATAATATTATTAGACCCTTTTGATAGTGCAAGACCATCTCAAACTTGCAAATAAATCATTTAAAATTACATACTATTATTATGTTGTACATGAGCTTGCATGTAACTAAGCCCTCAAACTCCTGTGAAAACAAAGTTTGATAAGTTGATCTGATTGATTGATGGCATCAAACTTACATTTTGCATCACCACTCTTATGAATGTAATAATAAAAAGGTAATTGTTATTGATTAAGTTTAAAAAGTTCAACTGTGTCAAATTAATGAAATAAGTGTTGAGGTTATGGACACATATGATTACAAATCATTGAATATGTTTTTTGTTTGTTCTCAAAACACCTCAGTGCTGTTACAATCATCACTGAGGTGTAAGTCATTATACTCATTGTTTCTCTTGACTTTACTTATGTTACCAGTATCTGCCTCTGTTCTACAGGTACATAGATAATGTTAAAGTGCTGTTACAATCATCACTGAGGTTATCTGCCTCTGTTCTACAGTTCCAAGTTCTCTGTCACCACTTTGTTCCTCCTATGACTGGCCCTGCTCAACAATAAGATTCAAATGAAAATTCTCAAATTGTACTGAAACAATTAGATACTCCTAAGCCCAAGACATCCACTCCCTAGGGACCTCCAAGCCATGGCAAGTAATTGCTTACCTGACATGCTCAAAATCCCCTCCTTTTATGGTCCTCAGTTCACACATGAACCACTGCTGTCTCTATGTGTTTTTGCCATTGTTCAGGAGGCCAGTTGACTGATAGGAGGTCTGGGCATTGTTGTACCATGTGAGCCGGGCTTGGCAGTGTGGTACACCCCTTTTCTTCTTATTTTCCAGGTCCACCACTTCCCTTTGTTCTCCTTCTCTCTTCTATCCATCTCTCTCAAGTTGAGCATGTTCAGTTGGCAGTTGGGCATGTGTAGAGAGGCAGGCAGAGTACAAGGATAAACTTTTTTGATGTGTTGAGTACCCAGACAAGAAACTATCTTGGCATTGGCTATTTGGGTTCAATCATGCCAGTTTTTGCATGACCTCTTCTTTCTTGTTCCTTCTTTGAGCCTTTCTTGCTTGAGCTTCCCTTGTCCCTTGTTTAGGAATTCTGTGGTCTTGGAAAGGTGATCTGGGTATAGATTTTATAGTGAGTCTGAGGAGGAAGGGAGGGTACTCAGCTCAACTACCAGATTGGGGACTTGTAATCTGCAATCAGCTTATTGGCTTGAGTGTACTGCCACTCCCTTGTGCCCTGTCATCAGTCCCTGATGTCTAGCTTCTATACTGTCAATACCAGTTCTTATGGGCCTCATGAGGTAGGTATTGGCTTCAAGATGTGTCCAACATCTATATTTTCAATTTTTGTTATTGACTTGCAGTTTTCAGTCCTTTTCCAGATTTGTATATATTTTTTACAAATATATTGGTTTTTGGACTTGAATTTCATTTCCTCTTGTCTCAAGTTCAAGACTGCCATATCAATATTACCAACTTATGGTCCTTTGCAGAGTAGTGCTGCTTTGATCTTCATTAAATATCTCATTTGTGTGTCATCCACAACTCTTCAAAGTAGAACTCTCACTTTTTTTGATGAGATTTTTCTGATTTCAATTCCAAGGGATTTTTTGTGTCTTTTTGCAAGTTCTTTTTCATTGTAGGACTGAAGTGTAGTGCATGCACTTCATGGCTTGCTCACATATAAGTTCTTTTTCACTATAATTGTTTGACATTTAGTTGTACTTTTCTTTTGCTCATCCTTACACCTCTCCCTGTTATTATACTGTACTCTTTATTCTTGTATATATATGTACAATAGCCTTATCTATTGAACACTTTGTCAAATAGAAAAGAAAGTTATTTTGGTGGCATGTTTGGGTGCTATCATCAGGTGTAATAAGTAGCAGAAGGTCATAAACTCTGCCATTTATAAGGACTCAGAGCAATTTTACACAGCAATTATCTATGGATGATGAAATTTTGGAATTTGAAGTACTACATGTGTATATCACTGCTGGTGCCAGAAGCAGATTCCTTTGAAAAAAGTAACAAAGAAGCATGTTATACAACTTCCATAACATCTATAATATATGAGACAACTCCTGGGAAAATAGCTGTGTGGCCTATTATATGGTCAACTCTGGATTGTGCTGACTAAAATCTGGCAGCTGCTGACCAAGAACCTTCCTTTTTGGGTAAATTGGCTGTTCTTTGCACTTGGAACAAGTTTTTTCTAGGAAAAATTATAGTAGACAACTTTAACAAATGTATACCATCATTTGACCATGTGTAAAAGGTGACAAATAGTCTGCAGGTCTGCAGGTGTAGAAAATGCCAAATGTGATCTCATGTACACTGTTTTTCATGCCTTGCATGTTTGTTGACACAACATGACCATTTGAACACACATCTGTTGATTGACTGATGTTGACTAATAAGCTTATTTGATAGATTGAATATCTCATTGTGCAAGTTAATTTTGATGGTTTTTGACTATTCATTGCCAATATCAAAAGAGAAACTCAGTTGTCTCAACTCTTTCTCTGAAACAAAATTATCATCTGGGATGAAGTTCCAATGCAACACAAAATGCCATTGGCTGTGGATCAAGGGTTCAGAGAGGATTCAAGCAGCAGATGATTTCTGCTTCACTTGAAAGAGGAAGACATTGGGATAAAATTCAAGTCCACTACTTGGTTTGAAACATGAGAATGGATTGGACTCCTAATAACATTGCTTATGCAGCTTGGTTATTGGATGTTGGTGCTGGAAAAATCTTGGGCCTGGAAAAACAGTCCCACTTCCAGAAACTATGATCTGTGATGACAATTCTGTCACTGGATTGATCTCTTCTACCTATCCTCATATTGATCATCATCAAGATGATCAAGATGATTAGTATTACCTGAACCATACAATTCTATCTGGCAAGACCTCTGAGGTAGAGGATATCAATTCAGAAGTTCTGCAGAGATGTCCAGCAGAAGAGAAAATCTTACACAGTGCAGACTCAATCATGTCTGATGATAGAAATGCTAATGGCCTTGGATTGTATCCAAGGAAATAATGGAATACCTCAATTCTTCAAGAGCCAGTAGTTTTCCTTTCACTAAATTGGCTCTCAGATTGGTGTTCCTGTCATGCTGCTCAGGAATCTGGATACAACTCAAGGACTTTGCAATGGAACAAGAATGATTGTCACCCACATCAGCATCAGAGTTCTCAGATGTTGGATCATCAGTGGGGATGCCAACTTTCCAAGATCAATTGTTTTGATTCTGAGAATTAACATGGATGTCTCTGAAGAGAATTTTCCAATTCCATTGCACAGGAGACAATCCCCAGTTTGTTTGGCCTTTGCTGTGACAATTGACAAGTCTCAAAGCAAATTAGTCAAGCATGTTGGATTAGACCTTCAATCAGGAGTTTTTGCATATGGCCAACTTTATGTTGCACTTTCTTGGTGCACATTCAGGAGATCATATCAAAGTCATTCTGGACCCAGAAAACATATTAAGAAAGTCTGCAAATATTGTCTATCAAGAGATTCTCGATGATTTACTGTGACTTTTAATGGATTCAAACAACACATTGCTAACTTATATGAAGTTCAGCACCTAATGCATATAGCCTGACAGTGTAGTATAGATCTTCTGAATAGTTTAGAAATGTAAGTGTGACAGTTTAAATAATTACTTGGTTAGTACTGACTTTTATAATTTTCAGCATCTCTAATATATACCAGTGGACATTGTAATATTTTCCTCATAATGAAAATAAATACATGATTAATTTATATAAAATTTCAGAATTGAATAGTAAGAGAAAAGCAACAGTTAGTGAACCAAATACAAAGACCTAACTGAACAGAGTGAGTTTGGGTTTGGATCTTAGCATTGAGTTAACAAGATACAAAGACCTCACTGACAAAGTGAACTTGGGTTGGGATCCTGAGCCTAAACACCATTTACAAACAATTTTGAGCAAATTTTGTAGTAATCTATCAAACAAAAAATGTGGCTTGGCTGTAATAGGAATTATGATGATGTTACCTCTTTAATGTTAGAGTTAAACTATGCATAATTATGAACTATGCATAATTATGATAACACTGCATTTAGCATAATATCAAAATATTCACTGTTGGTAGTACAGAAGGCTTGCTGTGATCATTAGCTAAGTGTCAAGCATGCTTGTCAGACTGTTCTCATGGCTTTTGAGCAATTGTGACTGAACATGATTAGATTTGGCTAATCACAATGCATGTGCCTATTAAAGTATTACAAATCACAGTCACCCAGCTCTCTATCCATGATCATGTACTGCCAGTGCACTGCTTCCAAGCTTAATCCTTTGACACAAACTTATGATTAGGCTCATGCTGATGCAAACTATGATGAGTCTACCAAAATCAAGAGGAAATTAGTTTGGCTTGTGTCATCCAGAAAGGAAGATTTTGAGAGTCTGGCATGGTATATTTGAAGCAGGATTTGGGACATTAAAAGAAGTTTGGATAGCCTGCATAGGCAGTGATGCTGGGCAATTGACTACAATATTTTTTACTGAAGTTCTTACAGGTGCATCTAATAGTAATTCAAAAAGCATGACCTA
This sequence comes from Termitomyces sp. T153, assembly GCA_018296165.2. Taxonomy (NCBI): domain Eukaryota; kingdom Fungi; phylum Basidiomycota; class Agaricomycetes; order Agaricales; family Lyophyllaceae; genus Termitomyces; species Termitomyces sp. T153. Next base: position 93,836 of record JACKQL020000021.1, on the reverse strand, counting down.
TTAACAACACTCCTTGCCTCTCTTTCGACTCCTCCACACATCCAACCTTAAGTTCCTACTGCTTCAGCTACTATGATTGAATCTGAATTGACTCCTCAAACTCCCAAACCATCCAATGCTTCAACTCTTATTATTACTGCACCCAACAATAACTCAAAATTGGCATTGATTGCAACTTCCAGGATCTGATCTCCTTCTCCTGCATCTTTGGTCACCAAATCTGATCCTGAGTATGAAGCACACTATGACAAGCATTGGAGCCATCTCCCTCTTATTCCCCAATGATCAACTCTGGTGATAGGCATTGATCAGATGTTAATGGATAGATGTTATGTGTGCTTTGTGCTCTCTGAATCAGAACTGCTTTTGAGATTGTACTTACTTTATGTCCTAGAGTCTCTTGCATCATTTTTATTTTTATTACTACTACAGTATAAGCATTGATATACAACAGATGCATTGAGAAGAGACAGAGGAATCTCATGAGGGAAAACCAGACTCCAATGGACTTTCCCATGATTGATACACAACAACTATTGATGAAATATCTCTGCAACGGCTCTTTGTAACATTAGTGCAACACAACAGCCAGAATCTATAGGGTTCCTTTAAGTCTAGACACAGTGTTCATATATGGTCTCGTGGAGGCAGGCTTTCTGGATAGCAACTTATTTTATTTTGACAATGATAGGACTTGAGGGACAACAACAAGTGAGTTATTCCTCCTTATATGCTATCTATACTCAATATATGCTTATATTTTTCCAACTAGTGATCCAGACTTCATTATCCCCAAGCAACAACACCTAGATGCATTTCAGCAGATATGCAAGCTCACTCTAAACTTTTATCAAACATTGCAAAATCTATGTGATTCATGGTTTATGATAGCACACTAAATGATCTTGTTAAAGTGGTAAGTATTTAATCAGCATTTTCAATTAAATTTATCACTCAAGCTTTATTGCACAATAGCAGATTGGCAAGTGCAAGTATAGTGGACACCCAAAAGGTCTTGCAGTTGCTACTATTGCAAAGTGTCAACATCAAGTATCTCATTCTGAATTTTTAACTACCACTTCCACAAAAGGATATTGCATGGATTTAATAATACGTATACTGGCACACTGCTTTTTACTGCTCAGTTGTGGAATCAGTTCAACAAAGAATAAGTCTGAACCTATCTGCTATTCCTTGCTTACCCAACTAGAAGTTTCTTTATCAAATCAAACAATAGTGAGTTCAAGGTTATCACTCATGATTTTCCAGCATACATGTATGAAAAAACTTATTTTGCCACTGAGAACACACCTGGCAGTGACAATCCATTAAGAGAACTTCATTGTGTACCTTTTATGACAATGGTAAGTTTCTCTTGTTAATTGGTATGGAAACTTTCATTAATGCTCTCACAGTGCCAGCACATTGGGGCTCAAAGAAATGAGAAACATTCAACAAAATTGCTGATTGCCATGAAATTGAATATCTTATCTTTTACTCCAGGAATTATTACATTAGGCCCAAAACTCTCTGAACTCCATGTCTCAGTGGAATCTTCAGGATGGAGTTTTTGTGAACCTGGATTTCTATTACAATTGCCTTGACCTCTTTGACCCACCTACAAATCCATGGGCTCAAGACACTCTTGTGTTTTGGAGCAAGTAAGTTACCACTTATTGGAGGAGGTTTTGATTCCTCTATGATTCAAATTTTCCAAGTATAGAAAACATAGAATTGTCTATTGAATGAGAAATCACTTGGAAGAGTTATTGTCACGACCCGCTCCCTAGATCCCTAGACACGGCCCCCAACCCCTCCCGATAACTCCCCGGAACCCCGCCCACACTTTCGACGCCCACACTGGGCAACTCCGACGCTTCTCCGGCAAACCCCGACGGCAACTCCCTATCCGTAGCCATCAACACCCCCTTGAAACCTTCCCCCACCGTTCCTGGACACGTCATACGTCCCCGACCCCCTACCCTAGTTCACCCGACCCATCCCGGAGTGCCACGACGCCCCGGAACGGCCGCGCCCCCAACTGATCCCATCAGAATACCGCCGCGGCCCGAACTTGGGTTGTACCCGACACCCGTCGACTCAGCACAGCCCCGTCGACCCCCGCCATCACATCCGCCGCCCTTGGGGGCACCCAGTAGTTGGTATATAAGTCATAGAATGACTCCTCGGACCCTAGTCTTGATATTACATTTTACCGGTTTCCTATGTTTCGTCTCTCGTCTCGTTTGTATTTCTGTTCCTAGGTTTCGAATCTATCTTTCTCAGTCTCGTCTCGTCTCCGTCTCGTCTCGACTGTACATATTTCCTTTGTTCCCCTGAAGTTCCCTTGCTCCCTACATCAGTACGAACTCCGCGCACGCGCCACGACCTGAACATTCCTAACGACAACCCCGGGCCTCACTACCCGCTCACCCCGGAACCCATCAAGCCCCGGTAACCCCCTATCCAACTGACCCCGCCCCCCCGACAGCCGAGAAGCCTCCGCCTACCCCGCAATCCCCTCGTGCGTCCGCTAACGAGCTCCGACACCCACCCCGGGTCAACGACCAGTACCTCCGGTCTTAGACCCCTCTGAATCACTCCGGACCTACTCGGGCCGCTATCCCTAGGGGCCCCTCGCAAGCCTTCCCCACCTCCGCTCCAACCCCGGGCGCCTGGTTATAAACGCAGGACATCGCGTCCGCCTAGTAAGGACTCGCCAGTGTACTGAGCCACCGTCGTCAGCGGAACCTGACATAATATCAAGACTCCCCCTTACCCCGTTCTCGATGTCTGCGTTCAACCCCGCGTACAACCCAGTCGGTTACCCAACCGACGCCTACGGCCGGCCCATATTGGAAAACTCCTACGCCCCATTCTACCCGGGCCCCTTCACGGACCAATACGTGCCCCGTCACTGGACCCCTGACCCCAACCAGGTGTTCTACGCCCCCTCCATCAGCCAGGGAATACCCCCGGGCTGGCGCCGCCCTCCCGCATTCCACGCCGATGGCAACAACCCCCGTATCAACCCCGGAGGATACTCCGCAGCACCCCCCAACCCCGCCTACCTTCCCCCCGCCCATTATTATGCGTATCCAATCCCCGCTGCAGCCCCAGCCCCTCCGGAAGCTACGGATAACTATTCCCCACCCCGCCCACCATTCGCCGTTCAAACCCCTCCTTCCCCCAGGCAGCAGAGGATCGAAGCCTACGCCCAGCAACGCGACGAAGTCCTCCGCTTCCTTCGCCTGTCCCCTGCGGAATTCGCAAGGCGTACCCGCACCTTCCTTACCAGCCTAGGCTACCCCGACACCTCCGCAACCCCGGAGGTCTGGGCGGACCGACTCCTCGACTTCCACGAACGCTACCTGCAAGGGAACCTCCCGGAGAATACGCAAGGCACCCTGGGCCTCGACGAGAACTTACGGAACGAGCTCCGCGCCTTGGTCGAAGAAATCCACACTAGCCCGAACCCCCGCCCCTTCGAAGATCCCCTGGACCCCGCCCGCTCCTTCCACGTGCAACGCGAGGAACCCGTCGGGACACGAAACGAAGCCCCATCTTCCGTTCCCCGCCAGCAGGAAGAACTCAACGCGGCCTCCAGCATCTTGAGGAATCTCAACCCCGCGGGGGGGCTGTTCGACCAACCCGCCGCCCACACCCTGGCCCTCTCCGCCCGGCCCCGGGCCAGCTCGGTGCCCAGCGCCTTCCGAACCTGGGATCAACCCGCCATCCCCGAAATCCGCTCCCAACGACCGTCCCTACGCGTCGACGACGACAACCGGACCCTCTCCTATATCGACGAGCCGGGCAACCCCGTCGACGAACACCCCCCGCGCAACGGGCCCCAACGAGACCGACCCCCCCATTTCGACCTCCGCGCCCCTCGTAGCAACGCCCCTCCGCCCCGTCCCAACGCCCCAGTCCCCCCGCGACAGCCCCTGGGCCCCGGGGCGCCCCGACCCCCTCTGTCCGCCAACCCCTTTCGTCCCCCGCCCGCCCCGATGCCTAACCCCCCCAACGACATCAACTATTTCGGACCCCCGAATCCCGGAGGACCCTCTCCCCCTCGATGGGCCCCAGGACCCGCCCCGGGTAGTGTAGGTCAAAACCCCGGTGGGGGACCACCCAATGGCGGACCCCCAGGAGGATGGGGCCCGGCGATGGACAACTTCCCCCCCCAGCGCGGAAACGGAAACAACTACTACTACTACTACAACGCCGGACCCCCACCCCGAACTCAAAATTCGCAGGACGACACCCGCGACGCACTGGCCCGGGAAGGAAAGCTCGACATCCAGAAGCCCGAACCCTTCACCGGCCGCGACCCCCGGAAGTGGCGAATCTTCCTGACCCAATGCTTAACTATGTTTCAAGCTAAGCCCATCACTTTTCAGCTTGAGAGCTCACGAGTAGCCTTCGCCGCATCATACTTACAGGGCATCGCTTTCGACCACTACACCGCGCTACTCCGGTTCGACCCAAACAATCCCGTACTCTCCCATTGGCTCGCTTTCACTCAAGAGTTCTCGAGTAAGTTTGGCGTCTTTGACACCGTAGCAGAGGCGGAGGAAAATCTCTTCAACCTCCGAATGCGCGACAACGAACGCTTCACGACCTTCATCGTACGGTTCGAACGAGAGGCCTACGAGACCGGCTGGAATTACAACGCCCTCCGGTTCGCCCTCCGTCGTGCCCTGCCCCAACGGATCAAGGACGTCCTTCGCCTCGCGCCCAAACAAACCACCTACGACGGGTACAAGGCGCTCGTTACCCAGGTCGACCAACGTTATTGGGAAGATCGCAGCGAAAACACGGCGCCCCGGACCTCGTGGAATACTTCCGGTAACACCAACTGGCAGACCGGAGCAACCAATGGCATCCGACCCTCCATCCCCGCTAGCCCTGCTAACCCCGCACCCCGCTTCCCCCCGGGCCGAGGAGTCCCCAACACAAATCGGCCCCCGGGACAGCGACCACCCGCCCAGCTCAACGCCGCCGACCTCCACGACACCCCAGTACCTCCGGATACCAATCCCGACGACCGCGACGACAGCCTGGACCCCGCCAACGATCAGGAAGCCCTATGCGCAAACAGGATCCAGGACAGTCAGTGGATTGACGTGCCGGAAGAAACGCAGGAGAAACGACGGAAGGAGGGCGCGTGCATCCTATGTGGTGAGCAGGGACATTTTATTCGCAATTGCCCTAAACGACAGGTGATGGGACGCGCCGTGTGGACGATCGACGGAGAAGACTGTAACTACCAGTTCACGGAAAACGAGTCGGCGGTTTAGGTCTGGAAGACGCACTAGACCGCGGACCACATCCCGACGTCTTCTCCGCCCCAGCCACACTTCTCCGCGCAACGATGCTCGCCCCGGACAACCCCCCAGCACACCTCCCCTCCCACTCCTCCACAAACCTCCTCCTCCGCACCACTCTCCCTTTCACCGACAAGCCCGTCCCCACACTAGTCGACAGCGGTGCCACCGATAACTTTGTTGACGAATCCCTGGCAGCGCTTGCCCCACAACCCCTCCGCCGTCTCCCCGCCCCGATCCCCCTCAAACTCTTTGACGGAGACTCTACCCCAGCGGGAGATATCACTCATTGCCTAGAAACGACCCTGACCTTCGCCGACGGACAACGGCAAGAACTCCGGCTACTCGTCACAAAATTACACCCCTCCGCCCCCGTCGTCTTAGGGTTCTCATGGCTCCGCTCCACCAACCCCCGCGTCGATTGGCCCAGTCTCACCCTACGCCTCGACCGGGACAACCCCGCCGATTCTGGGCTGGTACCCTTCCATGTCCCACCCCCCTCCGAGAGCTCCGAGGCCACGATCAACCAACCCCGGACCCCGCCGCAACTTCGCTCTAGATCTGCGCGATCATTCGTCATCTATGTCCGACTTGGCGGCTCGCTCAAGGAGCTTCCCGCCCTCATAGACAGCGGCGCCTCCGGTGTCTTCGTCAGCAATCAACTCGACCTCCGACGCAACGACCTCGACAAACCCCTCGAGCTCCAACTCTTCGATGGGAGCCCCGCCACGACAAGAATCACGCAGTACCACGACGACACCCTCACCCTCGACAACGACCTGCAGTTCCAGGCCCGACTCCTCGTTACCCAGCTACCCCCGTCGACCCCGATCGTGCTCGGACTCCCGTGGCTGCGAGACGTCAACCCCGACATCAACTGGAAGAACCTTACCATGCAATTCCCCGGCCCCGAAGCAAGGTTAGCAGCCGCCATCCACCTCCGCTTCCAGCCTATCCCGGACCCCGACGCCACCCCGGATCCGACTGCTACATCCACAGGACCCGACCCCGTCGACTCCGGAAACCTCGACATTAAAATCATCGGCGCCGTCCCCTTCGCGCGCCTCCTACGGGAAGGCACCCCCGCCTTCCAGTTGCAAGTCACGCCGGCCCTACCGGAGAAATACCTCCGCGCAGGGACTATCACGCCAGAAAGGAAGACGGAGGAACAGATCCTATCCGAAGTAGTTCCCCCGGAGTATCATGAATTCGCTGACGTGTTCTCCGAAGGAAGTGCCAAGGAACTCCCTCCGCACCGCTCCTACGACCACCAGATCGACCTCGAAGAAGGCACCTCACCCCCGTTTGGCAAGATCTACAACATGTCCGAAGTCGAGCTCCGGGCCCTGAAGGAGTACCTCGACGACATGCTCGGCAAAGGTTTCATACGTCCCTCGATCTCCGCGGCTGGCGCCCCGGTCCTGTTCGCCAAGAAAAAAGACGGATCCCTCCGACTCTGTGTGGATTATCGGGGACTCAACAAAGTCACCAAGAAGAACCGGTACCCCCTCCCCTTAATCGGAGACCTTGTTGATCGCCTTCGCAGCGCCAAGATTTACACGAAAATCGACCTTCGCTCCGGCTACAACAATGTCCGGATCGCCCCGGGGCATGAATGGAAGACCGCCTTTCGCACCCGCTACGGCCTCTTTGAGTATCTTGTAATGCCCTTCGGAATGACTAACTCCCCCGCCACCTTCCAGTACTTCATGAACGACATCTTCCACGACATGAACGACGTCTTTGTCATCGTGTATTTGGACGATATCCTGATCTATTCGAACTCGCCCGCGGAGCATTCGGAGCACGTCCGCCGTGTCCTGGAACGGCTCCGAGAGTATCACCTTCATGCTAAACCCGAAAAGTGCTCATTCCACACAGCGGAAGTCGAATATCTCGGGGTCATCGTCACCCCCGACGGTGTGCGCATGGATCCCGCCAAGGTCGACGCAATACTCAACTGGCCCTCCCCGCGGAACGTCAAGGAGGTACAGTCATTCTTGGGGTTTGCTAACTTCTATCGCCGCTTCATCGACAACTACTCCGGAATTACCAAGCCCCTCAACCGGCTCACAAGGAAGGACACCCCTTGGGATTGGGACAGCAAGTGCCAGAGTGTATTCCTCCTCCTGAAGAAGGCCTTCACCTCCGCTCCGGTCCTCCGCCATTTCGACCCCTCCCTACCGATCGTGCTCGAATGTGACGCCTCCGACTACGCTATCGCCGGGATACTCTCCCAGTCAAACTCGGAGGGCAAGGATCTCCGCCCCGTCGCATTCTACACCCGATCAATGATCCCCGCGGAACTCAACTACGACATTTACGACAAGGAACTCCTCACGCTCGTCGAAGCCTTCCGTCAGTGGCGGGCCTACCTCGAGGGGTCCCCGCACCGCATCCAAGTCTACTCCGACCACAACAACCTGCAATATTTCACGACCACGAAACAGCTCAGCCGCCGCCAGGCTCGATGGTCCGAAACCCTTTCGGAGTACGATTTTACCATTCACTACCGCCCCGGGCGACTCGGCGCAAAGCCCGACGCCCTCACTCGAAGACCCGACGTGTATCCGAAGAAATCGTTCGAAACCGAACGAAATGCATTCAACCATCGAGTGGTAATCCCACCTGAACATCTACATGCCGTGCTGATTTTAAACGAAGAAGGAATCCTCCAGCAAATCAGGAATTCACCCCCGGACCCCTTCTTCAACCAGCACGATCCCCGCAACAACCCCGACGAGTCGAGCGTAGACAACCCCTTTTCGCTATCCCCGGACCACCGCCTGCTGCTCCGAAGTGGACGAATCTACGCCCCGGACCACAAGTCCATTCGCCTCGACATACTCCGGCAGCACCACGATCACAAGCTCCGGGGGCACCCAGGAATTCGTAAGACCCTTCAACTCATCTCCCGGACTTATTTTTGGCCAGGAATGAAGAAGGACGTCACGCGATACGTGAGGGCCTGCGAGCCCTGCCTACGGGCCAAAGTCCCCCGCCATCGCCCCCACGGACTACTGAAACCCCTCCCCGTTGGTCGCCGCCCCTGGTCTTCGATATCGATGGATCATATCGTCGAACTCCCCGATTCCGAAGGTTTCGACGCAATCCTCGTCGTCGTCTGCCGCCTTACCAAGCAAGCCCTCTTTATTCCCTGCCACACCACTGACACCGCCCCGGATTTCGCCAAACTATTTTTAGAACACGTATTCTCCAAACACGGGCTTCCCGACGACATCGTCTCCGACCGTGGGCCCCTATTCGTGTCTCATTTCTGGAAATCGCTGTGCAAGGCGCTCGAGATCAAGACCAGCCTCTCTACCGCCTATCACCCGGAAACCGACGGGCAAACCGAGCGCGTAAACCAGACGTTAGAACAGTACCTTCGCCTCTACGTTAACTATTTACAGAACGACTGGCGCGCGGAGCTCCCCCTCGCCGAATTCACCTACAACAACACGCCTCATTCCGCCACCGGAGTTTCCCCCTTTTACGCCAACAAGGGCTACAATCCCCGACTCACACTGTCCCTCAAGGACATCCCCTCCCACGTTGCCCACGAAGTCGCCGAGGACCTCCGGTCCCTCCACCAATTCCTCCGGGACGAGATCGACACCGCCAACCAAGCCTACTCCAAGCATGCCGACGCCCGCCGCCAGCCGACCCCCGACTGGCCCCCCGGCACCTTGGTCTGGCTCGACCGACGAAATCTTAAGACCCGGAGGCCCTCTATCAAACTCGACCACAAACGCCTCGGTCCATTCAAGATCCTCCGGAAGGTCTCCACCCACGCTTACAAACTCGACCTGCCTCCGGGTCTAAAGGGTCTCCACCCTGTATTCCACGTTCGACTCCTTGAAAGGCACGCTCCGGACCCCTTCCCCGGCCAACGCCCCAGCCGACCGCCCCCCGTCGAAGTCGAGGACGAGTACCACTACGAGGTCGACGAGATCCTCGACTCCCGGGTAGTTCGCGGCCGACTCCAATACTTGGTCCGATGGAAGGGCTACGGGCCTGAGGACGATACGTGGGAGCCCCGAAGGAACCTCGACAGAGCCCCCGACGAAATCCGGGACTTCCACCGACGGAATCCCGCCAAGCCCCGGAACCCCCGGGACTGACCCAACACAGATGGCAATAGTGGGCGTAACCCCCGCCTCTGGGTTCACCAGGGATTCAACTCCCACCAATACTCTCCTACGTGTTTCCACTTACTCCTCTCCTCGCTCTATCTGAAACTCCTCACACTCAGCAGAGGGTCCAAAGACTGTATAGGCACAAACGATGTACAGGTATATACTTGAACAAGAAAGGGGCAGGGAACAAGTCAGCGACGGGGTCCGAATTCCCCTCACTCTCCCTCCTCCTCCGACCCTAACCCCGCTACCCTTCCCACCATGACCACCTCCAACTGTGCCACTACCGCCGCCAGAACCTCGGGTTGCCCGGGGAGCGGTTCCCCCACGTCCGTCGCTATCTCCCACCACGCCCCGGGGTCTGCCGTCGCCCTCCGCCGATGCCCTGCCAACAGACGCCCCATCTGCGTTACCCCTTGGCCCAACTCCGGCGGAAGGTCCCCGGGCATCCTCGCCAACCCATCGTGGATGGACCCCAGCGCTGCCGACGCCCCGTCGAGAAGGATGCGATGCTCCCGGGCCCAGTCTGTGGAACCCGAGTCAACGCTAGGGAAAAGAAGGCGGGACAACCACTCACGAAGCACTCCTCGCCGGCCCGAGGCCGCCTCGTTGGCGAGCCACTCCTCCCGCCGTCGCGCCCTCTCCGCCGCCGCCCGGACTTCCCCAGCGCCAGAATCCTGCCGAGTCTCCCGCGCCCCTGGGCCCCCTGCCTGCTGCGCCGCCACTTCCGCCGCTTCCGCCCGCGCCTGCAAATGCACCGTCCGCACCTCCAACTCCTGCAGACGCGATAATCGCTCCGTAGCAGTCCCGACGGCGACGTCCTTGTCCTTCCGCGCCAGGTCCCGTTCCCTCCGAACCCCGTCTAACTCCCGTCGAGCCCCGTCCCTCTCCTCCCGTACCCCCTGAATCTCCCCCTCGCGTGCGACCAACAACCGTTCCAAGCCCTCTACCCGACGCCGCAGATAGGCCTCCGCAACCGACCACGACCCGTCCGCGGACTGCTCAACGGGGACTCCGGACGTAGGGGAATACACCGCGGAACCGGGGGGGCCCCCCATTACCTGCTCGCCCCGCGCCCGCTTACTGGGACCCGCCTCGGGTGAAGGGGACGCCCTCCGTTTCCCCTTCTCCTGCCTGGCAGGGGCCCCCTCCTTCCGCCCACCCCGCGGAGGGCCCACCTTCATGACAGACGCGCTAACCCGTTCCCCCTCCCCAGCCCCGGAGCCCCTCCCCGACACCCTGCCCTTCCGTCCCTCCTCCAGCTGTGCTGCGACCCAACCCTGATCCCACCCTTGCTCCGCCGCGACGCAAACGGCCCGCCAACTCAGGGTGACGGAACACTTCTCGTGCCGCGAACGGCACGGGAGGCACACCGACGTGTCCCGCCGCACCCCCGATGCCGGTTCCTCAAACTCACACTGCTCCCCCCGTCGGGTACAAGACGCGCACTGCAAGGGCATGTTGGTCCGGGAAACACGAAACTAAGTGGCCACTCACCGGGGCCGCCGACTGACACCACTCGAGGGTGGGGGGACCCCTCGCCCGACCCACCGCCTCGGCAAACTGCTCCGGCGTCACCTCCGCCTGCACCACCCTCGAACCCTCTGGAACAAGTCGAACCACCCCCAGGCGAATGCCAGGCTTGGAACGCGTAGAAGTAACCACGCCCGCCGGGGGCTGCGTCGCATCCGCACCAGACGGTGGCCCTGAGGGACCAGCCACGGCCGCGGACAACTCTGCGAGGGGACAATCAGTGTTCTGGGATACATAGAACGGGCCGCACTCACGACTACGGTACATCGCCTCGACCCGACGGCGATCTCGGCGACCCTCTGAATCTTCGGAGGACGACGGCTGGGAAGGTGGGGACGGCGACCTAGATGCTGTGGGAGAATAAGCTGAAGAAGACATCGCAACAAGCTGGCGGGCTCCTGGGTGCGTCCACCCCTTTTTAATGAATCAAGAAGGGGCCCCTGACGAACGGCGGCCGCACCTCGACTTCCTTCCCCACGCCGCCGCCGCTCGCTGCGGTTTGATCAATATTGATCAACTTCGATTCCCACGCCCTACCGATGCCCGACTCGCTCCCCACGTCTCGAGGGTCTCGACGCTGAAGGGGGGGTGATGTCACGACCCGCTCCCTAGATCCCTAGACACAGCCCCCAACCCCTCCCGATAACTCCCCGGAACCCCGCCCACACTTTCGACGCCCACACGGGGCAACTCCGACGCTTCTCCGGCAAACCCCGACGGCAACTCCCTATCCGTGGCCATCAACACCCCCTTGAAACCTTCCCCCACCGTTCCTGGACACGTCATACGTCCCCGACCCCCTACCCTAGTTCACCCGACCCATCCCGGAGTGCCACGACGCCCCGGAGCGGCCGCGCCCCCAACTGATCCCATCAGAATACCGCCGCGGCCCGAACTTGGGTTGTACCCGACACCCGTCGACTCAGCACAGCCCCGTCGACCCCCGCCATCACATCCGCCGCCCTTGGAGGCACCCAGTAGTTGGTATATAAGTCATAGAATGACTCCTCGGACCCTAGTCTTGATATTACATTTTACCGGTTTCCTATGTTTCGTCTCTCGTCTCGTTTGTATTTCTGTTCCTAGGTTTCGAATCTATCTTTCTCAGTCTCGTCTCGTCTCCGTCTCGTCTCGACTGTACATATTTCCTTTGTTCCCCTGAAGTTCCCTTGCTCCCTACATCAGTACGAACTCCGCGCACGCGCCACGACCTGAACATTCCTAACGACAACCCCGGGCCTCACTACCCGCTCACCCCGGAACCCATCAAGCCCCGGTAATCCCCTATCCAACCGACCCCGCCCCCCCCGACAGCCGAGAAGCCTCCGCCTACCCCGCAATCCCCTCGTGCGTCCGCTAACGAGCTCCGACACCCACCCCGGGTCAACGACCAGTACCTCCGGTCTTAGACCCCTCTGAATCACTCCGGACCTACTCGGGCCGCTATCCCTAGGGGCCCCTCGCAAGCCTTCCCCACCTCCGCTCCAACCCCGGGCGCCTGGTTATAAACGCAGGACATCGCGTCCGCCTAGTAAGGACTCGCCAGTGTACTGAGCCACCGTCGTCAGCGGAACCTGACAGTTATGATATGAAAGACCTAACCAAATGAAGTGAGATTTGGTCTGGACTTTAGCATTGAGTTTACAATATCAGGGATGATTAGAGCCTGATCACCACTTTTCATGTTACTTCCTGGAAGAATGAAGTTCAAAGATGAGATAGTAAAGACTTATGTCTCCTGACATGAACAATGACAGGATTATAAGTACATTGATTGAAAAAAACAAAGACATAGGTTGGAATGGTAAGAGAGAATAAGTGGAAGAGCTCCATTTCTCTGACAATCTTGATTATTTTATTGTGGAACTCTTACAAAGAAAAATCAAAGTCCCAAGTAGACAAGCTCAGGATAGGTCTGGGTCTTGGTGAAACATGAATTGATGAAATTCAAGGACCTAACCAAATGAAGTGAAGTTGGGTCTGGGTCTCAGCATTGAGTTAATATTGAAGACCTAACAAAACAAAGTGAGGTTGGGTCTGGGTCCCAGCATTGAGTTCATATTGAAGACCTAACCAAACAAAGTGAGGTTAGGTCTTGGTCTCAGCATTGTATGGGTAGATCCATTGTGATATGTATGGCCAGATCTATGATAATTATACCCAGTCCATTGCAATAGCATCACATCTGTTGCAATAACACCAGATTCACTGTGATGAAGCCAGATTCATTGCAAAAACATAGATCCATTTCAACAATTCCAGATCTGGTGCAATGATGACAGATCCATTGACATGATCCTAAGAATTTTGCAATAATGTGGGGTCCACTGTAAAATGTATGGCTATATCCATTGCAATGTGTATGGCCAGATCCATTGCAATATGTATTTCCAAATCTATTGCAATTATACTGGGTCCATTGCAATAATTATGGCATGAATCTGTTGATAGCTAGATCTTTGTTCATGGCCAATCCATTGCATAAGGAATGTGCACTTGTAATGCCTGCCCTGAAAAGGGCAATCTGATGGCAGGAAATTGCCATCTACTGGCTGGTTGAATAACTAGAACAATATTGTTAATCTTACAAGTTGTTTTGGGTCCAGGAGGTTTGTGGAAAGATGATAATACAGGGTGGACTCAACAATCAATCCCATAGAAATGGACCTGTGGGTATGGTATGGAATTCTAACAGCTGTGGATATGATATGATCATAACCATCTCATACAAATGATGGTAGGAGGATAAACTCAGATGGACAACAAAAGTGACTGAGCAAGTCCTTCACTTCTGTAGACAGAGGAAATGTCAGCCTGGAAAGTGTAAGAGATAGATGATCTTATATTTGATTTGAATGCATGCAAACCAGATGTGTTTCCTCAAAGTGAACTTACAAGTATCTTGAAGACTGATACATGGGAAAAGAGATGTGTATATGTTGAACTTGATTTGCCAACATGGCCATGGTATAGGTAGATGAGTCTTTATATCAAATTCATTTCAGACAGTACTTCTTGATATGTCAAACTGTTCAATGCAGAACCACCTTAGAGATATGAGCTTTCTCCCAAATTCTCATTGCTGAGTATGTGCAACCATGTTCAGAATAATCAGATTTGTTCATGTAAAACACCCAGTGGCCTTCAATGTAGTATCAGTAGACATAGATATAAAGAAATGTATTGACATACCAATATATGGCTCTAGTGATCAATGATCCATACTCAAGGATATTATATAATTGGCTTTGGTTCTGTGCTCAGTTGAGTGCAGTGTGAACGGCGAGAACTATAAATCAAAGAGAGGCTACCTGCGAGCGCAGTGTCGGACGACAAAGTCACCTCTAACGCTGCTCGCGGGTATATAGGTAAATTGAACAGCGGACAAAGAGTTGTGATAATGTGACAGGGAAATGAAGTAACGAACGGTGATTTGATGCCCGAATTGACCTCGGGCAACCCCCATATTACCCGATTCATCAAATGACCAGTCGACACAAAAACTCACCGACATTTCAAATTTGCAATCTGGAATAGGAAATTGGTTGTTGGTATATCATCCGTATGAAATACAGGAGCACTAAAACGGCTGAGATATCTACTGCAGAGGCACTGACATGATAGTGCACGCGTTTCACAATAGTCAGCGCGAGCTAATCAGTAAATTCCCTCTTCATCTCCTCACAGATAATAAGCATCAATTTTCCAAACTCTTCAAAATCCGAAAGCTTAGAGCAATAGTGATGACAATCGGAAACAAATTATACCTGGGAAAAGAAGGACAAGCATACCTGATTATAAACCTGCGCACTGATTCTTACCCACCAACAATTGTTGTGATAGTAAATAACCGCGTAGGCCCTCCTGTCGCTGAATAATTTTTGGTCAAAAGCCCGCAAAACATCAGGAGATGGCCTAATAGTTTCCGGGAGCGGAAGGAGAACATTGACCTAGTCATGTGTCTTGAATAGCTCACATAAGGTCAACAATAAGGTATACCATCGTTCCAACGAGTTCTCCCGGAGCTTCCGGCATATCCATCACTTTTGTACCAAGAATCTCAGCAACACACTTCCCCCCCTGGATAGCCAAGGCGTGACAATAGTCAATAATTCTCTTCTCACCCCCAATCTTCAAACGAAAATCAAGCGCTAAGATATGATCGAAGTCCAAGATAGTTTGGCAGACGAGGAGGCTTACCTGCTACTAAGGTGAGAGGAAGTGCAACATCTGTGGAGCCATTCCCTAGATTCCATGACTAAACTAGTCTCCAGGTTCAGAAATCGTGCTCATACAGTAAAATTGTCCAGCAAATAGGGACATGGTTTGAGTGTCTGCTACTGGCTCAAACCAGCCAAGGCCAGCAGGAATATTGTTAGGAATCAGGTATTGATTTCTAGTTCCTGACTAAGTCCAGGTTTTAGCCCTCATCAGTGGAGACACACACACCTTTGAGCAACATAGAGAACCGCGGAGCCCCTTTTGGCATAAAGCCACTTACTACAGTTCTGAAATGAATGAGCCAACTGATTGCAGAGTACCACGAAGGAATGAACATCTCACCCCAATCCAAAAATCAGGCTGTGTCTCAGAAAGATTGATCGGCTCCTGGCCAAGGGAATGAGCAGCATCTACAATACTGGTTATACCTTCGGCGTGGCAAATTTTAACCATCCCTTGCCAGGGCATCGTCACTCCTGGTGTAGAAACAATTGAGTCGAACAAAGCAGCGATTCTAATTGTCTTGGATGCAGCTTTTCCTTTGACGGCACGAATATGACGACTAAATTGACTGAGGATTGACATGTGTGTTTGTGGAAAGTCCAGTGAAAACTCAGATAAGATGGGACTAGTCGGTAAGCCGCCAGCCACAAAAACATTGCGCTTGATTTGGGAGAATGCCGTCGATGCTGAAAAATAATATAAATCGCTATATGGATCGCTGCATGAAATTCACCCACTGTAAATAAGCACGTCTTGTCCCGAAGACCACGGGAGAGAACGCAAAATGAGGTTTATGCCATGTGTAACGTTAGGAATGAGGACACATTCGTCTTCATGAGCCTTAAGATGTGCCGCCAGGCGTCGACGAACCTCACGCATTCTTTGACCTAAACACCTGCGAATGAACAAATCCGGATTTCTTTCAACTTCTTGGGATATAGCGTTGTAGGCCTCGCGAACAACGTTTGGAAGAGCACCAAAAGATCCTGAGGAATTGTTCAGCCGTCGCTCATCACAAAGGCATGTAAAAATTGTATAGTTACCGTGATTTAAGTGGAGAAAGTCGGGATCTAGCTCAAATAGAGCGAGCATATCGCGTCCATACACACCGGACGAGGCCATATCAAAGGACTATACAGGTCGGAGATTGAATTATTACATGCCTTTATACATGGGAACCCTCGCGAGATCCTATGGGAATAGATAACAGGTGATCTTCTATTTGTTGTTTATTTGGGATTTTGGCAACTCAGGCTACGTAGAGATAGAGCTGTCATGCCTTTCTATTTATGGACAATTCTACTTTTCACACCTGTGCATTTGAAGGAGACTTGGTTTCTTGTCCTTGCACTTTCTATCCTCGCACAGGAAACCCCTGCTCTGTGCCCTGAGGATCTTGACTTCAGTCCTCCAAATGTTCCCTCCTCTACTTGGAAGAAGAAATAAGTGCACAACACTGTTGGCCATTGATCTTCTGATGGCCCAGCTAGCCATCATCACATAGAAGCTAGGGAGATGCAAGCTGAGCAATCATGCCAGCTAAATAGAATGAGCAGTGATAGGGGCCAGTTTCTATTAATTCAGTTCAAAGGAAGCAAAATGGGATGAAGAGTTGTTGAGCATCAATAATTTGCATCGTTTCTTTCTGGGTTGAGGATATTGTGCCTGAATTGGCACTATGTAAGCATGGCTTACATCATTGATGTTCCTACATCACGGATCGGACTTCGTATTAGATAGCTCTTACCATCGTACTGCTACTACTGCTTGTACTCGGATAGACTCTCTGGAATAGACATGCTGTGTCAGTTCTTGCGTGCGTGAACCAATTTTAAGTGTGCCCACGGGTGTGTGGGCTTCCACTTTTTTTTGGAACTTCACACAGCGCATTTTGTGCTAAATTCGTTGTATACGTGTCCGTGAAGGACATAGTGAATATGCCCGCTGTTGGCGGGGCGACGTACAAATAGTTTCACTAGGGGGGAGCCCCTCCAATGGTGTCGTGTATATCTACAATGTAAATGGGCTTAATTGTTCCTCATCGCTCGCTGTATTGCACTGTGCACGTGGCTGTTTTTTGCATTTCTTTTTGCCTCTGTTTTCCCCACATAGGAACCGTGTTTGCTTCCATAGGTGGAGGCACATGTTAACAAAATGATTGGTGATGTATATAGTCAGGTCTACAGTCCAGCTAATGCATTTTTGCCACAGCTCTGTGGGACTGACACACTGCTTGTGCATGTGGTAGCAGCTGTGTGCTGTCAGATTGATGTTGTGGCAGCTGAGGAGGAGTTGATGAAACAAGATGGAGTGTTGTAGTTGAGGAGACAAGGTTTACCAAGATGGAGAAGATGCTTTGGCAATACAACACAATGCTCAGAACACTCAATGAGCACATGGATATCATGGATGCAAACATTTTGGGAATAAGATCTGCCCTCAACAGGACAAATCAAGCTGTTGAAGCTTATGCTGGGCATCTGATGCAGAACAAAGTTGACATTCTTGCTGTCTGGGGCATGGTAAACAGCATTCAAAACCAGCTTCATATATCTCCCCTACCATTCAATAAGTATCCAGCCCCAGCACCTTTCTACTCACCCAGGCCACTACTTTTGCACCCATTGCTGAGGCAGAAGAGCCAAACAAGGATGACAGCAATATTGATGAAGCCAGTCCTGTTAGCAAATCCACTGTACCCATTGAGCCCAGAACTGGGACCAGACCAGAGACTCTGCCATTTCCAGTAGGGCCACTTGCATTGACAAACTTGCCTCCAGCAATCCCAGTGCTAGTGCTGATGACTCCACCATATCCAGCAAGACCTGCTCCTAGGGACAAATCCACTGTACCCACCAGTGTTACAATGTTACAATTTCAGTCATCTACCCCTGCTATGTAGTAGCTAATTACAATTCATAAGGGAAAGCTTTGGTAGACCTAGTAAAGATAGGTGGGATAAAAGTTAAGACCAACTATGCAAAGTGCAAGTGGGGTAGCATCAAAACCCCTGTGGGGAAAAGTTTTCCACCACTGCCAGAGAAATACACAGGGATTTGCAATATGTATGAGCAAAAGTGAAGATGAGTGAACAAGACAACTAAGGATCATATTTGCAAGCAGCCAAGTGCTGAACTTGTCCCCAAATATGCCCTGCCAGGCAAATTGTGGATATATGCCAGATTGATGTGAAGTATGAAGCCTGTCATCTGTGAGTAAGGGTTGGGTAGTAGGCCAAGTGGGCATCTGACTCTTTGATAATGTGTAGTACATCTGGTACTCAAGCTAAATAATAGGCCAAAAAGTGTAGTGGCCAAGAGGAACCTTCATCAGAGAAGAGATATTCAGCTGTATTTATTAGTCTCTGAGCCACTACAACATGCATCAGCCCCTTCTCCACCAAGTAAGAGCACCAATCCTTTGTGAAGCAAGCCACATTCAAAGATGCTTCTCTCCTCATATCAGCAAAGCATGGACATTTGACAAAGATATGGTGATCATCCTTGGGGGTTGATGCACAGCTGAATTGACAAAAGCAGGAATCAATCTTTCCTCTTGAGTGCTGGCAATCCATGGTGGGGAGTTGGCCAGCTCAAGCATAGAGTTGTACCACAGCCAAATAACATGATGTAGGATGTAGGTAGGGGTATTCCAGTGGAGGCACTCAGTCATATACCAGTTGACAAAGATGTAGACCAGATGAGTGTTTGGTAGGAGGTGTGAGGGGACAAGCATGATTGTGGATAAACCCAGCTAGAGCAAGCAAGCACAAGTGACAAGTGAGTGTCAAAGAAGCAGGAAGCAGCTAAGAAGCAGACAAGGGGCAAGTGCAGCAAGCCAAGCTAAGGTAATGATGCTGGGGCTCTCACAGTTGATTCACTGGATAGACCTGAGGAATGCTGCTATTGATCAGTCAAAGGATATTCTATCCTTGTGACTGGCTTATATACTACATCTGTGGCTATGCTATGACTAATGCTATATGTAGTAAGCAGCCTGGGTATGCTAAGCAGTAATGACTATCAATATGTCGAAAGGAGAAATAGAGTCCGATGACTATGAAGGGCTGACTAATACTGTCTGGAGGGTGCAGGGGCTTGGCAGCCAGTCAGTCAGATATGCTAGAGATGATGCTATACCTGTGACTAAGGCCAGATAGAGTCAGAGTTACCCATAAAGGGGTCATCCCCTTACAGGAAGTAGGTGGTGATATGTTGTGAATAAGTTTGGTCAATGAAGTTGTGCATGTTGCACTTGATCCAGCTATCATGGGATGAGTAGAGTGTGGATGTATCCATGAAAAAGGTGGGGATGGGTGTGTATGGAGTATTTGGGTCTGTTTGGGCTTGGACAGCATGACAATTGGCAGAGTTATTGAGAATGGAGGATATAGAGCTTCCAACTGTATGCCCTTTGGTGTATTAGATAGGCCTGGGATGACAATCAAGCAGGAAGAGAAGCCAGCAGTAATAGGAGCAAGCATCCATGTGTTGAAGCTTAGGTTCCACATCCATTTTAGTGTGATGGTCTTTGATCAGTCTTACATAATTCAAGTGGCCAGAGTATATCATTGCTTCCAGACAGGCTGGCTGAGATATGATCAAGCTGGAAATGAGGCCCATTGGTTCCCCATGTAATATGGAGATATTTGGACCACTTAGCTTTAGGGATACTGTTTTCTGACCCCTTACTGCTGCCATAACCAATTTTTCATCCAAAATGTCGGCAGATGGGGA
The DNA here is from genome assembly GCA_018296165.2 of Termitomyces sp. T153. Classification (NCBI taxonomy): domain Eukaryota; kingdom Fungi; phylum Basidiomycota; class Agaricomycetes; order Agaricales; family Lyophyllaceae; genus Termitomyces; species Termitomyces sp. T153. Next base: position 73,877 of record JACKQL020000021.1, on the reverse strand, counting down.
ACCATGAACCTGTCAGTTCCCAAGTGACATGAATCAATGGCCTCTGCAGTAGGTGGAAGGTTGCTGTTAAGTCAAGGTTTCAATCTGAGTTTCCACCACCATGCACCTTAGACAGTTTGGAAGCAGCACATCTGTTTGCCCAGCAAATAAATAACCTATTTAGATGTTAACACAAGCTTCCTTAAGGATTTTCCAGTTTTTAAGTCAAGTGGTACATAGCTTACAATCAGAGTGGCATTACCAGCCTGATTTGTCACCCAGGTTCTGATATCCTTGAGCAACTGGAAACCCATTGAGTAAATGGAGCATAAGGTGTGTCTGTTCACTGGGTTGCCAGATCAACAGATGTGTTTGGATGTGTGTTTGGATGAGGTGAACACATGTGATATGGAGCAATGGCCCTTGAGAAAGTGGCTTGCATTGGTCTGTCTTAATAATAGACTTAACTTAGCAATTTGCTTCTGGGCAATCACACATGTGGATGGAATTGAGCCTAAAAGGCATGAAAAAGTGTGATTCAGACCTCAACTGTCCAGAGGAGAGCAGCAACCATTAATTTGACAAGGCTAGTCTGCAAGGGTAATGTTAGCCATCTGACAGTACATAGGAATATGGTGGGTTAAATTCCAAACAAGGCCATTAACAGCTATCCCAGCATTTCTTCTGTCAATGAAAAGAAAATTGAATTCTCCTAGATGAAAAGGTAGTGTGAGTAGCTGATAAGGGCAGAAGGAAAATACCAGCAGTTCATGTACTCTCTGCATGAGGCATTGGTCAATTCTGATGGTTTTGGTTTATCACATTTTGAGAGACAATCTTGTGGATGAGAGTAAAGGGGGTTTGCATGAAGAGGGTGGGGAATACAAAGGAACCTGCAATGTTGAGAAGCTCTGTGAACCTGGCTTTTGAATTGTTAACTGAAAGGCTGTTGGTATACAGCCTCACTATGATCCCAATGGACAGGATAAAAATTCCTTCATTTGTCAATAGTTAGAATGAACAATAATATATATATGTAATTGTCTAATGATACTCACCTTTGTTTGTCAATAGTTCAAATGAACAAACAAAAGTGAGAAGGAAAATCTTTTGAGATGGCCCTCATGTGAGTGTGTCACAACAATCATTGATGTGTTGCCTTGTGTGATGCAAGGGTGAGACTTGCATCAATGAGCATCATAAGTTGTCATCAAGCTTACACCCCTCCCCCCCTGGTAAGTTTTTCACTATGTCATTTTGCCCCATCTTGAGCCTCCCATATGTCCAGTGCCTTGCAATTGTCCAACTCCAAACAAGGCAGCCACTTGTCATGCTCTGGGGGGAAACCAACCCAGCATACAAGGTATTGCCATCCATGGCCATGCCTGCATTTGTTGATTATTTTGTCCATGACCTGGTGATCAGTAGCCCTGTCTTCTGTTATTACAGGGCCTGGGCAGGTGTATTCTCTGTCAGGGAACATGTTGGGGTTGTTAGGGATGTGGCACTTGAGCAGACTCACATGGAGCCTGGGGAAGGTACATTTCTTGTTGCTGGGTAGATGTAGTGTATATTCTGAATGTTCTGGGAAGGCCACAACTATTTTGTATGGGCTATCATTGCAAGGCATGAACTTAGCAACATGGTTCTCTCCCTTGCACATGTAGTCCCTCTGACAGTGCTTAGTCACAAGCATCACAAATTCCCTGACCTCAAAGATCTCCTCTGCTCACCCTTCATTTGCATAGTAAGCTTGTCAAATCTTGGCTGCAAGGAGATTATCCTGGGCTTCCTATATGTCCTCCTGTAGCTTACTGATAATTTCATGTGCCTTTCTTTTGTCTTTTGAGACTCTTGCTGGCAATGGTGCTAAGGGAGGGATAATGCATGGAGAATGTCCTGTCTTGAGTTGAAAGTGTGAAAACCCTGTGGAGGAGTTCACTGTGTTCATAATTGCAAACCAAACTTGGGGGAGGGTTGCTACCCAGCCTCTCTGGTCTCAGTCCATTCCATGAGGTACCTGATAGCCTGCACCACAGTTTTATTTGTGCATTTGCTACTGCCATCAGTCTCAGGGTGATAAGAAGTCAACATCTTCAATTTCATGCCTGTGAGCTTGTGGAGCTCTTTCCAGACATCTGCCACAAACAGTTTGTCTCTGTCCAAAATGATCTGTGTCATTAACCCATTTTTGCAGTACCACTCATTGAAAAGTACAAGTGCAATATCCACTGCTGAGTCCTTTGAATGTGTACCTGCAAATTGGACCTCAGCTCCCAGCAAATCAGTCATACTCATAATGGTGTCCTTGCCATTCTCCTCTGGCAGGGGGCCAATAAAGTCGATTCCAACTATGGAGAATCTGTCATCAGGTGCTGGCAATGGGTGTAGAGGGCCTGCTGGTTTTGTGGTGCAGTCTCTGTTGCATTGACAAGGGATGCAGGATGGAATGTATGCCTTTTTGAGGTCCCACCTCATGTGAGGCCAATAGTATGAGTTGTGTAGGGCTGCATAGCTCTTATCAAACCCAAAATGTCTCAGAGTGTCATGGGCCAGGTTGTACAGTAACTCATGCACACATATGCTATTGGGGATGAGTAGACATCTCCCAAGATACAGAAGCCCATTCTCCAGTTTTGCTCCTGCAATGCTATCCTTTTCAATCTCTTTGTGCACCTGTTGAGCAAAAGTATCCTTTTTGTAACTGGCCACAATCTCTTTGAGAAGGGGTTTGTCCATTCCAATCTTGTTGAACCTCCCAACCCTCATCCACCCTCCACACCCACTCTGAGTAACTCTGACACTTCCCCAGTAAACTCCAATGGCCCCCTGGCTAACTCTGATGCCTTCTCCACAGCCATTGACACTTCCCTTGACTCCCCTGAGCCCCTGGCCCCCCCCACTGTTCCTAACTCTGGCATACATCACCAACTCATCTCCCTAGTTTGCCCAACCAGCTCCAGAGCATCATGATGACCCCAGAACAGCTTGCATCCTTGACTGATCCCATCAGAATATTGCTATGGCCTGCTCCCTGATCACAACCAACACCCATCAACTCCACATGGCCCCATCAAACCCCGCTGCCACACCCACTGTCCCCCAGAGCTCTCTAGTAATCAGTATATAACCCATAGAGTAGCACCTTGTACTCCAGTCTTTATATTACATTAACTGATTACTTGTGTCTTGTGTTCCTTTTATCTCCATCTCGATTTCCTTGTCTCAAATCTATCTCTTTCTCAGTTCTGTCTTGTCTCCATCTCGCCTCAACTGTCTCTGTTTCCTTTGTTTCCCTGGGTCCCTTTCATGTCTGACATTAGTACAAACTCCATGCATGTGCTACAACCTTCAAACATTCTTACAACCACTCCAGACCTCACCCCTTGCTCAGCCCTGGAACCCACCAGTCTTGATTGATCCCCCATCAAACTCTAGCTCCACTCCCATCATTTGCAAAGCCTCCACTTACCCTGCAATCTATTTGTGCACCTACAAACTTGTTCCTGATGCCCATCCAAGCCCAACATTCAATATACTTGCTCTTAGACTTCCCTGGACCACTCTGGACTTGCTTGGACTGCTTCCCCTGGCTTCCCCTTGCAAGTCCCTCTAGTCCACACCAACCCTGGAGTGCTAGGTTGTAAGCACAGGACATTGCATCCACCTAGTAAGGACTCACCCAGTGTAGCTGAGCCCCTGTAGTCAGTGGAACCTGACAAAAAGGAGGAGAATTTCAAAGGAAAAAGACAGGCAATTTATGGGGAGTGGAGTTCTTAGGCCTACAAGTATACTAATTGCTTCGGGACCCAGTAAATATACTATTGAGCCCATTCTTTGGTGCAAGACCATGTCAAATTTTTGAATAAAATCATTGAAATATAATTCAACCTTCTATTTGGATTCTACGTGAGCTTGAGTGTAACTAAACCTCCGAAATCTGTGAAGTAGAAGGTTTGATTAGTTGATCTGATCAATTTCGCATCAATGCGTGACGAGTAACTCCTTTCAAATTTATATAGTAAGTAGTTTCTTTGTGTCATGACTTCCATGCACCTTAGACGCATTGTACGCATATGCCAAAGCAGTTCCTTCGATCTCCTCCTCCATCTTCGTGAGTGTAATCCCCCCCTTTCTCACTGCCTGAGTCATTGGTCGATGGTTCCGAATCATCTGTAGTCATGTCGTTGTCAATAAGCATCTGCACTCTACTAATTTCACTCTTCAGCCGCTCCTTCTCTTTTTTCAAGAAATCAATATCCTTCTCTTGTGTTTTGGCTTCCTTCAAGAACTCCTTGACATGCGCTACGAGTTTATTGGTCTCCTCAATTTTGGATTTCAGAGGACCTGATGCCTACAAGACAACACTAGTTGGCATGGAAGATGAGTCGGAAGGAGTTGCAGACATTCTGATAGTACTAGCCAAAGTGCGCAGGTTTGGGGCTGATGAAAGAGATGTTGGGTGACGTGTCAAGGCGTCGCCTGCGACGCAATCCTTCATGTATTCAGCTGCTCTCTTCGAGCCGGAATTGTACAGTATATTCTTGAGTACTAGACATTGTTCATTGCCGAAATGTGGCATGGAGTATTGAGCCATTTGCAACGGAACCGTGTGCAGTTCGAACCACGTTAAGGTGAATTTTCTGTTATGGATATTCAAGTAGAATCTAATCGTTATCTTGTCGTTATTCACGAAAAGTCTGTCATTGTGTTTTGTGGGATTTGCTTAAATTTTGCGTGCGTCAGAATCTCACGGTTCGTGCTGTGTTATCTATAATTGGTACGCTTGCTCTGTTCCAGCGTATATCTTCTCATACGCGAAATACTCTGACTCATCATCGTATCTCGCTGCACTTTTTGAAAGTTTCCATGACTGGCAGAGCTCATATCGAATCGCTTCTCAAACTCATAAACTCCTCTGCTCAAGATGCGTTAGCTCAGTATGAAAAGCACAATCTTGACATCCCCCTCTTGTCGTCGACAGCCTCTCATCCTCTTGATACTACTAACGAAACTTTGGAACTTCGGAAGGCAATACGTGTACTTGAAGGTGCCTGTGATCAGCTCTGCACAGCACTCGCTCCGCCAATCCATACCATCGTAAATGTCCGTCGAAATTTGTTTTGTTGACATGGGTCTCGTCTGATACTTAGTTCTAGATGGGTCAGAACCTTGATTGGCTCTGCCTCCTAGTAGTGATTGAAGCAAAGGTGGCTGACGCACTTTCCAATCATGATGAAGGCGTGCATGTGAGGGACCTGTCGAAGTCTGTCGGTATCGAAAGTGGAAAACTTGCTCGTATACTTCGAGCTCTCGCCACAAAGCACGTATTCTTAGAAGGTAGGCTCGATTTAATCATGAAGTTAGTAGTCTTATTTGTCTGCCAAAGTTGAACCTGATGTCTTCGCAAATAATCGACTTTCCCTGGTGTTGCTGTCATCCAGTGATGTCGCCTGTTTGACTCTATGTCACACTACATTGGCGCCGCGGGCAGCTTCTATACTCTACGACAACCTATCTAATCCAAAATCCGCCGCATCCTACGATCCCAAAGACTCTCCTTTTATGCAAGTGGTCAAAGACGAAGGGATACATGGCACGTTCTTCAATTGGCTGAAAGCACATGTTAGTACACCGTCAACTACTCAATACATATGCCTCATGTCGCTCCGCTTCCCAGCCTGAGACAAGAGAGGTAGGTATAATAAATTTCTCTGGCTGCCACAACGGTAACGGAGACTCACTCCTTTGACAGACCTTTGGCCGCGCCATGTTAGGTTTGGGACAAGTTATGGGCTCGTTATCTGTCTTGCATCGTAAGCTTTGTTTTTTTTTCTGTCTATAGCTTTTGCCTCGTGAATTTCATGTTCCCTTTGCAAACCCTTTCTCCAGATTTTCCCTGGTCAGATTACTCTACTGTGTGCGATGTCGGCTCTGGAGTTGGAGCATTTTCGCTTCCCTTAGCCAAACTCTTGCCACAATTGAAGATAACCCTGTTTGATCTCCCGGATACGATTGGACATGCCACAGAGGTTATTCTTTATTCAGGATGTCTTGTCATTCAAGATCTTGATAGAATTCCTTTAGCATTGGGCTCAAAGATTCCCTCAAGCTCAAGATCATAATCAAGTCGACTTTGTCAGCGGAGATTTCTTCAATAGTTTACCGGTTTTAAATCAGGACATCTATTATGTGGGCCTTCTATCTTAATGTTGGGAAGGCAATTCGTTATTGGACCATTCTTTAGCTGCGGAACATTATCCACAACTGGCCAGATGTGCAAGCTTTGCAAATCCTGGGTTCTGTTCGGAAGGCTATGGGTCATAATAGCCGCCTCTTGATTCGTTTGTTCATTTTACGATAAAAGTGGCTTCTGCTTATGGTCCTTGTTCTTAGATGACTATGTTATCTCACATGTGAACCAGACTGAATTGGAAACAGCCCGAGTAGAGCGCGCGAGTAACTAAGCCTGCTTATTTGGAATGATAGCTAACTATCCACAGGCTCCACATCCACTTCTGCCTAACTATGGTGCTGGTTCTGCGAGGATGTATTATCAGGACATGACTATGTTGATCATGTACATTTCTAAGGAAAGGACTCTTGATGAATCTGTGGCTCTTGCGTGAGCATGTCTTGTTAAGTAGCTTAGGTGTATTCTCTGCTGATTCATCCACGTAGGTCCACTGTTGGCTTGCAGCTTGAGAAGGTTTGGGACCTGGCGGAGTCTTCACTTCTGGAATTTAAGATAGCAGAATGATATTGAGGGAATAATGTAATGAATGATTGATAATTGACCTGAGATCAAGTGTATCCTAGTGGTGACAAGCCGTCAATCCCGACTTGTACACGGATAATAATCCAAGCAATAACATTCAACAAATGGTAGTTGTATACACTTGAACATGTACACAAATATACATTTATATTATGTTCATATGATAGACATGTTGTGCAAGTGAAGTCCATGCATGTGCTTTGTCATCCTTAGACATTTTTTTCGTGTCTTCGCCATCTGTACTTTTGCATTGTCTGACCAGCTTGGAGTGCTTTGATTGTATCATAGGAATGTCTTTTATTGTCTGGAATGTTGCAGATGCGCTGCTTTCCATAATTTGAACAGACTTCAAATGTTGTTTAGACTGCAGTTGAGCAACTCTGCTGTTGAGAGACTGGTTAAAAATGTTATAAGCATATAGGAATCAAGTTCTAGACAATAGGGACACACTTCAGTTATATGTCTTGTAACTAGAAGAAGAAGTCAATCCAAATGGAGCAGAGAAACATTTTTCTTAACAAGTTTGACCATTCAAAAGGTAATTGAAGCTTCCACCAGTTGACCCACCCAGAAGCATCCTGGGTATGCATCCTCCTTGAGAAGAATTCTGTCAGTAAAGTTAGTCAAACAATGAGAGGTATCATTTGACAGAATCTTGTAGATTTCTGAAGAAACATCTGTTTAAAACAGGTCAATTGATATACAACAATTGTTTCTCTAGATATACCTTTCAAAATGTCCAGAAGCACTTGAGGACATCTTGTAGACTTCTGAAGAAACACCTGTTAGAAATAGGTCACATGGTTTCTAACAGGTGTATCCTGAGAATCAGTTTAAATAGAATTTCAGAAACAGTGAACAAAGATGTTTTGTGTTCCTAACCTATTACCTGAGAAATAAGAAGAAAATTTCTTCCACATTTTCTTGAGAAGTACATAGGAAACACAAATTGTATTTATCATCTACTTTTCAAGAAAGACTTGACATCTATTATCAGGGGGAAACTCAACATTATCAGGAAGACAATTTTGTTGCATATATGGAAGACATAACTATTGCTGTTTTGCTCTAGCACTATGCACCTGTCCATGCACCTGTCAGGGCATTGCCCATACTGGACCCTGTTCTTAATTCTTTTATTCTGAGCTGACTTCTCATTCCCATCCTCCATTTTCTATGGAGACAAGTACTTTAGACCAAGAATCACATGCTCTGGGGTTGGAGATTGAGGCCATCTAATATGGGTTTAATAATTACAGAAAGCATGTGTAAAATAGATAGAGTCAATGAGGGAAAAGTGGACAGAAGGTGGAGGGGATTCCTATTTCTCAATGATTTTAGCTTTTCATGTATATAAAGCATGGAATTGTCTATTCAATGAGGAATCACTTGAAAGAGTTAGAATATTGAAGACTTAATCAAATGAAGTGAGGTTTGGTCTGAATTTCATCATTGAGTTGGGAATATCAAAGATATAACAGAGGGGATTGTTAGGACATGATCACCACTTCTCAGAATGAAGTTAAAAGCTTTATTTGACTGAAGAAAATGTAGTTGAAATAGTAGTAAAGACTTATGTCTGCTGACATAGACAATAACAGGACTATAAGTATACAAGCTATGCCCCATGCCTTCGGCATGGGCCTGTAGCTCTTGCTTCATCCTAGACCCAACCTGGTTAGGTCTTTGTATTTTGTTGACCACATGTTGCTTTTCTCTTACCATTCAATACACTGAGATTTCATCTTCAAACCAATCATGTATCTATATTACATTATTAACAAAATACTACAATGTCCACTGGTATATATTAGAGATGCTGAAAATTATAAAAGTTAGTACTAACCAACCAATTATTTAAACTGTCACACTTACATTTGTAAACCATTAAGAATATCTATACTACATGGTCCAGCTATAGACATTAGGTGCTGAAGTTCATAGAAGTTAGCAATTTCTTGCTTGAATCCAACAAAACTCACACTTACATTTGTAAACCATTCAAGATTTCCTGATAGACAATATTTGCAGTCTTTCTTGATGTGTTTTCTGGGTCCAAGATGACTTTGATACGATCTCCTGATGTGCACTGAGAGAGTGCAACATAAAGTTGGCCATGTGAAAAAACTCCTGATCAAAGGTCCAATCCAACATGCTTGACTGATTGACCCTGAGACTTGTTGATAGTCATAGCAAAGGCCAGTCGAACTGGGAATTGTCTTCTGAGCAATGGAATTGGCAAATCTTCTTCAGACACATCCATGATGATTCTTGGAATCAAAACAATTGATCCTGCAAACTTGGCATCTCCACTGATGATTCTACATCTGAGAACTCTGGTGCTGATGTGAGTGACAATCATTCTTGTCCCATTGCAAAGTCCTTTGGTTGTATCCAGATTCCTGAGCAGCATGACAGGAACACCAATCTTCAAAGCCAATTTAGCCAAAGGCAAACTGCTGGCTCTGAGAGAGTTGAGGTATTCCATTGGATACAATGCAAGGCCATTAGGATTTCCATCATCAGATATGACAGAGTCTGCACTCTGCAAGATTTTCTCTTCTCCTGGACATCTCTGCAGAACTTCAGAGTTGATATCCTCTACATCAGAGTTCTTGCCAGAAGGGATGGTACAGTCCAGATAATACTGATCATCTTGATGGTGATCAATATGAGGATAAGTAGAAGAGATCAATCTAGTGACAGAATTGACATCACAGATCATGGTTTCTGGAAGTTGTACTGTTTCTCTAGGCCCAAGGTTTTTTCCAGCACCAACATCCAATAACCAAGCTGCATGAGCAATGTTATCAGGAGTCTGATCCAATCTCATGTTTTGAACCAAGTAGTGGACTTGAATCTGATTCCAAAGTCTTCCCCTTTTGAGTGAAGCAGCAATCATCTGCTGCCTGAGTCCTCGCTGGATAACTGGGAGAGTTTGCCTAAAATCTCCTCCAAACACCACAGTCACTCCACCAAAAGGAACATCCTTCTCCAGGATGTCTCTGAACCCTCGATCCACAGAGTCAATGGCATTTTTGTGTTGCATTGGGACTTCATCCCAGATGACAACTTTGGTCTGGAGTAAGAGTTGAGACAACTGAGTTCCTCTTTTGATATTGGCAATGGATGTATCCAGAGCAGGAATGGGGATTTTGAACCTTGAATGTGCATTTCTACCACCCTCCAGCAATAAGGCAGCAATCCCAGATGATGCTACACATAATGCCACATCTCCATTGGACCAAACAGCAGAAGCCAAAGTGTTGCAGACAAATGTTTTGCCACATCCACCTGCACTGTGAATGAATATCATCTTGCCCAAGTTGTTGTCCACAGGGTCCATAACTTCATTGAAGGCCCCCAGTTGTTCACCATTAAACCTGGCCTTGTTTTCATCCACCCTTCTCTTCAACTCTTCAACATCATAATCTGTTTCTTCTTGCAAAAGCCTATTTCCTGAAATTGTTTGATCAGTATCAATGTCAACTCTTTATACAATGTCCAACTTGCCTGGAATCACATTCCAAAGTTGTTGGGCTTCTGGCATATTGGGAAAGTCTTGAAGAGTCTTGCCAAAACTCTTCAGATTGTTATTGATCAGATGAAGGCCATAGTCATAGACATCTTCATCAGTAAAGACTCTGTCCCTGTACTGTCTGATATTCTCCAATCTGTGTTGAAGATCATCACAAATGGAGTGCTTGAATTCATCCCATAGAGCCTCTGGAGTAGTAGGAGCACAGTGGAATAGGATAGTGCAAAAGAGCTGTCTGAGAGCTGATCCTGATTGGATTGGAGCAGCTTCAGCAAGACATTGCCTCCATTCTGCATCATCTTCTAGAAGACCAAGAGCCTTGCATGCCTCCTTGTAAGTAGGATAAGTGTGGCCATTGACTGTCCTGAGATCAGCCCATGATGTTGCATTGGTCACAACTGTCAGGAGCATCCTAAGGTAGAACCTTTCTCCCTGTTGAGGTGAAGCAAAGTACATCCTCCCAATAGCTGTTCCTCTCTGCCTCTCCTTCCAGGTCCTTTTGGAAGCTTCATAGACAAGCTTGGTTGGAAAGTTCTGATAAGTGGTGTTGTTATCAGGGAATTTGGCATTGGCTTCAAACCAAGCAGTGAGTGCAGTCTTGTTTGCATTAGGCCTGGCAGCTACCATCTCCAAAGGTTCATTATCCTGAAAGTAGACTTCATGTTGGCCCTCCAAATGCACAGGTAATTGATATACAGGAGGATGCTCTCCATGCATGTTAAATTCAAAGATGTGCCAGCATGATTCAGCTGCAGAAATGTATCTGGCATTCAAGTGTTCCTTGATTTCATCCCTCTGCTCTCCAGCAATTTCCAAAGTTGTCCTATCATGGCCTTTGTAGATGTATTTGTGAATGTACTTGATGGCTTCCACTGAAGCACAGACCTCCACATTGATGTGACATTTGTACTTGGCTGAGAGATAAGGGTTATATGGCACAACATTATGATTGTCATAATGATGACCATTCTTTTCAAAGAAGCGCCCATTGTCAGGCCTGGCATATTGAGGATAGCCACTATCTCCATACTGAGTAGCCTCTTGGAATTCCTTTGGGTATTTCTTGGAACATTTGCCATCTACTATGCACTTAGCATTGGGTTTGGCAGCTCCACATGGACTATGGACCATGTTGGTAGTAACAATCTGACAACAAAGATAAGTTACTGAATTCAGAATTTAAACAAAGCCAATACCTGATACAATTGAGGCTGAGTGACTGGATCAGGAGTTTGGGCAGAGACAATGGAATCCACATCAGGTGCATCCTTGATCCTGTGATGGCGATGGAAAAAGATCAAGATGTGCATATGTGGAAGTCCTCTCTTTTGAAATGCAATGGTATGAACATAAGCCACACAGCTGCCAAAGAGACCTTCCTTGATCTCCTTCACTACAGCATTCTTTTTGAGTTCAAATACTCTGGCAACAATATCAGGTTGATCAGCAGCTGTTTGCTTCTTCCCATTGACTGCAGGTTCCTTCAAGAGAGCTTCTTCAATTTCTGACCACTTTGGATTGGCAGTCATAGTCAAGAAGAGATCAGGTTTTCCAAAATTCCTGCAGATAGCCATAGAGTCCTGGAATAATTGCTGCATCTGTCAATCACTTCCAGTATGGGAGGATGGGAGGATAACACATCGGCTTTGTGGGGTGACTTGTTCATCTCCAGCAGCAGCATCCACTACTCCCTGATAAACTTCAGCTCTGATCTTCTTCTGATTGTGTTGAATCCAATTCAACTTGTTTTGTTCAGTGGAAGCCCATGCATCTACAACATATTGTTGAAATAGCCTCCCACTCCGGAGTAATGGTGCATTGAATTCCAAAGTCCTTTGCTGCAGCCTGTATGCATAATATGCTGTTTGGGTGACCTTTGCTGATCTTTGTTGATTCTGTGGTCCAAAATGAGAGAGAATGTTGGTGTGAAATCCAGGCTGTCCAGTGGAAAAGATGATGGTATAATGCAATGGAGTGTAATATGGGTGCAAGTGACTGATCTGCTTCAATTGACTTCCATGCAAGTGCAAGACTATATCATGATCATTTGATTGCTCTTCTGAGCCATCTCCTGGAATTACAGCTGCAACTCCCTCCTGTTCATTAGGGTCATTATAGCATTGAGGATCTCCAAAATCAGCTGTAAGCTTGACAGAAAGCCTTTGTGGTTGGCCTTCTGGAACTTCTCCCATAATCTGCCTGGCCTGCTTGTATAAGCCAATGAAGGGATTGACTCTAGCAAGCATATCCTGCAAAGAGGCCATTATCTGAGGATCAAGCCTGGGATTGTTCTGTTGACGAAAAGCCAATTGCTGATTGTGATCGTAAAAGTAGAGCTGTGCATATACAGGCAGATTGCCTTCAATAGGAAGCAAGGCACCTGTCAAATGATGTAGTTCTCCATTGATCCTAAAGCTATATGGTCCAGGTGCATTGGTAATAGCATGGTCAATTTTGACTCCCAGAGATGTGAATGCAAAGGCTGCATTGTATTGACGGATAGATGTTTTAAAGGTGTCAGAGAGAGGATGATGCCCATGAAGCAGGTTCAGTAAATCTGCTGGAGCATCTCGAAGCCTGGGCAAATTCACTTGGCCTTGTAAGCAGCACATGCCAAATTTTGGATTATAAATAGTAGACTTGGTGAGCTTTTCAGCATCAAAATGTAGAGCTTGGCAGTGTGGACATATGACAGTCATAGGACCAAGATAGTGTGGAGGATATTCAATCAAGTAAGGTTGCCTTCCTCTTGGAATAGGCTGAATAGGGTCAAGCTGTGGTGGCATAGGAAGCTCAAGGGGAGGCTGTTCAGCAGGATTTTGTAGTCCTGCTGGATGGTTGGGTGGAGCAGGGTCCAAGTCTTCTGCAGGTCTCTGTTGAACAGGATCAACATATTCCAAGTCATCATCAGAAGGGATGTCATCCTGAGGACCCAATGGCACATCAAGGGGAGGATCCATTTGCTCTGCTGGTTGATGTCTGGTAGGATCAACATATTCCAAGTCATCCTCAGAAGGTATATCATTCTGAGGACCTAAATCATTGAAATCCTCTTCCAGATCAGCTTCATGTTGCTGTTCCCAGCCTTGAAAAATCCTTTGAGCCATAACTGCATTCAAAGGCCTATGTTCAGGATTCAGATCAATATGCTGTTAGACTTTGTTAGTCCCAGTGACATATTCAAGTTGTCCTTGACTGACCTCTTCTTCTTCCTCCCTCAACCTTTCCTGGCTCAGAATAGCCAATGCTTGTTGCCTCTCCTGATCTTGTCTCAGCCTTTGTTGCTCTTGCAACACTGCTAGTACCTCTTGTTGTTGCCTCTCCTGCTCTGTAGCCATAGCAATATGCCTTAGCCTTTGTTGCTCTTGCAAGATTGCCAGTGCCTGCTCTTGTTGCCTCTGTCTCAGCCTTTGTTGCTCTTCTAACAGTGCCTGGGAAGCAAGTGGAGCTGGTACCATTATAAGCTCTGGCAAGAGACCATTTCTGACCCTTCTATGTACAGGAGCAGGCAAAGGTGGCACCATTCTAGGTAAGGGATTCTGCAAAGGAGCATCCCAACCTTCTGGCAAAACTGTTTCTGGAATGACCATAGCAGCTTGAGCAAGAGCAGACTGATTGACTCTATTGCCTCTTCTCTGTATAGGAGCAGGTAGAGGTGGCACCACTCTAGAAATGGGATTCTGCAAAGGAGCATCCCACCCTTCAGGCAAAACAGTTTCTGGGATGACCATAAAAAATGGATCATCAGCAGCTGCTGCCTGCCTAATAGGTCTTCCCAAAGAGCCAGAAGCAGTGGCTATAGGTCTCAAACCTCCAGTTCCCATAGATTGATTGATACCCCCAGGCCCCAATTGAAGTGGTGGAACAACCACAGTATTGATCTGTTCCAAAGATCTATTGTTTCTATTTGCTTGACGATTGTCAGGATCTGTCATTTGTAACTGTTCAAGTCTCCTTTGATTCCTAGCTTGTTGCCTTTGGCTTTCAGGAGTAGTAGGTGGTTGCCTATAACATCTATTGTTAAGCAATTTAACAGTCAAAAACCATTAAAATTGACTTGCATGATGAGATATTTGATGTATCAATAGCTCAATGTGGTTAAGGAGTTACTAATAAGCTTGTTAGTCAACATCAATCAATCAATAGATGTGACGAAACATACTTTGTCGTGTGGCCTCCTTTCCACAACTTCAGAAATGCCCATTGTTTGGTCATGTTGTGTCAAAAAATGCGTGAGGCGTGAAAAACAGTGTCCACTAAATTGTGTTTGGCCTTTTTCATCCCTGCAGACTATCTGGCACCTTTTACACATAGTCAAAAGATAGTATATATGTATTAAAGCTGTCTACTGCATTTGTTTTGGCGAAAAATTTATTCAAAGAGCATAAAAACAGCCAAATCTGATTGTATTACCATAGAAGGGTTTAAATTTGTCAGCATTTGTCAGCGCTGACAAATTTTAGTCAGCAGAAAAGTTGTTGCATAGGTGCAGCCACATTCCCACATCCATCATTGCATAATATATAGATTGTGCTGACTAAAATTTGTCAGCTGCTGACCAAGAACCTTCCTTTTTGGGCAGCTTGGCTGGTTTTCGCACTTGGAACAGATTTTTTCCAAAAAAAGTTATAGTATACAACTTTACTGAATATATACTATCTTTTGACTATGTGTGAAACATGCCAAATAGCCTGCACATGTGAAAAGGCCAAACACAATTTATTGGACACTGTTTTTCATGCCTCGCATGTTTTTTGACACAACATGACCAAACAATGGGCATTTCCGAAGTTGTGGAAAGGAGGCCACATGACAAAGTATGTTTCGTCACATCCATTTCTGCAGCTGAATCATGCTGGCACATCTTTGAATTTAACATGCATGGAGAGCATCCTCCTGTATATCAATTACCTGTGCATTTGGAGGGCCAACATGAAGTCTACTTTCAGGATAATGAACCTTTGGAGATGGTAGCTGCCAGGCCTAATGCAAACAAGACTGCACTCACTGCTTGGTTTGAAGCCAATGCCAAATTCCCTGATAACAACACCACTTATCAGAACTTTCCAACCAAGCTTGTCTATGAAGCTTCCAAAAGGACCTGGAAGGAGAGGCAGAGAGGAACAGCTATTGGGAGGATGTACTTTGCTTCACCTCAACAGGGAGAAAGGTTCTACCTTAGGATGCTCCTGACAGTTGTGACCAATGCAACATCATGGGCTGATCTCAGGACAGTCAATGGCCACACTTATCCTACTTACAAGGAGGCATGCAAGGCTCTTGGTCTTCTAGAAGATGATGCAGAATGGAGGCAATGTCTTGCTGAAGCTGCTCCAATCCAATCAGGATCAGCTCTCAGACAGCTCTTTTGCACTATCCTATTCCACTGTGCTCCTACTACTCCAGAGGCTCTATGGGATGAATTCAAGCACTCCATTTGTGATGATCTTCAACACAGATTGGAGAATATCAGGCAGTACAGGGACAGAGTCTTTACTGATGAAGATGTCTATGACTATGGCCTTTATCTAATCAATGACAATCTGAAGAATTTTGGCAAGACTCTTCAAGACTTTCCAAACATGCCAGAACCCCAACAAGTTTGGAATGTGATTCCAGGCAAGTTGGACATTGTATAAAGAGTTGACATTGATACTGATCAAACAATTTCAGGAAATAGGCTTTTGCAAGAAGAAACAGATTATGATGTTGAGGAGTTGAAGAGAAGGGTGGATGAAAACAAGGCCAGGTTTAATGGTGAACAACTGGGGGCCTTCAATGAAGTTATGGACTCTGTGGACAACATCTTGGGCAAGATAATATTCATTCACAGTGCAGGTGGATGTGGCAAAACATTTGTCTGCAACACTTTGGCTTCTGCTATTTGGTCCAATGGAGATGTGGCATTATATGTAGCATCATCTGGGATTGCTGCCTTATTGCTGGATGGTGGTAGAACTGCACATTCAAGGTTCACAATCCCCATTCCTGCTCTGGATACATCCATTGCCAATATTGAAAGAGGAACTCAGTTATCTCAACTCCTACTCCAGACCAAAGTTGTCATCTGGGATGAAGTCCCAATGCAACACAAAAATGCCATTGACTCTGTGGATCAAGGGTTCAGAGACATCCTGGAAAAGGATGTTCCTTTTGGTGGAGTGACTGTGGTGTTTGGAGGAGATTTTAGGCAAACTCTCCCAGTTATCCAACAAGGACTCAGGTAGCAGATGATTGCTGCTTCACTCAAAAGAGGAAGACTTTGGGATCAGATTCAAGTCCACTACTTGGTTCAACACATGAGATTGGATCAGACTCCTGATAACATTGCTCATGCAGCTTGGTTATTGGATGTTGGTGCTGGAAAAAACCTTGGGCCTGGAGAAACAGTACAACTTCCAGAGACTATGATCTGTGATGACAATTCTGTCACTGGATTGATCTCTTCCACTTATCCTCATATTGATCACCATCAAGATGATCAGTATTACCTGGACCATTCCATCCTTTCTGGCAAGAACTCTGATGTAGAGGATATCAACTCTGAAGTTCTGCAGAAATGTCTAGGAGAAGAGAAAATCTTGCAGAGTGCAGACTCTGTCATATCTGATGATAGGAATCCTAATGGCCTTGAATTGTATCCAATGGAATACCTCAACTCTCTCAGAGCCAGCAGTTTGCCTTTGGCTAAATTGGCTCTGAAGATTGGTGTTCCTGTCATGCTGCTCAGGAATCTGGATACAACCAAAGGACTTTGCAATGGGACAAGAATGATTGTCACTCACATCAGCACCAGAGTTCTCAGATGTAGAATCATCAGTGGAGATGCCAAGTTTGCAGGATCAATTGTTTTGATTCCAAGAATCAACATGGATGTGTCTGAAGAAGATTTGCCAATTCCATTGCGCAGAAGACAATTCCCAGTTTGATTGGCCTTTGCCATGACTATCAACAAGTCTCAGGGTCAATCAGTCAAGCATGTTGGATTGGACCTTCAATCAGGAGTTTTTTCGCATGGCCAACTTTATGTTGCACTCTCTCGGTGCACATCAGGAGATTGTATCAAAGTCATCTTGGACCCAGAAAACACATCAAGAAAGACTGCAAATATTGTCTATCAGGAAATCTTGAATGGTTTACAAATGTAAGTGTGAGTTTTGTTGGATTCAAGCAAAAAATTGCTAACTTCTATGAACTTCAGCACCTAATGTCTATAGCTGGACCATGTAGTATAGATATTCTTAATGGTTGACAAATGTAAGTGTGACAGTTTAAATAATTGGTTGGTTAGTACTAACTTTTATAATTTTCAGCATCTCTAATATATACCAGTGGACATTGTAGTATTTTGTTAATAATGTAATATAGATACATGATTGGTTTGAAGATGAAATCTCAGTGTATTGAATGGTAAGAGAAAAGCAACATGTGGTCAACAAAATACAAAGACCTAACCGAACAAAGTGAGGTTGGGTCTGGGATGAAGCATTGAGTTAGAAATACAAGGACCTAACTGAACAAAGTGAGGTTGGGTCTGGGACTTAGCATTGAGTTAGAAATACAAGGACCTAACCAAACAAAGTGAGGTTGGGTCTGGGATGAAGCACTGAGTTAGAAATACAAAGACCTAACCAAACAAAGTGAGGTTGGGTCTGGGATGAAGCACTGAGTTAGAAATACAAAGACCTAACCAAATGAAGTGAGGTTGGGTCTGGGATGAAGCAAGAGCTACAGGCCCGTGCCTTTGGCACAGAGCATAGCTTGTCCAAAGTCGTCGCTGTCACAACCCGCTCCCTAGCTCCCTAGACACTGCTCCCAACCCCTCCCGAATTCCTGCCTAACTCCCCGGAACCCCACCCACACTTTCGACGCCCACACTGGACAACTCCGACGCTTCTCTGGCAAACCCCAACGGCAACTCCCTCTCTGTAGCCATCAACACCCCCTTGAAACCTTCCCCCACCGTTCCTGGCCACGTCATATGTCCCCAACCCCCTACCCTAGTTTACCCAACCCGTCCCAGAGTGTCACAACGTCCCTGGAGCAGCCGCGCCCCCAACTGATCCCATCAGAATACCGCTGCAGCCCGACCTTGGATTGTACCTGACACCCGTCGACTCAGCACAGCTCCGTCGACCCCCACCATCATATCCGCCGCCCTCAGAGGCACCCAGTAGTCGGTATATAAGTCATAGAAGAACTCCTCGAACTTTAGTCTTGATATTACATTTTACCGGTTTCCTATGTTTTGTCTCTCGTCTTGTCTCTATTTCTGTTTCTAGGCTTTGAATCTATCTTTTCTCAGTCTTGTCTCGTCTCCATCTCGTCTCAACTGTATATATTTCCTTTGTTCCTCTGAAGTCCCCTTGCTCCCTATGTTAGTAATGAACTCTGTGCACGCGCCACGACCTGAACATTCTTAACGACAACTCTGGACCTCGCTACCCGCTCGGCCCCGGAACCCACCAAGCCCCGGTAATCCCCTGTCCAGCTCCAACCCCGCCCCCCATCAGCCGAGAAGCCTCTGCCTACCCCGCAATCTACTTGTGCACCCACTAACTAGCCGTGACACCTGCCCTGGGTCAACGACCAGTACCTCCAGTCTTAGACCCCTCCGAATCACTCAGGACTTACTCGGGCCGCTCTCCCTAGGGGCCCCTTGCAAGCTTTCCCCACCTCCGCTCCAACTCTGGATGCCTGGTTATAAGCGCAGGACATCGCGTCCGCCTAGTAAGGACTCGCCAGTGTACTGAGCCCCCATCGTCAGCGGAACCTGACATAATATCAAGACTCCCCCTTACCCCGTTCTTGATGTCTGCGTTTAACCCCGCATACAACCCCGTTGGTTACCCAACTGATGCCTACGGCCGGCCCATACTGGAAAATTCCTACGCCCCATTCTACCCGGGTCCCTTTGTGGACCAATACGTGCCCCGTCACTGGACCCCTGACCCCAACCAGGCGTTCTATGCCCCCTCCATCAGCCAGGGAATACCCCCGGGCTGGCGCCGCCCTCCCGCATTCCACGCCGATGGCAACAACCCCCGTATCAACCCCGGAGGATACTCCGCAGCACCCCCCAACCCCGCCTACCTTCCCCCCGCCCATTATTATGCGTATCCAATCCCCGCTGCAGCCCCAGCCCCTCCGGAAGCTACGGATAACTATTCCCCACCCCGCCCACCATTCGCCGTTCAAACCCCTCCTTCCCCCAGGCAGCAGAGGATCGAAGCCTACGCCCAGCAACGCGACGAAGTCCTCCGCTTCCTTCGCCTGTCCCCTGCGGAATTCGCAAGGCGTACCCGCACCTTCCTTACCAGCCTAGGCTACCCCGACACCTCCGCAACCCCGGAGGTCTGGGCGGACCGACTCCTCGACTTCCACGAACGCTACCTGCAAGGGAACCTCCCGGAGAATACGCAAGGCACCCTGGGCCTCGACGAGAACTTACGGAACGAGCTCCGCGCCTTGGTCGAAGAAATCCACACTAGCCCGAACCCCCGCCCCTTCGAAGACCCCCTGGACCCCGCCCGCTCCTTCCACGTGCAACGCGAGGAACCCGTCGGGACACGAAACAAAGCCCCATCTTCCGTTCCCCGCCAGCAGGAAGAACTCAACGCGGCCTCCAGCATCTTGAGGAATCTCAACCCCGCGGGGGGGCTGTTCGACCAACCCGCCGCCCACACCCTGGCCCTCTCCGCCCGGCCCCGGGCCAGCTCAGTGCCCAGCACCTTCCAAACCTGGGATCAACCCGCCATCCCCGAAATCCGCTCCCAACGACCGTCCCTACGCGTCGACGACGACAACCGGACCCTCTCCTATATCGACGAGCCGGGCAACCCCGTCGACGAACACCCCCCGCGCAACGGGCCCCAACGAGACCGACCCCCCCATTTCGACCTCCGCGCCCCTCGTAGCAACGCCCCTCCGCCCCGTCCCAACGCCCCAGTCCCCCCGCGACAGCCCCTGGGCCCCGGGGCGCCCCGACCCCCTCTGTCCGCCAACCCCTTTCGTCCCCCGCCCGCCCCGATGCCTAACCCCCCCAACGACATCAACTATTTCGGACCCCCGAATCCCGGAGGACCCTCTCCCCCTCGATGGGCCCCAGGACCCGCCCCGGGTAGTGTAGGTCAAAACCCCGGTGGGGGACCACCCAATGGCGGACCCCCAGGAGGATGGGGCCTGGCGATGGACAACTTCCCCCCCCAGCGCGGAAACGGAAACAACTACTACTACTACTACAACGCCGGACCCCCACCCCGAACTCAAAATTTGCAGGACGACACCCGCGACGCACTGGCCTGGGAAGGAAAGCTTGACATCCAGAAGCCCGAACCCTTCACCGGCCACGACCCCCGGAAGTGGCGAATCTTCCTGACCCAGTGCTTAACTATGTTTCAAGCTAAGCCCATCACTTTTCAGCTTGAGAGCTCACGAGTAGCCTTCGCCGCATCATACTTACAGGGCATCGCTTTCGACCACTACACCGCGCTACTCCGGTTCGACCCAAACAATCCCGTACTCTCCCATTGGCTCGCTTTCACTCAAGAGTTCTCGAGTAAGTTTGGCGTCTTTGACACCGTAGCAGAGGCGGAGGAAAATCTCTTCAACCTCCGAATGCGCGACAACGAACGCTTCACGACCTTCATCGTACGGTTCGAACGAGAGGCCTACGAGACCGGCTGGAATTACAACGCCCTCCGGTTCGCCCTCCGTCGTGCCCTGCCCCAACGGATCAAGGACGTCCTTCGCCTCGCACCCAAACAAACCACCTACGACGGGTACAAGGCGCTCGTTACCCAGGTCGACCAACGTTATTGGGAAGATCGCAGCGAAAACACGGCGCCCCGGACCTCGTGGAATACTTCCGGTAACACCAACTGGCAGACCGGAGCAACCAATGGCATCCGACCCTCCATCCCCGCTAGCCCTGCTAACCCCGCACCCCGCTTCCCCCCGGGCCGAGGAGTCCCCAACACAAATCGGCCCCCGGGACAGCGACCACCCGCCCAGCTCAACGCCGCCGACCTCCACGACACCCCAGTACCTCCGGATACCAATCCCGACGACCGCGACGACATCCCGGACCCCGCCGACGATCAGGAAGCCCTATGCGCAAACAGGATCCAGGACAGTCAGTGGATTGACGTGCCGGAAGAAACGCAGGAGAAACGACGGAAGGAGGGCGCGTGCATCCTATGTGGTGAGCAGGGACATTTTATTCGCAATTGCCCTAAACGACAGGTGATGGGACGCGCCGTGTGGACGATCGACGGAGAAGACTGTAACTACCAGTTCACGGAAAACGAGTCGGCGGTTTAGGTCTGGAAGACGCACTAGACCGCAGACCACATCCCGACGTCTTCTCCGCCCCAGCCACACTTCTCCGCGCAACGATGCTCGCCCCGGACAACCCCCCAGCACACCTCCCCTCCCACTCCTCCACAAACCTCCTCCTCCGCACCACTCTCCCTTTCACCGACAAGCCCGTCCCCACACTAGTCGACAGCGGTGCCACCGATAACTTTGTTGACGAATCCCTGGCAGCGCTTGCCCCACAACCCCTCCGCCGTCTCCCCGCCCCGATCCCCCTCAAACTCTTTGACGGAGACTCTACCCCAGCGGGAGACATCACTCATTGCCTAGAAACGACCCTGACCTTCGCCGACGGACAACAGCAAGAACTCCGGCTACTCGTCACAAAATTACACCCCTCCGCCCCCGTCGTCTTAGGGTTCTCATGGCTCCGCTCCACCAATCCCCGCGTCGATTGGCCCAGTCTCACCCTACGCCTCGACCGGGACAACCCCGCCGATTCCGGACTGGTACCCTTCCATGTCCCACCCCCCTCCGAGAGCTCCGAGGCCACGATCAACCAACCCCGGACCCCGCCGCAACTTCGCTCTAGGTCTGCGCGATCGTTCGTCATCTATGTCCGACTTGGCGGCTCGCTCAAGGAACTTCCCGCCCTCGTAGACAGCGGCGCCTCCGGTGTCTTCGTCAGCAACCAACTCGACCTCCGACGCAACGACCTCGACAAACCCCTCGAGCTCCAACTCTTCGATGGGAGCCCCGCCACGACAAGAATCACGCAGTACCACGACAACACCCTCACCCTCGATAACGACCTGCAGTTCCAGGCCCGACTCCTCGTTACCCAACTACCCCCGTCGACCCCGATCGTGCTCGGACTCCCGTGGCTGCGAGACGTCAACCCCGACATCAACTGGAAGAACCTTACCATGCAATTCCCCAGCCCCGAAGCAAGCTTAGCAGCCGCCATCCACCTCCGCTTCCAGCCTATCCCGGACCCCGACGCCACCCCGGATCCGACTGCTACACCTACGGGACCCAACCCCGTCGACTCCGGAAACCTCGACATTAAAATCATCGGCGCCGTCCCCTTCGCGCGCCTCCTACAAGAAGGCACCCCCGCCTTCCAGTTGCAAGTCATGCCGGCCCTACTGGAGGAATACCTCCGCGCAGGGACTACCACGCCAGAAAAGAAGACGGAGGAACAGATCCTATCCGAAGTAGTTCCCCCGGAGTATCATAAGTTTGCTGACGTGTTCTCTGAAGGAAGTGCCAAGGAACTCCCTCCGCACCGCTCCTACGACCACCAGATCGACCTTGAAGAAGGCACCTCACCCCCGTTTGGCAAGATCTACAACATGTCCGAAATCGAGCTCCGGGCCCTGAAGGAATACCTCGACGACATGCTCGGCAAAGGTTTCATACGTCCCTCGATCTCCGCGGCTGGCGCTCCGGTTCTGTTCGCCAAGAAAAAAGACGGATCCCTCCGACTCTGTGTGGATTATCGGGGACTCAACAAAGTCACCAAGAAGAACCGGTACCCCCTCCCCTTAATCGGAGACCTTGTTGATCGCCTTTGCAGCGCCAAGATTTACACGAAAATCGACCTTTGTTCCGGCTACAACAACGTCCGGATCGCCCCGGGGCATGAATGGAAGACTGCCTTTCGCACCCGCTACGGCCTCTTTGAGTATCTCGTAATGCCCTTCGGAATGACTAACTCCCCCGCCACCTTCCAGTACTTCATGAACGACATCTTCCACGACATGAACGACGTCTTTGTCATCGTATATTTGGACGATATCCTGATCTACTCGAATTTGCCGGCGGAGCATTCGGAGCACGTCCGCCGTGTCCTGGAACGACTCCGAGAGTATCACCTTCATGCTAAACCCGAAAAGTGCTCATTCCACACAGCGGAAGTCGAATATCTCGGGGTCATCGTCACCCCCGACGGTGTGCGCATGGACCCCGCCAAGGTCGACGCGATACTCAACTGGCCCTCCCCGCGGAACGTCAAGGAGGTACAGTCATTCTTGGGGTTTGCTAACTTCTATCGCCGCTTCATCGACAACTACTCCGGAATTACCAAGCCCCTCAACCGGCTCACAAGGAAGGACACCCCTTGGGATTGGGACAGCAAGTGCCAGAGCGTATTCCTCCTCCTGAAGAAGGCCTTCACCTCCGCTCCGGTCCTCCGCCATTTCGACCCCTCCCTACCGATCGTGCTCGAATGTGACGCCTCCGACTACGCTATCGCCGGGATACTCTCCCAGTCAAACTCGGAGGGCAAGGATCTCCGCCCCGTCGCCTTCTACACCCGATCAATGATCCCAGCGGAACTCAACTACGACATTTACGACAAGGAACTCCTCGCGATCGTCGAAGCCTTCCGTCAGTGGCGGGCCTACCTCGAGGGGTCCCCGCACCGCATCCAAGTCTACTCCGATCACAACAACCTGCAATATTTCACGACCACAAAACAGCTCAGCCGCCGCCAGGCTCGATGGTCCGAAACCCTTTCGGAGTACGATTTTACCATTCACTACCGCCCCGGGCGACTCGGCGCAAAGCCCGACGCCCTCACTCGAAGACCCGACGTGTATCCGAAGAAATCGTTCGAAACCGAACGAAATGCATTCAACCATCGAGTGGTAATCCCACCTGAACATCTACATGCCGTGCTGATTTTAAACGAAGAAGGAATCCTCCAGCAAATCAGGAATTCACCCCCGGACCCCTTCTTCAACCAGCACGACCCCCGCAACAACCCCGACGAGTCGAGCGTAGACAACCCCTTTTCGCTATCCCCGGACCACCGCCTGCTGCTCCGGAGTGGACGAATCTACGCCCCGGACCACAAGTCCATTCGCCTCGACATACTCCGGCAGCACCACGATCACAAACTCCGGGGGCACCCAGGAATTCGTAAGACCCTTCAACTCATCTCCCGGACTTATTTTTGGCCAGGAATGAAGAAGGACGTCACGCAATACGTGAGGGCCTGCGAACCCTGCCTACGGGCCAAAGTCCCCCGCCATCGCCCCCACGGATTACTGAAACCCCTCCCCGTCAGTCGCCGCCCCTGGTCTTCAATATCGATGGATCATATCGTCGAACTCCCCGACTCCGAAGGTTTCGACGCAATCCTCATCGTCATCTGCCGCCTTACCAAGCAAGCCCTCTTTATTCCCTGCCACACCACTGACACTGCCCTGGATTTTGCCAAACTATTTCTAGAACACGTATTCTCCAAACACGGACTTCCCGACGACATCGTCTCCGACCGTGGACCCCTATTCGTATCTCATTTCTGGCAATCGCTGTGCAAGGCGCTTGAGATCAAAACCAGCCTCTCTACCGCCTACCACCTGGAAACCGACGGGCAAACCGAGCGCGTAAACCAGACATTAGAACAGTATCTTCGCCTCTACGTTAACTATTTACAGAACGACTGGCGCGCGGAGCTTCCCCTCGCCGAATTCACCTACAACAACACACCTCACTCCGCCACCAGAGTTTCCCCCTTTTACGCCAACAAGGGCTACAATCCCCGACTCACGCTGTCCCTCAAGGACATCCCCTCCCACATTGCCCACGAAGTCGCCGAGGACCTCCGATCCCTCCACCAATTCCTCCGGGACGAGATCGACACCGCCAACCAAGCCTACTCCAAGCACGCCGACGCCCGTCGCCAGCCAACCCCCGACTGGCCTCCCGGCACCTTGGTCTGGCTTGACCGACAAAATCTTAAGACCCGGAGGCCTTCTATCAAACTTGACCACAAACGCCTCGGCCCATTCAAGATCCTCTGGAAGGTCTCCACCCACGCTTACAAGCTCGACCTGCCTCCGGGCCTGAAGGGCCTCCACCCTGTGTTCCACGTTCAACTCCTTGAAAGGCACACTCCAGACCCCTTCCCCGGCCAACACCCCAGCCGACCGCCCTCCGTCGAAGTCAAGGACAAGTATCACTATGAGGTCGACAAGATCCTCGACTCCCAGGTAGTTCGTGGCCGACTCCAGTACTTGGTCTGCTGGAAGGGCTACAGACCTGAGGACAATATGTGGGAACCCCGAAAGAACCTCGACAGAGCCCCCGACAAACTCCAGGACTTCCACCGATGGAATCCCGCCAAGCCCCGGAACTCCTGGGACTGACCCAACACAGATGGCAGTAGTGGGCGTAACCCCTGCCTCTGGGTTCACCAGGGATTCAACTCCCACCAATACTCTCCTACATGTTTCCACTTACTCCTCTCCTCGCTCTATCTGAAACTCCCCACACCCAGCAGAAGGACCAAAGACTGTATAGGAACAAGCAGTGTACAGGTATATACTCAAACAAGAAAGGGGCAGGGAACAAGTCAACGACGGGGTCTGAATTCCCCTCACTCTCCCTCCTCCTCCGACCCTAACCCCGCTACCCTTCCCACCATGAACACCTCCAACTGTGCCACTACCGCCGCCAGAACCTCGGGTTGCCCGGGGAGCGGTTCCCCCACGTCCGTCGCTATCTCCCACCATGCCCCGGGGTCTGCCGTCGCCCTCCGCCGATGCCCTGCCAACAGATGCCCCATCTGCGTAACCCCTTGACCCAACTCTGGCGGAAGGTCCCCAGGCATCCTCGCCAACCCATCATGGATGGACCCCAGCGCTGCCAACGCTCCGTCGAGAAGGATGCAATGCTCCCAGGCCCAGTCTGTGGAACCCCAAATCAGCGCTTAGGAGAAGAAAGCGGGGAAACCACTCATGAAGCACTCCTCGCCGGCCCGAGGCCACCTCGTTGGCAAGCCACTCCTCCCGCCGCCGCGCCCTCTCCGCCGCCGCCCAGACTTCCCCAGCGCTGGAACCCTGCTGGGTCTCCCGCACCCCTGAGCCTCCTGCCTGCTGCATCACCACCTCCGCCTCTGCCTGCGCCTGCAAATGCACCGTCCGCACCTCCAACTCCTGCAGACAAGATAATCGCTCCGTGGCAGTCCCGACGGCGATGTCCTTGTCTTTCCATGCCAGGTCCCGTTCCCTCCGAACCCCGTCCAACTCCCATCGAGCCCCGTCCCTCTCCTCCTGTACCCCCTGAATCTCCTCCTCGCGTGCGACCAACAACCGTTCCAAGCCCTCTACCCGATGCCGCAGATAGGCCTCCACAACTGACCACGACCTATCCACGGACTGCTCAACGGGAACTCCGGATGTAGGGGAATACACCGCGGAACCAGGGGGGCCCCCCATCGCCTGCTCGCCCCACGCCCGCTTACTGGGACCTGCCTCGGGTGAAGGGGATGCCCTCCATTTCCCTTTCTCCTGCCTGGAAGGGGCCCCCTCCTTCCGTTGATGTGCTCCTATGCCGCCTAGTGCCGTGCAGGAAACCTAAAAAAAAAAGAACCTAACACTCGTCACTAGATAGGGTAGCTGGCAGTAGGAAGTTAATAGTTGAGGGCGAGTCAGTAACCGTCCCAGAGAACTAGAGCGAAAGTGGTGGCGTGGAAGTGAAGCCAAAAATAGTCGCTACAGCTAACAATAGTCGCAGCGAACTTAAAACGGTGGCGGGGAGAGTAAAAGAGAGAGACAGCAGTAAGAGTAAAACTGAGATAGAAGGACGAACGTAAAGTTGTCGCTAGCCGTAATTGCTAGAGTCGCTAAGTTGAAATAACGCTAATAGGCACCCGTAGTCGGTACCACACTAAGTTGAGGTCGAGGTCGAAGAGGCTTGTCGCTAAGCCAAAGTCAAAGATGAGACAAGGGAATGAGACGGGGCAAATGAGATCTGAGGCTGGCAGCTTATAGAGAGGGGAGTGATACGATGGTGATTCGATGGTAAAATTCAATGGGGTGATGTCTATGTACAGGCAGTATTTATACGTTTTTGAAGTATAGTAAGGGAAGGTAAGTAATTAAGCGCCACTAGCGGCGGCGTCTGCCACTCTGTTTAGGTTGCATGCCAGGCGTCAGTCCATAACTAAGTAAAAAGTCATAGGTGAAGCTTTGGCGACGACTAATTGCTAATAAGAACCAAAAAGAGAACAAGTCCGATGTCAATACCTGAAGTATGAACACCGTTCGGGGATGTTGGTAAGCTCGACAAGGGGAATGATAGTAACAAAAATACGCGTCTGGTAATATGTCCATATATAGTAAAGGAACACCATCTTGTCGCCAGGATCGCTAAGGTCACTAATAATTGTTGCCAAGGGGGTCTAGGCCTTGATGGTCCAGGCCCAAGTTCCAGGCTTTGCGTGATGTTCCCCGTGATCAATAAGTCTCATGGTCGCTAGAGTCTTGTGCTTCGGTCCAATCCTCGGGCTAAGTCCCGTGCGCTGAGTGTTGTGACTTGTGTCAAATTCGAAGTAGTCAGCTGCCGCTAAGTCCAAACTGCCAAAAAAGGTGCTCAGCGATAACTGGGGCTCATCACCGTCCACCCCGCGGAGGGCCCACCTTCATGACAGGCGCGCTAACCCGTTCCCCTTCCCCAACCCCGGAGCCCCTCCCTGACACCCTGCCCTTCCGTCCTTCCTCCAGCTGTGCTGTGACCCAACCCTGATCCCACCCTTGCTCTGCCGCGACGCAAACGGCCCACCAACTCAGGGTGACGGAGCACTTCTCATGCCACGAATGGCATGGAAGGCACACCGACGTGTCCCGCCGTACCCCCAATGCCGGTTCCTCGAACTCACACTGCTCCCCTTGTCGGGTACAAGACGCACACTGCAGGGGCATGTTGGTCCGGGAAACATGAAGCTAAGTGGCCACTCACCAGGGCCACTGCCTGACACCACTCGAGGGTGGAGGGACCCCTCGCCCGACCCACCGCCTTGGCAAACTGCTCCGGCATCACCTCCGCCTGTACCACCCTCGAACCCTCTGGGACAAGCCGGACCACCCCCGGGCAAATGCCAGACTTGGAACGCGCAGAAGTGACCACGCCCGCCGGGGGCTGCGTCGCATCTGCACCAGACAGTGGCCCTGAGGGACCAGCCACGGCCGCGGACAACTCTGTGAAGGGACAATCAGTGTTCTGGGGTACATCGAACAGGCCGCACTCACGACTATGGTACATCGCCTCGACCCGACAGCGATCTCGGCGACCCTCTGAATCTTCGGAGGACGATGGCTGAGAAGGCGGGGACGGCGACCTAGATGCTGTGGGAGAATAAGCTGAAGAAGACATTGCAACAAGCTGGCAGACTCTTGGGTGCATCCACCTCTTTTAATAAATTAAGAAGGGGCCCCTGATGAACGGCGGCTGCACCTCAACTTCCTTCCCCATGCCGCCGCCGCTCGCTGCGGTTTGATCAATATTGATCAACTTTGATTCCCATGCCCTACCGGTCCCCGACTCGCTCCCCGCATCTCAAGGGTCTCGACGCTGAAGGGGGGGTGATGTCATGACCCACTCCCTAGCTCCCTAGACACTGCTCCCAACCCCTCCCGAATTCCCACCTAACTCCCCGGAACCCCGCCCACACTTTCAATGCCCACACTGGACAACTCCGACGCTTCTCCGGCAAACCCCGACAGCAACTCCCTCTCCGTAGCCATCAACACCCCCTTGAAACCTTCCCCCACCGTTCCTGGCCACGTCATATGTCCCCGACCCCCTACCCTAGTTTATCCGACCTGTCCCGGAGTGTCATGACATCCCTGGAGTGGCCGCGCCCCCAACTGATCCCATCAGAATACCGCTGCAGCCCGACCTTGGATTGTACCTGACACCCGTCGACTCAGCACAGCTCCGTCGACCCCCGCCATCATATCCGCCGCCCTCAGAGGCACCCAGTAGTCGGTATATAAGTCATAGAAGAACTCCTCAAACTTTAGTCTTGATATTACATTTTACCGGTTTCTTATGTTTCGTCTCTCGTCTTGTCTCTATTTCTGTTTCTAGGCTTCGAATCTATCTTTTCTCAGTCTCGTCTCGTCTCCGTCTCGTCTTGACTGTATATATTTCCTTTGTTCCTCTGAAGTCCCCTTGCTCCCTATGTCAGTAATGAACTCCGCGCACGCACCACGACCTGAACATTCTTAATGACAACTCCGGACCTCGCTACCCGCTCAGCCCCGGAACCCACCAAGCCCCGGTAATCCCCTGTCCAGCTCCGACCCCGCCCCCCATCAGCTGAGAAGCCTCCGCCTACCCCACAATCTACTTGTGCGCCCACTAACTAGCCCTGACACCCGCCCTGGGTCAACGACCAGTACCTCCAGTCTTAGACCCCTCCAAATCACTCAGGACTTACTCGGGCCGCTCTCCCTAGGGGCCCCTTGCAAGCTTTCCCCACCTCCGCTCCAACTCTGGACGCCTGGTTATAAGCGCAGGACATTGCGTCCGCCTAGTAAGGACTCGCCAGTGTACTGAGCCCCTGTCGTCAGCGGAACCTGACAGTCGCATATATTGAGTGCACAGCCACTTTCCCAGGAGTCGTCCCATATATTATAGATAATAAAAAAAAACCTAGGTTGGAATGGTGAGAGAGAATAAGTGGAAAAGCTCCAGTGAGGTTTGGTCTGGATTTGATCATGGAGTCTAGAATATTAAGATGTAATAGGGGGGATTAATAGGACATGATCACCACTTCTAATGTTACTTCCTGAAAGAATGAAGTCAAAAGCTTTATTTGACTGAAGATAATATAGCAGAAATAATAGTAAAGACTTATGTCTGCTGATATAAACAATGACAGGACTATAAGCACATTAATAGAAAAAAAAGAGAGAATAAGTGGAAAAGCTCCATTTCTCTGACAATCTTGATTATTTCAAAGTGGAACTGGTACAATAGAAAATCAAAGACCCAAGTAGACAAAGTCTGGATCTCAGCATTGAATTAACAAAATACAAGAGCCTAACCAAACAAAGTGAGGTTGTGTCTGGATCTCAGCATTGACTTTATGAGATACAAGGACCTAACTAAACAAAGTGAGGTTAGCTCTGGAATGTAGCAAGAGCTACAGACCTGTGCCAAATGCACAGACCATAGCTCATTTATATATCATGCAACAACTCCTGGAAAAGCAGCTGTGCCTATGCAATGACTTTTGTGCTGGATAAGGCTGACCAAGAACCTTCCTTTTTGGTTAACTTGGCTGGTTTTGCACTTTGATTAAGTCTTCATCTTTTGACTATGTGTAAAACATGCCAGATAGCCTGCATATGTGAAAAATGCCAAATGCAATTTAGTGGACACTGTTTTTCATGCTTTGCATGTTTTTTGACACAACATGACCAAACATTGGGGGTTTCTGAAGTTGGACAAAGGAGGCCACATGACAAATTATGTTTAGTCACATCTATTGATTGATTGATGTTGACTAACAAGCTTATTAGTAAATCCTTAACCACACTGAGCTATTGATATATTGAATATCTCATCATGTAAGTTAATTTTAATGGCTTTTGATTATTAAAATGCTTAACAATGGATGTTTCAGGCAACCACCTACTACTCCTGAAAGCCAAAGGCAACAAGCTAGGATTCAAAGGAGACTTGAACAGTTACAAATGACAGATCCTGATGATCATTGTGGAAATAGAAACAATAGATCTTTGGAACAGATCAATACTGTAGTTGTTCCACCACTTCAATTTGGGCCTGGGGGTATGGGAACTGGGGGTATTAATCAATCTATGGGATCTGGGTGTATGGGGTCTGAGGGCTTGAGGCTTAATCACCAATCTATAGCCACTACTTCTGGCTCTTCAGGAAGACCTATTAGGCAGCCACCTGCTGCTGATGATCCATGTTCTATAGTGATCCTGAAACTGTTTGTCCTGAAGGGTGGGATGCTCCTTTACAGAATCCTATCCCTAGAATGGTGCTACCTTTACCTGCTTCTATACATCAAAGAGGCAATAGACTCACTCAGTCTGCTATTGCTCAAGCTGCTATGGTCAATCCAGAAACAGTCTTGCCAGAAGGTTGGGATGCTCCTTTGCAGAATCCATTACTTAGATTGGTGCCTTCTCTACCTGCTCCTGCATGGAGAAGAGTGAGACCAAATGCTTATAGAGAAATAAAGGAAAACCACTTGATCCAACAACAGCATGCACTGGCAGCATTGCAGGAGCAGCAAAGGCTGAGACATATTGCTATGGTTGAAGAGCAGGAGAGGCAACAACAAGCTTTAGCCATCTTGCATCAGGAAAGGCTGAGGAAGGAGGAAAGATTGACACAACAGAAACAAGAGGTCAGTCAAACACATCTTTGAAATGCTACTTTAACTAACCAAGTTCAGTAGCATATTGATCTGAATCCCAAATATAGGCCTTTGAATGGTAGATATGGCTCAAAGTATCTTTTAAGGCTGGGAAGAGCAACATATAGCTGATCTGAAGAGGACTTCAATGGTCTAGGTCTTCAGTATGACATACCTTCTGATGATGAATTGGAATATGTTGATTCTGCAGAACATGAACCAGCAGAGCAATCAGATCCTCCCCTTAATAATCTATTGGGTCCTCAAGATGACATGCCTTCTGATGATGACTTGGAATATGTTGATCCTGTTCAACAGAGACCTGCAGAAGACTTGGACCTTGCCCTACCCAATCATCCAGCAGGACTACAAAATCCTGCTGAGCAGCCTCCCCTTGGACTTCCTATTCCACCACAGCTTGGCCCTGTTCAGCCAATTCTAATAGGAGGGCAACCTTACTTGATTGAATACCCTGCACACTATCTTGGTCCTATGACTGTCATATGTCCACACTGCCAAGCTCTATGTTTTGATGCTGAAAAGCTCACCAAGTCTACCAGAAACAATTTGAAGTTTGGCATGTGCTGCTTACAAGGCCAAATGAATTTGCCCAGACTTTGAGATGGTCCAGCAGATTTACTGAACCTACTCCATGACCATCATCCTCTCTCTGACACTTTTAAAAATCTATCTGTCAATACAATGCAGCTTGTGCATTCACATCTCTGGGAGTTAAAATTGACTATGCCATTATAAATGCTCCTGGACCATACAACTTTAGTATCAATGGAAAACTCTATCATTTGACAGATGCCTTGCATTCCATTGAAGGCAATCAGCCTGTATATGCACAACTCTACTTTTATGACTACAACCAGCAATTGGCTTTTCATACAGAACAATTCCAGGCTTGACCCTCAGATAATGGCCTCTTTGCAGGATATGCTTGCCAGAGTCAATCCCTTCATTAACTTATACAAGCAGGCCAGGCATATTATGAGAGAACTTCTAGATCAACCAAATTCATCTCCATCTGGGCCACTACCATGACAGTAGGACAGAAAGATCATGTGACTTGCACATGCATGGTCACAACCATGCACATGCTGACCTAATCACATGACCCAACAATGGGAGGTCTACAATAAGCAGTTGTTCTGAATAAAAGAAAGAATTCAGGGGCCTGGCTACAGTGGTCCCCCAACAGGTGTACAACAAAAATCTGGAACAAATACATGAGTATTTGCATAAATATGCTAGCAGTATGTGCAAGATGGTGAGGGAGACCCTGTGACCCCCCTTGCAAGCAATCAACTATAGAATTCCCCTCATAGACCCTAAGAATATCTACTCCTGGTGCCCTTCCCATTGCCTGGAGGCAATGTGGCCCCAATGAACAGGATGCTTATGTCAGTAGTGGATGGTGCCAGGTAACCAGTATTGGGAATACTATACCTATGCTACTATGCAAAATGGGACCAGTCAAATTTGGCAAAGCACCCCATATGCATACCATGTTTGATTTGCATGCCTGTAATGCCAATACCATAAAACAATCCTCTCTACTCCCAGACATTGATGGAATTCTTTGTCATGTGGTGCATGGCAGGTATCAATTGATACTTGTTGGACAGGCTTATGGGCAGATACAGATAATATCCAAACATGTTAATAGGTCTGCAGTAAGCACACCTGATGGTCATATAGTTAACAATATTTTGCAGCAAGGGGATTGCAATGCACTGGCTACCCATCAAGCCCTGATGAACCACATATTCTTGGCCTATTTAGGCAGGTTCCTAGACATATACTTAGATGAAATTATCATTTATTCCAATACTGTAGAAAATCATGTCAAACATGTCAAGCTTGTCATCAACATCTTGAAGAGAGAGAGGCTTTACCTGGGCAAAACAAAAAATCCACTTCTTATGCAAAGAAATGAAGGTGCTAGGATGAATTGTCAATGACCATGGTGTCTGCATAGACCCAGATAAGGTGGATGCCCTAATCAAATGGAAAATGCCCATCAATTAGGGTATATTGCAGGGATCTCTAGGGGCTGTGGAATACCTGGCCAACAACATTAACCAAGGAAGGATCCTGATGAGGGTTCTACACAGATGACAGGTGATACAGTTTCCTTCCAATGGGAATACACCCATCAACATGCACATGAGGACATCAAATGGCTGACAGCACAGTGCAGGAATCATCATAAAAAACCTCTAATATATGGTTGTGATGCCAAACTCATCAATGTCATCACTGATGGGACTAGGATAGCAGGCATGATCAGCCAGCAAAAAGACTGGTAGACTGCAAGAGTTGCTGCAATTTGAACCTCTATGCAGCAGAATAATGCAGTCCATGAGATTGGAATGCTGGCAGGTGTTGAGACAATGTTGTAGCATTGCAACATCCTGCAGAGTGAGATTTGAATGATACACAGACCATAAGGGCTGATTCACCTGCTGAACTAGAAGAACTTGTCAGGCTGCTAGGTCCAATGGCTCAAGAAGATTGCTGAATTTCATTTCACAGTTGAGTATGTGCCAGGCATAGAGAACATCCCTCCAGATGCCCTATCAAGACTCTATGCTTTTGATGAACCAGGCATAGTCCAGGCAAGAAGTGAGTATACCTACCATGACATTATAAATAATGACTTACTAAAAGACCATGGTATTTTGATGCCAGTGTTAGTTGGCAAAGAAGGGAAGTTTGGTGGCCTGCACAGTGTGGAAGTGGGAAATGTCACCACAGTGATAGAGAGCAAGAACAAAGCAGTACCACCCTCACAACAGTCAGGGTCCACATACACAACTAGCAGAGACAGGAAGGCCTGAGACCATGTGGAAGTTTGCAGCATGAATGAGCCAGAGTTTCATCCTAAGGGGTCCCCAGGACCCACAAGGACAAAAGGAGGGAAAGGCTACTACCAAAAATGAAAACTGCAAACTCATAATACTATTCCAGCAAAAACTGCAATACTAATGAGGAAAAAATCTGAGCAAATTCACTTCTGATAGACAGCAACCTATTAATCTGACAGAAATGCTGAATAGGAAATGCAAACCATTGGACCTTCTCAAAAGTATCTGAGGGAGGTACTTTGAAGATCCTATGTTTTGAAAAGTGGCTGAAAAGCATAAGAACTTTGAAACAACTAAAGATGAGCTTATCTACCTTAAGACAAATGGGACTCATGTATTGTGCATTTCCAATGTTTGAATAGCTGGAAGGAGCCTCTGAGAGATAGTAATATATCAGATGCCCATTCAGTCCTGGCCCACCTAGGCACAAATAAAACATTAGCTTACTTGAGGGAACAGGCCTAGTAGAAGGAAATCCATCAGGATGTGCACACATACTGTCAGACTTGTCAAACTTGCAGCTGCATGTAGCCAGCAAATCACAAACTTTATGGACTCCTACAGCCTCTGCCAGTACCTACACAACTCTGGGAGGTTATTGGTATTGACTTTGTCAGACCCCTTTTCAAGTCAAAAAGCCACAATGCCACATTTGACTCAATTACAGTAATCATCAACCATCTGACTGTGATGGTTCACCTCATACTGTGCAGAACCACATATGCAGCAAAAAATGTGACTGAGCTCATATTCTTGGAAGTATACAACCTACATGGACTATTCTGTGCCATTGGTAGTGACTGAGATAGTTACTTTACAAGTACTTTTTGGACTCACCTACACTCTTTGATTGGAGTCAAGCTCAAGCTGCCAAGTGCTTATCACCCACAAATGGATGGTGCCATGGAGCATGCTAACCATGCAATAACCCAATTGATTCACCAAGCTACAGTGGCTTAAAAAAGTGTCCCAATGTTTTATACTTTTTGAAAGATGAGCTTGGCATGAAGGATTGGAACTATTTAATATTCTGGTTAAATCATGTAAAATACTATGGCATCATAGCTACAAATTGCATTCTAGTTTATGTAATTCAAATCAAAACTGATGGAGTAATGGCCATTTTGAAATATTCACTCATTGGGACAGTTTTTTGAGCATTTCTAATCTTGCAAGTATATCCCTATATTAGTCAGAAATAAAGGGTAAGTTGCATGTAGGAATATCAATAGAGTCATGTGACCATGTTTGGTTATATTTGGGAGTGGTTCAAGTTGGTTGAACC
Organism: Termitomyces sp. T153; assembly: GCA_018296165.2. Taxonomy (NCBI): domain Eukaryota; kingdom Fungi; phylum Basidiomycota; class Agaricomycetes; order Agaricales; family Lyophyllaceae; genus Termitomyces; species Termitomyces sp. T153. The sequence goes on along the minus strand of JACKQL020000021.1, from coordinate 37,916 downwards.
ACATCTTGACCTTCAACCACCATCATTCTCCTGCACAATGCTCTACTGTTGCTTCTCTCCTTACTCAAGAGTATTCTCTGTGTCAGATTGAGGCTAAAACTGGTCTAGGGAAGTCTTCAATTGGGAGGATTGGTAGAGAGTTGGAGGTGGACAAGGAAAACCATCCTGGAGGCCATCCAGCTTAGCTTACTCCATGTGATAAACAGGCTATTGTTCAACAATTCTCAACTGGGAGACTTGATACAGCTGTTCAAGCCACCAATTTTATCAACATCATCATTTCCAACCTTGTCTCTCCTCAGACTGCCCAGAATGTGCTGAAGGAGGAGGGGTATTAGTCTGCTACAAAGAGGAAAGTTCCTATGCTCAAAGCTAGACATTGGCAACTACAACTTAAATAGGCTCAAGAGCATCAGAACTGGACTGTGGAGGACTGGAAAAGAGTGTTGTGGACAGATGAGACAAGGATTGGGTCAGTTGGGAAGCAGTATGTCTGGAAGCTATGAGGAAAAGGCATTTCAACCCAAACCACTACACTTACTGTAAAACATAGAGGAGGGAATAATCTCATGGTATGGGGCTGTATGAGTTGGACTGGGGTAGGAAAGCTGGGAGAGGTGGTAACACTCTGGAAATAGATGCAAACTCCAAAACAAACTCCATGACCTGGTCAAGGAAATCCACACTAGTCCAAACTCCTGTCAATTTGAGGACCCATTGGACTCAGCCTGCTTCTTCCATGAGAAAGAGGAACTCACTAGAGTACAAAATGAAGCCCTGGCCACTATTCTCTACCAGCAGGAAGAGCTCAATGCCATGTCTGACATACTGAGGTCCCTCTTCAATCAACCTGCCACTCACACTCTGGCTCTCACACACCTCAGACAAACTCTGTCCCCAGCACCTTCTGCACCTGGAATCAACCTACTAAACCTGCACCACATGCTCAGAGACTCCCCCAAACCCTCCCTGTCAACAACAACCTCACTTACAACCACACCCTCTCCTATATTGACAAGCTGTAAAACCATCAGAATGGAGCTCCAGCACCACTCTGGAACAGGCCTCCCCACTTTGACCCCCACCCATCCCCTACCTAACTAACCTGCCAACACCAACAACTTCAGCCCCTGCAGGACTCCCTCTACCCTGCTGGATTCCAGGGCCTCCTCCAGGCAATGCTGGCCCACCCCAAGGTAGCAGGCCTCCTAACAGTGGACCTCCAGGTAGATGGGGCCTGGCCATAGATACCTTTTGTCAGCACAAAGGCAGGAACAACTATTATTACTACTATAATGCCAGACCCCTGCCCCAAAATTAGAATACCCAGGATGACAGTTACAATGCATTGGCCTAGGAAGGCAACTCAACATCCAGAAGCTGGAGCCCTTCACTGGCCACAACCCCCAGACATGGAGAATTTTTCTGACCCAATGTCTGACCATGTTCCAAGCTAAGCCTATTACTTTCCAACTTGAGAGCTCATAGGTGGCCTTTGCTGCCTTATACCTACAGGGCATTGCCTTCAATGACTACATGGCACTGCTCCAATTTAACCTCAACAACCCCATGCTCTCGAACTGGCTCATTTTCACCCAGGAATTCTCCAGTAAGTTTGGAGTTTTTGATACTGAAGTGAAAGTGGAGGAAAACTTCTCCAACTTCTGGATGCATGACAACAAATGATTCACAACCTTCATTGTCTGGTTCGAACAAGAGGCCTATGAAACAGGCTAGAACTACAATGCTCTCTGGTTTTCCCTCTGCCATGCTTTTCCCTAGAGAATCAAGGATTTCCTCTGCCTTGCACCTAGGTAGATGATGTACAATGGCTACAAAGCACTTGTTACTCAGGTTGACCAACATTACTGGGAAGACCAGAGCAAAAATACAGCCCCTCAAACCACCTGAAACCCCTCCAGCAACACCAACTGGCAGGCTAGAGCAACCAACAGCAATCAACCCTCAGTTCCTACAGTTCTCACCAATCTCACACCCCACTCCTCCCCCAGACAAGGACCCACCAGTACCAACCAACCCCTAGGGCCCTGCCCACCTGCCCAACTCAATGCTGCTGACCTCTGTGAGACTCCAGAATTCCTGGATACTAATCCTAACAGTCCCCAGAAGCCAGACAATGCCCTGGATTCTGCAGAAGATCAAGAGGCTCTATGTACAAACAGGCTCTGGAATAGGCCCTGGCTTGATATACTAGAGGAGATACAGGAGATATGACAGAAAGAGGGCACATGTATCTTATGGAGTGAGCAGGGACACTTCATCAGTAATCACCCTAAATGCCAGGTAATGGGACATGCTGTATGTACTATTGACAGCAAAGACTGCAACTACTGGTTTACAGAAAATGAGTCAGTGCTTTAGGTCTCAAAGATGCACTAAATTGCAGATCAGACACTGACATCTTCTCTGCCCCAGCTGCATTTCTCCATGCAATAGTCTTCCTCTGGACAACTTCCTAGCACACCACCCATCAAACTCTTCTAACACCCTTCTTCTTCACACCACTTTCCCCTTCTCTGCCAGCTCCATCCCCATTCTGGTTGATAATAGTGCAACTGACAACTTTGTTGATGAATCCTTGGTGATGCTTGCTCCACAAGCCCTCCAGCACCCTCTCCACCCCTATCCTTCTCAAGCTCTTTGATGGTGACCCCACTTCCATCAGAGACATCACTCACTATATGGAAATATTATTACCTTTGCAACTGTACAACAACAGGACCTCTGATTGCTAGTCACTAAGCTGCATGCCTTGAGTCTTGGAATGATTGCTGCATTTGTCATTCACTTCCAGTATGAGAAGAAGGAAGGATAACACAATGGCTTTGTGGGATGACCTCTTCATCTCCAGCAGCAGCATCCACTACTCCCTGATAGACTTCAGCTTTGATCTTCTTCTGATTGTACCAAACCCAATTCAACTTTGTTTGCTCAGTTGAAGCCCATGCATCAACAACATATTGCTGAAATAGCCTCTCACTCCAGAGTAAAGCAGCATTAAATTTCAGGATTTTTTGTTGAAGCTTATATGCATAGTATGAGGTTTCAGAGACCTTATTTGTCCTTTTTTGCTCTTGTGGTCCATGTCCAGCAAGAATGTTGATGTGGTATCCAGGCTCTCCTGTAGGAAAGATGATTGTGTAGTGCAATGGAGTGTAATATAGATGCAGATGGCTGATCTGCTTCAATTCCCCTCCATGCAAGTGCAAGACTATATCACAATGATTTGATTGCTCCTCTGAGCCATCTCCAGGAATTACAGTTGCAACCCCCTCCTGTTCATTGGGGTCATTATAATGTTGAGGATCTCCAAGATCAGCTATAAGCTTGACAGAAAGCCTTTATGGTTGGCCTAGAGATAGGGAAGGGACTTCCAGAGGAGGAGGAGGAGTGAGGGAGCCCAGGTGCCATACTTCTTGACTTTCTTGCAGCCCAATTATGTAATATTGTGTACCTCATAGCTTGTAATTCTAAGATTGTCAGATGTTAGTTTGGCTGAGGTGAAATAACTAAGTTTCAGATTATATGAGAGGGATAAGAAGTAAAACACACAGGGGGTTCCTTGTGGGAGTTGAATTCCTAATAAATCCAGAGGTGGGGGTTATGCCCACTACTGCTATCTGTATCAACTAGTCCTAGGGGTCCTGGGGCTTGGTGGGATGCCATTGGTGGAAGTCCTAGAGTTTGGCAGGGGCTCTGCAGAGGTTTCTTTGGGGTTCTCAAGTGTTGTCCTTAGGTCCATAGCCCTTCCAATAGACCAAGTAAAGGGGTCAACTGCAGATAAGGTGGGAGTTGAGGATGTAATTGACTTTGTAGTGGAGGCTGGCTGGGGCACTGTTCCGGGAAGGAGTCTAGAGCATACTTCTTAAGAAGGTGGACATAGAAGACAGGGTGGAGGCTCTTCAGGCCTGGAGGTAGGTTGAGTTTATAGGCATGAGTTGAGACCTACTGGAGGCTCTTGAAGGGGCCAAGTCACTTGTGGTCAAGCCTAACTGAGGGTCTCTAAGTCTTGAGGTTGCAATGGTTGAGCCATACAAGAGTGCCAGGAGCCCAGTTGTAGGTGGTTTCATGTTGGATGTTGGCATCCTTAAGTAGGCTTGATTAGTAGTGTTAATTTTGTCCTAGAGAAACTGGTGAAGGAATCAGAAGTCCTTGGTGACTTTGTGGGTGATATGGGAGGTGATGTCCTTGAGCAACAGGGTGAGCTGGGGGTTGTAGCCTTTGTTGGCATAAAAGGAGAAAACTTCAGTGGCAGAGTGGGGCATGTTATTGTAGGTAAATTCAGTGAGGGGGAGTTCTGCATGCCAGTTGTTCTGTAAATAGTTAACATAGAGATGGAGATACTGTTTTAAGATCTGGTTTACTTGTTCTGTTTGTTCCTTGGTCTCTAGGTGGCAGGCAGCTGATAGGTTGGTCTTTATCTCAAGAGCCTTGCATAACAATTGCCAAAACCAAGAGATGAATAGGGGGCCACAGCTGGAGATGATGTTGTTCAGGAGTCCATGCTTGGAGAATACATGTTCAAGCAATAGCTTGGCAAACTCTGGAGCATTGTTGGTGGTGTGACAGGGAATGAATAATGCTTGTTTTCTGAGTTGGCAAATGACCACAAGAATTGCATCAAAGCCTTTGGACTCAGGGAGCCTGACAATGTGGTCCATTGAAATCAAGGACCAGGAACAGCAACCAACAAGAAGGGGTTTCAGTAGGCCATAGGGGCAGTAACAGGGTACTTCAGACTGGAGGCATGGTTTGCATATGTATCATGTGACATCCTTCTTCATTCCTGGCCAAAAGTAAGTCCAGGAAATGAGCTGGAGAGTCTTACAAATTTCTGGGTATCCCTGGAGTTTGTAGTCATAGTGCTGCCAGAGTATGTCAAGGCAAATGGACTTGTGGTCTAGAGTGTAGATTCAACCTTTCCAGAGTAGGAGTTAACAGTCCTGAGATAGCATAAAGGGTGGGTTGGTTGCTGACTCATCAGCAGGGTTGTTCTGGGGGTTGTGCTGAGTGAACAAGACATCCAGAGGTGCATTTGTATTTGGTGGAGGATTTCTTCTTCATTTATAATTAACATGGCATGAAGGTATTCAGGAGGGATTACCACTCAATGGTTAAACATGTTCTGCTAAGCCTCAAACAACTTCTTTGGGTACACATCAGGCCACCAAGTAAGGGCATTGGGTTTTGCACCAAGTCAGCCAGTGTCATGACCCAATCATTTTTCCCAAATCTCCTTTTCAGCCACCTCTATTCAGTCCAGACATGTTTTAGATGGCCTCATCACTTCCCTGTCTTGGACTACACCCACTGTCTCTGATCATATCCCTGATCTGTGGCTCTGTTTGATTGCAAGCTGGAGCTACACTGGGCTTACACACAGTGGGACTTTCAGCATTCATTGAAATGATTCTAGAGGATGTCATAGACACCTAAACAATCACTCTGTATGCAGGGTTGGCCAAGTTCAGTGAACTTGAAGACTAGCTTATGAGCATCTGCATATTCTACACAGCAGCTCAGTACAGTGGAAATGGGCATGATTGTGAGAAAGTCTGAATTCTCATGGACTTTCTAGCTGCAGGCACCCTAAAGTAGTACCTGCAACATGTAATCCATGTCAATAGGGCCCAATCCCACTGGAGGTTTGAGGATGTAATCCTCAGATTGTACAATCAATTTGTACAACCCTCAACAATGCAGGATGCCTGCAACATGGTGTATGCAGTTGAAGAGGGAATGCAAGGCTTCTATGATGCCTTGCTTGACCACGCTCAACAGGGCCATATGGACTATAAGTCCTTCCAGCTGAAAGACAAGTTAATTTGGACTACTAATCTCTTGGGCCATGAGGTGCTATGTATACCTCATGATTGGGAGATGGTAACCAAATTGCTTTACCAAGCACATTGTGTGGTTGGGCACTTTGGTGCCCAGAGAACAACAGAATACATTTGTGATTGGTACTAGTGGCCAACCATGGTGCAGATGTGTGTGCATTCTGGACCACTTGCCAACTATGTCAGCAGGCAAAAGGGAGCAATCAGCTACCTTCAAAGAAATTACATTCTCTGCCTGTGCCAGTTAAGCCATGGGACTCAATGGGAATGGACTTTATAGGTCTCTTCTCACAGTCCAATGGGTTTGACTACCTGTGGGTAACTATTTGTTGCATAACAGGCATGGTGCACCTAATACCAGTGCACATGACCATGACAGCATTGCAGCTTTCCTGGATCTATATGCACAAGATTGTGAGACTCCATGGTCTCCCAAGCTCTATTGTCAGTGATTGTGACTCTAAGTTCACATCCAAGTGGTGATGTGAACTGCATAAATTATTGGGAGCTCAGCTCCTAATGTCAATGTCCTTCTATCCACAAACAGATGGACAGACTGAGCATGCCAACAGAAATGTCAGTCAGATCTTGTGCACTGTTGTGCACCCAGATCAGAAGGACTGGTTAAGTCAAATAGATTTAACTGAGTTCACAATTAATGCAAGCATATCTGAGATGATTCAATTTGCACTTTTTGAGTTGAATGGTGGCTACATGCCATCTATGATTTGTGGAATCTGGTCAGATTCTGCTATTCCCAAGGGGATTAAGCAGTTTGCCCACCAAGCTCTTGAGAACTTGGCTGCAGCACACAATGCAATCATCAAGGCATGTGTGTTTCAGACACACAGCAAATTTGCACCATAGACTGGATCCAGATTAGAGAGAGGTGCACTGGTATATCTTTTAACAAAGAACCTCAACCTCCTGAAAGGTAGAGCTAGAAAGCTCTGCCCAAAGTGGGTTGGGCCATACAGAATCTTGAAGGCCTACAACAAGTCCTCCAATTATGTGGAGGTGCCTATGGCACTCCAGGAACATATGATACATCCTAAGTTTCATGTATTGCTGCTGTGACCCTATGAGGCCAGCAACAATGTGCTGTTCCCTAACAGGGTGACACCAGAGCCATACAACTTTGGTGTGCCTGATGACCAGGAGTGCAACAAACCAAAAGCTTTTCTTCACTCAGAACCTATTTTATGTGTCTATTGTGTACCAATAAATATATTCTCATTGTCAAACAACCAAATTGCATTGTGAGGTGCAATATCCCTAGATATCCTTTCCCTGAACTCAGAACTAGACTGTTCCAGCAGGGAGATTGGTGTTGATTGTAGTGAGAAGCCAGAAACAAGTAGTAGTGTCCTACAATTGCTATGTTCTCAAGCATTACATTGTCTTCATGTAGTATGGTCACTAGTTCATCACTGTGCAGTTTGAACTATCAATGGAGACAAATTCAATTCCAGTATACAGAAAGCAAACTAGCAATTCAGACTCCAAAGACATGCTGAATCACTGAATCAACCCCAATGTCTTCTCTGCTCCAATCATCTCACTATGTGCATTGGCCCCTGCCCCAGACACCTGCACTGCTTCTCTCCTCCCAATCTTCACAGCCCTCCCTCCTCCAAACCACCCTTCCCTCTACTCCAACACCATAGTTGCCTTGGTCAACAATGGGGAAACTGATAACTTTGTAGACAAATCTTGGGCCAAACATTTGTTTCTGCCCTTCATCTGGCTTGCTCCCATCCTGCTGTGTCTGTTCAATAGCAAACCTTCACCTATTGAAAGTGCCAGCCATTACTCCTTCATCCCTCTCACCTTTGAGGATGGAACTGTTGAGATCATAGGTGCCAGTATTGCTTCACAATGCAGACATCAACCATCACATGATCATTAGTTTATTTTCACCCCTGGTTGTCTTGTGTTCTCTATCTACTGACCATGAGATGCCAGGTATGTGTACTACATTAACTTACATCAATACAATCTACTGAACATGAGATGCCAGATGCTGGACCATAGTCTACAGCTTATCAGGCTAGAAGTCTGATCCCTTGTGCGCAATCAGCTGCTACAGGTTATGGGCTCCAGCCCCCAGACTTATTCAGAAGATCAATCTGTTTTAGCTCTGTTACTAAATGTAGAAGCACTTTGCATTCACATCTTATGCATCCACACTCTCACATTTTCAGTGCCTATCAACTTTGGCCCATTAGCCTCACATAGAAGAATCACCTCGATCCCTGATCTCCAAACTTGGTGTGATCAAATATGCTGAGTGGAAAAGATCCATGTATGCATGCCTAATGTCAGTAGGGGCATCACAAATAGCAACTGGCAGAGAAACTGAGCCTGAGGACCACCACAACTTGGCCTCTGCTCAGGCAATCCAGTCCTATCTGATTTGTCATGAGAAAGCCACCAGTGAAATCTACCAGTAGCTGGTTAAGGCAACAGGATGCAAGTCTATGCCATCTGCAAAGACCCCACTGCAATGTGGCTGAAGCTTAAGGAGATACACTCAAAATCAGCCCCGAATGCACATTTCAACTCCCTCAGCAATTTGTTCAATATTAGGCTATGAGATGGCAAGTCACTTGTTGATCTATGCACATGCGTTGAGGGAACAATGCAATGGATTTGGGCACTCCATCTGCTGGCCATTGTTGGGCCCGGTGGACTGACATCTCCAGGATATACTCTTGAGATGCTTGATAACAAGTTGTCAACCATGGCAATGTTCTGCGCACTCCCATGCTAAGAATATGCAGTGTTCATTTCCTCAGTGTTGTTACTCAATGGCCTGACCAAGGAAACTGTTCTAGAAGCATTTTGAACTGAGGAGACCCAGCAATGCACCACCAGAGAAGAAGCGGACACTGTTGCTGCTGCCACCACCTGCACAATTTCCTGCTATATCTGTGATGGACCACACAAGGTGCAAGATTGCTCCAATCTCCCAATAGCATGCAAGAATGCAAAGAAGACTGACATTGGTGCTAAGCCCAAGAAATGTAGAAATTGTTGTAGTGCAAAGGCTGATGCAGCCAAGGCAGCTGACACCCCCAAGGTTGAGGAGGGCTGTGATGGACCCACTGCCAAAGTGGAGGCAGCCATTTGTCAATCTGCTACATCACCTTCCTCACCATCTGACTTGCTGTGGAACACAGACTCAGGCACCTCAGTGCATATGATGCCTCATCGCAAATGGTTCTCCCCAGACTCTTTCAAGCCGTGGAGAGTCCTGATTTACCTCACAAATGACATGGTCATCTATTCCAAAGGAAAAGGGGATGTTTTGATTAGGCCAGCAGAGAAGAGTAGGAGTGGGGGAGCTCTCAATGATGTTATTATCACCAACATCCTATTTGTACCCAAGTTAGCCAACAATCTCCTTTCCATCACTATTCTCAGTGTGCATCATGGCTTCACAGTCATGTTCCACAGTCAGAAAGTGTTCTTTGACATTGCAGATGAACCAGTTTCTTTAGCTACTATAGACAAGACACTTACATCATATCTAGATGGCTAAACACTTATCCTGTTGCCGCACATCGCTAATGTAGCAAGCACAGGCCCAACCTCATCTCTCATGATCAAGAAGAGTTTATTGCATCAGCATATGTGTTACTTAGGCACAGAGCGCCTAGAGCAACTCATCAAGAAAGATCTCATGGCAGATTTGAAAGTCAAACCAATGTCACCCCTCTCTAGTGTTTGTGAGCCATGCCTTTGTGGCAAACAGCATTGAGCATCTTTTCTGTGCATATCTGATTGAGCTGTTGAGCTGCTTGGAAGGATTTTCACTGATGTACATGGCCCCATGCCTGTCAAAGGTCACCAATCTAAGTACAGATGGTGGTGTACTTTCATTGACAATAAAACATGCTGGATGGAGACGTACATTATGAAACATAAGAGCAAAACATTTGGAGCATTCAAGGCATACAAGGCACTTGTCAAATGGCAGACTGGAGCCGAAATTAAATGTCTCCACCATGACAAGGGCAGCAAATATATCTCAACCAAATTTCTAATGTTTTGCAAGACTGAAGGCATATGACTTGAATTTACAAATATCACTACACCACAGCAGAATGGCACTGCTGAATGCCTCAACAGAACAATTGGGGAAGCAGTTACATCCATGCTAGCAGAGGCAAACCTGCCAGACAGCTTCTGGCTATACACCTCAATGTGTACAGGCATGTGCACAACTGCATCCCCACATCTGCACTAGTGCAGGACACACCGTTTGAGCAGTACAAGCTGAGGAAGCTGCACATTGGCCACCTGCAAGTGTTTGGATGCACAGCATATGTGCTTATAGGATGAGATAAATGATGCGGCCTGCAGAGTCACACTCAGTCTGGCATTTTCATTGGATACCCCAACAATTATGTGGGCTGGCAGGTCTATATTCCGAGCACAAAGAAAATTGTCATCTCACATAACATTATCTTTAATAAAACTTGTTTTCCAGGCCTGAAGCTAGCAACTCATGAGATGCCACCACTCATGAATGCATTTGACTCCCTAGAAGAATATGCACCATACAATTCAGACAACATCATCACACCAATCCTTCCACCCCCACCTGTCCCATCAGTACCTGAAAAATGCATATTCAATGATGACAAACTGCTTACTGGCCTTAATACTGATATTGAGTCAGATGCTGCTGAAATGGTGGGAGTAGACATACAGTGCAGTCAAGACCAACAAGTTTTGGTGGGAGTGGGTGACAGTGCTGACCTGCAACTACCAGCACTACAGAGCACAAGGAAGACTCATCAGCCAAGGCCTCTACCACCCCTGCATGAACCCAGCCAATGTGTATGTTTCCAAGCCCACAGTCCAGATGCAGAGTATTGTGATACTCTACTTTGCCAAGAGAACTAAGAATCACCTCTTATATGCAAGCCGCCACCACCACTGCTGCCATCACTATACCCAGAACCCCCACTAGAGCAGCCTCTGTGGAATGTTGACATTGTGGATGCCGACAAACATGGAGAGCAGGAAGCAGCCCTTGTCCTGAAAGTTGATTCAGACAATGCCTTACCTCTGACTTTGGGGGGTACACTGCACTCAGTGCAAATACTGCAGCAGCTTACAAGGTTGGTGCACATAATGCAAATCCTTGTTCTTACAAAGAGGTGATGGCGAGTGATAATGTGGTGGAATGGCATAAAGCCATGTGCTACAAAATGAACATGTTGAAGAGCAGCGGCACCTGGCAGCCAGCCTACCTGCCTGTGGGCTGCCATGCAATTGGCTTGCAATGGGTCTTCAAGATGAAACACCTTCCCAATGGCACCATTGACTGCTTCAAAGCTTGTCTTGTTGTGCAGAGTTTCAGCTAGTGGCCAGGTGTTGACTTCAATGAGACGTTTTGCTCCAACAGCCTGCTGGGCTGTGGTTCAAACAGTCCTTGCTCTGGCAGCTGTCAATGATATGCATCTTGAGTTGGTTGACATTTCCTCAGCCTTCCTGCATGGGATTATGGACATGGAATTATACATGAAATTCCCCAAGGGTTTCCCTGAGGACATTCTGCCTGACATAGAACACTAGCCTGGCAAAGGTGATGTGTGCACTAAACTCCTCAAGGGAATCTATGGACTGAAGCAGGGAGCAAACCTCTGGCATAAACACATGCACAAAGTTTTCTTGAGCATAGGCTTCTCTTGCATTACCTCTGACCCCTGTGTATATGTATACATTCAAAACAATGTCTGCATCATCATCCCTATCCATATCAACAACATGACTCTAGCCTCCAAGTCCAGACCAGCCATCCTTAAAGTCATTGCAGAGTTGCAAAAGTACTTCAAGCTTCATCATCTTGGCCCTACCATGGGCCTGCTTGGCATTGTGGTCACACAAGACAGGCCAAACTGCAAGCTTTAGATTTACCAGAAATCTTATGCTATTGAAGTCCTTTCACATTTCAATATGCTGGATAGCAAAGCATTTGTCACCCCCTTGTGCCAGGCACAAGGCTTTCTAAAGCAGACTTACTGAGTACCCTGGAAGAGGTTGAGGAAATGTGCGCTGTGCCTTATGTGCAGGCCACTGGGGCTCTGCTCTATCTAGCTATGTGCATGTGGCCCAACATTGCTTTTGTGGTTGGTATGCTCTGTTGCTTCAACACCTGCTCTGGACCTAAGCACTGGCAAGCCATCAAGCATCTGCTTCAATATGTCTGTGGAACACTCAACTATAAAATTGAGTACTTTGCACATGCAGTGGCCCTGCTCCCATCCTCCTTCAATGCTTTCACTGACACTGACTATGGCAGCAACCCTGATACTGGTCACTCCACCACTGGTTCTGTCTTGATGGTGGCCGGTGGTACCATCAGCTGGATTTTCTGACAGCAGTCTATTGTTGCCCTCTCCACCACTGAGGCTGAGTTTGTTGCCACAAGCAAGACCAGCAGAGAGCTCTGCTGGTTGTGCAATTGCCTTGCTGACATAGGCATGCCACAGTCCTTGCCTATGGTCCTCAATCTCAATAACCAGTCCACAATTTCAGTCTCAAGGCAGCCCAAACACCTGGGTAGCCAACCTCCTAACAAAACCCCTGGCCTGCCCCTCTATTACTCATTAGGTAGTAGTTGTAAGTACTAACCAATGTAGTATTTTGGAAGGACCTGAGGATGGAACATTCAAAGTCCTGACAATAGCACTGCTTCTGAGTCTATTCACTAGCAGGGCTTAGGTACACAGTGTTGAACAATTATGTGTTGTATGCACCAGCTGTAAGAGAGTTCCACATAACTGTATGTAAAAGCTTTGTCTCAATGGTGTTGCACATCATTTGGGTATATGTGGAATGTGGTGACCATATAGTTGTTGTGATTGAAGCCTTTCAAAATGAGGTGGCAAGACTTGTGGTCAAAGTGAGTGTAAGAATTTTGAAAGAAAGAGTGAATGAGGATAGGAAGCTCAATTGGTTGCTAAATATACATACTGAAAGACCAAATTGACAATGTTTGCCTGGGTTGAAATGTCAAAATATCTCTTAGTTACTGCTTGAATGCCAAGTTTGGCCATTGATTGCATATGGTGGCCACCTGCAGAATTGATGGATGTTTGAGGATGCCAACAGAGGATGGTTGAGCATGGCAGGGAGAACATGGAGAAATTGTAATGATTGAATGTAAGATATATGATGAAAAAAACAGGCATAAACATTGAGATGGTATGACACAGGGTATAATGGATGATGTATGTCTGTTACATGGAATACCATTGTGAGCTTGAGTCAAAGAGTGGGACATCAGTGTACGCAGGCATACCTTTGATTCTTATGGTGTATATTGATTTTTGTTATATACACTGTTTGTTTTTGTGAAAGATATCACCAACATAGTAGATTTACAGCTGCATAGGGAAAGGACCCAGACAACATGAACAGAAAAGGTCTTCAGCCCTATGATTGCAATGCTTAAGTAAGCAACAAGTATTTGTGCCATGTACAAGGTAGAGTATCCCTCAAAGACAAGGTAAAACTAAGATCAAGTAATAGAGTCTCTGAAGGCATAGAATGACAGGCTCTCTCCTCCCAGGAGTGGTAGCACCAAGATTGCTACAGCACATTGAACTTGAAGACTTGGATAGTAGCATTAATGGATACACAGCAGCATATCAAACTGGAAAACCAATATAATAGCATTTAGAGGTACTTCCCTATATAATTAATTTTCTGGATACCCAATTGCAGTATACCAAGAACAAAGAAAAATTCCATGCTCAATTCCACCAAAGAGATCAAGCAACACTGGAATTTAACAAAATATGGGTCAGGTACCCTTCATGGTGATACCATGGAATTAAATCCTCTTATTCAATCACAAAAGAGGATTGAAAAGGTGAGATGTATGAAAGCAACTGGTAGTGAAGTGGAGGATGGAGAGTTTCACTAGTGTCCAGATGTCAAATCCCAGTCCACAATTTCACATGAGTATAATTTCATAAACAGTCACTGGAGCAACAGATTACAAATTGATCAAACTTTCCATTGTCTATATACACATGACAATTAGATTCAATCTGCTCTTACATACACCATGATAGTCAAACCTTTTGCTCAGCATATTGACAAGCCCATACATTCTACAGGGTCTGTTTCTTCTCACATTTGGTAACCTGTTATTAGACCATCATGGAACCATGACTTACCATCATTTGATATGAATCTACTTGTGAAGTGACTATCCCTGTAATAAATGACACCTTTTATTTTATACTTGTATAATCTAGCATTATCTACAGCATGGATATCAATTACATCATTTATCTGCACAGATAAAGATGAAACATTGAAATATAATATATGTGGTGTGTGCACAAATTGGAACACTCTGACCAATTCATGACCACATTTCCAGCATTGCAATGCAGTATACAGTCAGAACCTTTCCATATGATCCTTGATCAATCAATGCTCCAATGTTAGCACAATCATGCAGGACTTTGACTGTGCTCACTGACAGCACCCTCTGTGCCATTCCAGACATGTTGTTAATGAATCCAATATGACTTCTTTGTTCATAGATAGTTCACTGACTAATATGTGTACAGATGTATATTCCCCAAAAGGAAACACAGAATGGTTTTTGGAGTTGAGAGTAGTTCTCAGCCATTCTCTGCATTCCTCAAGTGCTTTGTGATCTACAGGACTGATTTTTGAGAATACTCTCACAAGATGTTTACACATACATGGGCTTATATCACCCATATGGAGAGACCATTCTGCAGGATCTTCTATAACAGGTTGAACAGTATTGAGATGACAGAGTCATATGCACAGCTGTTCATCTTCCAATTACAGGCAAATGGAACATGTGATGCATAGGTCAATGGGGAGGAAGCTTCTGTATGGTTATTACATTCTAGAGGTTTGACCTGATATTCTAAACATATCTTTGCACCTTGAGCAGGTACAAATACACTACTAGACTGGATATGTGACTTGGTTGATTTTTTATTAGATGCTATTTGCCATGGAATACCTATAAATTCCAAACCATCAAAAGGATCAGTTTTTGACCAGTGAAGTGCAGGATGCAAATTAGAAGGCAAATAAAATTTGTTCTTGCACTTGTGGAAAGAACTTATCAAGTCCAAACACCTGGGCACATCATGCAGTCCTTGTAGTAATTTTCCTATATATTGCAGGCACATTCATCAAGAAGCTCTAGTTCCCCAAATTCTTGCTGTAGTGCCCCACTAGCTTTACCTTGAAGCATGTACCTGTCAAATCCTCTTACCATAATAGTGCTATCTGCTGTGGCACTTTGAGATAGAGCAGTATAGTATGCCTGATGTGATTGTCATTTGAACAGATCTACTGGATTAAATGGTCTAGTCTTACCTTGGCTTGCATAATCTGTTATAGCATAGTTGTCAAGAACTTCAACATGTGACCTCAATATACAAATTCTCTGATTGTTTGGTAAATGGCATTCTATAGACATGGATATTCAAGTAACAGGAACAACATTTTCAGGTAAGCCTTTAATCTGCACAGTGTGAGGCAGTTTCTGAAGCTTCACAAAAATTGTATCTAGCATACATTGACCTGATGAACCAACACAGGACTTCCATCTGTATACATGACCTTCTTGACCATTTGTGATGCATGACTCCATTGCCAAATTTGTTTTTATTCTGACAGGTAACCCAATACATAAAGATAGCTTACCAGCAATTTGATTGGTTGTGGATGAAGGAGATTGTTCCCATATTTCTTTTTGAATGGATAGTGGAACACATTTTGACTTACCAGTATGACCCTTGCTTTTTGGCATCCCATTCATGTTGTCATCCCATTTATCAGAAATAGTATCTTCACTAAAAAAATCTATGAGTTGCTGCCCACTTTCTAATGTGAAACAAGCACTTCCAAGCATGTTGATTGCATCCTTATCAATGTTATGAGCAGTGATAATCAAGACATTATGGAATACAGGGTCAACTATGCTAATATTGGGATTTGAAGACACACAATGTGATTGCAAGAATTGTATAAGTGGTTAGCCATAGACTGATTAGTTTCACAAACCATGAGGGTGTGTGCCAGATGCTAAACAAATTATAAGTGTTGAATTGATGATATTTAGGCTACTCAATAGTTTGACAGGTGTATTCTCAAAATATTTACTGATATCAAGTGTTTTTGAAATGACATTGGAGTACCAAGAATGCAAATCAAATCTAGGGTTTCCTATTTGGAGATGAGGTAATGGCATTGTACTCATTGCAACAAGGGTAGAAAATGACATTGGAAGAATATTGAAATACATGACTCATTATATACAGGAAACACTGATTGTTGATCAAAGTTAGTCAGCAACTGCTGCTGCAGATGTATTAGTAATACTTCAATAACAATAAACATAGGTATTGGTAAGAAATAACCCAGCCATACACTTCAAAGCAGTAAATGCAACACCAATCATTGATCCAAGTTATTTGTTGGTAAGCATTCCCAGCCAACCACTACAAAGCATATGAGATTGACATTACAAGAATACAACCACCTAACACATGAAATGTTCACATATATGTAGGTATAAATATATATATTCTGGTCAATCATGTTTTCAAATAAAGATCAGCAGAATGATAACATTGGAAAGCACACAGAGTGTCATGACCTATTCCATTCCCCCCTTCCCTTCACCATTATCCAACCTCAGATTCTACACAGTCCCTCTCTAGATCTCAGCCACACCCCCAGATCTTAGCCACAGTCCTGTTTCAGCCACATCCAGGTTTTAGCCACCTCTAGGACCGCTTTTCCTGTTCCAGATCATTTCCACAGGCACAGATCACTTCCACAGGTTCCAGATCACTTCCACAGGTTCCAGATCACTTCCACAGGTTCCAGATCACTTCCACCTGTCCAAGATCACTTCCAGAATTGCTTTCCTTGTTCCAGATCGCTTTCCCATGACTTAGATCACTTCCTGCTATGACTTAGATCACTTCCATCTTCTCCTTTTGGCAGTGTCCTACAGCTATATAAGGTCCCTTAGTCTGTAGCTACACCCCAGCCTTGACATTACCTGATATCTTGTTTGTGTTCTGTTGTTATCTGATCTTCTCTCCATTCATTACTCACTCTCATTTCTTAGTTTCTTAGTTTCTTTCCCTATTTACATACTTGCTGTTGGCATCACCTCCCCAAGGTGGTTTTGGCTCCTGTAAGAGTCCCCCTCCAGGACTGTGGTCCTGACACAGAGTAGTCCAACAAAGTAAGGAAATATCATTTAGGTACATGCCTTTCCTTTGCCCTTGTGGAGTTTACCCTTTGCAGGTGTATTGTCAGGTGATGCAGGATCAAGACCCAAGGCATACATTGGATCATGAAGGAGTGTAACAAAAAGAACATTGAGGGTAAGATACCTGCATGTGATGTATAAGGACAATCCAGAAGCAAAGGACAAATGGCCAACCCACTTATGTCCCCCAGCTTCATACCAGTTTATACTGAATCCAACAGTGACAACCAAAACTTCAGGTACTTCAGCATTGTTATTTTTATAAGAATGCCAGCTGGGCAAAGTGTCAAAATCAGCAGGCTGAAAATGGAAAGGCCTTCCTCTCTCATTTTGACCATTGTAAATAGGCACTATATTATGTAAGAACAAGGAACAATGGATTTCACTTTAGGAAATGTTGTAAAAATGTGGAGAAACACCTGTTAGAAACAGGTCACATGGTTTCTAACAGGTGTTTCTTCAGAATCAGTTTAGATACAATGTCAGAAATAGTAAACATAGAGGTTTGTGCTCCTGAAATTTTTACTTGAGAAATAAAAAAGAAATTTCCTTCACTTTTTATTAAGAGACACACAGAAAACACAAATCATGTTTAATTTATGCTTTTTAAAAAATACATAACATGTACCTTTTTATCTTTCTGCAGGTACTGTTGTTAAATTTCTAAAAGCTGTTTCTCAAGTAATTTTTCTTATATTTATTAAAAATAACTGTTAAGAAATACTCTTACTGTTCCTTGAGAAACACTGATCAGAAAACTTTGAAATGTTTCCCAGAAAATCCATCTGGAAATTCATATTGCATCAACAAGCATGGCACTCAGTGCATGACAAGTGCATGTGCATAGACTCATTGTGTTTACAATATTGTGAATTTTGGCCCATTTCCAATATGTACAATTATATCAATAAACTTATTTACAACATATTTGGATACCTGAACATGAAGGATGGGCCACAACAAGTAAGATGATGTATCAATGCAAAAACACAGAAGGGATATAGAGTAAGCATTTTGCACATTTGCCCATTGTGCCACCTATGTGAGAAGATCATCTCTTGTTCATCTGCACTCACCTCAAAGGCTACCCAGTATCCTCTGGCATTCATCACAGCCAAACTTGGTCTTGGTATTCCTCTGAATGAGATCAAGTATTCCATCATGAGGGTCACTAGCACCTGCTTTGAGTTCAGTTTGGATTACTGCATTGTTAAGATTCCTCACTGGCATCTGAAGAAGTTTGACTGTATGAGCAGACTCCTGAGCAGCAGCATGAAGAGTGTCAGAGAGGTTATGAGCATTGAGAGAACATTTGAAGAGACAATGCAAAAGGTGATTTGAGCTATTGATGACCAGGTTGCTGGGTCAAGTCTTGTGTGTTTTATGTACATGTTGTGCTTGTGCAGATTGATTTCAGAATGACTACATAGAGAATATCAATATTGAACTCTTGAACCCAACCAACAAGTGTATCTTTGCCATCTCCACAGCATTCCATTGAGGCTACAGCATCCACAAGATCTGGCAGATGACCAACATTGACAAGTAGTTCTTCACCAAGCTTGAACATTTTTATGATGGAAAAGTGTCTCTTGTAAGTTACTCAGGTTCTGTCCTTGACCATCTTCTGACATCATTGGCAGCACCTGCAATGTGTCTACTGTTTCATTGACCCTTCTCCACTGGGCCTTTCAGATTGTTGGCTGGCTACCTGTATAAGTTCAACTGAACTTGCTGTGTGTAGGCTTCATCAAGAGAATGGGATTGCCCCATTTTTCAAGCAAATTGATACTGTTGCTGCAGAATTCCCAGCTTTTACCAACTACCTCTATACTACATACAACACCTTTGATAATGATGTCAAATTTGATGACCAAGGTGTCATAGTTCTTGGATGAGAAGGAGAACTGAAGCAAAGTATACAGTTGGCATATGCCTTAGTTTGGGGATGGATGGACTGCATCAGAACCAGTCTTAGATGTGCAACAAGCCATTTGACTGTGACAATAACAAAGAAGATGGACTGCAGTCCAAAGGAACAAAATTAGAGAACTTGTACATATATGACACATCAACAAAATGATTACATTGATCTTGACCCCAGATTTTCTCTTCTGAGTGAGTGGTCTCACTCAGTGTCTTGTGGTTTCAATCAGGTTTCAATGATATTCTCTTGTAATTGAGTGTTTTCCCACAGGTTATCAACTGTTGCATCTGGATTAGGCTTCTCTCTGATTCCTTTCTGTGTGATGTGTCATTGTGCTCTCAGTAGTATACAACAAGACTTGCCTATTGTGTCAGTAATACATTACACCTTGAACTCTGGTAGCCAACTCATTTTCTTGAGAGCCTGGGAGCTCTTCCTCATTGTCATGCCACTACTCCAGAGGAATCCTATGCCAAGTTGTGTGTCTCCAGGAGTCCAAAGCACAAAATTGACTATACTCAAAATGTTCAAAAATATAAGTGAAGGATGATATCAATTAACTTACATTGATGAGGGAATTTGTGCAAAAAGCACATTCTGTATGTAAGTTCAAATTGGCCATCATAAGACTCTTTCATTGCCATGCCATCTTTTTTGAGTGCTCAGAGGCTTGGGCAGAGAAGGATCAAAGTTGAGCAAAGGGCTGTCTTCTAGCAGCAATTCCTCCTCACTCTCATCATTAAAAGGAATCTTGGACTGCAGCGTGTTGAAAGTGGCAACCAATGGAGTAGAATATTCTGCTCAAGGTGACAAGGGTATTGGATCATTGGATACATGACTGACTAATACATATAGGATCAATCAAAGGATCTCTCCCAGAATGTTTGATGTACCAGAACTTCCAAACTTGTGATACAGGGAGGAATGTTGATCCTGTAATTCAGAAGGTGCAGAGATGAAGACTCTAGGGAAAGACAGAACAACATCAGAAATCATGACTTCATCTTGGAGGACTAGCAACTTCTGCACCATTAGCTTGAAGAATGGCTGTTTGGAAGGTGATTGGTGCCATGAGTTTCAGGTAATATTCTATACTTTCCATGTGCCATGAGTGGGCTGACAAGGACCTAGGGTGTCACTAGACCCCCAACCTTGTCTCCGACCTGCTCAAGCCCTTCCCAATGCCCCACCAAACCCCCCAATCCTCGACTACCCTCTGCACCTACTCTGGGTAACTCTGATGCTTCTCCAGCAAACCCCAATAATCTCCTGGCCAACTCTGACACCTTCTCTGCAGTCCTTGACACTTCTCCTGAGCTCCTGGAACCTTTTCCTGCTGTTCCTGATCCTGTCATACACCTCTGACCCCCTACCCTGGTTCACCTGACCTGCTCTGAAGCATTATGACAACTCCAGAGTGGCCTGCATCCCCAGCTGATCCCATCAGAATATCACTGCAGCCTGCTCCTTGATTGTACCTGACACCCATTGACCCTGCACAGCCCCATCAAGTCCTACCACTATGCCTGCTGTTCTCTGGAGCTATCCAGTAGTCAGTATATAAGTCATAGAGTACCTCCTTGTACTCCAGCCTTGATATTACTTGCATTGTTGGTTACTTGTGTCTTGTGCTCCTCTTTGTCTCTGTTTCCATTTTTAGTCTTGAATCTATCTCTTCTCTGTCTCATCTTGCCTCATCTCTGCCTCATCTCAACTGTCTATATTTCCTTTGTTTCTCAAGTCCTTTCCATCTCCAACATCAGTACAAACTCTGTGCATGCACTATGACCCCTGAACATTCTACAACAACTCTGGACCTCACTCTTCACTCAGCCCTAAAACCTAGCAAGTCTTAATTGATCCCCCATCAAACTCCAGCTCTGCCCCCATCACTTGCAAAGCCTACCTCACAGTCTATTCACATGCCTACAAACTTGTTCCTGATGCCCGCCTCAGCCCAACATTGATATACTTGGTCTTAGACTTCCCCAGACCACTCCAGACTTGCTTGAACCACTCCCCCTAGCTTTCCCTTGCAAGTCTCTCCATTCTGCACCAACTGCAGAATGCTAGGTTATAAGTGCAGGACATCATGTCTGCCTAGTAAGGATTTGCCAGTATAGCTGAGCCCCCATAGTCAGCAGAACCTGACACAGGGCATATTACCCTCTACACTGCTAGCACCTTATAGCTGCAGAACATTTGGGTGATTGAGCTCTTTTCAAAGATTGACTTCATCCATGAAAGTCTCTTGAGAAGTGTAAACCTTGAGGACTTTGACCATGACAATCCACATGCCCCATTTTCCCTTTTACACTGTTGAAAAAAAACTCTTTCTGATAATTTTGCCAAGATCATGCTCAAATCTAAGACAAACCTGAGATCAGTTGAGATGTCAAAGGAAAGGTAACATAGCATACTTGGTGATAGTCCAACTTGAGAGTGTTGGGATTGGTTCACCATAAGCAGACTTGAGAGCTCAAATATCTTTTTCAATGGACTTCCTGTCTTGTAGACATAGGTCATTTTTGTCTGAGTGAGAGATTGGCCATGTTGACAATCTGCATCAAGAGGAAAGCAAGGTAGATCCTTTAGCAAAGACCTTAGTGGACTGAAGCAACTCTAGAGCTCAATGTAATGTCTTAATAGCATCCAGAATATCATTTTTTTGAATACCAAGCTTTTCTAGAATTTCTCCTTGGTCAGACCATGGAGGCTGACCTATGAGATCTCTGGATCTGTTGAGTTCATTTTGTTCTTCTTGAATCTGTTGAATTTCTTGTAAATCTCTTCCTTACTGTGCAAGACATGTCAGTCCTTGCAGAAGGAGAATTCCTTGAGGCTAACCTGTATTCTAGCATTTTTAGATTTATTTATTGCTTGAGTAGGAGTCTAAGCATTATGTCTGATCATAATCAAAAATTTGATGCACATTGAGATGACCCAAGCAATCCTGAACCTTTGTGTTACATACAACAATTTCCCTGAGGACATCATGTCTAAAATAACATCTGCTGAAAAATTTAAGGGTAGAATAATTTCTTGATGAGAAGTATGTAGACATTTAAATCTTCTTGGGCTTAATAAAAAATAATTAACCCTGTTATGATTCCCCTTATTTAAAGTGATTGATAGAATTGATCCAGCATCAAGCTTTTGATTTCTTGAAAGGGACTTCACAGGCAAGTAACAAAAAATTTGTTATTCTGCACAATGTCACTCACTCTTCCAGCCTCTCCATCAGCTCATGCAATGTATCAGCAATGTGCTTATTGAGACCTGGAATTTCTTGAATAGCAATCAAGATGTCAGCACAGCATTCCATTAGGCAAAGGCATGCCAGCTGGTTGGTCTGAACAGAAGTTCACTATCATAGCAACTATCAAGAAACAAGACAAGCTGACTTCAATTTGTTATAGGGATCCCATATTCCCACCAGTACTCTGACAACACCCTCTAATCCAGGGGTCAGAACAAATTTCAGCAGATCCATTCCATGAACAAGTACTTTGTGCATCATGTCACTCACAAGGCTCAAACTTGTTGGACTGACAGCACAGATAACATGCTTTGGACATATTAGGTCCTGCAATAATGCCAAGTGGACAACATTGAACATACTATATGGGTGCATTGATACCATTCTATTTGCTCATCCTGGTCCAGAACTTGGTACATGTGTGCTTTACTGTGACATCTTATCTAGATTGGTTCTAAATTACTCACCTTTTTCCTGCCAGTAGCCTCAAACTTTGCTTTTTGAAGCAATGTCACCAATACCCCAAGCAACATAGAGTCCTCATCCATGCACCATGCCTCATTCACAACGGAATCTGGTGTGGTAACCTTCCCATTTGGTTGTCACTGTAACTGTCTTGACAATTCCAGCTCCTGTGACTCTGCATCCTCAGCTGCAGCTAGATTGGCTCACAATTTGATTCCAGGTATCAAATTGTTTCTATGTGGCTTTTAGAAAACCCATACCTGAAGTAAACAGCTTTGCTGGCTTCCTCTCCTATGGAGACTGGCATGGGGCAGAGGGCATAGCAGGACTCTTGGATGCCATAGCCGTTGCATCACATCAAAATTGCTGTGAAAACAACCCAAAACAAAACACAATGCATGACAATCATGACAATTATTAAATTTCTTATTGAAGGTTAGAATTCACCTGTGATCACTGAATGTGGGTATTCTCTGTGCTGTGAAACCAGTAAGTATTGCTGAACAATGACATGCAACCTTGTTGCTTACTGTAACAGTCAAAATCACAGGTAATCCAAACAGTAGTCTTGTTAGGAATCTGGCCGACTCTTGTGTGATACACTTCTTGACACAGACCCTATCCAGTTTCAGAGTACATGTGCACCAGTATCAGCCTGCAAACTGGCCCATTGAAGACAGGTACTCCATTTTGAATAGCAAATTCAAAGATAGGAACTCTTTAGCATCTATGATGCTATGATACAGATCTCATGATGACTACATTAACAATCCAGTAGGGACAATTCAGTGGGGACATTCCAGCTGTCATTGGGTAGTTTTGTCATCATGGCTACCAATGGCTTGTGGGATTGTGTATCTAGTGAGTTAGCTGTGGAGACCATACATTGTGGTATGGAACAGGGTGTCAAGAATCTTGCTGAGTGTCTGATCAACATTGTGAAGGCCATCAAGAGCTCTGGAGAGAATGCAATAAATTGTGTTAATTCAGATTCCATAGTACTTAGTTGCAACAATGGCTGGATCAACCCCCCTTCTATATATGACACTGGAGGAATGCCCCTTTTTACATCTAGTGCATTTATGTTTGGCAGTGCCCCAAAGAATTCAATGACACCTGCACAAGCATTGACTGATTCACTAATCAGAAAGCCAGCAAATCCTAGTGGATTTGGGTTTGGTACCAGTGGCAATGTATTTAGTGGATTTGGCAAAACTCCTGTGCCTATAAGACAGCACCATTGTCTTGCAGGAACAATGAGATCAATGAACAGCTCAAGCAAGGTTGCATGATGGCAAAGAACAAGATAAAAATGCTTTTACTAGGTGCTGGAGAGTCTGGCAAAATGCATGCTATAGCTGCAGCAGGTCAATCAATGTTGCTGACACACCTCAGTCAACAGTTTGCTAAAAGACCTTGGACTGTACAAGACTACAGCCCTGCAGGCTTGGCCTGCCAAGGGAATATTGTATGTTGAGGCATCTTTTTATGGTTCTATAAATGCTTTTTCCACACACTAGAGTGGTGAATGTGGGGACGTTCTTCATATTCATGAAACCATCAGGCATGTTGTGAACCAAACTGTTCCAACTGAGGCAGAGCTTTTCTTGGTGTAAGTGTATTCCTGTGGAAGCTAATGAAATTGATAATGATTCAAAAGAATTCACTGATGCACAACATACAATAACAGGTTCAAGAGGAGAAGTTTGATGAATTCTCCTGAGATGGCCCTGTGGTTTGCAATTTGTCTCTCTTGGTTGTGGTACATGTTGTTCTCAGTATATTCCTGTGGTGATCTAGACTCTGCAGTTTCACATCTTTATGCATGTCATGAGCATCAATACCATGATGGAGAAATTCATCAGTCAACCAAGTACATGGGATAACAATTGTAGGCAAACAATGAGTGAGTCATCTGAAGAGGTGGGCAACAAGCTAGGTGTACCAGAACACAAAAAGGAAGAGAAGAGCTTAGCAAGCCCAAAACTCCAGAGAGAGGAACTTGTCTAAACCCAGAGCTCTGGAAAGGGAAGAGCTTAGGTGAACTTGAAGCTCTGAGGAGATGATGAGTGAGTTGCTTGGGTGAACCAAGAGGAAGGGAAGAGTTTGGGTAAACCCAAAACTTGGAGGAAGGGAAGAACTTGGGTGAACCCAGAGCTCTCAAAGGGTTGAAGGAAGGTCAGGACAAATTTGACACATGTGGTTCTGGCTGGATTTTGGCATAATCCAGATCAGCATGATATTTGGCCAAAGATTTTCTAAGTCCCCCTGATGACATCATCCTTGAACACTTGAGCTCTGGGTTCATAATTTCACTGGAGATTCCTCCTGTGTTGTTTTCTTGATTCTTGTAAATCAGCCAACATCTCAGTTTTCATCACTCTCTTGTTGCTTACAAAAGTTACATTGTATTTTGGTCACATTGTGTTCTAGTTACATTGTATTTTGTTACTGAATGATCACATCATTTTCACATCATAGTAAATGTAAGATTCATAAGTGGCAGACTTGAAGGTATGATGAAAGAGGGGCAGATATTGAAATTGAAAAGGTCTCAGGCTGGAGTACCTTGGGAGTGTCTGCAAATCACACCTGTATGTTGAGGGCAATATTATCTTATTTTCTTAATGAACCTTGCATCTGGTCCATTCAATTATCATGTCATTTTCACATTATAGCAAAGTAAGATTCATATATATAAGGATCACTGTATCAAATATAATCTTAAATCTATCTGAGGCCTATAAGCAACCCACCAGCCCAGCTATAGCAGAGTAAGCTTTATTCTGGAGCATTATATTGAGGAAAATTGTATTTACCTTGAAGTAAAGATATCAGAGGCTGAGGGTCAAGCTTGGCTTGGAATTGCTGGATGAGACCTGTATACCAGGAAGTGCTGTAAAAGTTCAGAGGAGGACAAGCTGCAATATTTGAATATGCCTGCAAGGTATGATCACTGTTGCTGATTTGTTGAACTTGGGGTGGGGCACCAGGGCATGAGTTTCCAAGGTCATTTGTTGTATGTTGATAGTTATCAATGAAGTAGAAGAGGCTTGTAACATGAGGACTTCACCACATTGGTATTTTGGCCCTGTAGATGTGGGGTTCACCATCAGACTTGTCTGAGCTCTGACCATCTACACCAAGTAGCTCCATCATATGGAACTCAATGTCCCAATCTTTGATTTCCACCATGTCTTTGCATATAGACATGTGAGATTGATACAGCTTGAACATAATCAGACTTTTGTTCTTGACATGAGTAAGTGGATTTTTACCTCATTTTGTCTCTTTCTCTCCTGTGCCTACAAGTCTTTCACCTCCTGATGAAGACTTCTGACCATTTGCACTAAGTCTTCCTCATCATCTTCCTCATTACTAAGAGCACCACCTCTGAGGTGAAGGATGCAGTGATTCTTATAGATGCTATTGTCTTTACTGCCCAAGTGGTTGCTATAATCTTGAATAAAGAAGGTTGCCATGTACAGGACAAGAAACATTGTCATGGATCATTGCAACAATATTCTTTGCTATCATCTTCATCATTGCCATCCTCACTGCTACCATTGTCATTCCTGAAGCAAAGATTGCCATGAACAGGAGGAGCAGCCTTGCCATTGTTATTGTCATGAAAATTGTTGCCATAATCATATCCATCTTTTCTAGAACAACCATCTCTAAGACAAAGAACATCCATGTCATCTTCAGATTTACCAACAGTGCCTTCAAACCTCAGGACTCCCACATGCTCACAGATTGAGATCCTCTCCAGACATATGTGCAGAACTGAGAGAGGATGATAATGGAAGAAAAACTGACAGGCCAAATCAACCAGATAGAGTATTTGCTGCAGTCACAGATAAGCACTGAGCCCAATCAACTGTCTTGTAATTCTCTTGAGGCCAATATTGAGGCTGACATGGTGTGATGGCAATATGATCTGGAGACTGGGCCTTCAGATTATGAATGACAATCGTTTGTCTGCCCATTATTGCAGAGGTCAAAATGCAAACCTTACAATGAGGTGGTATCTCTTGTTTATGGAATGTGGATGATGCAACAACATGGGGAGCATGAACGGAAGAAAGGATGGCAGTGGTGGGAGGTGGCACTAAATGATGAACATCATTGCCCATAAACTACATGACAGAAAAAAGTTGGGTGAAGTGAGAAGGGCAAAGACAGAAGCTTAACCTACCTTCTTCCCAAACAATGCATCAATCAAGTCCAAGTTGGACAGACTAGCTCACTGCCTCTCTGAACCATTGTGTTGGTCCTGTTCTGGCTGAAGAGTACTACTTTCTTGACTCTCATCAACAATCATGTATTGAGCATTTTTGACTTCAGCAGGATCAACACAAGAGCCACTGCTGTTGGCTGAATTTGATGGAAAAAGATCCTTAGTGTCCCAGCTTGTTGCAGGCTCCAGGTCATTTCTAGTTCAGGAATCTGCTCACAGATATATAGGCATAAACATCAACAAAAAATTATGACAATCTCATCAATCCTTGCACTTGCATGACAACATCCTGGTCTCCTTCAAGTATTGCCAGGACTTGTTGGAACATTTTCACCTCTGAAAGCAATCTGGTCTTCTCTGCTTTGACAGCTTGCAATTTGGACCATGCTGCTGTCAATTCAGCATTCAACAAGTCCATTTTTGCCTTGTACATTGTTAAGGACTGACAAGCTATAGTTAACAACTGATCAATCCTGGCTTTGTTCTATTGTGTCCTAAACTGAGTTACTGTAATCAAAGTGAAGGGAAGTATTGACTGCCAACAATTGCTCAATCAGAGCATTTGATGCTAGGAAGTCTTGTTTCTGGCAAAGGGATTGAACAAAGATGATAGACATGAGATTATGACTAACATACATTAACATTTGCTGATGCCAATTCATCACATATGGCTGACAATTTGAGATGCAGATCAGCAATTGTCTTGCCCCTGGTGGATATTATGTCATTAGCCTCAATCAGTGTTTGCCCCCAGTCTTCATTTAAAGTTGTGAAGGATGCCTTTTGGGCCTGAAATTGATCCAAAATAGAAATTTTTTCCATCTCAAGAGCAGCGATTTTAGCATCTTTTGTTTGAAGCATAGTCTTCATTGCTGATATACTGTTCTGCACTTCCTGTAAGATAGCAGGTGAGGAAATACAATGACTTCAAAGAGAAGAACATTGCCTCTTGTATGCAATCTTTTTTGTGCTGGAGAGCATCCAAAGTGCCTATTGTTCTCCCTAATTTGGCATCTTTTTCGTCTAGCATGGCTTGAATCCTTTCCTTTTCCTGCTGTAGAGCACTGCAGGCATTAGTCACCTTCTGTAACTCAGCATCTTTTTCCTTGATTGCATGATCACCATGTCTCTTGCTCCCTGCAGAACAATGGTGAGAGATGAAAGGAGGATCATGAGAAACTCTACCTCAACAGCTTTGAAGGACATCATTTTCTCTATCAACATCATTTGTAACTTGTCCTTTTGCTGTAGCAGGGTGCTTGCTGTTTGCTGCAGTTTGTCATACTGCTCTTCAACTTTTTTCATTGCCTCATGCTTTGCTCCCTACAGAGTGATAGTTTATAGACAATTAAAAGTGGTTAGCATATAACAGACCTTCAAGACAGCATTGTAGAGTTTGTCTTTCTCTGCTAATGTTGCTTGGATTTTGTTCTTTTCCTGCTGCAGGGCATCCATGACTTCATTCATTCCATCATTTGCCTCCTATAGAAAATGTTTAGTGAAGAAAGATGGATGCTGGCCAAGTATACCTTCAGTGCAACACTAAAAGACCTCTCTTGCTCTTTTAAAGTAGCTTGGAGTCTATCATTCTCTTGCTGTAGTGCATTCAATGTGATTACTGCCCTCTGTTGCCCTTTCAGAGCATCAAGTACCTCTTCCTTTGCTTCTTGCAGAGCAACAGTTGGGGAAGAAAGACTGGCTTCTTTCTTCTCATTTTCTTCTAGTTCTTCCTTCACCTAAAACACAATGCAATTGAATAAAAAACCATGGCAGAATAGGAATAGTGAGTACAATGTACCTTGAGATTATTCTCAAATCTTTTGAAGGAGGATTCCCTTGCTTCCAAAATAGCCTCTAGATTTTCTTTTGCAAGTTGAATGTTTCATATTTTACATTTCATTCATTTTTGAGCTGGGTATTTTGCTCCTTGATAATTTGCCACACCCCTTGCAGTTCCTCATCCTCATGCAAATGACTCAGAGAACCTGCATTGTGTTGTGATATTGTGTTCTAGTCAAAGTTTCATCCAAATCTCTTTTCAGCTCAGTATGGGACAATGCACCACAGACATTAATTGACTCTTCTGGTGATTGCATTAATGAGCATTCTTAAACTCAATATTATGACTTACCTGCTCCTTGAGAGCCCTTATTTTATATTTTAGTGCTGCATTTCAAGATCACAAGAGCCCTACAAATGTGATGTCAATGAATGATATACATTTTAAAAAAAGGAATAACTCACTTGTGAGATATGAATGATACATTCTTTAGTCCTTAAATGCTTCTGAGGGTGCAAAAAGATATTGACAGTTCCAGTTGCAGGTACATTCTTCAGCCCAAAAAGCAGAACATCAGGGTCCATGCTCTGCAACTCAGCCTGAGCAGGAGGAGGATCATACAGCATGATAGCACTGGTATTCTATAAAGGCAAGATGTTAGAACATGAATCAAAGGCATTGCATGGAAGGGGCAGACATTGTTATCAGAACCTTGATCAGCCAGAGGCTGCAACTCAGTTGATAACATGAAACTTTCAAAGCATCAGTTTAGAACAAGGCAGGATCACAGGCAGAAGTCAGGGAGCTCTGGGAAAGTTGAGAAGCTTAAGAGGGAGCTCAAAGAAGAGGAACCTCAAAGGAATGATTGATTGCATTGTTTTTAGATTCTGACCTCCAATCTCTGATTCTTTGTCTTTGCTAATGGACAAAGGCAATATCCCAATGCACAAAGGCAATATCTATTTAAGTTGCTCTCATGGCATACCTATGGCAATACATTTCCTTACTTTTGACTTGAAACATCCTCATTGCCTTGAAAGATGCTCATTGCCTTTGTAACATTACATTGTCAGTATGGGATGGTTAACTCACTCAAAACATTCACACCTACCACACAAGTGAGCTACCTTTCTAGCAGCATGTCCCTTCACCATTTTGACATGATAGCAGGATCAGTCTACTTGGGTTGATGGGCAATATTATTCTGCAACACATAACAGACCTATAACAAGAAGGGTGCAGTGTCAAAATTGCCACAGAAGGCAACCCCATCTTGAATTCATCATGCAGAACCAACCACCAGCTTCAGCTCACCATGCATCATACCATTGTAACCATCATTGTCAACCTCCCACTCAATCACCACATTCTCCCCTGGTCAGTTAAAACCTGGCATGGCAATATCTTTGTTATGTGCAAAGGCACTTGTTCTGAGTTTGTCAATGTCAGGCATAGGAATAATACTCTTATCAATTTTGCAGTGTGTTGGTAAGTGAGCTCCTTGATACCATTTGATACCTAACCAAGACCAAGATCTAGGTTTGTCAGCTGCGCTCATCAGGGACAACTCTATATTCCCAGAAACTTGGTTTTCCACATGTTCTAGTCAACCTTATATACTTGTCAATATTCATATATACATCTTGATTTTATATGCAGACTGTCAGGTTCTGCTGATGACAAGGGCTCAGCTACACTGGCAAATCCTTACTAGGCAGACACAATGTTCTGCACTTATAACCTAGTGCTCCAGAGTTGGTGCAGAGTGGAGAGACTTGTGAGGGAAAGCTAAGGGGAGCAGTCCAAGCAAGTCCAGAGTGTTCCGAGGAAGTCTAAGACCAAGTGTATTAGCATTGGACTTGGGCAGGCATTAGGAAACAAGTTTGTAAGTGCATAAATAGATTGCAGGGTAGATGGAGGCTTTGCTAGGGATGGGGGCAGAGCTGGAGTTTGACAGGAGATCAATTAAGACTTGATGGGTTCAGGGCCAAGCAAAGAGTGAGGTCTGGAGTTGTCATAAGAATGTTTGGGGATTGGGGTGCATGCATGGAGTTTGTACTGACATTGGAGATGGAAGGAACCTAGAGAAATAAAGGAAATATGGACAGTCAAGATGAGACAGAGACAAGGCAAGACAAGGCAGAGAAAGAGATAGATTCAAGACTAAAAATAGAAACAGAGATAGAACAAAATACAAGACACAAGAAACCAATAAATGCAAGTAATATCAAGACTATCAAGACTAGAGTATGGGGAGCTATTCTACAACTGATATACTGACTACTGGATAGCTCCAGAGGATGGCAGGCATGGCAGCAGGACTTGATGGGGCTGTGCAGAGTCAACAAGTGTTGAGTACAATTAAGGAGCAGGCTACAGTGACATTCTGATAGGATCAGCTGGGGACATGGGCTGTTCCAGGGTTGTTGTGGTGCTTTGGAGCAGGTTGGGGGACCAGGGTAGAGGGGGTCAGAGGCATATGATGGGGTCAGGAACAGCAGGGGAGGGTTCCAGGGACTCAGGAGAAGTGGCAATAACTGTGGAGAAGGCATTGGAGTTGGCCAGGGAATTATCGGGATTTGCCAGGAAAGTGTTAGAGTTACCCAGAGTGGGCACAGAGGGTTGGAGAAGTTGGGTGGGGCATTGAGAAGGACTTTGGGAAAACAAGGAATAATGCATGAGTCTTTCTGCCCTTTTGCTCCTATAATCTTGCTAACTTGGAGCCATCTAGACTAGGTCCAACAGCACCACATCCTCCTTGATGGGGTGTTAGCTGTCTTTGCTTCAATGCAGGATGGGTTGGCACAGATGCCCAGGGAGCTCCTGCCAGAGTAGAAGCAGGGGTCTTGTCAAATGGAGTGGTTGCTGGCAGGACATCAGCAGAGGAGTGTGGTAGACCCCAGAGTGTGGTGGGAGGTGGCAACCAATGTAGGGGGCTGTTGCCTAGGCAGCCAAAGGTTCTTGCCATTGTGATCACCTAGATGGAGGTGGATCTAGTCAGGAGTATAGTGCAGAGGATTCTAGAGGAGGAGAGGGAGTGAGGGGGGCCTTTGGACTCTTGATTTCTTGCTGCCCCATGCCTATTCCTGTTCTATAATTGTACTTGTAGTCTGTCCATGTTGAACATCTTGCATTTCTGCTAAGTATGAGAAGTTTCAGATAGAGTGAGGAGAAAGCAAGCAAAAACATATAGGAAGGTACTCGTGAGAGTTGAATTCCTAATGAATCCAGAGGCAGGAGTTATGCCCACTAAATGCCATCTGTGGTTACTAGTTCTGGGAGTTCTAGATCTTGGTGGGATGTCATCAATAGAAGTTCCAGACTTTGTTAGGGGCTCCATTGAGGTTTTTTCAGGATTCCCAAGTGTTGTTCTCAGGTCCATAGCCCTTCCAGTGGACCAAGTATTGGAGTTGGCCATAGACTATGCAGAAGTCAAGGATTTGGTTGACCTCATAGTGATACTTGTCCTTGACTTTGATGGGGAGTGGTCAGCTGGGGCATTGGCTGGGGAATGGGTCCAGAGCATATCTTTTGAGGAGTCAGACATAGAACACAGGATGGAGGCCCTTCAAGCCTGGAGGTAGGTCAAGCTTGTATGCATGCATGGAGACCTTCTGGAGGACTTTGAAAGGGCTGAAATGTTTGTGATCGAGCTTGATAGAGGGCCTTCAGGTCTTGAGATTTTGTTGATCAAGCCAGACCAAGGTGCTGGGGAGCCAGTTAGAGGTCAGGTTGCATTGGGCATTGGCATGCTTGGAGTAGGCTTGATTGGTGGTGTCAATCTCATCCCAGAGGAACTGATGAAGGGATCGGAGATCTTTAGTAACTTCATGGGTAACATGAGAAGAGATATTCTTGAGGGATAGCATAAGTCAGGGGTTGTAGCCCTTGTTGGCATAGAAGGAGGAAACTCTAGTGGCAGAGTGAGGTGTATTGTTGTAGGTAACTTAGTGAGAGGAAGTTCTATGTGCCAGTCATTCTGTAAATAGTTAATGTAGAGGTGGAGATACTGTTCCAATGTCTGGTTTACTTGTTCTGTTTGTCTGTTGGTTTCCAGGTGATAGGCAGTGGAGAGGCTGGTCTTGATTTCGAGTGCCTTGCATAGCAATTGCCAAAAACAAGATACAAATAGGGGCCCATAGGTCAGAGACAATGTCATCTGGGAGTCTGTGCTTGGAGAATACATATTTGAGAAATAGTTTGGTGAACTCTGGGGCATTGTTGGTGGTGTGGCAGGGGATAAAGAGAGCTTGCTTAGTGAGGTGGCAGACAACAAGGAGGATTGCATTGAAACCTTTGGAGTTGGGGAGTTCAATGATATGATCCATTGATATCAAGGACTAGGGGCATTGGCCAATGAGGAGGGACTTCAATAACTCATGGGGGCAGTGGTGGGGTACCTTGGCCCAGAGACAAGGTTTACAGACTCTTACATATTGCGTGACATCCTTCTTCATTCCTGGCCAAAAGTAAGTCCAGAAGATGAGTTGAAGGCTCTTACAAATTTCTGGATGTCCCCAGAGCTTGTGGTTGTGGTGTTGCCAGAGCATGTCGAGGCAAATAGACTTGTGGTCCGGAGCATAAATTCATCCACTCTAGAGCATAAATTCATCCACTCTAGAGCAGGAGGTGGCAGTCTGGAGACAGCATGAAGGGGCTTTTGGCATTCAACTCATCAACAGAATTGTTTTGGGGGTCATGCTGGGTGAAGAAAGGGTCTAGGGGTGAGTTTCTGATTTGATGGAGGATCCCTTCTTCATTTAAAATCAGCATGGCATGTAGATGTTTGGGGGGGATTACCACTCAATGGTTGAATGCATTCTGTTTGGCTTCAAACAATTTCTTCAGATATATGTTGGACCTCCAAGTGAGGGCATCGGGCTTCACACTGAGTCAACTAGGATGGTAGTGGATGGTGAAGTCATACTCCAAGAGGGTGTCAGACCACTGAGCTTGGCAGTGGCTGAGTTGTTTTGTGGTCATGAAGTATTGCAGGTTGTTGTGGTCAGAGTAGACTTGGATGTGGTACAGGGATTCCTCAAGGTAGGCCTGCCACTGATGGAAGGCTTCAATAATTGCAAGGAGTTCCTTGTTGTAGATATCATAGTTGAGCTCCATGGGGATCATCAAACAGGTGTAGAAGGCAACAGGGCAGAGATCCTGGCCTCTGGAGTTGGACTGGGAGAGTATTCCAGCAATGGCATAGTCAGAGGCATCACATTTGAGCACAATTAGCAGGGAGGGGTCAAAATAGTAGAGGACCAGAGCAGAGGTGAAGGCTTTCTTCAGGAGGAGGAATATGCTTTGGCACTTGCTGTCCCAATCTCAAGGGGTGTTCTTCTACATGAGTCAGTTGAGGAGTTTGGTAATTCCAGAGTAGTTGTCAATGAAATGGTGATAAACATTAGCAAACCCCAGAAATGACTGTACCTCCTTGATGTTTTGCAGCAGGGACCAGTTGAGTATTGCATTGACCTTGGCAGAGTCCATGCGCACACTGTTGGGAGTGACAATGACTCTGAGGTATGTAACCTCCATGGTGTGGAAGGAGCATTTTTTGGGTTTGGCATGGAGATGGTACTCCTGGAGTCATTCTAAGATGTAGTGGACATGCTCCAGATGCTCTGCTGGTGAATTCAAGTGGATCAGTATATTATCCAGGTACACAATAATGAGAATGTCATTCATGTCATGGAAGATGTCCTTCATGAAGTACTGGAAAGTGGCAGGGGAGTTAGTCATTCTGAAGGGCATCACAAGATACTCAAAGAGGCCATAGCAGGTGCGAAAGGCAGTCTTCCATTCATGTCCCAGAGTGATCCAGACATTGTTATAGCCAGAGCAGAGATCTATCTTTGTGTAGATCTTGGCACTGTAGAGGCAGTCAACAAGGTCTCCAATCAGGGGGAGGGGATACTGGTTCTTTTTGGTGACTCTGTTGAGTCCCCAATAATCCACACAGAGTCAGAGTAATCTGTCTTTCTTCTTGGCAAACAAGACTGGAGCACTGGCAGCAGAGATCAATGGGCATATGAAGCCCTTGCCAAGCATGTTGTCAAGGTACTCCTTCAATGCCTGGAGCTCAATCTTGGACATATTGTAGATCTTGCCAAATGGGGGTGAGGCACCTTCTTTGAGGTGGATCTTGTGATTGTAGGAGTGATGTGGGGGAAGTTCTTTGGCACTCTCTTCAGAGAACACATTAGCAAATGCATGATACTCTGGGGAAACTACTTTGGATAGGATCTGTTCCTCCCTTTTGCTCTCTGGCACAGTGGTTTCTGTGTGGAGGTGCTCCTCCAGTAGTGCTGGCATGATTTGTAACTGGAAGGCAGGGGTGCCATCTTGTAGGATGCATGCAAAGAGGATGGCACTGATGATTTTAATGTCAAGGCTTCCAGAGTTGATGGGGTTGGGCAATGGGGTGATAGCAGTCAAGTCCAGAGTGGTGGCAGAGTTGGTCAGAGAAGTCAAGTATCACTGGTCTTGGTACTGTGGGCCTTTGTATCAATTCTGAGGTACGTTAGAAGGCAGCCATCATGATTTGGTTGGGGTGACTGAGGTGAGGTTGCATTTTCTTCACCATCAGGATTGCCATCAAAGGTCAAGGGGCTTTGGGTTGCTCTAGAAGTGCTAGTGTCAGGGTTGGAGACATTGGAGTCTGAAATAGACTGGAGGTGAAGGGGGATGGCAGCCACTAAACTTGCTTTGGAGCTGGAAAATTGCATGGTAAAGTTCTTCTAGTCAATGTCAGAGTTGACATCTTGCAGCCACAAAGTCCAAGCATGATTGGGGTCGATGGGGGGAGTTGAGTGATGAGAAGCCAGGCCTGAAACTGCAGGTCATTGTCAAGGGTGAGAGTGTTGTCATAGTATTGAGTGATCCCTGTTATGGCAGGGCTTCCATTGAAGAGTTGGAGCTCAAGGGGTTTGTTGAGGTTGTGGTATCAGAGGTCGAGTTGACTGCTGATGAAGGTACCAGAGGTGCCACTGTTGACAAGGGCAGGGAGTACCTTGGGCAAGCTATCAAGTTGGACATTGATGATAAATGACTGCATGGACCTGGAGTGGAGCTGTAGGGAAGTTCAGGGATGGTTGATCATGGTCTCACAGTTCTCAGAAGGGGGTGAGACATTGAAGGGCACTAGTCCAGAGTTGGTGGGGTTGTCCTGGTTGAGGCAGAGTGTGAGGCTGGGCCAATCAATGTGGGGGTTGGTGGAGCAGAGCCATAAGAAGTCTAAGATGATGGGGGCAGAGGGGTGTAGTTTTGTGACAAGTAGCCAGAGTTCTTGTTGCTGTCCCTTAGTAAAGGTCATGGTCATCTCCAGGCAGTGTGTGATGTCCCTGGCAGGGGTGGAGTCACTATTGAAGAGCTTGAGAGGAATCAGAGCAGGGAGGTGCTAGAGAAGGTGGGGAGTGAGTGCTGCCAGAGATTTGTCAATGAAGTTATCTGTGGTGCCACTGTCAACTAGAGTGGGGACAGAGTTGTCAGAGAAGGGGAGAGTGGTGCAGAGGAGGGTGGTGGAGGAGTGAGAGGGGAGGTGTGCTGGAAGGTTGTCCAGAGTGAGTACTGTTGTGCAGAGAAGTGTGGGCAGAGCAGAGAAGATGTTGGGGTCTAGTCCATAGTCTAGTGCATCTTCAAGACCTAAACTACTGACTCATTTTCTGTAAATTGGTAATTGCAGTCTTCTCCATTGATTGTCCATATAGCATGTCCCATCACCTGTCATCCAGGACAACTGTAGATAAAGTGCCCCTGCTCACCACATAGGATGCATATGCCCTCTTTCTGTTGTTTCTCCTGTATCTCCTCTGGTACATTGATCCATGGCTTATTCTAAATCTTGTTTGTGCATAGGGCTTCTTGATTGTTGGCAGAGTCCGGAATGTCATTGTGGTTGTTGGGGTCAGTGTCCAAGGGATCCGGAGTCTTGTGGAGGTCAGTGGTGTTGAGCTGAGCAGGTGGGCATTGTCCTGGAGGTCAATTGGCACTGGTAGTCCCTTGGCCTGGAGAGAAATGGGGTGCAGGGTTGGTGGGGTTGGTGGGAATCAAGGATCAAATGCTGTTGGTTGCTCTGGCCTGCTAGTTGGTATTACTGGAAGTGTTCCACAAGGTCCAGGGTGCCATGTTTTTACTGCGATCTTCCCAGTAACATTGGTTGACCTAGGTAACAAGTGCCCTGTACTCATTGTAGGTGGTTTGCTTGGGTGTGAGGCAAAGGATGTCCTTGATCCATTGAGGCAGGGCATAATGGAGGGCAAAGCAGAGAGCATTGTAGTTCCACTCAGTTTTGTAGGCTTCTCATTCAAATTGTATGATGAAAGTCATAAAGTGTTTATTGTTGCACATTCAGAAGTTGAAGAGATTTTCCTCCACCTCCACTATGGTGTTAAAGACACCAAACTTACTCAAGAATTCCTGGGTGAAAGCAAGCCAATTGGAGAGTATGGGGTTGTTGGAGTAAAACTAGAGTAGTGCCATGTAGTGGTCAAAATCAATACCCTGCAAATATGACACAGTGAAGGCTACTCATGAGCTCTCAAGTTGGAAGGTAATGGGCTTAGCTTGGAACATAGTTAAACACTGAGTTAGGAAGATACACCATTTCCAGGAGTTACAGCCAGTGATGGGTTCAGGCTTCTGAATATCAAGTTTTCCTTCCCAAGCCAGTGTATTGCAAGTGTTGTCCTGTATATTTTGAGTTTGGGGTGGGGGTCCAGTGTTGTAATAATTGTTTTTGTTTCTATGCTAGGGGGGGGAAGTTGTCCATGGCCAGCCCCCATCCTCCAGGGAGTCTACCAGGAAGTTGGCTCATGTTGCCTGGAAGAGGCCCCAGGGCCCATTGAGGGGGAGGGGGTCCTCTGGGGGTGAGGGGTCCAAAGTAATTTGCATCAGTGGAAGGGTTAGGCATTGGAATGGGCAGAAGACAAGGAGAGGGGGTGGGAAAGGGTGGTTGGGGTGCTCCATGGCCTGTGGGCTGCCTTGGGGGGACTAGGACATTGGGATGAGGTGGAGGGGCATTGACATGAGGGGTGCAGAGGTCAAAGTGGGGAGGTCTGTCCTGCAGAGGGCTGTT